>OX401979.1:8683593-9331093 GCA_947859335.1 Tortricodes alternella | reverse complement strand
ATATTCGTATTCTTGGTGCGTTCTGCGGCCCTAGCATGGCTGATATGGGGTTAAGTTAACCGCGTCTTATCTCTTCGACTATCTTTTTCGTCGGCTCTAGTGTGAGAGAGACGGACTTAGAGATAAAACACGGTTAACTTATCCTCGTGTCAACTTTGCTACGGCTGTTGGAACCCATCAAAATGTTTAAGTTTCATAACCAAGCCAAGTCTAAGCAATATTTTTAGATGTGCCTTTCTTATGCACACTACCTCGCATTAAAGCCCCATACAAGGCTGTTTAGGTCTGTTACGCTACTGTTTTCATTCAATTGAATAGTCCCGTGAACGCCGTGCCAACGACGACCAACTAACTCCGCTGTGGGTCCGTATTGGTCAGACGTGTGGAACAGCTTTAAGCTTGACTGAACCAGCAAAGCCAATATAATAATAGCTCTAGGAATATGTAAATAATACATCTACTCTCTCACTCAGTGCCAGAGTCAAAAATAGATTCGAACAATCTCAACCTTCGTAGAATTTGTCTGTATTTACTACGATCAAGACACGTAGGTTGCGTCACACTTCAATAACCAATTATTTTACATCTTTAGCAGTTATTTATTGTTTTATTAATAAAAAATATTCTTACTGTTGAACACTGAATGTAACTTGTTTGCAGCTTAAATGTTTTTCTTTGTAATTGTTTCTTAACGCCCTTACAAGGGCTGATCCAGGCTTCAGGTCAGGGCCAGTGGGATCACTGTTCCAAAAATTCCAAAGTACAAATAATCAAGACAAGCCATATGTTTCACAACGATTTTAAATTTTTAGTACTAACTACTCAACTAGCTCCGGGGAGATAGCCTCCTGCGGCTCTATTCGGGAACGTCCCAGCGATATTGTTGCGACTCGCGAGCGAGACTCGCATCCCGCTCTTACGCATTACGCATCGTGCGGAAGAGTGGCATGAGAATCTTGCTCGCTCGTCGCTGCAATATCGCTTGGACGTTCCCGAATAGAGGCCCTGACCCCCCTCTCCCCTGGATCCGCGCGTGCTTACTTGTTTTGTTCAATAGATACGAGATTTCTATAAACGTTGTATTAAATAGCGTCACCTACGCCCAAGTTAAACTGTCATCAATAAATCAGTACACGCCGGGAGGTTCCTCTAATAAAGGCAGGCTATAGGTAGCTTTGTCTATCGCTTCATCGGTCGAAACTTTCCTTTCCGCAGTCAAACTTAGATCAAGAGACTCGGAGAGCGCCGGCGCTGACCCAAGTGTGTGCGAGGTCGTTTTGGTGTGACAATAAGTCAAAGTTTATGTTATCTTCAATGATACTACAAAATCGCTAACTAAATAACTAACAATGTCCGTAATGTCGCAAATGCATCTTCGTATTTAAAATTCGGGCTTAATGTTTGACTGCATTTCGTCTCTTTCTTTCATACTATTTGTGACCGTATGAAAATTGTTAGTTACGCGGTTTCGTAGTATCATTCATGGACATTATGTATATTTTTGGAATTGACATACCAAACCCTTCATTTTAATACCCAATACGACAGGTATGCCCGTTTTTTACGGTCCCACAATATGATGGATAAATGCTGCCATTTTGTTAATTTTTAATTGATTTTATAATCTATGACAGTCGCGACAGTAAGATGAACGGCCAGCTATAAACACTTTAAACACACACCCTTTGCTTGTGCAGTCGGGTAGAAATATACCGTATGCGTATGCAATGGAGAATATTCCGAGGAACTGTTTAAAATGGTGTCTACGTCATGTTTTTACAAATACACCGTTCGTCTTTATCATGTCCGTTTTCATGGGTCACCTGCCCTCGTAGCACATACATTTTGATTGCGCACATAACGAATACCCCACCTGCGCACTCGCATGTTTGTTAAAAAGTTAATAAATAATGAATAAATTGCGGAACAATCTTTACACAAATAAATCGGGGGATTATTAATGTATGGGCAAAAAGCTTTTCCCAAAGTATCAGATCCCAAACTATTTTACTCAAATTATCATTTGGCAAAAAGTCATTAGACAAAACAGCTTATCAGTTTTTCACTTAGCAAAAGTATTTTTTGACAAATAAGTACCAGTAAGGGACACAAGTTAACCCTAACCTAACCTACCATGACAAAGCAAAATGATGCCAAATGATAATTTGACCAAATAAATAAAATGCGAAATATAAATGTGCTAAAGTTTCATTTGGGAAATGAAACTACTGCGATAAGTTTTTTGGGAAGTGAAATTTAGCGAAAAGTATTTTGCCCAAAGGGCAGTACACCAGATCTTGTCCCAATGTAAGCTCTAAAGGCTTGCTTTATTGGGTACTAGACGACGATATACATACTTATATAGATAAATAAATACATAAATACACAGGAAACATCCAAGACTCAGGAACAAACATTCGTGCTCACACACAAATATTTGCCCTTACCGGGTATCGAACCCAGGCCACTAGCTTCGGAGGCAGGGTCACTACCAACTAGGCTATCCGCGCCGTCAAAGCAAGTTGCAGATGCCATTAGTCTGCGATAAAAGCTAGTGTGCTAGGGTCTCTGCCACTCACAGGTTCTCGGGAACATTTCTGGCACGTGACGTGGAACATTTCTGTGTTGTGATTCTCTTATGTGCGCAGTGACTGATCAGCAGATAAACGAAAATATTAGCTTATAGACTGTAAGGATAAATAATTCGGTCTATATTTAAATTTGTCCCTCATCGCTGATCAGCCGCTGCGCATGTCTGCTGGAATATTTGCCATCTGGGATATTTCCGCCATGATATAGGCTGTTTCATCTTCCTTAATATATTTTCACTAGGTGACCCGTGCGAATTTTCGCACAGTATCGTTATCAAACACCGAATAGTAATAATAACAATATAATAAAGTGAGAATAAGTAAATGCAAGTATTATTAGAAAAAGATATTTTATTTTTGAGAGATAATACACATTGTAGGTAAGTATCTAGCCTATCCGACGCAAAGCGCCATCTGTTGACATTAGTCTGCATGTGCAAATAATCATCACATACGTATTAGTATCTTCTAAGTAGTCTGTGGCCATCACACATGTTAGTTAAACAGACTGACAATAGATGGCACTTGCCAATAGCGCGGTTTTTTTTTACGAAAACGTTAATTTTATTCTATTTGTGTATTTTTGTCTCAAAGCGACGAACATACTCGTAAGCTTTAAGAACATGTTTAAATCATTAATTTTGATAGAGAATTAATGGAGATAGAGACCGTCTTCATAAAAACACCTTTTAGAAATAATATATACGATTATAACGATACCTATAAATAAAGTGAAAAACAATTGTTTTCAATATCCACTCTTCCCGCAGCTACCAATTAGGCAATTATTTTTAAATAAAACGTTCAATTTTCATTTTCGCCCGACTTTTCCTTATAAGAATACTTACGTACAAAAAAACACGAAAACCAATCTCGTTCAAGCTAAAAGGTAAATTATCCCGTTACTCATGAACAATGCAGGGCAACAGAGACGAGTCTTAATTATACTCTATATAGTTACCGACTCAATCTGACTTGTGTAAGTTAAGGAAAGGTTAACCCCACCCCTGCCCCCACATTCCCGAATTTTCCCAAAGTAACACTTAATGCAAGTTTATTATCTCCCATTATACTTGGTAAGCGTTAATTTTTTTGGTTGCCATGGTTTTCCTATGGTCCTTTATTGTTTTCGGCGCTGCGTGAAATTATATGTTTAGAGACTTTAACTATATATCATAACTGGAATTTGGAAAATTTCCTCCGTACTTTTCGGAAACGGTTTTTATCAAAAACTCTATGTTCAAAATAAGTTCAATAAAAAAATCTGAGCGAGTAATTTAAGAAAAGCTGCTACCTCGTTTCAGGCCTTGACAGCTTTCTTTTAATTAATTTGATAGCCTAATATGATGCACGAAATAATGTTCAAGGTTATTTATAAATACGTAAATTACGTATAATAATTACGTAAATAACAGCCATTTGTGCAGAGCCTGCATGTAGACAGAAGAGACAGCCACCCACGTCCTCCTGGAATGGGCCGGCGTGGCTAACTACCGAGCAACACACCTCGGGAACCCGAGGTCGCTCCTGGAAGTCGTCGGCAACATCAAGGGTCTGCTAGGCCTCCTGCAGGAGCTGGGCTGGCATGAGTGATGCCAACCCACACCACGCAAAATAGGCGCGATTAAGACGTCGAGTTGCGGAAACCCAGCACGCGTGAACTATAACTATTATAACTATATACATGTAATAATGTAGCTGAAACTTGAGAACCTTCTAATCATTGAATCTAAAATATGCTCCGCTCCCCGCTAAGCACAACGCTCCGCCCGCCGCTCCGATTACCGCTCCGCTTATCGCCCAACTGATTACTAACGCACTTCCTCCCCGACCCCTATTAATAACGGACGTCGATTCTAATTATTAAACGACATCTATCGCGTCCCGACATCTACCCAATTTGTATACAATGTTGAGAGGCTGCGATGGCTGCTTGGCCCCACAAGCGGCCATTGCATCGCATTAATATGGCTTAAAAATAACGCACCCTTTATTATAATTGAGTTTCCTAATGCTTGGGATTGGGATAAAGGTTTTTTTGTATTTGTAGAGTAGTGAGCAATAAGAACGTACAACAATCTCATTCGTAAATAAACCTTACGCCCAATACAGAGTCCAGGTACTTTTATAACAATGTATTAATGTCACATTACCTTCATATTAATTGCACAAAAAGGATAATATCAAAATAAAGCAATCTTTACAAACTAAACAACATTTTGGTAATTGAGAGCAAACAGAAGGTGCCACTTTTTTGGGTCACGTAACGTCAGATCAAAATATCGAATCAACAGAATCGTAGAAGTTTGACTCTTATTGTCAGTCCCGGAAAGGTTTGTTCCCAATTCTACAGATTCCCATTACAGATTTCCATTTCTACAAGTTCCCATGTTTACAGGTTCCCATTACTACAGGCTCCCATTTCTACAGATTCCCAACTCAACAGATTCCCATTTCTACAGATTCCCAACTCAAATTTCTAGATTTTTAGTAGGAAAAGTGTACGATATGACGCTAAACGAAATGGACTTCGTCGGGGTGGTAGCGTCGATGCACCTGAACTCTTTGTGATGCAAAAAATGTGTGCACATTCTAGTGAATATCAGCAACATGGAGAGTTCTAGACCGTATTTCATACAACATAACCTCCTTACTACCCTTACTATATGTATACCTATCTTTGAAGCAACTGTATTTGTTGGGAAGCACATAAACTTATTTATACTCAAAGAAAACCGCGTAACTTGAGGCAGACGAATCTGTAGACACGGGAATAATCGGACATGTCACTAGAGGAAAAAAATTACAAATGTAACATGAGAATCTGTAATATTGGAAATCTGTAAAATTTGGTAATCTGTAGACATGGGAATCTGTGGACATGGGAATCTGTTGAGTTGAAAATCTGTAGGCATAAGAATCAGTAGACATGGGAATCTGTAATATTGAAAATCTGTAGTATTGGGAATCTGTAGACATGGGAATAGTCGCTCAGAAAGATACCACTAGCATTAAATATCAAAGTGATGGCATGTATGAATAAATCAGTGAGAATCGATTTGTACTACCAAGGGTAAAATGGTCGGACTAATATCAAAATTAGGTCTACACTATTTTCTTGTCAAGAACTCTACAGTTTACATATTTCATGATATTGCCCGGCCGAAAGAA
This sequence comes from Tortricodes alternella, assembly GCA_947859335.1. NCBI lineage: Eukaryota > Metazoa > Arthropoda > Insecta > Lepidoptera > Tortricidae > Tortricodes > Tortricodes alternella. The sequence continues at coordinate 9,325,331 of OX401979.1, read as the reverse complement.
ATCCGGTACAGTCTGTTCACTAAAATGGCGGCGCTCTTTACGATACGCCGCGAGATACCTACCCCTGCCTGTCAAAAAGCAGCCTAGGAATCAATAAATGCCTACAAAGCTTATTACTCCTCTGCTGCACTGGGAGTGAAGAAATAGCATAGAATGCGTGCAGATGCCTATCATCCTGGCATGTCGTAAAAGTCGACTAAGGAACGGGTCCTCTCTAACATGGTGGACCATCTGTATGGGCGATGGGCTGATCACCTGTCACCTTACGGTTCATCATACCATCTTAGGACTAATTAATCGAACGTGGCCACAAGTAGTCTTATGGCTCTGCCCACCCCATTAGGGATTTCAGGCGTGATGATATGTATGTGTATGTGAAGCTTATTACTCGCAGGATTTACAGGTATTTCGTCATTTCTTATTATCATTACATTAAAAGCTTGCATACCTACAAAATTATCATTGTAAACGACGCTATAGCATTATTTAGTTTCATTACAAAGCCACGATAACGTTCGCGATGAACATCTTAAGAGTCCGAACCCTACACTGGGACTCACACGACAACGCGTATTATACAGTACGATTAAAATCAGTTAACGATTCGACTTTTGTCGGCTATTATCGGCTAAAGCCGGAGACGAAAATTACACAAGTTACATTGCTGCAATTTCTTTTAGGTAATTCTTCTTCTAAGTTTTTCTTTTAGGGTTCTTTTCTGTTACTTTTTGTGACGGTGCGATATTTGTCATGCGTGTCGTACTGTCAAAAAATAGTCACTAATTATTTTTCTTATTTCAATATAAAGGTTGTGTCCGTTTAGAGCTATTAGGTTTTGTTGCTCATATCCTTCTGTTGTATTGTGTTTAATAAGATAACGGGTAATATTTTTAAAGGTCATATCTGTAATTTGATACACTCTATGTGAAAAATGAGGGATGCCGATAATAACCGAGGACGGCCGAATGGTAAACTTTTAACAGTACTGTAAGACCGTTTCTCCTAGTGTCTCTGTTTGAGTTATTCTGAAACTTTTTGCTCAGTATCAGAACTGAAGATAACTATTACACATTTTTAGACGTACTTAGAGGTTAAATCAATGAGTTTTGAAGTTTTTACCATTTCAATACTCATCGTGTATTGTTAACACTTTGATTCCTACATCACAGAATCTTTCCATAGTAAACTTAATCACGCCTAATTAATTTAAAATAAATCATTATTTTGCCGTAATAATGTTGTTAAATGGCCTAAAAACTAAGTTAGTTGAATTTACAATCTTCATTATGATTGAATTCTGGCTAGGGTTCTACGGCGTAGAGGCTTCGTAGCACCTACTGAGGCACAAGCACAATTCCATCGCGGAAAAAACTCAGTGGTTCTCCACTTTATAAAGTCAAGTAATATCTATGGTTAACCTTTTAAATTACACAGATAATAAATAGTATTATCATTGCAGAAAAAATTGTCACATGTATTTGTGACAGTAAGAATAGGAACCTGTAACTTACAGTGAGCTTGACAAGAAACTTTCAGTTACCACAGCAAAGAGATATGGTTTTTTTTTGTATTGCTAGTAATAGTAATCTTAATTTTATAGTTCTATTACCAGACTTTCTTGCTACACTGAATTGCGCTTCACGTTACTTGAGATCATTTTAATTTGTTTATGAAGCGAAAGGATTAATTCATACTATCCGTACTATTATATTATAAATGCGAAAGTCAGTTTGTCTGTTTGTTACGCCTTCACGGACTAACTACAGCACCAATAGTTCTGAAATGCATATTTTCATCCCGGGAAAATGAAATGTTTCCGATGGAATCGCGATAAACCAATTCTACGCGGACAAAGTCGCAGGCAGTAGCTATATCCCATATCTCTTTCTCCCGCTGTACTAGCTAACCCTGAAAGTTCCTCAACTAAAATTGCATAGTTCACATTCGTTTCAGACAAAGATCTCAAAAGAAGAATATGTCTACCAGTACAATTTCGTGTAACAAGTATCATAGCAGGTTGTCAAACGCCAGCGCCATGGCTTAACCACACCCTATTGCTGATGTCTTAGTTCTTACGTCATACGTACAACAGTCTAATATTGCTTGATTCACACGCTATCATATCATTGTGGTATGGTCGGTGGTGCTGCGATCTCACACCGCACGATGCGGAGGGGCATTTTTGATGGGCAAATGAGTGTCATGGATCGTGGTTGACATGCGACTGAACCTGCGATGGTGTCAGATTCGCATTCTGACACCTCAAAAGTAAGGATCTCGAAAGTTGTTAAGAGCAGTTCCTTACTATATATTTCAATGGTTTCACACGGTTATCTACAAGAAAAGTCAACTCATCAAATTAATCGGGAGGCAGTCCGATATCAACATTATTAATGCAAAACTCGTGCACCCTTTGACCCCGGCCCTTCACCCTCCCACCCTCTCTGCTCAAGGAGGACGCCAAATAAGGTCTACTCAAAAAATATGGTTACGCACAAACTTTGTAGATTTGTCCCTATTTAACAAAAAAATTGAGGCTAAGGTCTTTATTAATTTTTGCTTTTTAATTAATATGTTTAGAAAGTTTGGTATCTATTACATCAGTCATACAGTACATAATATAGTTTCCAAAGGGAACAGACCAATGATTAATAAATATTATTGAGTGCAGTTGGGTAAAGTACTCAATTTACGCCCGTTAATATGCAATCCGTGGATAGATTTGTATACTACCGGTTAACTTCTAGTAACGATAATTTTTTTAAAAAAGCCTTTTAATTTTCCACCACACATTAAAACGATTTCATTTTATTTTTATTTTATTTTATTTATTCGGGGATTTAAAACATAAAAAAATTATTCATATGTTTAAAAATGAGAATAGCAAATCATTAAAATTCATAATTAAGATTATTGCAAGTAGATAATTATAATAGTCGTAATTACATTTTTATGCAACCATTTGAATCTTAGAAAATTAAAATGTGTATCTACACAATGTATAATTAAGTAAGGAAAAAAAATCTAGTAACCATATTGCGTTTTAAATATTTGGAACGGCTATCAGCGACTTTGACAGTATTTTTTATTACAAGTCGTAGATAGGTACGTTAACGAAACAAAATAAGAATTTCACTTACTCAGCTTTATTGGCCTTATTTTTATGAAACTAGTGATGTAACCACAACCAATTCAGTAAAAATAGCCGGCCTTAGAGAGCAGATAATGAGTTTTATTGATTAAGCATTAAAAGTAAGCGACACCTCCGAATAGAACTTGGCCTCATTTTCTTGGCATTTTTATTGTTCAATACGAACGTAAAAATCGTAGGCCACATTAAAAATGGCGAGTTATAAAACTATTCGTATACACAGTTTATCTAGTAAAGGCTCGGGCAAACCAAACGTGTTTGCGGCACGTTTGCGGCGCAAACGCGGGCCCGCGCCGTTATAGAACGGCGCGTACGGATTTACCATGCCACACCAAAGTAGCGCGGGACCGCGGCGGTCCCGCACCGCCGCGGTGTGGCATGGTAATCCGCCCGCGCCGTTGTACAACGCGTGCAACGGCGCGGACCCGCGTTCGCGCCGCAAACGCGTTTGGTTTGCCCGGGCCTTAATAGATGATACATCTTTATAAGAAGCCAAACATAGTATTCACATTTAGAAGTTACAAGACCAACGGCGCCCTCTTGACAAGGCCATAGCAACCATCATCTTAACAAGTTGCATCACATGCACACATGCCTTACTTGTACGTAAGTATCTTGTTCGCACGCACACATTGGCAGTTTTAAAATAGGGGGGATTATAATAGACATTTGGCCGAATTTACAAAGGCGACTCATACTGACCTTCGATTAAAGTGACGTTTAAGTTGAAGTTGACAGCTGGTTGACGGAGCCTTAACTATTTATTTAATATCGGCTCTATAGGTTGACCGCTTAAATGAGTCTTCGCCCGCGCGGCACAGGGGCGCGGGGGCACGCGACAAAGGGGACCGAGAGAGGTGCAGGCGCATTTTTGTTTTCATTCATTTCACGCCGCCCGCACATCTCTCAGGCCTCTTTGTCGTCCTAACCCCGCGCCCCTGTGCCGCGCGGGCGACGACTCATTTAAGCGGTCAACCTATAATGCTTAAGTGGCGTTTGTGAATCGGTCAATTATTATTCATTCATTTAAGGATACATCGCGGATGGTGACGGTTTTTCTGTATGATGTAACCTTTAAATTTTTTATCAAAAGAAACAAATTAAGTTTAGTTCCTTACCTGTTCATTAAGCGACGAATAGTTCCGAATGGAAAATCAAATAAAGCTATAAAACATTAAGATAAACAAACCGTGACAAAAGTTTACTCCTGTTGCGTGTTCGGCGAAACCCATTCCTGCTACACCATCCACAGCTCTACACGAAAAAGCTTCCAGCACCTTTAAGTCAAAGACCATAAAGTCTATATTTCAACGCCGAATCAATTTCAGCCAGAAAAATCTGTCTTTGTAAACGCGTAGCAAATACCACGATTATGTTTCCGGTTGTGTGAAATATTGGCGTTCTTATTACGTTGTGTGAGGGTCGAGGATTGTTAGGGTTTTAGTTTCGTGGATGTAGAGTTATGCCGGTTGTGTGTCGGGAGTGGGTCGCTCACACTCCAGCCCGACATGTTATTTACGTGTGAACACCGCGCTACGGAGGGTTCAATTTATCTGACCTACTGGGCCTCTTAAGGGATAAACCACTAATATAACACTAGAAATTGGTTACGTTTCCTTACGTATGTTTCGTTACATTTCTATATAATATTATATCTAAGTTTTACAGTTTTAGTGCACGTTCAATCCTAAACCAGTTGTCAGATTCATTCCAATGCAGTCTCAGAATAAGGAGACGTTCAACCAAGGATTTTAGATTTTTTACTAACATTTTATTTATCGCGTGGTAAGTAGTTTAAACAAAAATGAAATACGCCTGCTATCACATTTTGACTGTTGCTCGGTGTTTTTATTATTTTTTACCGAACATAATGATTTTTAGCTTAAATTTCAGTTTATTATTCTTACCAAAATTATTTAATAAAACACCAAATTTCATTATTACGTTTTATTATTATGATACGACATAGAATTTATAATTATGATCTTGTCCCCTTGCAAGCACAAGTAAAGTACGCAAAGTGTCAGCGCCGTCATCGAAAGTGAAGGGGATGCACCGTCAGAATGAGCGGCCAAGTGGCGGGCATCGCGATTACAGCCATTTGAGGGGACCGCCCCGCGTATGATGGACTGGAAATATTCCATAATACCAGGCGTCGCTACAATGCCTTAGCAGAATATTTTTCTTGGGCAGAAAGCCGATATTCCCCCAAGAGTTACGACATTTCAATTTGCCAAGGCGGGCGGAAAATGGAATTACGATTGAAGCGAGAACGCCCGAACGTCGACGAGACCCGCTCGAACCCGAGCGCGCCCGAGTCCGCCCGAAGCCGCCCGAGCGCGCGACGCGCCTGCCGCACCAAGCCTGTGTATTGATTAGATGCGGAACGCCCGATGCTATATAAATTAGGCCGCACAGAAAAACAGATTTTAAGTATCAACAATATAAGAACGGTTACTTATTAACCTTACTAATATTTTACTCGACATTACGATTAAACCCCTGCAAACCCCTTTGTGACTAGATGTTGTTACGCAAAACTTCAGACTTCGGCAACAGAAAAACTTTATCAAGGCTATCGGAGTTGATGAAAAAATATGGAAGACGATATTGTTCAAGGTATTTTCTTTAATTCAAATTTTGTTATACACTATTTTGGTACACTTGCCATGTAAAAAGCGCAGCACGCTTTTTAATTACTTTTAAACAAAGAGCCAATTATTTTACGGCGTTATTACAAGAATTACATACACAGAATCAGAGCAACTCTATTTAAGTCGATATCGGTGGTTAAATAACGTAGACGAATAAATATACATTACATTATTAACGAATGTTGGCCCCGTTTCTCGCTCTCTTTGTTCGCATCGCAATTTTGCGTCTGTATTAATTGAAAATAAGTTTTCTCCATTGGGGTTTCAAGGTTCAAAATGATTTGTTAGCTGGTACATTTTATTTCCAGTGATCTAAGTGATGCTCAGGATGGGATCATCGACCTTTTCACGTTAGCAATAGGGTTGAGGATGGTTTGTGTTTGTGAATGGCACGTTTCATGATTTGTGAGTTTATAGCAACGGTGAAGTGTCGGTGGTTAATGGTGGCAGCGCGTGGCGCTCGCCGCCATATTGAAAAAGTTTAGGCGCTAAAAAGGGCGGTAAAACGCTGGAACGCTGAATGACAGATCACTTCGAAACCTTGTAGGCTTTGTATGAAGTTCGTATATTCAGTAATTAATTTAAAAAAATACAGATCTAATATATTTTTTTTAACTAATATTGGAATTTTAATAATCGTTGTCATAGCGTTAATTAAAGGACGTCTCTTTAACGCTTTAAGATGAGTAAGCGTTGTAAAAAAAATTGCAATAATAATAATAAGAGATATCGGCAAACTTGTGTGATGGCATCTTTTCGGTAATTCACCTCAGAATCCCTCGTTCGGGTGATTTAGATGGGATCCCGCTTTCGCTCCCTTGGGTGACCCGTGGAGGAAAAGCCGTTGTTTCTTCGAGAACTTCCTCTCTTGCAATACTCTATGCCGTAACAACCGAGCCTATCTAATCTAAAATGAACCGAGAAGCCAAATATTTAAGATCAAGTTTTAGTTGTGCTAAATGGGCGTATGAGGCGTTCAGGATCTGATTGTTTATTGGCACCTTTTCAGGTACTTAGGGTCGGATCGCCGCTTAGGGTACGCGGAAACTCAAACTCTGCGTGTTCGTCAACCGGAGACCCCTACTACGCGTTTGGGAAAGCAATTTAATTGATTTTATTTCTTTGGATTTTTGAATAGTTTACAAAAGTCTTAAATGCCACTTTTAAAAACAATGAAACATTAAAACTGACTCTTGCCTGCTCTTTCAGATCCACACTGGCGATGACGGAAAAACTCTACGAATACGAGAAGCTTAGCCGTGTAAAAATGTCTTCGTCTCCCTCTAAAGCATCAAGCATGAAAGAGATAAAAATACTTTATGCGATTATAAAAATTAATTTTCTGAACTGGTTCAACCATGAGCTTCTTTAAATATAATGACATTTAAAACACACAGATGGCATAGTTGTATATATGTGGTTCCAGTCAGGAGAGTGTCTTCTCAAAACTTCATAACTAAAACCAAGATAATCAGGTTTTCCTGTTTTAATAGTGTCAGAAAAAAATATTATTAACCTATCGCAATAATTATATTGTAACTTCTAAATATTTCGTGAATATATCTAAAATATAAACCGCTTCGCTCAGCGACGAGGTACGTAACAACTGCTGCACATAATTTAGGTTTGCGCCGGTCCGGTACCTACCAGTGGCGAGGCTTCAAATATTTCCTTAGGAAAACCGGAAGAATTAGAACCGTACGTGTGAGTCTGACATTTAGTTAAAGTAACATGGACTTAACTTAACTTAAAGTAACTGGACAGCTAGCCGTAGCTTTCTAGCTTGGTAAAGCCGTCAGGAATCGGCTTGTAGGCAGGCTGCGCCACTGGTACGTGCCTACGAATTGCGACGTCGAGGGGAACGCCGGCGACTTAACCCACCACGCACAGGCTGCGGCCGTATTATGCCAGACACGGGGATAAGCTAAACCCGTTTATCTGTGTGACTATCTCTTTCGTCGGCACTAGAGTGAGAGAGACGCATTTAGCGATAATACGGTTTAACCTATGCTCATGCTAGGGCCGCTGGTGGCTTGCGTAGCGCCTATAGCCTTGGTTATAAACAAACGTTCTAGATTTATCGGTTCCGGCCGCACTGCGCGCTTGGCGCCTTCAATAGTCTCCTGGGTCTAGGCGCTAAGCAAGCCACCTGCCTGTGCGGCCTTAGCCTTAGAGAATCACAACTCCAGACCCTGCGCGCGAGTGTGGTGCGTGGTTCAGGCAGCCAAAAAAATGGCATCCGCTCAAGCTTATGAACTTCTTGCGGCCAAAAAAGCATTCTTTAAACGTTTTATGATAAATTCGTTATAATATTTAAAATCGTTTTACATACCTACACACTAACCTGTTTTCGTTTTGTTGACCGGTAAATGGCATCAGCATCAGTATCACAAGAATTAGAAGAAAATTAAAACGGAACAATTATGAAAAAAATGTTTTTTTTTTTTTTGTTCTAGTTCATTAATTTAATTGTGCAACGATATACTTTTTCTCAAAGAATCGACTTTGACCGAGCATTTTAAGGGTATCTACCCAATTATATATATTTAACTAGTGACCCGCCACAGTTTCGCCCGCGGGTTTTTCCATACAAACTTTATCACCCCTTTTCTCCCCTTTAGGCATGGCATTTAAAAAATCCCTCCTTAGTGCACCTCTAGGGTACTCGAGGAATGTCTCCTCCAAATTTCAAACCTCTAGGACCACCCGTTTAGGCTGTGCGTTGTCTATAAGTGAGTCACGGTTCGTTTTATATATTTTGATTGCGTTTACTATAAGCGCGGCTACGGAACCATAGTATAAAGAGCCTTGCCTACTGTCTCAGGGTCGTCTCTGTTCCATAGGTAATCTGAACAGAGACAATTCTGGAGTCGATGAATTATTAAGACGCCCAAACACACAGCAATACGTTTTCCTGCGATTATCACACATTTTTCATTCATTTAGCGGTCCCGAAAAGCCGTGACGCGCGAACCTCGTGCGGTGTTAGCCCCGACTGGCGCACTGAGAAACGGGTCGAGATTTTGTTTAAGTGTGCGCGCGGCGACGCATAGACACTTTGGCGCACACATACAAGCCGCGCGCGGTGCGTTTGTATGAAGATAACTTACTTCCCCCTCTTTATACTTTGACGGAAATCTAAGCGAAAACGGTCCTAGGTTTTCTTTCATGTTAATAACTAACGTAGTAAAACGTAAAACGCTTCCAGTACCCAAGAATAAACAATGTATTAGACATTATGGTATTCATCACATTTTTTAACATTATTCAAACGTTACATTAATAAGCAATGATGTACAAACACACATTCCTCGCCATATTACGGGGTGCCGTTATAAAAACGTAGGATCCGGGAAAAGATCATCCTTGTGGGGGTGCCCCCCTTAGATTTATGGGGACACGTCACACCGCGCGGACGGCCTCGCTTTTTGTCATTTACTGATTTTTATTCCATTCCTTTCTAGCCTTTATTGGTACTTGTGTAATGTAAGTATCTACGTTGAGTTCACGTGCACTGTATGCAAGTAGAAAAGGTTTTTGTGAGTTCATTATTTATTTATTTAGATTGTGTACATGTACTATATTAGTTGGTACATATTAAAAAGTTCAATACATGCTACCTCTGCAGAGGTGTATCCTTACTAGTAATTATTAACTAAAAAGAAAAACATGCAGTTCATGAAGATAATAAATTTAGAAAGAAAAATATTACAGGCATAATTATCACTCCTCTGCTGCACTGGGAGTGAAGAAATAGCATAGAATGCGTGCAGATGCTTATCATCCTGGCATGTCGTAAAAGTCGACTAAGGGACGGGTCCTCTCCAACATGGTGGACTATCTGTATGGGCGATGGGCTGATCACCTGTCACCATACGGTTCATCATACCACCTTAGGACTAATTAATCGAACGTGGCCACAAGTAGTCTTGTGGCTCTGCCCACCCCATTAGGGATTTCGGGCGTGATAATATGTATGTATGTGTATAATTATCACAATAAAATGACTAATTCAATTAACAATTAAATTTTAAGACATAGTGTTTCTATTTGTTAGTAATATAGGTCAGCTTCCTTAAATTCGATTAAATTAAATGTTAATGACAGTCTATCTATAATGTGACTTGCAGTCTAGATCAATCGGTGCGAGTTTGTCTGTTCATCGTGCGGTATTCGTTAAGAATTCGTCGATTTTGTAGTAACATTCATTGAGAAGTAGGTTTTTAAGTTTTCTAGCAAAGTTTATTATCTTTTTGCTGTAGTTTAATACAGTTTGGTACTATATTATATATTTTTGTTGCGGCGTAGCAAGGATCGGATTAAAATATATTTCTAGCATTAATTATAATTTATTACTAGCATTAATTAAACTAACTGATAACAAACTTAGGAAAGTATGTCGATACATGAAAAAGTACGAGATAAGCATCTCACAACAAAAGATGATTTGATTACATATTTTTCCTCTGCGTTCACATATTTATTAAAATATTTGTTATCAATAAAAATAAGTTACTCCCATCAACACTAGCAATTACCCACAAACAGATAAATGTAAATAAATTATTTATTTTAAATCAGCGATATATGAATTTCCCTCTTACGATTTCTATATATGGTACACTTAATTTATGTTTATAGCATATATACCTTTTTAGGGCTCCGTAGCTACAAGATTAAAAGAACCCTTATGGTGGGTTAGTCTGTCCGTCAGTATGTCACATCCGTTTATCTCAGCAAGTACTGAGTTGAACTTTAAATTTGGAGAAGTTATAAAACTTGCGTATATCTCATACAATCGAACGGGGGCAGCTTTTTTCGATGTAGCCCCTTAACTGTTTCTAAATCATAAAAATATTATGAATTAAAATTTCATTAAAAACATTGTGTGTGATTTTCGCCCCTTGGACCAAACTTACGCTTGCCAATACAAAATTTATCATGTGGTTTAACTAATTGCCGCCACAATGTAGAGAGGACGCCACTAGCGCGCTAAGTGAGAAGATAATATGGCTATGTTTATAGTGCTCATGTATACAGTTTCCAATGTTTTGTAATTGCTGTTGATGTCCCAAATAAAAATAAATAAAATAAAATAACGCACTATGCCCAGTTTTATGTTTAAGAAATTTATAATCTGTGGTAAATATGTTTCTATTATTCTATTTACAATCACCTATAATGCAATAAATGTAAAAAAATCAATACATTGTTCAGTTACTGATCTTATCGTACCTTTTGCCACTTGATTGTAGGATTGGTCCAAGTCATAAGGGCTCAGTGCGAAAGAAATCTGAATTACTTCGTTTTTCTTTTTTTTTATAATAATCACATAGGAACTAAAATTGGTTTAGTTACAAATGTCAATAGAATCATGTTTTTTTTTAAGTTGGAACATCTGTGCTGCCATGCCACAGCAATACACGCTTACAAAACCAATTTTAATAATTAATTATAGGTACCTAGTATAATTAATGGTTATTATTTACTTAAACACTGGCTAGATCTTCGATTGGTCGCCGAACAAAATTTGGTTCGCAAAAGAAGTCCTTAACAGTTTACAGTCCTTGCATTTGCATTATGATAGCAATATTTTATTACATTTCTTTATTCAGAAACAATATATGTTTTGTTTGAAAGATAAATCACTTAAAACTAAGCATATCCTAATGAAGTTACAAAAGCAATAAGTTTCATAATATTATTTTAAGAACACAGATAATCAGCAAAAGTCAAAGATCAATAATAATAATATGAATTACTTAAATAAAACATGCAATAGGTACTTTTAATTCCGAAAATGTATTCTCGTGGGATAAGTGGCGCCAACAGAGTCGCGGGGACAGCTAGTCTATACATATACATATAATAAAATCGTAAAGTGGAAAAAGTCTGTACATTGAAGATAACAATGAAAAAATGCTATGGGGGGCTTCAGAATGAGCAGCAGAACAAATCCCAATGGTTTTTAAATTTCATGTCTGTTTGTCTGTTTGTCTGATTGTATGTGCACGATAAACTTTAAAACGACTGGATGGCTTTGAATGCGGTTTTCGATAATATATTCAGGAACACTTCAGGCAGGACCTAGGCTATAGAAACTTGGAAAAATTTAACTGGAAGGGGGTAAAAGAGGGGGTGGAAGTTAGTATGGGCAAAACTATTTCGATGAGTTTATTAACTTAAAACTTGGTATAAATACTTTCCAGAATAGAAAATTAGGTATACGGTATAAGACAATATGAAACTACCCCTAAAAAGGGGTGCCTTGGAGCCTTAAATTCTGTATTGGAAAAACTGATTCCATTTGTTTATCATCTTGAAACTTGGTATAAATGCAGTTCAAAACAAACAATTAGGTAGGCGATCGATAAAAAAGACAAAACTACCCCTAAAATGTAACCTCCCCCTAAAATAAGATTCCTTGGTGTATTGAACGTTTGTATGGGAAGAACCGATTCCATACTGATATCTACTTAAAATATGGACGAAAAACTCTTCAAATTGAATAATCCTACTTCCTACTAATTCTACTAATATTATATCTTACGATTTTATTATATATATATAGATGTAAAAGTTTGTGTGTATGCGTGTGTATGTGCATATGTGTATGTGCACGTGTGTGTGTGTGCGTGTGTGTGTGTGTGTGTTCGTGTAACATACGTTACTTAAATTATTACTCTACGCAGACGAAGTCGCGGGCACCAGCTATTTTTAAATAAAACCATAAGAAATAAAAACCCGAAACGCTTCCGCTGTAGCGTCGCGCACGATCACAAATTATATTCAACGCTGTAATTTCAGAAAAACCTAATATGCGAAAATAACGACATCTTTTGTTGAGTAACTATTCCAAGCATAATGTTATTCAAGAAATTGGAACGTGTAGTGCCATCTATGGTCGAGTAGAAGAACTTTTCAAAGTTTCGTACTCAATGAATGAATTTTATAATAATTCTGTTAGTCTGAGCAAACATCGTAAAATAGAACTGCAAGATTTAAAAACATAATAATAATATTAATTTAACTTTGTTACATGAAAAGTTGAAATAACAATATTTTTAATGTGCTATTTATCTACTATCTGGTGTCGAATTTCAGCTTCATAGCAAGTGATTATTTTTCCATGTTTTTACGATTGCGATTTGCGATTACCTAAAATTTTTCGTATGCAAATTTCGAGAGCTAAACTCGAATTCGGTCCCATGGATTTAGTAGGGATCCGAATTAGAGACGATTTGCACCCATCTGTTTAATGGATGAAAATTATTTTATATCAAATTTAGTATGTTAAAAAATATATTGCGAGTGGGTTGTTTAAAGAAATCCTGGCCGAATGGGATGCAAATAGTCTCTAATTCGAATCATAGACTAATTTAAAAATCACTTCCTAGCGCATTTCGTTTGAAACTCAAAAATCGGACACAGGACGTGTGCCATCTATGAATAATAATGATAAACTGTTGGTTTGAACTAAACCCACGGCTCCTTTATAGCTTCACACGTTTCAGCGATAGCTCATAGATGGCAGTAATATCAGTAATATAAGTCGCGCATAGGTAGGTGGTAGATGGCGTCACATTCGTAGACGGCGCGGTATTCAATCAAATGAAAGAAATAATTTATTGAGCAAAATGGCACTTGTGTGCATCTTTGCTTTCACATCGTCTGTGAAAAATACCCGCTTTTCGAAGGAAACCATTATTGATTGAAGGGACTGCAGCCTCAATTTAAGAGGGCGCCAACCGTCCAGTGGCGCCCTCATTACTGTTATTGTGTTTTCTATTAAAGGAAAGTATTTTATTAAAATTGAAACCGTATAAGTTGTTACGCAACTTAATACACAACGTATATGCTATGTAATATAGCTTTGCAAAGTATAACCATCATCTAATCAATTTAATAGAAATAGTGGCCGCTATTTTCTGTTAAAATGATGACGTACCGCTTATACTTTGTAAAGCTATATTACATAGCATATAAATTGTGTATTAAACGGCGCAACAACTTATATGGGTTCGATTTTGATAAAATACTTTAATTTAATAGAAAACACAATAACAGTGATGAGGGCGCCACTGGACGGTCGGCGCCCTCTTAACAAATTAACCGAAAGATAACGCTTGATTGTAAGGCGATTGACATTCCTGTTGCTTTATTGGTTCATGTTTTGAAATAAACTTGTCCAGCAAATTGGATATGCAAACATTTTATAGTTATCTTTATAGACAAGTACAGAGCACAACTTTACCAAGTACACAGTAGATATAAAGGCCAGGGATTAATGGCTGGACGGCCACATATCCTTCACGAAAGGTAGCCACGCTGGTTTATGGACGGGTCCAAGAAAGGAGTACCTAGATGTAGGTTGTGGAATCTACGGGCAGAGGCCTAAGTTCAGAACTAATGTCAACCTAGGAACAAAGGCCTCATTTCAAGCGGAAGTCTTCGCCATCAGCAGGTGTATGGAGATTAATCTTGTAAGATACCTATAAAACCAAAACATCAATATCAACTCAGATAGCAAAGCGGCACTCTTGGCACTAGAATCCTTTGAATGCAACTCAAAGCTAGTCCACAACTGCATAACCAATTTAAATACGCTGGGCCAGTCCAACAAAGTCACACTTAGATGGGTACCAGGGCATTCCAACATTGACGGGAACGAAAAGGCGGATGAACTCGCTAAAAATAGAGCCGATAACTCTTAAGTCGGTCCTGACCTCTTCTGCGAGATCACTAAGCAACAGGCATACACTTTGCATATCGCAAAATGTAGAGAAGAAGCTATCGAGCTATGAAAATCCGCGGCAGGACTCAAACACTCGAAAGCAGTAATCGAAGGATACAAAAGTAAGCTATCAAAAGAACTTCTACAGCTCAAAAGATGTAAGGGTATGAGCCAAGACACAATCTGCAGATTCTGCCAAGAGACAGAGGAAACAGCTAAGCACATTCTCTGCTCATGTAGACCACTCATTCGCAATAGAAGTATCCACCAGCGGCCCTAATATGAATGACACAAAGATAAATTAAACCTGTTTATCTCTATGACTATCTCTTTCGTCGGCACTAGTGTGAGAGAGACGCATTTAGAGATAAGACGGTCTATCTTGTCTTTATGTCATTCATGTTAGGGCGACACGTTGTACACCCCGAAGAGATATAAGATCTCACTGCCCAAAGCATCTGGAACTTCCTGGATGCAACGGGAATAAGCAGTGAACTATAAAGAAATGGCTGCCACAATAGATCAGCAATAGTCGAGGCGGCACATATATGGCCCAGCTAATTAACAATAATAATAATAATAGACAAGTACCTAATACAGAACGCAACCTTTTTTTTTATATGCATGTACACCGATTACTCGGAGATGGCTGGACCGATTTGCATAATTCTTTTTTTAAACGATAGGGTATTTCTCCAAATTGGTCCCGTTGTGATCAAAGTCGAGGTCTGATGAGAGGATCTATGAGGATATCGAAGGAACTCCTCAAATATTATAGACACGCATATAGAAATTTTTATATTATCTTTCATGACTCAAGCAGTTACGTTTCAAAAACATTATTTGGTGAAGTGGAACTGATGATGAAGACCACGGGTGAACACCGGAACTCTTCACTGATAAGTATTTCACGGGTGGCGATTCGATTTCTGTATAAGGTTGAGAAGCAACTTATGCTCATAAAATTCATGTGGTAAAATAGAACCGGTGATGAAGAACCAGGAGAACTCCTCAACGATTGACGTCATTGCATCTTGGATAGCAACATTTTGTAAAGGGTGATGAGCAATTGGCATTATGCTATTGTTACTTGATGTAGTAAGTGTATGTCGTTAAATCACCTGTGATAATCACTAAAAAATGTGAAATACATAATAAAAATTTAACAAATAAAAAAACCGACTTCAAAAACCCTTTGAAAAGTAAGAAATAATGCCCTTTGAAAGTAAATTACCTAGAAACGTCAAATATATTGTTGATTAAGTGATACATTAAATATATCGAAGTCGGTGGCAAGTAAATTATTTAACTTCAGCTTTCATGAAAGCGGCTACAATCTGACCCACTCCCAACAAGAGGCTAAGCGACAAAGCTAACGGTGATGATAACTTAACTTTCTCCGGTCCTAAGTCAATAACTAAAGCTGAAAGAATTAGCTTAACTAATCTAGAATTAGTTCCACCATTGTATGCAATAGATGAATTAAGTGAACAGTGGCCACATATCCGGTTCACGCTTGACGAATTCTTTGCCAAGAAATTGCAGGTCCGAAGTCAGTCAGCGAAACAGTACGGTGCGGACGTGTTCATGACTCTATACGTATTTTTTGAAAATTGTCCGTAATTATTTTGTGCCAGGTTTTTTTAAGGGACGCACCAAAAAAAGGTAAGTGTATTTACATTGCTAATTCAAGTTATTTCCATTTTTTTGTAATAAATAATTTTTTTTATGGTATATAATAAAATTATAAAATTAAATTACTTATGTGTGAAAGTTAAACAATTTTTAAATATAATCAATCAGCTAAGTTAGTTACGTAGTTTTTGGTAGTTTCATAATAATAGAAAGTTCGTTTACCCAAACTGTGTTCCGGCAATTTCACTTTCTTGGTTACCGCCAAAAATTGCGTCCATACTTACGGTGGTAACACAAAACTAACATGATTGTTATAAACAAACAATAACTATTGTTTATTGTTCGACAGTCTTTTCTATTTTATTACTATTATTAATAGTTTTAGAACTTATCATTTATTACTTTAATTTGATTACATTTAAGTTTTTATATCCTGTTGATGTATTATTTGAAAAAAACCGGCCAAGTGCGAGTCGGCCTCGCGCACAAAGGGTTCCGTATCATTATCTATATAATGGTTCACGGATTATGCATAAAGGTTTATGTTTATGAAATTAAATGTTTTTTTTATTAATTTTTATATTTGAGTTGATTGAGTGAAAGGTAAATTGCGGTTTACGATTTATGACGTATTCAAAAAAACTACTTACTAGATCTCGTTCAAACCCATATTCGGTGGAAGTTTAAAAGGTAATGTACATCATATATTCTTTTAGTTTTATCATTCTCTTATTTTAGAAGTTACTATCCATAGACATATGGGTTTGATGAAAACAATATTTTTGAGTTTCAGTTCTAAGTATGGGAAACCCCCAAAATTTAATGTTTCTTTTCTATTTTTGTGTAAAAATCTTAATGCGGTTTACAGAATACATCTACTTACCAAGTTTCAACAGCATAGTTCTTATAGTTTCGGAAAAAAGTGGCTGTGACATACAGACGGACAGACAGACAGACAGACAGACAGACAGACAGACAGACAGACAGACAGACAGACATGACGAATCCATAAGGGTTCCGTTTTTTGCCATTTGGCTACGGAACCCTAAAAATTAGTTTCTTGCGGCGCTTCTTAGTAATGATATAATAGTATTTTATTATGTGTCGAGTAAAAGGGCCCACAGCTGGCCAACTTGCTGAATAAATGATTTGATTTGATAAAAAATATAAATAGAAGAGAGAGATAGGGATAAAAATATCTCGCGATTTGGCTTGTAGGTCGCGGGTTCGATTTACGCAATGCACGTTTGCATGCACTATCTGATTCACTAACGTGCGCAGCGGCTGATCAGCGATGAGGTATACATTCAAATTTAGACCGAATCACTTTGTGCTTACAGTCTAAAATAATAGTTTCGTTTATCCGCTGATAAGCCGCTGCACACCAGTGATCATGACTATTGACCTAATCAAGCAGGGAAATCGTGATATGACTACTAATTATCAATTAATTTGAAATATTGGAATCCTTGTTAGGGACTAGATCAATGTGTGTTAGTGTCCAAGATATTATTATTATTATTCCTCTTTATCTCTTAATTTCTCATTTTATAATCTATTTCTATTTTATAAAATTCATAATATAAAATATAAAATTATAACTTATTCTTATTATTCCTCTTTATTTTCTCATAATTTCTCATTTTATAATTATATTCTATTTTACAAAATGCATAATATATAATAAAAAAATATAAATACGGTGAACCATCGACGGCGGAGCAGGGCCCGAGCGATCTGTGGCTAGGGCTGTAGAGAGAGGAACGTCCTGACGATGCATGCACTCCAGGAGTACCGCCCTCTGTATCCGGCCCCTGATCCAACTACCTAGCGAGAGCCTCTTCAGATGCTGCCTGTTGGTCGAGCGAGGCTCTTCGCTATTAGTCTGTTCACGGTCCCAGTAGAGCGTAGCGCGGCCATTCTCGAAATTGGCTCCGGTACGTACTTGTAGTACGGCACTTCAGGGCCGTACCTGAGAGCAAGTTGCTGGTGGATGATCCTTGCTACTTGGTTGTGTCTGTGCAAGTACTCTGAGTTAGCAAGATGCGAACAACCCGAAAGCACATGCCTTATGTATTCTCCGGGACAGTGGCAAGCCATGCATACTTATTATGTCCACCGTCCCGTCCTTCATAATAGAATCAGAATAGAATATAATAAAAATTCTTTATTTCGCATAACATTATGCCTATTATATTACACTTTTTCCTTAATATAATGTACTTTCAGTAGTTGTTTGTCTTGACTACCTCATCCATAATTGCACAGACAAACCCCTCGGTTTCCCCGAAGAGGTCACCGACGCGAGCGAAGTGTACATCAGGTGCCATGAGGGCCTGGTAGAACCGCCCGTGCAGCTCCTTGCTCCCCCATACGGCCTTGCAATCCTGAGTGCTCAATACCGGAGGCTTGCGCCTGTTCTCTTTTGCCAAGGCGAGCGGGGTTAGGTTGTTATCAACTACAACGTCATCGCGATGCATTTCGCATTCGGCGTGGAGAAAGTACTCCCTGACATTGCACACCTCGCGTTTGTCAAGGGCCTTGGCATTTAAAGACCCCCGACCACCGCATTCCCGCGGGATGTACATTCTCATAACCGACGAACGCGGATGCCGCATGCGGTGGGTCGTTAGCGTTAGCAGTTGACGAACCTTCCGAACTCAAGGCATCTAACTCGGTCTGAGTCCACCTTAGTATGCCGAAGGTGTATATGAGCAGGGGTATAACCGAGCTGTTAGAAGGCATGCCTTGTTTCCACCCGACTTTTGTCAGGCGACAAAAGAAACGCTCCTTCACCGACTTCTTTATATCCCTGCCTGCAATACCTAGTGACCTCGAGATACCAAGGTATCTGTAGATTTTGTTTGTGAATTTAGAACTTTTCCCCGGTGTCATGCATGATCCCACATTTGTTATTAGGTACGTATTACTATTATCATTGTCCAGGAACTAGCGTTGGTGCGTGGCTGCGCCTTCGAACCAATGTTTACATTCTACGAGAACCCACTATTTGTTTTTTTTTGCATTATGTACCCAGAATTTTAAAATGTAAACATTTATCCACCAATTTCGAGTGAACAAACATTCGCAAATGCAAATTTTCGCTTTATAGGTAAACAAAATAAAATGGAATAATTCAATGATAATGATCCTAAACTACATATTTTAAATGAATTACCTATACGATTAATAACCTTGACTACTCTAGTTAGGGTTCCGTACCTAATTTTGAATGAAAAAGTGAACCCTTTTTTAATATCCTCTTTATCCTCCCTGATGTAACTCCTCCTAGTGTGGTGCTCTGGTAGGTTACACTGATCGTTACTATTATATGGTATAGAATAGGGGTTTGCGAAAGTTAGGGGTGTGCATTATTACGTGAGGTGATTTTTGCGAATTTTTGATCCCCCCTCCCTCCTTGGTAGGATGTCGTGAGATTAGGCTCGACTTCGACCCCCCCGCCTAATCTCACATGCGACAGTATCTCAAATGCACAGAGAGTTTGAGTCCAGGTTGGGACCGCGTTCGGCTGGCCGATGGCGACTATTAAGCAATCGGTGCTACTTGGTGGCGTTCGCATAACCACGAAAAATATGATTTCCCTAATATTATTATTACCCAATTTTGGTGGAGAAACAAGTTTTACTTCATTTAACCAAATTTTCTCGCAAATTTACACTATTTCTAGCGGAAAAATATTACGTAATATTTTCCGAGACCCGTTTCCCCCACGTAAGAATGGGGGAGATTCAGCTCGACCCCAAGGTTGATAGGAGCATAAATATCCTCATCTTATTACTCAGTGCGTCTCTCTCGTACCAGTATCGAAGATGACATTGATGATAACTCTGCTTAATTGCTTTGAGCAGTTCCTCGCGGGAGATTATGGGGGATCGAGCCAAATCTCACGACATCTTACCAAGGGGGTAAGGGTTTCACGTAATAAATGGCCACCCCTAAATTTTGCAAGCCCCTATACCATACCATACTAAAGATCAGTGTAAGTAACCTTTAGATTACCATAGATACCATGTTAGGACTAATTAATCGAACGTGGTCACAAGTAGTCTTGTGGCTCTGCCCACCCCATTAGGGATTTCGGAGGCGATGCTATGTATGTATGTATGTAAGTAACCTTTAGAGCAGGAATATCTACATTCCGCGCGCGAGTTGAGTGCCGTCGGGGCCTGAAGTTAAAGGTGGGTGCAGCTCCCCCCGCCGCCCGCACGCCTCGCCTATCATACCCACATTGTAGTGTTGTGACAGCACTATAACACAGTATAATCAAGTAAGCAGTATTTTGTCTCGGCAGTGTCCTCGAAATAATTACCTACGGCCGCTCGGTATGTAAACACGCAGTAGGGCTGCCCGCTGACTATCTTTCTTGGGTTATGTATTTGATAATGCTATATTTAATTGTCGTAGTATCTTTTCATGAAATATTACTCTTATTTCTAGTTTCAAAAATGACTTTAAGTCAATATGGAATAAAAAAATGCATTTTATGTGTTTTGCTTTTAATATATCAAAAACATCAAAAATTCTCGTGCCATAATTGACGTAAATAATAGCGCGAAAGCGTCTTACACTATGCGCCCCCGACCGAATACAATCCCGACGCACTCGCGACTGTTGTGTACCGAAGTTTACCGAGATTTCGAAGCGCGTCGTTTCGGCCGTTTGTATCAAGATGTAATACTTAATTATACCGTGTCTAATAAATGTGGCTATGATAGGCGACGGCACTCAACTCTCGCGCGGACTCTACTCAACCTGCGTCCCTAGCCGAGCCATATTTTTTTAGATATAAATGATTACTTACATTTTAATATTAAGTTTTATTGTTCTTACGGCTCGCTTGGTGTAGAATTCGCACATATTTGGCCCAAAAAAGAGAGGTTCAAAGAAGGGTAGTACTTTAGACCAAGATGCCGAATAATATGCCCTAAGTATAAGTTCGAATTTGAAAGTTTCTCGTTCGTTGCCCTTTCCGTAGTTAACCAAGTATAACCAACCCAAGGTTGTAAAATCAGTTGCGAAACTCAGCGTGCAAACTGTGCGTGCTAAAGTAGATATATGTATGTACAAGTAAACGTAATTGCTTGAGCGAGACATAAGAACTAACTATTAGAATGGCGAGTGGCGAGTAATCTCAGTTATAAGCAGCACAAGTCGTAAAATCGTAAGATTATTCCTTTGATTTAATGTTACTTACGTTCACGTCATTTATGGGAATAGGTCAAACTTATGAAGTTTAATATTCTCTTACAATCTCATACTCTACTAAATGTTAACCGATTATTGATAACTTTTTGATACGTTATCAACCTGAACGATATCATGGTTTATAAATTTAACTTTTTAGGGTTCCGTACCTCAAAAGGAAAAACGGAACCGTTTTGCGCGCATTCATTCATTCATTTTTTGCGATAATTCTTAAGATATTCGTTTAAATTATATGGTGTAAAAGCTTATAATAATGTGCATGAAATGCTTAATGTAACTAACGTATTTAAGTTGATAAGGATTAATACTTAGTCCGTCTAAATAGCTTTCCAATTTACCGCATTGTACGTGGCCTTTTTTTTAGAAGATAAATGGGTATAGTAAGTTATCCTTAAAGGATAGACATATGCCATCGCGGACTTTTTTGTAGATCTATAAAAGATAAATATCCCACCATGTATTGTTTTGTTATATCTCAAAAGGATTAGGCAGCGTTTTCGATGAAAGCTCCCAGGCGGCATGATTTTTTCCCACTCTTCCAACAATTCTCGTTTTATTTCAACCAATTTACACAAAGCCTTAACAAATTATATACTTAAACCTTCCCGATGAACCACTCTATCTATTGGTGGAAACAGCATGAAAATCCGTGCAGTGGTTTTTGAGATTAGCGGTAACAGACAGACAGACAGACAGACAGACGCGGCGGGCAACTTTGTTTTATAATATGTAAGGAAGATAAATGGTTTTGAAGTTATTTAGGAAAAAAGGCGAATATTGATCATTCCCTTCCCCCCCCCCCCTTATCTCCGAAAGTACTGAACCCAAAAATGTTGGATAAGATACAGAAATTAGTTCTTTACCTATAGATTACAGGAAAACCTATAAGAAGTCTCTGGTATTTTAAGTTGCATAGGAAATTTCATATAATCACGGAACCCTCTCCACGCGAGTTTAACTCGCACTTGTCCGGTTTTTTGATTGAGTTAATTAATTCTTAAATAGCTATGTATTAGTATTTTCATACAGAACATATTTTTGCCATTATATTGAATATAAATACGGAGTTATTTTTAATTATAAGAAATCTAAAACCTATAAGGCCCGTCACATACTTTCGTTTTCCTGATTCGATTTCCGAATTCGTTTTCCGTATTCGGTCACCGTGAACGCAAGTATGAAATGTCATATAAATAGTTCGACATGGCACACACGTTCGTAACTTTTCCGTCCGGAATTCCGAACTGTCAAAACCTGTTAACATTTAAAGAAAAAAAGGAACGTTTTTCAGCGTTTGTATGAAAAGTGTGACGTTTGCCGTTGGTTCACAGTTCTCGTAAGAAGATTCAACATGTGCAATACTGTCATACTCTTTACTCTACTGAGTCGTTGAGTACACGATTACGGAATGTGTGGTCGCACTTATTCGGTCAAGTCGAGACGTGGCCAGTAGTGACGCAAGTCGGCTCGCCTGGGCAACTGACATGGTTTTTAACAGTTTGAGGTTATTACACTACCGTGATGATGTTGGCATGGCACATGGACTATATACCTACTATGATTAGTCCATAATGGCATTGTCAATATTCCACACCTGTACCATTACCATGAGTTTATGCAAACCGTTATCGTAATAGAAAAGCATCGCTCGTTCCCTTCTACTCGTATCGGCAACAAGCAGTATTTCCGATAGATTTCGATAACGAAAACAGTTAGCTAACGTGGTAACTCATGGTAATGTGGTATTGAGATGTTAATTTCTATATAAGTTTTCAGACGAGGGCTCGACTACGAGTCCCATACTGGCACAAACCGGTTTTCTATGCGGCTGTACGTCTACCACGACCTGCCAGCGAGTCATTGCATCCCTTACATATTTGACCAGCTTGACAGAGACGTGCTGAGCGACAAACGACTCGCGGGCATATCGTGCTTGCCCCCCTGTACCATTACCATGAGTTGCGCAAACCGCTCTAGCGTAAACTATCGCTCGGTCCCTTTTACTTATATCGGCAATAAGCAGTATTTTCGATAGATTTCGATAACGAGAACGGTTTGCGTAAACTCATGGTAAGGGTCTGATGAGGCTTCGTCGCCGCATGAAGCGATTTGCAAGTTGGGAAATCACGGATAGGAATAGTATAATCATAGTATAAAGAGGCGAAGTAAGTTATCTTCATACAAACGCACCGCGCGCGGCTTGTATGTGTGCGCCAAAGTATCTATGCGTCGTCGCACGCACACTTAAACAAAATCTCGACCCGTTTCTCAGTGCACCAGTCGGGGCTAACACCGCACGAGGTTCGCGCGTCACGGCTTTTCGGCACCGCTAAATGAATGAAAAATGTGTGATAATCGCAGGAGAACGTATTGCTGTGTTTGGGTGTCTTAATAATTCATCGATTCCAGACTTGTCTCTGTTCAGATTATCTATTGAACAGGAACCCTGAGACCGTAGGCAGTTGTATCGCGGATTGGGCCGGAGATAGCCTACTTACCCTCTTTATACTATGGTATAACGATTTAAGTTATGGGCCTCGGCAACTATGTTTCTATCTTCGGAAATACGAACGCGCGATAATGATAGTAATCTAGAGCTGTTACAACATTAAATGAGGTACAGTTGAGGTCATATATTATACATTTTAACGACGCGGTTAGCCTAGTTGGTAGTGACCCCTGCCCCCGAAGCTAGCGGTTCCGGGTTCGATCCCCGATAAGGGCGAATATTTATGTGATGTGCACGAATCTTAGTTCCCGAGTCTGGGATGTTTTGTAAGTATTTATTTATCTATATAAGTATGTATAAATGTAATACCCATAATACAAGCCTTTAGGGATTACTTTGGGACCAGATCGATTCGTTCTTACGCTCATGGCAATAAAGTCGTGTTCACATATTTTTGATCACTTTTTCCACGTGAATATTTTTGACCTCGACTGCATTATGTATTGCGGATATGCAATCAATGTATGGCCGGACGTTGGTTGCATTATCGCATTACTTCAGAAACACGAAAACTGCCCAGGCGCATAACTTTAATCGTAGTATTGTACTGTAGGCAACATGATCAATAGAGGTTACAAGAATACATTTTATACATTGTTTCAACATTCAATTTGAATTAAATCTATCGTTTTCCAGGCTAATCACGGTTAATTGATCTAAAGAGATATATTTTCTTATCAGTTTAGTCTTACCAAATACACAGCCAGTTTATCGTCACGTTCATTGTACTGCGACTGCATGCTAAGATGAATCAACTCAGTTACAGTTTGGATGTTAACAAATTGGGTATCGAGAGTGTCAAGTAGTTTATTTTTCATGTGTTATATTTAATGTGTGCGCAATAATCGACATGGCAACCCTGGCAGACAATCAGGTAACGTACACAAACTTTTGGACGCTAATTCAAAATAATAAATGCGAAACTGACGCTGCCTGTCTTTTGTTTGTTTTGGCAGAATTTGATTTTTGATTAGGAAATTAAAATAAGTTTTATTTGTTATTTTTTTTAACTTACACTTTTGGTTGTGCGGGGAGGCCACGTACCTAACTCCAACAGAAATGACATCTTTAGATCTCAATATTTCCTAAACGTTCCGCCAAATATTAGGTACCTATAACATGGTTATGTTTTAACAAACTTACCTATATTGTTTTTAAAGTGAAAATAAAAAATATCGCCTTTTCTTTAGGAGAAAATAATCTTATAACTATTTTTATACTTTGATTCTGAGCGCGCGGCATCCTTTATACCTAGTTATACAAAATTTTAGCTTTGCTACTTTAAAGCCTTCAAGATAAAGTAGCTGTCAAATATGAAACAAACGGACAGACGGGCAGACGGACAATGTGAAACTATAAGAGTTCCTAGTTTGACTACGGAACCCTTCAAAGAAAATAAACATGCAATAAGTATGAACGTTTTTCCGCTCACGGTATTAGCCCTTAACGAGACAGTTAACAATATGAAGTCGGTTAAAAGCGATAAGAGCAGCTGCGCGGGCGACCTTTAGTACAACGCTGTGCGTTGCGCCGGAGTCTCCGTCTATAACACACGTACGATAAATGAAACATGAGGGGTTCAATCGTTGTAATATGCACTACATTCATGAATGCCAGTATCAATGTGTGCACCAGAGCTGTTCTACTGGTACTGAGTGCCAGTGTTTACCAAGCATTCGTGTTTAGTGAAGTTTTATTAAATAATTATAATTTGGTGTACCCCCCTTATTTGGCGAAGCCGATAGCTAAAGGGCAGGGGCATGTGATAAGTGTTGTGGGTGGTGGAGTGAGGGTAATAGCAATTAAGGTAATAATAAAAAAAATCCTCCTCTGCTGCACTGGGAGTGAAGAAATAGCATAGAATGTGTGCAGATGCTTATCATCCTGGCATGTCGTAAAAGTCGACTAAGGGACGGGTCCTCTCCAACATGGTGGACTATCTGTATGGGCGATGGGCTGATCACCTGTCACCATACGGTTCATCATACCATCTTAGGACTAATTAATCAAACGTGGCCACAAGTAGTCTTGTGGCTCTGCCCACCCCATTAGGGATTTCGGGCGTGATAATATGTATGTATAAAAAAAATCTTGAGAGATGAAATTACTAATTATAGTTTTCAAAAACTTATTGCAATTAACCGATATGTTGTTAATGATATCAACATCAGCATAAATACTGAATTTATAAGAAGAAAAGAGGTTGATAAAAGTATATTCTGACTGTGGTCAAAGCGAGGTTATCCTTCGAGGGTCGAGAGACCTATCATAGGAAAAGAACCTAACAGCTTCATACTACCTATGACATTACCTGAGCGCTAATTCAATTTCTGACTGTTTTTGTTTTTAACTCATTATATCGAGCGAGCGAATGCAACCACTTGATGCAAGGCGTGGAGTTGTAAGGCAGGTCAATAAAAAGAGAAAACATTTTTGTCTTATGAAATTAATCTTTTTGTACCAAAAACCTTTAAACCTAGATTTTTACCACCAGCCAGTTTAACCCACATTACATAGATTAAAACAGGTTAATTCACGTAAATTCACTTCTGCTACTATTTCGTTAAAACTTATTTTATCATGGCTTCCAAACGATGTGCATCTCTCTTATACTATTAAAGAAGACAGAGATGCACTGAGAGTCTAAGAGATAAGATGAGGATAACTTATCGTCGTGCTAGGGCCAGGCGCGGTCACAGCCTGAAATTTTGGAGGAGGTCACTAATAATAAAATATTAAATCGAGTAGATTTGACTTTACTTTTGTACTACATTTCTTTATTTTGTAAATTTGTAGAAGATACTTCAATTTGATGTGTACAATTTTGGGGGGGGGGTCTTGTCCCATGTGACTCCCCCCTTAGGACCGCGCCTGGCTAGGGTCGCCGCTTGAATTTTTATTCTTAACGTTTGGACAGCACTGGAATTGAAATTCATCATTACCTGATTTCAGACCATAATGCTGAACGGCTTCATGCGATGGCTGCTGCGTTTCCTGGTATCGCTGATAGCCATAGGAGTGCGGCCCCTCACGTACCTCCTCACCATTCGGAGGACCAGGAAATGTCCTCCGCCCATAAATCCCATACTCTTCAAGTCTGCCACTACACTCACCATGATGATTAGGAATAAACAGGTAAAAAGTTCATACAGGCGCATTTCTAGTCCTTTTTAGGGTTCCGTACCTTAAAATGAAAAAAGGATCACTCCTCAAAGGATCCTTATAGGATCACTTGTTTGTCCGTCTGTCTGTCTGTCTGTCTGTCTGTCTGTCTGTCTGTCTATCTGTCTGTCTGTCTGTCTTTCTGTCTGTCTGTCTGTCTGTCTGTCTGTCTATCTGTCTGTCTGTGTTAAGACCTTTTTCTCAGGAACGCGTAGAGGTATCAAGTTGAAATTAATATCAAATACTCAAGACTGCCATCTCCTGGAGCTGTGAAAAAATCAACCTTCTAAGTCAACGCAATCAAAAGAAACGGCCGTTTATGCCACATATTTTGATAATTTCAAGGGAATCCAAAGGGATTCAAAACCTATAGGGTACTTCCGGTTGACCTAGAATCATGAAATTTGGGAAGAAGCAATGTCTTACAGCACAAGTAAAGGAAAAGTCCAAAAACTGTAAATATGTAGTTACATCACAAAAAAAAATTGTTTAATAATAATAATCTTTGCAAAGTCGTATCACACTCGACGGATGCACGGAGATAGGAGCTTGCGAAAGTTATTTTTTTGTCTTATTTCATAGATAGATTGTAAATGGTTACCCGGTTGTTAAAAGCCATTTTTTTATTTTAAGGGTTCCGTACCTACTAAGTACTGTCTGTTTTTCATAGGTAAATACAGGACCGTAGGCGCGCGAGTCAGACTCGCACTTGGCCGGCTTTTTTTTACCTTTGAAAATAGAACTAATGCTAGTGCTAGTGCTAGCACTAGCACTAGCATTGCATATTGTACTTTACTTTATTATTTTACCTACTTATATTTTTTGTACACATCTATAACAATGTATAAATATTATATTTATATATGTATAATGTACATATACACGACGAAAACTTTAGCCGTTTTGGAATTACCTACACAAATAATCTTAAATCAGACAAATTTTGTAGGGAGCATTCTTGAATAGTTTTATTTCTTCTTATTCATGCCATAATGATGTATAATCGGTGCACATTATAGATACCTACCCTTACCTACTGTTTTTGAAACAGAGACATCTGCCAAACTGTCTGAACGGATGGGCGTTTTACTTCGGGTAGGCAACCCTATATCAAAAACTTTGCGTAATTGTTCAAGGGTCGTATCTTAAACAGTACATTTTATTCTATTCTACTATTAAAAAACTAAGTCATGAAGGCATGTTGTTTACTTGGACGACACAACAGCAACACGACACGTAAGCAAAATTCCAATGCGATTGCCGGATTCATTCGTTTACTTGTCGACGTTATCGCCCAAACGAACTATATAATGGTCCTCAGTCTTCCAGTTTAACCGCAGTGTTTTGTAACTCAAATGTGATTCTCATTCTAGAAGCTCTAATAGTAATTGAAATTAACAGGTCACCTCAGAAGAAGTAGTATCAGCTTACATAGAGAGGTGCAAGGAAGCTAACCCTTACATCAACGCTATAGTCGAGCCCAGGTACGACCAGGCACTGAAGGAAGCCAGGAGTATAGACAAAATGATAGCGTCTACCGATCGGACCCCTGAAGAACTAGCTAAGGAGTATCCGCTGCTTGGAGTTCCGATGACAGTGAAGGAGAGCATTGCTGTTGAAGGTCAGTTTTTGTCATTACTATAAACTATTATTTGGCAAGTAAATTATAGGACTACATAGTGAGCTCATAGAGTGCTGTCAGAAACATGCACGAACGTGATGCTAATCATAGCTTAGGGCCTCAGGGTGCCTAGCACAATAACTTTATTCGCGCACATAAATCATCTGTCACTTTTTAACTAATAAGCGGGTGCGAAAGGGACGAATGCTTTATGATTGCGAAAAAACGTACTGTGCTAAGCCCTAAGAAGAGTCCTGCGCCAACTTGCGGTAAGGCAACGCACAATTGTAGGTTAAATATCAAGTAAAGGTCGATGCATAACATAGCCCCTCTACACGATATCTCTATCTCATTCTTACGTATAAATTCGCTCTGTGCGATGACCGACGATGGCCCATCGTGTAGGGGGCTATTACAGCTCGACTTTATCGCTGCAAAAGTGCTATGGCCCAAGCACGACTACTTCTGGAACAACCTAGTCGCGCGTTTCTTCGCCTATCCCTGGAATACATCTATATTTCGCTTCTTGCACAAGTACTGCGTTTGCATTTGTATTGCGTTGCGTTGCATCAAATAGTCATCGTATGCTGAGACCCTTTCGAAAGGGCATAAACTATTTTTCATCACACTTGCTCGGAAAGGCTGTTATTATAGGCAGGCGTACAGAGCAGCTGTAGCCTACTTACCTCCCAAGGGCAGTTATGGATTTTGTATGGGTTATAACTCCCGCTGACGGCGGGGCGAACCGCAGCCGGCGGGGCGCGCGACCCGCGAGCCGGCGGAGCTGCCTCGCGCTGATCGCAACTTACGCTCAGTTTATGAACACCCACTTGATGCTAATTCACGATGTAAAATGGGAATAAAATTAATATATATACTTTTTTTGTCTAATTTTTATTTCATTTCCTCGCAAATGTGATGAAAAACATTGTGTGTAGGTATCACGAGCAGGAAGGGGATAACAAACTCGAGTCATAAAAGCCCTCGCCTATCGGCGTCGGGCTTCTAACAGACTCTGGTTAGTTATCCCCTTCTTACGGCCCTAGATGCACAATGTACTATTCTATGGGTGATGTCTCTAAAGCCCGAAATCGAAGCCTACTATAAACGTGCAGAGCCAATTCTGTTTGTACCTTCTGAATGCCCTTATTCAATTTATTAATTACAATATGAAGAACTACTAGAATTACTAAGAAGGTGATTTTTCAACAGACACAATGCGCTATTTGGAGATCAGTTCCGATTTAACCACAATCATACATTTATATTATTACTTAAAAGGCTTTTGGATCGTTTTTTTACAGAATTCGTAAAGTATTAACAAATTAGACCACTATAACTCATGACCCAATAAAAGCCTACTTATACATGCTTTTATTTAAGATTGTTCCCAGATATTTAGAATTAACGGTTTCAGCTCAATCTCTGATACACGCATAAGCAAGAAGCTCTAAAAAAAATGCTGATTTTATTCTTTATTTTTGTGCGCGGGACAAACACCTATAATTAATTGTACAGCATCTCTCTTTAACCCTTATAGTCGTTGAGGATAAGTGAAAATTTAGAGACACAAACAGACAGACACATGTCGATACTTTAAAGGTTCCTAGTTTGACTACGGAACCTGAAAAAGTGCAGATGTACAGTTAAATAAAAAACTGGTTTATGAATAATAAGAAGTATCTATTGGATCGCATCGATCGCATAATGTAATGTGCAGAATGAAATTACACATTATTTAATTTATGAAAGTTGTATAACTAAGTTTGGCTAACCTACAACCATCGTAGATTAAAATATCAGCTGGTAGAATACATCCTTATATTAAGTAATAGAATGTTATTTCAAATCCCGCCAGCTTTTTTTGTGTTTTATAACTCTAATTTCAAACCAGGTATGAGCAACGACTGCGGCACCGTCCGCCCCACCCGTGTCCCGGCCTCCAAAGATGCCGCCATTATCAGTTTGGCCAGGGCTGCAGGAGCTATACCGATAGCTGTCACCAACACTCCTCAACTGTGCATGAACTGGGAGACATTCAACAATGTAACGGGGCTTACCATGAATCCGTATGATCAAAAGAGAACTACCGGTGGATCTTCCGGTGGAGAGGTACGGTACCTAGGCATTAAGGCCCAGTCACAATGCGGGCCTTTAGACTACACACAAAGACACTACCTAAATTTGTATGCCATTCGTGGGCGACTAAAAAAAGGTGAAGCTAACATTATTTAAAGTCTGTTCGCCGAGAGTTGATAAATATTAATATCATCTAGAAGTAGCGACTGTCGCTTACCTATGGCAAACTGTATGACTTTTTCCTTTATTTTTTTTATTATCGTCGGTAAAAATAATTAGCGGACCGCTATTTGTAATGAGTTAAGAAGCCTTGATGTTTTATTTTTTTATCTATTCTCGGCGAACATGCATTATAACATAGGTACCTAATAATAACATTACTCTGACACTCTTTCTCGAATACAAACGATTATTTTTAAGTGTACCACAGTTAGCTAAAATTACGCAATCGAGCTTCCGTCTTGCCAACGTACCAATCTTTGAGTTGTGAAACAGTCACCAGAAACAGAGAGGGCATTTGATGTTTCTACTTTGGCGGTATGAATTGTAAACTAATATAGCCCTGCTTTTTTTAACCTGGTAATCTGTTTCATAGTGGCGTCATTTCGGTTCGATGAGGCTATGCCCTATATTAAGCCAATGCCACACGAAAGATGTTCAAATTTCGGAAAGGCTTTCTTTGACCTTCTTCAAAAAAGGAGGATTTTTATTTTTTATGTTTGTTCTCCGATTACTCAGAGATGGCTGGACTGATTTGAATGATTCTATTTGATTGAGCTCTGATGAGAGGCCCTATGAGGAATCGATGGAACTCCTCAAATATTATAGGCACGCATATATAACAATGTTGGTATTTTTTCTAATAACCCAAGCAGTTGCGTTCTAAAAGCATTATTTGGTGAACGGAAACGTGACGGAAACCGATGATGAAGACAATAGATAGATAGCAACCAGAACGACTCAATGATAAGTATTTCACAGGTGGCGATTAGATTTCTGTATAAGGTTGAGAAGAAATGTATGCTCATGAAAATACATGTGGTAAAATATAATAGGGTTTGAAGACCCAGGAGCACTCCTCAAAGATTGATGTCCTTGCACCTTGGATAGCAACATTTTGTAAAGGGTGATGAGCAATTGGCATTGTGCTATTGTTGCTTGATGAATAAAATGTGTGTTGTTAAATCACATACGATAATCACAAAAAAGTTAAAAACAACATTATAATTTAACAAATAAAAAATCGACTTCAAACCCCGTTTGAAAAGTAAGAAATAATGATTGGCTTCTATAATTTAATTAACTAGAACGGCAAATATATTATTGATTAAGTGATCAATTAAATAAAATCGAAGTCGGTGGCAAGTAAATTAGATAATCGATCCTTCATACTGTGTTCATTTACATGACGTCGACTTCGATTATGTTTAATTTATCACTTAATCAATAATATATCTGCCGTTTCTTGGTAATTGACGAATTACGAAAGCCAATCATTATTTCTGACTTTTCAAAGGGTCGGTTTTTAATTTTTGTTAAATTATAATTTTATTAATACAAGAACTCCAAATTAAACCAGCTGCTATTGTTGTTTTCAGTCAGCGTTAATTTCGTCAGCTGCATCGATCATGGGCGTTGGCTCCGACATAGCCGGTTCGCTACGACTACCCCCAATGTTCACAGGAATCTTCGGACACAAGCCTACTCCCAAGCTACTATCCATTGAAGGTAAGATTTATCGTGTATTCATCAAAAAGAAATCGAGCATTGACTCTAGCTTGCTCCACTTTCACAAGTGGCCTGACCCAATTTGGTAGTAGTGTCATCTAGTGGGAGTTAACAAAATTGTTGTGAAGATTGATTACAGCGACACCTAGATTTGAGTAGTCAAACTATTACTTGAACATCAGACACCATACTAAAATTACCGCCATCTATGAAAAGATATTGGAAATATAAAATAAAACATTAACAGCTAGATAGAGCTACATGTAGGCACTAAAATAAAAAATAAAAATCCCACCCGAGCGGACACAGTTCTCTTTATTTTGTAAATAAGACTTTAGTTAACGCTTCTAATTTTCGACACTTAATATTGCGTCCTAATACAAGTAGGTAGGTATGGTTCTCGCCTTCGAGGGGGTCGCCCGTAGTTCCTAAGAC
Organism: Tortricodes alternella; assembly: GCA_947859335.1. Classification (NCBI taxonomy): domain Eukaryota; kingdom Metazoa; phylum Arthropoda; class Insecta; order Lepidoptera; family Tortricidae; genus Tortricodes; species Tortricodes alternella. Next base: position 9,292,397 of record OX401979.1, on the reverse strand, counting down.
TCTAAAATAGAGTTAAATATAGTCTTATTCACAAAATAAACGGCTTGGGCCGGTATTTTAGACACGGTCTTTTAATTCCTTTATAACATTAGATACTTACTTAACAATGTCATTGTTTTCTTTACAGGCCATATTCCGGACTGCCTAGATTCGGAGTTTGAAGAATATTTCGCTTTAGGACCCATAACTCGATATGCTGAAGATTTGTCGTTACTTCTCAAGGTTTTAAAACAGCCTGGTGCACCCGATGTGCCGTTTGACAAACCGGTAAGTACAGTTTTACTTATTTAATATTACTCGTCGGCAATCTCCGTCTGTAGGGAAATAGCCGTGGTTACGAGTAGAATCAGGGGGGGGGGGGGACAATTCGGTTCTTGACTGCTTTTCAAACAATATTTCAGGCTGTTCGTTAAGTCAATTTGAATGTGAAAATAATATTTTCTTCCTTAAATTTCCTCATTTTCAAGGCAAAAACGCTAAAAATATCTTGCATTTATAAATTTGCCGCCAAAACGCTATCTATCCACAGTCAGCTCTCGCATGTGACGTCATTCCACTGGCAGAAAAAAACAAAAGTACACAGGTCGTCATAAATGTAATGAAGCGGGAGTCAATAATGTACGACCAGGGAATGGACGACCCGATAAATCGGTACGAGCGCGAGCGCGATCTGGAGCTGTGAGCGCGATTAGGAACGCTCCGATTGCTATGATTTTATGGCGTCGTGATTAGTGTTTTAAGTCACGTGACTTAGAAGTAAAAAATTATGGTTTTAAATGATTACAATATAAATAATCATGATTTATTTTTAGACGGTTTATATTCAATTTGTATTGTTGAGGGTTAAGCTATCATTCCACAGAAATATTTTAATATTTGTTACTATAGTCAACTTCCCAATTCGATCTAGTCCCAAAGTAAGTTAGCTCTAAAGACTTGTGTTATGGGTACAAGAAGATGAATACATACTTATATAGATAAATAAACACTTAAATACATATAGGAAACATCCAAGACTCAGGAACGAGCATTCGTGCTCATTACACAAATATTTGCCCTTACCGGGGATCGAACCCGGGATATCGCTAGCTTCCGAGACACGGTCACAACCAACTAGGCTAACCGAGTCGTCAAATGAAGTGCTACCTCGTAAAGATATCTCTCAACCAAACCAAGCTGTTAAGCTATTTATTTACTCATCCGTCTAATAACTGATTCCAGGTGGATGTGTCAAAGTTGAAGTTCTACTACATGGAAGGAGACAATAGCAATGTGACGGACAAAATTGGGTACGACGTCAAGAATGCTATGCAGAAGGCCAAAGCGTACATGAAAAGTACTTACAACATTGAAGTTAAAGAGGTAATTTTTTTTAAATCCCAAGACACAAACACGGTAATCTAAATAAAACCGTTTAAAAAGCAATAATTGATCCAAAAAAGTGTAGCACGCTGATCAGTGATCACAGACTACTTAAAACATACTACGACGCTGATAGACGTGTTTGTCCAACTACAACAAAGCCAAAAGGAAGAAGATATCAATTTCATAGTCTATCTACATATGTAGATAATTATGTATTTTAGAACTCTAAGGCAGCCATTATCTTATCTTGCGGATACACTTCGACCCTATCGGATCTTTTGTGTAATTAACCCTTTTTCCTAAGCACTATTCGATAGCATTCTCCACCACTTCAATGAAGTGACTTATGGAGCGCAGTGGTAGTGCCTTGAATTCCCCTGGTTCTGGATATCCATTGCCAAGGATTTTCATTCTTAGTCTGGCGAGGGCGTCACATTCACACATGATCAGGCGCCTCATTCGGGAACGCTAAGTGATTCTGTAGCGACTCGTAAGCCAGATCTCTCATCTCGCTCTTACGCATTTGGCGTCGTGCGGACGAGTGGAATGAGAAATCTGGCTTCTGGCTTACGATAATCTTTTTCAGCTCAAAATAAAGAACATGGAGCACATGTGGGAGATCAGTATAAGAGTGTTGATGAATATTCGTCACGTCCGCAACATTTTCACCGACCCTAAGAAGCGAGATCAGTGGGTCTCAGTGTGGCCCGAGGTCTTTAAGAAAATGGTCGGTCTCTCCGACCACAACTTCACTTCTGTAGCTTACGGACCTCTGCAGAAATTCTTCGATTCTTTACCCAAGAGTTACTATATTAAACTGTTGTCTATTTTTAAGGAGATTAAGAAAGAATTTGAGGTAAGTGGACTTACGCGACTTAAGACTATTATGCAATAAAGCCTGGACATTAAGTTTCGCTTAAGTAGATTATGAAAACAATCTGAAGTTCATAAACCAATCTTATAACAGACAAAAAAATCTTGTCTAGGTACCTACCGTACACACTGTCAAAAAATTTGAATTTGTATACGCTGCAGATTTCGTCTAATTCAGGTACTAATTTTAATCGCGCACATAAAGCATTCGCCCCTTTCGCACCTGCTTATAAGTTAATAATAAATAAAAAAACCGACTTCAAAAATCCTTTGAAAAAAAAAAATGCCCTTCGTAAGTAAATTACCTAGAAACGTCAGATATAATGTTGGTTAAGTGATACATTAAATACATCGATATCGGTGTCAAGTAAATGAACACACATGAGGGATGGATTGCCTAATTTACTTGCCACCGACTTCGATATATTTAATGTATCACTTAACCAACATTATATCTGACGTTTCTAGGTAATTTACTTACGAAGGCCAATAATTATTTCTTACTTTTCAAAGGGTTTTTGAAGTCGGTTTTTTTATTTGTTATTGACTTATAAGCAGATGCGAAAGGGACGAATGATTTATGTGCTCGATTAAAATTAGTACCTGAATTAGACTGAAGGTGCACTTTGAGGTTAGAAACTTGTTTACCAAATAAGACAAGTATGGGTGAATCCACCTTAACCAGATAAGAGAGTAATTTTATTAACTGTTTTACTTATTTGTTTTACAGGTAGCGCTATCAGACGACGCAGTTTTATTGTACCCAGCATACCCGTACCCAGCCCACTTACACTACAGAGTATATTACAAATTCCTAAACTGTGGGTACCTGACGATCTTCAACGCACTGGGATTGCCAGTGACAGCGTGTCCCATCAGCCTGACCGACAAAGGTTTACCAGTGGGGCTACAGTTGGTAGCTAATAAATGCCAGGACCATCTGACGATAGCCGTTGCCAAGGAGTTTGAAAGAGCGTTTGGGGGATGGGTTCCGCCTAACAGAGAACAAGTGAGCGTATAATGAAATGTAAACATATTAAGTAAGTTATGGTTTGCTTGAGATGAACAATTCATGTGATGTCCGTTAGTGGGCACCTCAGTCAGATCAGAGTGTATGGTGTGTGTGTGTGTGTGTGTGTACGCGTGTGCGTGTGTGCGTGCATGTGTTTGTGTGTGTGTGTGTGTGTGTGTGTATGTGTGTGTGTGTGTGTGTGTGTGTGTGTGTGTGTGTGTGTGTGTGTGTGTGTGTGAGTGTGTGTGTGTGTGTGTGTCTGAGAGAGAGAGAGAGAGAGTGTGTGTGTGTGTGTGTGTGTCTGTTTTGCCGCGCCTATCGACTGGTATTTAATGGTGTGTGGAAAACAAGATCGGTCAAAAGATAAAATATTATGGCGAATGAAACAATATTTTTACGAACATTGAATTGTTTAATTCTTTATTTACACGTTAAGTTGGGCTTTAGGTTTCCTGACTGGCGACATCTGCACGACTAGCACGACCTGCCCGCGAGTCGTTTGTCGCTCAGTGCATCCCTTACATATTTGACTAGTTTTACAGAGACGCACTGAGCGACAAACGACTCGCGGGCATGTCGTGCCAGCCAGCCCCCCTGGGGACTGTTATTAATATTTTACAAGATACCCAGGCCCCATCCATCATACATACAGATATGCTACATAAAATTCAAATACAGTTTAATCTTTGTCATTTACAATCACTTACTAAGGGAATCATTTAAAAGCCATTTATTTTTTACATAGGTAAATACAATCGAATTTGCATCACTCTTTATATTTAGTTATTAAGGTTGAAATTCTAAATACAAGTGTGTGGTCGATAAAACTGACCGGGTAAAGTTATTCTCTTACTAATCTCTATTTAATAATAACCAAAGCCCTTATTGAGAAATATAAAAAAACTTTAGGTTTGAAAGTAGTTCTAATTTAAGTATTATACTTAACAATTTAATATAATTTTTAAATAAAGAGATATAATAAAACTATTTTTAATGTAATTTTTTAAATAAAGAGAGTAAATATACCTATATTTTAGTATCTTAAATATATAATAAAAATAGATAAGATATAAGGGTCTTGGTATAAGGTATCTACTGTGATAATGACAATTACATTAAACTATGTTTATAAAATAATTTTATAATGTTTGTAATAAAAAAATCTTAATAAATTATACACTGATTGCTTTGTTTTATTAAGGACTAGCTTCCGCCCGCGACTTCGTCCGCGTGGAATTCGGTTGTAATTATACCCTCGACAACTTTTGAGTTATCTGGGATAAAAATACCCTATTTTCTATTCCAGAAGCTAAGGTCTAACTATATACTCCGTTTCATGAAAATACGTTCAGCCATATGGAGCTAAGTTGTAACAAACATACACAAACACACAATAATTTATTTTAGAAACGGTTACCTACCTAATTGTTTGTTTTGAACTGCATATATAACCAAGTTTCAAGTCGATAAACAAATGGAATCGGTTTTTCCAATTCAAAGTTTAACGCCCTAAGGCACCCCTTTTTAGGGGTAGTTTCATATTGTCTTATACCGCATACCTATTTTTAGGGTTCCGTACTTCAAAAAGAAAAAACGAAACCCTTATAGGATCACTCGTGCGTCTGTCTGTCTGTCTGTCCGTCTGTCACAGCCAATTTGCTCCGAAACTACTGGACCGATTGAGCTGAAATTTGGTATACATACTCGTATGTAAGTCGGTGACCGCAACACGGACGCGTGACGTAAATATATGATTTTTTTTTTGAAGAGTATTTATACTAAGTTTTAAGTTAATAAACTCATCCAAACAGTTTTTCGCATACCAACTTCCACCCCCTCTTTTACCCCCTTCTGAAGCCTGAAGCCTTCTTGAAGCGAACACCTGAACACCTGAAGGGTTCTTGGATATATTATCGAAAACCGCATTGAAATCCATCCAGTAGTTTTAAAGTTTATCGCGCACATACAATCAGATAAACAGACAAACAGACACGAAATTCAAAAAACCATTGGGATTTGTTCTGCTGCTCATTATGAAGCCCCTCATAGCATTTTTTCATTGTTATCTTCAATGTACAGACTTTTTCCACTTAACGAATTTATTATGTGTATAGATATTATATGTACCTATAGATTAGGTACCTGTGTAAAATTGTGTGACTGACTTTGTCATAAAGTGGTATGATATTTTATTTTAAAAAAAGCGGAGCACTCGCGCAGCGACGGTTCCGCACCATCGTATCTACTACGCCAATACATTTTTTTTGTTAGCTTCATTAAATATCGCTCGTCCGGGTGTTATCTTCAGATATTTAGATGTAGTAATTTTTTTCTTAAATACTACAGATACTGTTGTATTTTTCCAATCATGTGCATAAGTAGATTTGTAGTATTCATATCTATGAGACATTTCTGCTTTAATTTTGTTCTTTTAAAATCATTCAGTGAGGTCATTTCAATACTACCTAGACCTACATCTATGCCAAATTTGATTGAGCTTATTGCGTTATTCGTGAGAAAAAAAGAGTCTTGCAGACAGAAGAACAGACGGACAACACAGTGATTGTATAAAAGGGTTCTTTTTTTAGTTTGTTATGGAGTCCTAAAAAGAGCGAAATTAAACCAACTTTAACTCTACTTTAGTAAACACTTGTAAATTGGTGTAACATTGCAGCGGCCCTAACATGCACGGCAAAAAGATAAATTAGAACCGTTTATCTCTAAGTGCGTCTCTCTCACACACACTAGTGCCGACGAAAGAGTTAGTCATAGAGATAAACGGTTCCAATTTATCTTTGTGCCATGCATGTTATGGCCGCTGTAAGGAATATTTATACATATCTACTAGTGTATACAGATGTAGTGCATAATTAGTTTCCATCGTGTTTTATCGGAAATGTTCGTATTTATCGTGCTCTCTCAATTAGCTTCAGCAGGCCTCCAATTCTCGGCGCATTCGAGATAAGCTCCCAATTGAGATTAAACGTCAGTGCATACAGTCATTTGACACAACTGTATGAATCTGACGTTTAATCTCGCAATCGACATTATCTCAATGCATCGAGAATTGGGGGCCAGGACCCATCATACCATGCTGTCATTTTTCATTTTGACATTTGACAGTATATAATATAGTTTCATATTAATGAATATAAACATGTCACACTTTAATACAATAATTAATTGACACTTCGGGTCCCGTCGTCTTCCGATTGAGATCCGAGTTTTACCGATGGAAACATATTATTCACTATATCTGTACAATGTAGACCGTATTAAAACGTCTATGCCTGCCAAGGTTAAGCCGCGTCTAGGACACGCGACATTGCGAGGCTGGTTACAAACAGTAGGGCTTCTTCGAGCATTGTTTCAGTGTGTTCTTCAAAACGGCCCGGTTTGATATCGTGTCAGTTCATCTTGTGAAACCACAAATGCTGTACAGATGTACAGATGTAGTGCGTAATTAGTTTCCATCGTTTTATCGGAAAAGTTCGTATTTATCGTGCTCTCTCAATTAGCTTCAGCAGGCCACCAATTCTCGGTGTTTTCGAGATAATCTCACAAGCGAGATTAAACGTCAGTGCATACAGTCATTTGACACAACTGTATGAATCTGACGTTTAATCTCGCAATCGACATTATCTCGAATGCATCGATAATTGGGGGCCAGTACCCATCACACCATGCTGTTATTTTTCATTTTGACATTTGACACTAAACAATAAAGTTTCATATTAATGAATATAAACATGTCACTCATTGAATACAATAATTAATTGACACTTCGGGTCCCGTCGTCTTCCGATTGAAATCCGAGTTTTACCGATGGAAACATATTATTCACTAAGTATATCTGTACAATAAAAACACATGCTGACTCAGAACCTTTTCATCCGCACACATTGTTGGGCTCTCATGCACCAGTGTGCATCGTTATAACTGCCTCTTCTTGTTTTTTGATTTTTGATGTTTTTCATTATGTACAACTGAAATTTATAAGCACTAACGCTATCTGTTCGCTGAATAAATATTTTACCTAATGGACACATTGGACACACTACTTTGACAACGAGTGCTAGTTCGTTTTGAATCATTCACACTACAAGCAGCGTTATTGTTTTACTTTTATTCTAACGACATTTTCTTATTCTTTTGCTAAATCCCATTTATATTATTTATTCTGATTTAGTGACCCAAGTAGCACCCTCATTTTTTCCGAACGTTTTTTTGTTAAGCTGTATGTAAAATTAATCAAAAAGTATGTGTTGTGATAAAATTACAGTAGGGTAGGTATTAATCCTATGCATTTAGCGTAGTTAATATCGTTCGGCCTCAGCACTCAAGGTCGCCTCCGCAGCTCCAGCGGCCCTAACATGAATGACACAAAGATAAATTAAACCCATTTATTTCTATGACTACCTCTTTCGTCAGCAATAGTGTGAGAGAGACGCACTTAGAGATAAGACGGACTATCTTATTTGTGTCATTCATGTTAGGGCCGCAGGGGCAAGGCCGCCGTCGGCGAAAGGCCGCTTCGCCCACGCCTAGCTACGGCACTGAGTTAAAAAATACCCTATGTCCATCCCTATATATACCTAACATATAACAGACTACATTAGGTAGGGTCAAGGCGGCAACAGTGGGTCACTTTTTTTCGAGTGATGCTCACTTGATTTGGGCGGGTGTTGGAAAGATGTAGAAGGGTTAGTATTATAGTGTAACTAATGTATATTGATTATTTTAATCGATTTAGTTCAACAAGGTAATATTTTGGAAAATAAACAGTATTTTTTTAAAAAACTTATTTGAGTCACTGTGTACTGGGGGTGGGATACAGTGGATCTGCCCTCAGTTCACAGTGAATCATCTTTAATTTAACTCAAATAATAATGCAATTTTCGGCTTTTCGCATTGAACAAATTACTTAATAATCAGGTAACTTAAATTTGACTACTTATTTCTCAGTCTTAAACTTTAGACGCTTTTCACACGCTCATAACATTTTTTATTTTATTTTAAGCGTTTTTTTGTCCTTATCTGTCTGTTTCCGTATGTAACGGGGCCTTGCTGAACGAGAGCCATCCTAAAAGAGAAAATTAACAAAAAATATTACAATTTGTTAAATTTTCTAAATTAATATACTTAGAATAGAATAGAATAGAATAGAATAGATATTTATTGTCACACAACATACAACCAAACCCAAATACAAAAAAACATTAACATAATTACATTTATAAACTAAATCTTAGGTATAGAGTAAAAAGGAAAATAAATAAATCTTGTATGACAAAAGGAGCGGTCTCAGCGTATGCCGCCAGTGCGAGATCTGCGCGGCGCTGGTTTTCAGCCCGCCCCCTTCCACACAGAACAGAATTAAACAATATAAATATGGAGAGTAGACTTATAACTAAAACTACAGCATACAAGGCATGCAAGATTTAAAAATAGAGTATCAAAACAAATTTAACTATGACTAAAATATAAAACGAAGAATAATAAGCAAGGAAATTGTGAATAACATTCATGGCGAGTATTAATTATAAATTATGTGGCTTCTAAATTTACCTGATGGATTATCAATAAAATTCTCAATTTGTTTTTAAAAGTAGTTTGGGACATATTATTTCGTAAAGGTGGTGGCAGATCATTCCAAATTTTTGATGCCGAAAATTTGAAACCACCTCGGAAACCTGCGGATTTATGGCGGGGAATCAACATTTTATTTGTATTTTTGCTACGTGTGTTACGATCGTGTAAACTTCTCATCCATATAAACTTTTCGAAAAGGTACTTTGGTTTCTTTTTAAAGATTATGCCGTGCACTAGGCTGGCAATATGCAAGTCCCTGCGCCCAGACATTTTTAAAATACGCTTTTCGTTAAGGTATGGCGTGATTCGGGCACGCTTAGGCACAGAGTAGCAAAATCGCGTACAAGCATTTTGAACCCTCTGTATAGCTCGGGAAGTCTTGACGAATAGACGAGGACCATATACTATATCACAATAGTTAAACTGTGATAGAACCAGTGCTTCTACTAGCATAAGTCTAACTTGTTCAGTTAAATATTCCCGGATTCCATACAAGACCTTCAACCTGTAAAAAGCATTTCTTATTTTTAGGTTAACGTGATTGACGTACCGCAGTTCACTGTCCATTAGAAGGCCCAAGTTCCTTGCAGTTTCAGTCCTCTCGACACTCTTACCGTTAATCAGTATGTCCGGATTTTTGGCAATAGCTTTATCCCGTTGACGTCTAGTTCCTATTACCAAATATTTTGACTTTGTAGGGTTCAATACCATGTTATTTTTATCCGCCCAATTATAAATATCATGCAGATCCGCATTCACTAGCTTCACAGCTTGTTCGGTGTCTTGAGGATCAAAAGATAAATAAACCTGCGTGTCATCGGCATAAAGATGAATTTTGCAGTGCTTCAGTAGTCTACTCAGATCCGCAGTAAACAAGATAAAAAGTATTGGACTGAGAATTGACCCTTGTGGCGTTCCTCTATTGACTGCCTTCACCGCTGAGCGCATTTCTTGTCCATGCTCATCTTCTGTGAGCACGTACTGCCTACGGTTTGTCAAGAACGACGAGAACCACGTCCTTGCTGACACCGACACACCGTAATAAGACATTTTCGCTAACAACAACTCCTTACTGATACAATCAAATGCTCTAGAGAAGTCCAATAATACTAGTATGCTACATTTACCTTCATCGGAAGCAGATACAATATCATCCGTCACATGTGCTAATGCGGTGGTCGTACTGTATCCATTTCGAAAACCAGACTGAATGGTAGGTAGTATTTCGTTTTCCTCTAAGTATCTTGTCAATTGGATACATACCGCTCTCTCTACGAATTTTGACATAACTGGCAGTATACTTATTGGGCGCAAATCCTTAAATGTTTCTACAGCATTTCCTTTGGGCAGACATTTGACTCTAGCTATTTTCCACGAGTCTGGGAAAGTTTGGGATGTTATAGACTTATTTACAATTGCTGTTATTACTGAGAGTGTTACCGGTAGCGTCATACGAATCATTTCTATAGTAATTGAATCGTCTCCTGACGCATTTGTTTGGACACTAGCAATTATTTTTGATATTTGATCCTCAGAACACACAGACAAATCAAAAGTACTTTCTTTGAACTTATTTCTTACGAAGTAGCTATACGTATTCAAGTCTATTTGTGAAGTCCCTGGTACGTCTAGGAATGAATCATTTATCTCATTGGGTGTATTCAAATGTTGGGGTATTGAAATGTCATCCGTCTTACCCAATGCTGATGAGCGTTTGAGGTATCGCCACATTTTTACTGGAGATTTTATATTGTTATTTACATAAAAAGTAAAATAGGCTACCTTCTCACGTTTAATCGATCCATTTACGAAGTTGCGCAACTCTTTATAATAGTCAATGTGGGCTTCTTTTTTAGTAGAATGAGCTTTGACCAGTGCTTTATTACGTAGACTCATCATTAGCCTGACATTGTCTGTAAGCCAAGGTCGTGGTTTCTCTCTCATTCGCACACGTCTTACAGGAGCATGTTTATCAAACAATTTTGACATTACTTGGCTTATGAACCACTGTGTACTCATGTGATTTGAGCCACTGTGTACTAACCCGCCATTTTGGATTTAACTTATACCGCGCGTGATACTTTTGCTTAAATCCAAGTGCAGTATACGTCAAAATGATCTCAATTAAGTTTATTTCTCAGCAAAATTATTAATCCATTGGTAAAACAAAATGTTCGTGAAAAAATAGAAAGTACACCTTACCTTAAAATTCGCATTTTCTTACGTCAAAACAAAAAACATTAATTACGCGGGTTCGTTACATAGCTGACGCAAGCGAACTGGTTGTAACCTGTTTCTATCGGGAGACCTTCCAAAGAGTCAGAAAGAAAGAAAGCTATCTATAATATTTCTGACACAACACCCAGTGCACCACTGTTGTCGCTATAGCCACTGATGCCGCCTTCACCCTACCTGTTTATATAGATATCCGATAAACCGTGAAAACGGAACAAACAAATAAATATCAACACTTTCGCATTTTTAATATTGGTATCGACTAGTATGGATAAAACTGGTAAAAACGTGTTTAAGACAATGTTAGACGAGAAAAAACGCTGTATTATTTGTTCTACTAACTAGGTACCTATATTGCTACATTATAATTATTAGCAGTAAGACGAGCTCGGGGAAGTGATGGCAAGTAAGGCTAGCCACTGACCTACAATATAACTGTGCAATATCACTGGTTCCAGAATTATATCGATCGGTCAATATAATTGTGCAACCAGTGATATTGCATAGTTATATAGTCAGGGCCGCCTTAAACTAGGCTGGGGCCCTTGGGCACACAAGAATTTGGGGCCCTTTTGTTGGTCCTTCGGGGCCCCCTGAGAATGGGGGCCCTGGGCACGGGCCCCGTGTGCCCTTATGGTGAAGATGGTATTGTATATAGTAGGTCAGTGGCTAGCCTAAGTTGTACCCAATGGGTGAGTAGTGAGGGCTGATGGATCCTACAATAGCCCCTGGGAAGCTGGTACCTACAAAGATGGTCTATTATTTAATTACCTATTTAATATGCATGGGCCTCAATTTCTTCAATTTAACGGTTTGGCTGTTATTCATGCGATAACAATGTAAAATAATCATCTGAGAAAATTAAATCTTTTACCCCGTTCTGACAGACGAACGGACGCGAAACCCTACAAATCTCAGAGCTCTTTATAAATCTATATAATATCCCATTGTGGTCTTTCAGGCAGAACTGAACATTGGACGAAAAAATAATAAACCCTAAGGCCCGTCACATACATTCGTTTTCCTGATTCGATTTTCCGATTTTCCGTTCGGAATTCCGTACGGAAAAATTACGAACGTGTGTGTCATGTAGAACTATTTATATGAAATGCTTGCGTTCGGGGTGTCCGCATACGGAAAACGAATTCGGAAATCGAATCAGGAAAACGAATGTATGTGACGGGCCTAATGCTTTTCTGAATCAAGACGTGAATGAGGCAAACGTCGATAAGAACACGCACGATACTTACGGACGGTTATGACTGATAAAAACTCTTTAACTTTCATAACTTCATAAGGTAGGGCCCACCACATACCTACATGCGTTTTCCTGATTCGAAAACCGTATCCGTACCTACCTACCAGAAACCGTATTCTTTAATTCCGTACAAACATCACATACATACATACGATTTTCGTACGGAATTCCGTGAGCTCGATCACGTGATGTGGCGCGACGTAAGGGCCGCCACATACGTTCGATTTCCTGAGTGCCTAGCACACACATTAGCTTTTATCGCGCACATAAAGCATCTGTCACTTTTTAACTAATAAGCGAGTGCGGAAGGGACGAATGCTTTATGTGCGCGATAAAAATTAGTGTGCTAAGCCCTCTCTTTCGAAAACCGTCCGTATAATTATGGAGCTTGTTCCGTTCGAATATTTTCGAATGTGTATGATGAACCTAAGGCCCGTCACATACATTCGTTTTCCTGTTTCGATTTCCGAATTCGTTTTCCGTATGCGGACCCCCCGAACGCAAGCATCTCATATAAATAGTTCTACATAACACACACGTTCGTAATTTTTCCGTATGGAATTCCGAACGGAATTTGTTCGAATGTGTGTGCCATGTTGAACTATTTATATGAAATGCTTGCGTTCGGGGTGTCCGCATTCGGAAAACGAATTCGGAAATCGAATCAGGAAAACGAATGTATGTGACGGGCCTAATTTAGCGTGTTCCGTTCGGAAATTTTCGAATGTGCATGATGAACCCTAGTAAATGTACCTACCTACGTCTTGCATTCGTTTCGTTTTTTTCGTTCGGTATTCCGAACGCAAGGGCTAGCATTCGGAACGAATGGACGGAAAAATTCCGTACGGAAGAAAATGGAGCGTGTGTGACAAGCCCAGATTGTTATATGGAATTGAAAACGAATGTATGTGGCCGGCCTAATGGATACAATAGAGATGGGTACCTACATATATTTTTCTGAGTGATGCCAGCTTTCAAATTGAACATCCCACAACCCTGCAAGCCTAACCACCCACCACCACTTTACTTCACGCTCGGCGTGTGGAGGTGACGAATGTAGGCGAGCGCCAGCGTAAAGTCGGCCCACTCGGATTGACTCGTGTGCGCTTACCTCGCCTCGTCTGCGCTCGCTTTCGTTGTCGGTTTTTTGTGCAAGATTAAAGTGACGAGTGCAAGTGCGAGCGGACCCTCCTCACGCTCGCGTACGTCAGTGTGGCACAAAATCAATTTAATGAAACTCTATTCTCGAATTATTAAGGCTCTACTAACATCTTACAAAAGAATAAATAAAAAAAAATCACGTCCCTCCATTAGGTTCTTAAAAAAGTAGGTAACGAATCTTTATACGTATTTGTAAAAAAAAAATCATAGGGTGCTTATGTTCTTACACCGTTTTATTTTTGTGTATAGTAAGCATCCACCATCTCCTTTTCCTCCAAGATTTTCGAATGTTTTTGTACAATAATTGTACGTACGAAATCATAATGAGCAATCAATCACGCAGAAAGCTCACCAGCGAATTTTAGACCATCATCCTCCATTATCTACGTTTCGCCGGCAACTGAGTAAGCTACCCGAGTGTGTACTTGTGTGCTTCTCGCGCCGGCATCGGCACCACTCGCCAAACGCCTCGCCCAAGTGCCTCGTATGAGTGTGAAGTACTGCTATAAAGAGTTTTTGCAAATCGTGACATTCTATTGGTGTTGCCACAGAAACTTTTACTAAATTGATTGTGCCAATAAAATATTAACTATGTAAAATTTATTAAAAGGGTTCTTTTAAAAAACAGATTATAACATCGTGTTTAGAGCGCTAAAATCGCACATAATATGACTTATTTTTAGTTTACTTACGTTTATTAGACATGGACAGCAACAGCAACATTATGCACATAACTGTCAGTTATTTTGATGAGAATGAAAATTATATCTGATTTTCATAAAAGGGTGGGGAAAAAAATTGCTATCGGATAATATAATTTAGTGTCAATTAAATTATTTCCTAAGCTTGATTGAATATAGGCACTATTTTTTTAATTTCAATAATACTTGTACAACGCACGCGCAGAACATCGCCAAAAATCGCCCAGCGCCATATTGAGAGAGGCGGACGTTGTATGACTTGAGTGATTAATCGTGGTTAGTGCAATAATTTGAAGTGAAACATTTGATCGTGCCCTATGGATAAACATTCGGGTACGTAACACGTAAAATGGTGCAGCAATTAAGCTCCTATCGGCGTCAATTGTGCAGTGGCAAATTACATCGTAACCTAGACATAGGCCGTTCTAGTTATCAGTAGATTACCTAGGTATCATCAATCCGCTATTTGCTCACAGTTTTAATCTTATTAATACACACGTGTGGGGGAATAGCCATGGGTTTCTTGAATCTAGTTACAATAACAGGATTATACGATCGCTTCGCAAGGTTCTACGCTCGTATATAAACGGATTTCAAAGTGTTTATGTCGGCAGTTGACAGCAGCGTATATGTATATGACCGATCATAAGTCACCACACCCAGTGACCGGATTGTCGGTTTTAGTATTTAATAGTTGCGTGTTCGGATGGTTGTTCTCGCGTCGCGGCGGCGGTACGTGATATTGTGAGAATTCGTAACGTTTGCTAACTTGTGGGGTGGTGTGTCACTGTGAAATATATATTTTCTAGGAGTGGTGTGCCTTGGTTGAAAGGCCTGCCGAAAGGACAGGGCTCCGCGCGCGTGGAACGACTGCGGTCCCCCGCCCTGAGGAAAAATGGACTGCTGCATGTCAGAAGAAGCCAAAGAACAAAAAAGAATCAACCAAGAAATAGAGCGGGTACTCCGGAAGGACAAACGTGATGCGAGGAGAGAACTCAAACTGCTCCTGCTCGGTGAGTTATTTAGTTTACTAATGCTCAGTTCTCTTTTGGCTAGTTCAATGGGTGCTAACTGATAAACAGAAAATATCCTAGCACTCGTAACTGATAGCTTTATGGGTAGCTAAAAGTGTGTAAAATAGTAAGCATTTAACAATGAGTTTATCAGCATTTCCGATTTGTGGCACTTGGCCAAAATATATAATTTGTCATTTTGTTGTGAATGCTGTGAAATTAGTGATTGTAAATGTTTGACTCTCTATTTAAATATAAAGTATTAAAAAGCATGTGATTTCTGTATTTCAGTTTTTTGGCCTTTTAAAAGAGTTCAGGATAAGGATATCTCTTATCACATGTTTTCCAGGAACATAAATAGTTCCTTATCCAACCAAATATTTTTATCTTTACTCTTTATATAACCTGTCATTTTATTGAATTTTAGATTAGGTTAACATGTTCTTACACTGCCATATTTTAAGTAAAGAGATCAGAATTTTGGGTGGACCGCAATGGTTGTAACAAGTTTACTTGTAGTAGTTGTAATTTGACTATACTAAACTAACGATATTAATTGATCGAGGTCTAAATTTATATTAATTTCATTCACTTTGATGAAAACTAAAAACTTTGCAAAATAGGTATTCTAGTATTAGTCCACTAAATTTTAGAAGTAATCTACAAAATAAGTATAAAATACAAATTTTAATATAGTCATTATGTTTACGCAAGTCATATGTGCCAAAAACTTAATAATGCTTAAATCAGTAAAATATCATGGTGTGAAGATTCTTCATCCCATCATTTTTGTTTGACAGCTGAGGCGACTTGTAGCACAGAGACATGTCCCCAGTTAAAATATTTTTTAATCATATCTCAGCTTGTCCAATAATATTTTATGATGGTGGAAGTGTTGGTTAGGTATTAAGGCCCAGAATGAGTCCAAACATGCGCGGTTAGCTGTTATTTTACTACTATTCTACGATTGTGTTAGAAAGGGCACAGTCAAATGGACGAATAATGGAGCTGGACGGCAAACCAGCAAAATCACCCTATGTCTCACTGCTTGACACAAGCCTCCTCCATAGTGAGAGGGACTGGGCAGTACTCCCCTCACGGGACTTGTGCAGATTGGACACTTGACACACATCTAATACTTGGCAGATGTATACAGGTTTCCTAACAATGTTTTTCCTTCACCAAGATAATATCACATTAATCTCACAAAAATCTCAGAAATGTCGGCTCCATTTCCAATCATTTATAGTATCACTGAGTGCTTTGGGAAATCCTGTTAACTCCTTGTGTATATTGTTTGAAATAAATAAATTATTATCTTGTAATCTTGGTTAAAGGGCAGGGTTCAAAATTATCAAGATAATCATTTTCTTTTACAATTATCATGATAATTATCTGATAATGATTATTAGTGCAGAGTCTTTAGTTTTAGGAATTTTTGTTTCACATCATAATTGATAGCAGTGTACATTCCACATACGTTTTAAATACAGCAAGTTAAGTCCCTCATGAAATGATTGTACAAAGCTGCATTCACAGTTGGCTCCTTATTTTATCTTTATATTTGATCATTAACCAGTAAATAATATCATCATGTAAATAGATCGTTATGATTTTAAAAAGTATCGCAGAAACGTTGAGACTTTAATACAGAAATTTGGCCTGTGTATGTTTGGTAGGTCAGCTAAAGTTTGATGTAGAAACTAAAATATTAATTTCATGGAAGTAATTTGCCTTTTTTTGTAAATCACATACAAAGCAAAATACCCTTCTAAAAGACTAGGAATGATGTGTAGCTAAGTTAATACTTTTACTTTTAAGTCTTGTGAGATGATGGGTGCATTTGTGACTGTAGTGGTTTCGTGTTCGTTCAAAGTTCCATATTCAAACAGACACAAAACATGCACACATTTGTACTTTACATAATTATCTACTCACACATATGCGTATTTGTGTTTCAGTGATACAGCTTTACCTGTCTTGTGTCTGATATTTTATTTTTATTTTTCGTATTTCTTAAATAATTAAACTTGTTATCTAAATTATGTTTTTCTCAGCAGCAACATCTCATAACTTCAAAAATGATGATCTTCCATACTAAATTTCATCCCCTATTTAACCAATTTAGGGGATTCATTCTCAAAAATCTTTTCTTGTTGCTCACATTTGTAATATAAGGAACTTGTATGCAAAATTGAATACTTTTAGTCTACACTAGAGATACAACGCATATCCGGTTACTATCCAGTATCCTGCCTAACCGGCCATGATTTTACTATCCGGCCGGATACCGGATAGTGAATTGGTGTCGGGCCGGATACCAGATAGTAAAAGCTTGTTTCAGAAATAGGATAAAGCCAATAAAAAGCTATCAGATATAAACTAAATCGATGTCAGTTATTAAATTGAAACGTCCTTTATTTTTATTTATTATCTTTCTTTCTACCTTAATATAAAACTTCACGTAACATCACGTCTTGCACGTTCGAATATTCTCAACTGACATAATAAAGCGCGTATTGAATCACAAAGGGACTCCCCGCACACGTACAATTCGTAAAAAGTTGAAACGCTCGCCGCGCAAAGGCCGCGCTAGCTTACATGACTTTACAGATAGTTTGTGTTCGGCCGGATATCCGGCTATATCCGGCCAATGGTCATGCCGTATATCCGGTATCAGGCCAAACTACTATCCGTTGCATCTCTGATCTAAACTCATTGAATTTTGCACACGAGTTCCTTGTAATTAATATAAGAATGAAGTTTAAATTTAGACCCATGAGATTAGGCTGTGCGTAGTCCGTCTATTTAAGGAAAACAATTTTACGCTAAAAATTCAATTTTCTTATCCTCGTATTATTACTGTTTCATCTTTGCATGCAGTTAATTTCTAATCACTTCATTAATTTAATCATCTTGGATGTGTGGTGAACGTTGATACATAATCTAAGTGAATGCCACCATATTATTAGCTGCTTGCAAAGGATCAGATATCACTTGTTGCAAAATGACACAACTCACCTATGAATAGATAGTTTTAGTTAGCGGATATATGGTTCACATTCACAAGCACTCTTAACGCACTCAAAGCACTCCTTCAAGGAATAATCTATACCATCCAATCTGTCTATCGGTTATGTTTTCACGTCTAAACAGCTGAATCGATTTTGATGAACTTTGACAAGGATTTACTTTGGGATCTGGGGCAGGACATAGAGTAGTTTTTATCCCAGAAACGCGCATATTTCCGAGGAAATCGCAATCAATTAAATCGATTTTCTAGAGCACAAAGCTGTCAAAATCTGGTTTGTCGTTTTTTTATTTTAAGTTTAGTGTCTTTTAAAATGATCGAACACATTTTTGAATTGGCCCCAATTAGGTGTTAAATAATTATATAATTTAAAGAATAAAAACCCACTTACACTTACACTTCAAATATTTTTTGAAAAGTAAGTTCTTCTTTTTTCAAATTTTAGTTATTATCATGTGATTTAACGACTCACATTTAATACATCAAGTAACAATAGCATAATGCCAATTGCTCATCACCATTTAAAAACTGTTGTCATCCAAGGTGCAAGGATGTCAATCCTTGAGGAGTTCTCCTGGTTCTTCACAACCAGTTCTATTTTACCAAAGAACTTTCCAAATCGGTTTATAAAGACGGAGTTGTGAGTGAAGTAACAAACATAAAAAAATTATGTATACAACCTAATTAAGAACCTCCTTTTTTTTGAAGTCGGTTAAAAATAAGATTTCGCGAGATTAAACTTCAATTGAACAGGTAATTAATTACATTATTTATTATTATAGCTATTGGAGTTCCGTCCGAACCGTCTAACTGTCCTTTAGCTGCCAGTATATAGGTACTATTTTTGTATAAAAATGCCCCATGGAAGGGGACTACATGAAACACGAATAATCTGATAATAAAACGAATATTTCAGCGTGAGAATATTAGGTACTTACATGCAAAGTATAATTTTAAACAGCATTATCAAGGTAATTCATAATGCGGGGTTTCAAAGTTGCGAATATCATCATTGTTACCGTTTGACGAAGCATGTTGTGGATAAAAAATTTGTGGCTTTTTGTGCTCTTAGCTTTGACTTTTTATTAATTTGTGCACAGCGGGTTTGTTCTTTGCACTTTTTAGGGTTCCGTACCTCAAAAGGAAAAAACGAAACCCTTATAGGATCACTCGTGCGTCTGTCTGTCTGTCTGTCTGTCTGTCCGTCTGTCACAGCCAATTTGCTCCGAAACTACTGGAACGATTGAGCTCAAATTTGGTATACATATGTAAGTCGGTGACCGCAACACGGACGCGTGACGTAAATATATGAATTTTAAACATGGGGGCCACTTTTGGGGGGTAAATCAGAAAATTAAAAAAAAAAGTTATGCAATCTATGTTGTGTGACATATCAAATGAAAGAGCTTATTATGAGAACTTTAAATATATTTTTTTCTGAATTTTAAGTAAAATAGTTTGGAAGTTATTTAGGAAAATAGGCGAAAATTGACCATTCCCCCTTATTACCGAAACTACTGGGGCTAAAATTTTGAAAAAAATACAGAAAATAGTTCTTTACCTATATATTACAGGAAAACCTATGAGAAGTCTATGGTATTTAAAGTAACCTAGTAAATTGCAGATAATCATGTACGGAACGGAACCCACTCGGAACTCCACGCGAGTTTAACTCGCACTTGTCCGGTTTTATATCTAATGTTAAATTCATAAATATAATTTATCTACACCCATATCATAAAACCTCCATTGTTTAATCAAAAACCATAGGAAATGACCACCATTTTGACAACCAATTAGGAAAAACCAGTGCTGCAATGTTATTTCTTTATCGTTTTTAGTAAAGAAATGAGATTAAATTTGGAACAGCTGTCAAAACTCAAGTGGGTCTCTATTCTAGTATCCATAGATATTAAACAGTTATTGATACGAAACATCAATTCAGTATGTTTTTTTAATATAAACCGAACGACATTTGATCTCGAGTGACATGAGAATAGAGACTTCATTCGCTTGTCTATGATTTAAAAAAAAGGTCTTGACGGAGGATCGAATTGCCGCCATGTTGGTGTTTTGCTGAACGAAAGTAGAATTGTTGTTGAATTGAATAGAAAAAGTTTTTTGTAATTTACATTTTAGTTGAAAATATGAATAGTAAGTAGTCTTCTCGGAGTGTGTGTGATGTGAAAATGCGCCGGATATCGGAAATATGCAGCCACGATTGCAACAAATAACTTGTTGCCAGAAAATATTGTTTCTGAACCCATCATGGAGGATTTATAATATGTGTGTTGATAAAGTTATGTATGCAAATCTGCATAATTTGGCCTTAAAACACACGTGCGATCTTATTATGAAACTCGCCTATCGGCTCGTTTCATGAAAACCGCACTAGTCTTTTAAGGCCTATCATTATGCAACCGTTGCATAAACTACTATTTTATTTTGAGTGCCCCCCCCCCCTCTTTCTTTCTTCATAAGTTCCAAAAAAATATTATGTACTTGTTACGAGTTAACTTTGAACTTATTTAAATATCGTTAAATAAAAAATAGTTAAGATTTTATTTTTTAAATTGTGTATACAGAATATAAAATAAACCGCCTCTTTAAACCATACATAAAGCCTCTTATAGCAGCTATAAGTTGCGGCCAATTGTCTGCGAACACATCGGTATCTTGGTTGTGTTCTAGTAACTCGTTCAGAGAGACAATCGCTCTGGTGGTAGGTGGATTGCTACCCTGTACAGTGCGCGGTCTACTCGAGGCGGCAAAGAGATTGCGTACGCGCCGGCCACTGCGGCCCACCGCGCTTGTGAACCGGTCAGGCACGAATAGACCCAGTCTTTCTAAGACGGAGGGATTATCAATCTTATGGCGTAAGAGTAGACAGTAGTGGATAAGGACCATAATAATTGATATACAGTGCTGGACAAAATGAATCGTACACTCACTCGAAAATTAAAACTTCTTCTGCAACTGCTTTATGAATTTTGCTACACATTAAGTAATATGGGAAAACTTAACGTAGCAAATTTCATGGTTTATTATATACAAAATAATAATAATATTAGTATCCATATTTTTATTTTAGTTATATTGGTTAATATTCACTTCATTTCGCTGCGGCCAAATTAAATCATACAGTAAGAATAAACATAAAAATTAAACACAATTTATTATTTTATGTAGCGTACTTTTGCTTGCACACGCAACTGCTAATCTTCGAAGCACGTTTTCAACTAATGATTTTAGGTGTTCAGGGGCCCATTGCATAACTACTTGTAACTTGTAATACAAGCGGTAGTCTCTTTCTAGTAAAAGATGTTGAAAAGAGGCTTCCGCTTGTATTACAAGTTACAAGTAGTTATGCAATGGGCCCCAGGGTTGATATTGTCCCAAGCTTCTTCCAGTGCAATGAAGTAGGAATCCTTGTTAGTTACATTTGTTTTGTTTATTTTGTTGTCTAAATAACACAATACATTCTCAATGTGATTGAGATCGGGCGATTGCGGCGGCCATCCGAGCTTTTTGATGCAATTTGCCCTGAAGAATGCAGCGGATATTTTAGCTTCATGCTTTGGGTCATCAAGATATACCGGCCCTCTAAACCACATTTAAGCAAAAATATTTTCAAATTTTCTCGCATAATGTAAATATAATCTTCTTATTCCGTTAATTTGAGCTAAGCTGCTAACTCCAGACCATTAGGTTTATTGCCCCCACCATGCTTAACAGTTTATTACTTATATGTTACGTTATGCCAACGCTTCGCAAGTCCTACACCATACGCAAGACTCTTCTTTTTGTTCATATTGTTAATAAAAAGCCTGCAACGTATCGTTCGAGAACTGACCCTGAGATCCATCCAAGAGTGACACAATGACTTATTTGTTTGTATTTCGAGCCAGGGCATTGTGTAGTAATTTATTTATAATAAAGCGTTATGTATTATCCATTTTGTCCAAAGTAAAATGACGCAGTATAAGTAATCAAGCATTAGAAAAAACATTATGGTACACATTGTATTTTTTTTATAATAATTATAATATATCTCATTAAATATGCCACAAGTTTTCTATAAAAGCCAACACGTGGTGAAGTTAACAAAAATAGTTGTATAAGAAAATATAGTTTTCGTGAAGTGTATGATTATTTTTGTCCAGCACTGTATTTCTTAGAATATCTCCTAATATCGATGAACTGAACGATGATGTCCGAGACCTTAGAGTCACCTTCGACCGGCGCCTCACGTTCCCACCACACCTGCGGAAAGTGGGCAACAGTGCGTATCAGAGGCTGAGGTTCGCGCTCCGTAACGCTGCACCCTATACGCGGCCCTAGTGACACGTAGACATTCTCGAGACGAATTCAGGGGTTTGGAGTCCACATGAGAAGAAGTACATTCTCCTGTTGAAATAGGTCCAAAATTAATTCTTGCGCATCATAAAAATTGTACATACATACATAGCATCACGCCCGAAATCCCTAATAGGGTGGGCAGAGCCACAAGACTACTTAGTTAGTCCTAAGATGGTATGATGAACCGTATGGTGACAGGTGATCAGCTCATCGCCCATACAGATAGTCCACCATGTTGGAGAGGACCCGTCCCTTAGTCGACTTTTACGACATGCCAGGATGATAAGCATCTGCACGCATTCTATGCTATTTCTTCACTCCCAGTGCAGCAGAGGTGTATAAAAATTGTAACTTATAAAATTATCTTATCACCCTTTTATGTACCCGACCGGTTTCCTACAGGGGAGGGGACTTGGGTTACCTACGGTTCGCTGGAGCCGCTGGAGCCGCTGCGTAAGAATGTATGGTTAACCAAGTTTCTTATAAAAACCTAAGGTGTAAGGTAGACAGCGTCGAACTTTTAGAGGGGATCTTCTTTTCGGTTCCCGATGAGTAGGTACTGCAGCCGGCCGCGAAACACGCCCACGCTGGCGACCGCCCTTCCTTTCTTGCAGGCGCGGATAAAGGGCAATAGAGGCAGTTGCCCCCCCTGACCCACAACCAAAACCCCTTATTACGGCCAAATATTTTTATTTTATAACATTTAAAATGACAGAAATATTGCCCCCACCAAAAAAAAAAGAACTTCGCCTCCCTTCCTTTTCCGAGGTCCTGGCAGAATAACTGCGTTGGGATTGCCTTGCGATCGCAACACATACTGAGTCAGAACCTTTTTATCGGCACACATTGCTGGGCTCTCATGCACACACGGGTTCTTGTTTTTTTTGATTTCTGATGTTTTTTCTTATGTACAATCTGAAATTTATGTGTGCGCTGAATAAATGGTACTTTCTTTCTTCTAAAGCAGTCGCAAATCAAGTGCATACCGAAACAGATAAAGTCCATTTCAATCAAAAAGCAAGTCTGTCTAAAATTTCCATAGCCATGACCTGAAAACAGGTGTAAAGATAAACAGTTTAGATAGTTTGAGTCTGGTGTGTTTAGTTTTGTAATTGTGATTCAATAGGTGAGAATTATTTGTATATTATTTATTTAAACTTTATTGCACATTGTGGCACATTGTTAAGTTTTTGTCCATTGCACTTTAATATTGCAATGTAATCGGGTCATAAGTGTACCAAATTTCAACTTATTCCGACCAAGGGAACTGGTTCAAAATTGACTTCCAAGATTTGTGTGTAACAAGTGAAGTTAAATAAAAGCTTGTAAAAATCGATTAAATCGGCGGTCTTAATGCCTATGCCTGCCTAATGTATAATCAAAGTAAATAAATATCACAATAACCACTAATCACTACATAGTATAAAACCAAGTCCCCTGCCGCGTCTGTCTATCTGTATGTTCGCGCTAATCTCGACGACTATGATATGATATTCATTCGATGTTCACCAAAAGGCAGTAAGATTCCTGTCAAAGATTTTAGCGTATACCTAGGTAATTTCTGTAGGTTCAGTGTGAATTGGCTAATATATGAGGATAGAACTTCCGTGCGAAGCTGGGGCGGATCGGTAGTATTATGTAATATAGAAGTAATATAGATGTTCATATGGGTAATGGTTGACGGACATGCAACTGAGAAATAAGCTTTCTATATAGGTACGCACCTAACTCATAGCGGACGTCTCGATTGGCAACGTTTGACATGCCTGCTACCACCTATTCTTTATTATATAGAGATTCTCCCTAATTAATGATGAAGAGCACCTTAATATTTAATACATTATTGTGTGAATATGAAATTCGTGTTGCGGAATTTTGTCGATTTAGGTAATGATAGACAAAACTTGAAAAAAAAGAACCCATTCCTATACAAAAATTGGCATGCAGTTATTACGAGTATTCTAATGTTATATCAGACTATACCTGTTCGAATGCACATCTTAACTCAATACTAAATGGCCCGGCCCCCCTAGCACAATGTAAAAAACACGCACAAGGCATTCGTCCCTTTCGCACCAGCTGGATAGTTGAAAAGTGACACACGGTATGTTTGTGTACACGACAAAAACTAGTGTGCTAAGCAAGGGACTTTACCTGTTATCCTTATGCTAAATATTAATTTGTAGAGTTACCGAACTCGTATCTTTATCTCGCTTACTTATTGGAATTGGAACAATAGTGAATTCCGATACGAAATCTCATAATCTATTGATAAGTTTAAATTTTGCTTTGAAAATCTGCGTAACGTGGCGTGGCTTTTTACTTTTGCAAGTCTCAACTGGTAGATTCAGACGTGTGAAAGACCCCGTGTGGCCTACTTGCAACATAAATATTTTCATTTTCATGATGAATTAAAATGAATGGCACTTGGAAAACGATCATTATTTTGGTATGAATGTTACAGTACTATTAAAATAAGTTCACCATTCGGCCATCCTCGGTTATTGTCGGTATCCCTCGTTTTTCAGAAATATTTATATATATTACCCGTTACCCGTTATCTTATTAAACACAATACAACAGAAGGATATGAGCAACAAAACCTAATAGCTCTAAAGTGAAACACTACCTTTATTATTGAAATAAGAAAAATTATTAGTGACTATTTTCGACAGTATGACACTCATAACAAATATCGTACGTAAAAACCTTACACAAAACAGTAACTATTGATTAATAAAGAATCATCTTTTTTTATATTATAGGTACATTTATATACATCAATAAATAATGCATGTCCATATGGCTTCTGTAAACTTCATAGGTCTACTGGTAAGTAATGTCATCATGGCAGGTGATATATATTGCGTTTACGATACTTTGCGAATGCTACCTAAAAGAACTTGTGTCAATTTTCGTCTCTGGCTTTAGCCGATAATAGCCGAGAAAAGTCGAATCGTTGACTGATTTTAATCGTACTGTATATTTTGTATGTCAGGTACTGGCGAGTCGGGGAAGTCGACCTTCATCAAGCAGATGAGAATCATCCACGGCTCCGGCTACAGCGACGATGACAAGCGGGGTTTCATCAAGCTCGTCTACCAGAACATCTTCATGGCCATGCAGAGTATGATACGCGCCATGGATCTACTCAAAATACAATACGGGGTTCCGTCCAATGCAGTAAGTGTGCCAGTTTTAGTAGTTGATATAGCCAAACAGTAATCCTCACTAGATGATTACTGTTCGAATGGGCCGGCTCGACCGGGGTAGTGCCACACTCTCACAGAATATCGGCGTAAAGTAATAGCTTGCTATTGCGTTTTGTACGGTGAGTGACGAGATCCGGAGGCGTATTCCCTAATCTCCATCCCATCCCCATTCCCCATCCTCCCTAGACTGGCAACGCATTGGCAGCACCTCTGGTGTTGCAGATGTCCATGGGCGGCGGTGACCGATTTCCATCAGGTGGGCCGTCAGCCGGTTTGTCAGTCAATTGACATAAAAAAAGTGTTGCGATCGTGTTAGATAAGATTAGTTGATTCAGCAGTTTGACGTTCACACGAGCGTGTAAACGAATACAAAACTTTCGTTGATAATGCGGATTTAAGTTCTCCTGTGTTTTAATTTTCTCATCCTTGTAATATGCTTATAGCTTATTTATACCGTATCCCGATCATACAGGTGACAGGTGCTCTTTCAGACCGCAGTATCCGGTAAAATGTTTCCAGAAATACAAAAGGCTAGTTTCAAATTGACTTCGAATATGAAAATAATATAAATAAATAAGGTGTTGAAATTTAAATTAAATATTAATTTACACAATAATATTTCATTTTAAATGGCAATGACTCAATTCTTAATATAACTAGTTGTTAGGAGAAGAACCGACTGATGTAACATTTTCCTGCATTATTTTGATACATATTCATTTATCTCAAAAATGTTATAAATGCGAGAGTTTGTCCTCTATCACTCATAACAGGTAGTATAGAAACTCTAAGCTTATAAAATATTAAAAACGCTATAGATCAATTTTGAATCTTTGAATACATGAACACGATATGAACATAAGAGTAGTATCCTTATTTACATTGTTTCACGTTTTGGAAAAAAACATATTAGCCCACTGACCTGATTTTTTTATTCATTCGTGACTTAACGCATATAATATTGAACGAAATTATTTAAACTAAGCTCTTATTAGCAGAAAAGTATACACGACACGCTTTACAGTATCGATCAAACGGTTGATTCACCCAGATACTTACTGAAAAAGAAACATTTCACCTAATTTAATTGACCTAACGTTATTTTTTCTCACTGACAAGGTAAACGGGGAGCCGACCTTGCCCTTTTTGGTCTTTAAAATATTGAGTGCAATTAGTTCTGTCTATTCCTTCGGCGCGTCTTTTTACGTCCATACAAAGCATCGAACAATCCATTTCCAAACTAGAACTCCATCTAAAGTTGGGTATGTCGTATAATTTCAGGAAAAGGCGGAGTTGATATCATCGATCGACTTTGAGAGTGTGACAACATTCGAGAGTCCGTATGTGGAGGCGATCAAGGGTCTGTGGGCCGACGCCGGGATTCAGGAGTGCTATGACCGCAGGCGGGAATACCAGCTCACTGACTCAGCCAAATAGTAAGTATTGTGTTATGATACGTACTCCTTATCGATATGATATACTTCCTCATAAATTTTTTACCCGTGCAATAAACATGGACATTTTACCTATATGAAGAAGAATTGAAATGCGGGAAACTAACCTTTCTCTATGATTTGTTTGTATGGCAGAACACAGCATTATTTAAAAAAAATTTGAATGTGATACACCTTTATTTAGATCATTAGATCATAACATTAGATCATTCATATTGTACTTATATGGTTCTGCCGTAACTAGCTACACTGTGAGTAATCGCCTATAGTATGAATATCGTATAATCATTTTATCTATTGTCATAAAGTGAAATGATATTATTATTAAAATCAATAAGTTGAGTGGACGCCAACCGTTCACTTAGCTACTTATGAAATTAAAGGTGGTTGTTTACATGAAATAAGCAAAAGAAAAGGCTCTTGCCTCAATGGAAAGTCTTCTGTACAATGTGTGCGATGGATTCCTAAAATAGTGATTGCAACACGTTGACACATTGCAGTCCAATTGTTACTACTGTTATAAAAGTGTTTACAGCTTAGTTTACACAGCAAGCTCATAAACAGCCGTCATTCGATTGGATCACAAGCTCTTGTTTTTATGGTTCGTAAATTGAGAAAAGAATTTTCTATAGCTACTTGCAGGAGATTGACCGCGTCGCGGCACCAAATTACTTACCGACCGAACAAGACATCCTTCGCGTGAGAGTGCCCACAACGGGCATTATAGAATACCCCTTTGACTTGGAGGAGATACGATTTAGGTAACCTTTGACGCTACGCGGGGCATGCTTTGCTTCTATGTGCCTGTTACTGGTTAAGCAGGAACGCCTTCTCAGTCTTGCTTCGTGTCATCTATTTATGTTTGTTAGTTTAAGGTTTTTCTCTTCCTCTTACATTTCTGGTGAGGTCATGGTTGGACGTATGCATGCGTACTATATAGTGCTTTGTTTAGTTGTGCATGAAATATATTTCAGTTATTTAAGCGATCTGGCCAGGATCGAAGCTCCGGACTATTTGGCGACCGAGCAGGACATTCTTCGCGCCCGACAGCCCACTACCGGTATCCTTGAGTATCCCTTTGATCTTGATGGAATCATATTTAGGTATGTGTCAAACAGCGTGGTAAAAGTTGGAGTGGCCCCGCAGGACGCTAGTGTTATCCAGTATCCAGTCCCTTAATCGCTGAAACGGTAATTGTATACAACGTAAGCGCTTATGTTTGATTTGTCCCTTAAAATGTCAAAGAGTTACAAATTAAAATACCATGAAATCAATACCATCAATGCTACCTCCCATGTAAGTGTAAGTTGTAGACTTTATATCCCTAAATGAAGCCATGGTGATGGCATTATGACATTTTGAACTTGTGTCCTTTGTTCAGATCTTGCGCATGCTTGTTATAGTAAATATTATTTACGTACCAGTACTAACGATTACTTTTTAAATTCAATATGATTGTATACTTAATTGACAATATTTCATTTTCAATATTAATTTCAACTTGCGTAAAATATGATAATTAGGTACAGCATGAAAGCATACAGAGAGAAATTGACCCCTACATTTAAACGTAATTCTGGGATCCTGGGAGTATTCCTTTTAAAACTCGAACCTGTCCCCAAGCACATAATCCGTAAAGTTAAGAAAGACATTGACGAGACCGAAATTACAATTAATTATTGATGACAGTTGTTAGCAGCTCCTAATTTCATGTCAGTTCCTAGCAGCTTCTTATTTCATGACCGTGAGGGACTTTCACTAGATCAAATGAAATATTAGTTTAGTTTAGTAGTAAACGTTACAATGGGTCCAATTCGAAACGGTGTCCGCTAAATTTAAGATTGCCTAAATTTAAAATAAGAAACGTCAAACTCGATTTTCTATAGCTCCAAGGTTCAAAATCGAGTGGAACGTTTCTTATTTCAAATTTAGCGACTTCTAAATTTAGCGAAAACACTTTCGAATTGGCCCCATTATCTCGATAATCAATTTTACGCAGTGTACGCTTTTAACGTGTTGTTTCCTATTTAAAAAAAACAGACAAGGCGAGTCGGGCTCGCGTGGCAAGGGCTCCTTGCTATAAATCATCCCATTACCTTCTATGTTTTTTTCTTCATGAATATTTTTCATTGGAGGTACGGAACACTAAAAAATCATTATTGTTTGAAATATTGTCAGTTTTAGTCTAACATTGAAACTGTTGCCTGCTTCTGTGATAATCAGCTTGGTTATATATAATTATATTTGTGTATCGGTCTTGTTACCGGTTGTATATATATGTATATATATTACTGGGCCTCTATTCGACATTGACTAATGACATGCTTTGTCTTTATCTTATTTTGTGAAGTTAACATTGAAGTGAAAGTGACGATTTCGTCACCATAGTCATGATCGGTTCCCGTATCACGTAGACCAGTGTCAAATATAGGCCCTTCACTCTTTCCGACCGGATATCCAGCTTGCCAGAGGATTCTTAAGGCAATCCCTAACATCTCTCATCAGTGTGTTAATTTGTGATAAGATAATTATTTATTCTCTTATTTGCCTAAGTTACGATTATTTGATGAAATATTACAATTTATTTACAATAATATTTTGGGATTATAATTTCAACTGTTCACGAATAATTGATCCCTGATGATCGCAAATCGTGAATCAACTCTCACATAAACAGACGCTGTGTTGAAAACAATACTTATGGTTGGTTATGGATCATCCCTTTTGACAATGATTGGGGCACGGTAATGAAAGGCGGTTAAAACGCCAAACAATTTCCCAATAGTTGCATTTCCTGGCCGTAGGTACCGGTTTGTTTTATTATATCCAACTTAATCTAATTATAACTTTTCAACAGAATGGTCGACGTCGGGGGCCAGAGATCCGAGCGAAGGAAGTGGATTCATTGTTTTGAAAATGTCACCTCCATCATATTCTTAGTAGCCCTTAGTGAATATGATCAAATTTTATTCGAATCTGAAAATGAGGTAAGTGAAACTTTGAATGGTTTTTTCCCTAGCATTACAATTGTGCTTGACCTGGATGGTATAATTGGTGCAGGTGTATAAGGTCGGGTTTTATAAAAATCCGTCAGCAAAATTATGGAACCAAACTTCAGAAAATAAACGGTAGGGTAGTTTTTGTGCGTGTGCAAGTGCAAACGTGTATTATTGTAAGCTAGTCGTCAGCTATGCGGCTATGACGTACAGATGGACTTGGTGAAAATAAAAGACATTAAAGACACGCCTTTGCAGGCCCGAGCGGTCCACGCGCCATGATCCTTAGCACTGTTTTCTTCACTTCCGGACGCGACCTTGGCCCACGTCGGCTTTTAAATAGACTTAATAGATAATCCAATTAAAATTATTACTAGAACGCCAACCCACACACCTTTTTATCATGAATATTATAAGTATTAAAACATCCAATTCCGAGCTATTTTTAAAGTTTCAAGCCCCTAGTTAATCGGGAAGTTAGTTTCAAATCGTTTACAAAATGTTTACCAAACTGACAACCAGATAAACAGACAGACAAGAAAGCAAGTTAATAAAACATGATTACATTTTGACGAGTCCGTAGATTTTATTCTTTAACGACTTAAATGAATTCCCATACCTACTCATTAAAACTAGCACTTTCGCACAGTTTAGCATCAAGTTTTCTTTTAAATTAATTAAATTTTAAAACAGAGTTTGTGTAACAACGTCATAGTTAATTTTTTTTGTACTTGTTTAATGTTACTGCGGATTTTGATCCTGATCTTATCGATTCATTTCAATGTACTATTTCAGAACCGAATGGAGGAATCAAAGGCTTTATTCAAAACTATTATCACGTACCCGTGGTTCCAGCATTCGTCAGTCATCCTGTTTCTGAATAAAAAAGATTTGCTCGAGGAGAAAATCATGTATTCGCACCTTGTCGACTACTTCCCTGAATACGACGGTGAGTTTTATGAGATACTCATTTATAAAGGTAGTTTGGAAAGTCTAAATAAGAGCTGCTGCCGTTTTTGGTGTGTCCACTTCATTTGGGTAATTTTTTGGTATTTAACTGTAAACGTATAAAGGCGCGAGTTTGTTTCATGCAGATTGTTATTTCCACAGTTCTAATTGTCTAGTTTCCCAGCCTCGGTAGCACACTAATTTTTATCTCGCATATAAAGCATTCCTCCCTTTCGCACCCGCGGATTAATTAACGTTTTGACCGCCAAGCATGTCTGAGAAGTAACACGAATTTCAACTTTAAGTCAAGGTTATTAAGGACTTTTTTACCCTGTATCCGCAGACGGCTACAGCCGACTGTGGCGGTCAAAAGGTTAAAAAGTGAGAGATGCTTTATGTGCGCGATAAAAGCTAGTGTGCTAAGCCCTCAGGTACTGTCAATTTTAACTGTAGGTTATTGGATATCTCGAATCCGATTTTAAATTTGATCAAATAAGGTAAAACTGCCTAATCGACGAGAACGCGGCTTTTTCTCACCATATTAACGTCCTCTTCGTATTAAACGGTAACGAGTAACCATTTTACAACGAAAACCCAGGTCCAAAACAATCCGCTCCGCCTGCACTCGACTACGTCCTACAGAAGTATCTGAAGGAGAACCCCGACCCCGACAGGTCGTGCTATTCGCATTTCACGACGGCCACAGGTTTAATATCGCTCATGTGATATTACGCTACACTATCGTAGTAGTTTGTGACTAGATGCTAGAATGTGTGCATTTATATTTGTAAGAGTATGCTAGCGATTGTGATCTTCATTGGTGAACAAAGATAGACATTGTTTATTAAATACAGGCATCTTCGAACATGTTGACTGGTAGCAGTTGTTAAAATTATAATTTTAAATTATTAGGAAGTGGGCAGATTTTTAGTTTATATTGCCTTACATAATATATTGTGATTTTATAAAAACACTTAAATCTTTAGAATTTTTGAAGGTGTGTTAAATTGAATGTTATGCCTTTTTCTTTCAAAAATAAAACAAAGAATGATGGCTTAGATAAATATGGCAAATTTAATTTATTATTAACAAATTTTCCATTTATTCCGTTGTATGCCACTGGATCTGCCACCGATGGCACAAAACGGAAAAAACTAACCTAACCTAACCGGAATACCTCATTAGAAGGTGACAGTGGCATTAAACGGAATTAGGTGCCATCGGTGGCAGATCCAGTGGCGTACAACGGAATATAGCCAATTTTCTATAAATATATTATATTTATAATAATAATAAAACTATAATAATTTCGGCCAACAATGATTATTTTATACAATGACTCTCATTAAAAAATCGGTTAGTTTTAGCTTTTGCACAAACTCGCTTACCTACAGAAATATGTTCGAAAACGCGTATCAGTGCTAAAACAACGTACTTTATAAACCAATGAGGATCAGTGTGTCCCGTACGCTACCAGTATCGCTAGAACGTTGAGTGTTGCGCAGGGCCGCAGCGCGACGCGATCACGGCGCGCGAGTTCATCCTGCGGATGTTTGTCGACCTCAATCCGGATGCGGAGAAAATCATCTACTCACATTTTACTTGTGCGACAGGTAAGCTGCAAGCTAAGCAAAAGAGATCTGAGAACTCGCTGGCTCAATATATCATTAATAGTTTATCTAAAGCATAGTATATAGAGGGGGAAAGTAAGTTATCTTCATACGAACGCACCGCGCGCGGCTCGTATGTGTGCGCCAAAGTATCTATGCGTCGCCGCACGCACACTTAAACAAAATCTCGACCCGTTTCTCAGTGCGCCCGTCGGGGCTAACACCGCACGAGGTTCGCGCGTCAAGGCTTTTCGACACCGCTAAATAAATGAAAAATGTGTGATAATCGCAGGAGAACGTATCGCTGTGTGTTTGGGTGTCTTAATAATTCATCGATTCCAGAATTGTCTCTGTTAAGATTACCTATTGAACAGGAAAGTTAAGGAAGTCACTTATTCTAGCATATAATTTTTACTTGATGATGAGATACCTACTTACTTATTTTTTGTTGTATTAGTTTTCTATCAGACAGAGGAAGTAGGTAGGCCTACTTTCCCACTAGAATGTATTAGGTACTTTTGATCTGTCAACCCTGAGACAGTAGGCAATTATATCGCGGATTGGGCCGGAGATAGCCTACTTCGCCTCTTTATACTATGTCTAAAGCGTCATATCGTACACTTGGGCGATGCGAAACGCAAGCGGTTCGCCAATCAGATTGCAGGAGTAATGTCGCTTGCGTGTCGTGTTGCTGCTATGTCGTTCTACTGAACGTGGGGCCTGAATCGGGCTTATACGAACTAGTTTTTCGGCAATTGATTGCTGCAATTCAAGTTATCCCCAAAAAGATTACATATTATATGACGACGCGGTTGGCCTAGTTGGTAGTGAAGCCTCCGAAGCTAGCGTCCCGGGTTCGATCCCAGTAAGGGATAATATTTGTGTGATGAGCACGAATGTTTGTTCCTGTGTCTTGGATGTTTCCTATGTATTTAAGTATTTATTTATCTATATAAGTATGTATATCGTCGTCTAGTAACCATAACACAAGCCTTTAGAGCTTACTTTGGGACTAGATCGATTTGTGTAAAGATTGTCGTCTGATTTGTTTATTTATTACATCACTTATGGGGATAAAGAGTGTGAATGTAAACTTTTGAGGATAGCCCGAATTGCAGCAATTAATTGCCGAAAAATTAGCCCGTTTACGAACCCCTTAAGAGTTTTAAACAGGCAGTGCAAGTTCAATTTACAATACACGATTATTTTAAAATATCTCGAATAGTGAGCCAGCGAGATGCTCAATATGAGCCGGAGACAATCTTATTGATTGTGATAATTTAACCATTACTTTAGATCCTTTTAAGGAAGTTAAGAAAGTTTTTATTCTACGTCCATGATTAAAAAAAGAACATCGTATAAATTATATCATATATTTGGTCATGTGAATAAATAATAAGTATTTACTTACATACAAATTTTCAAGTGTTTACTTAGAATATTTTATGTATGAGAACTTTAAGTAAAAGCGTTCACTTATTTTTATCTATTTTACTGACTCTATAAACTCCTGACACAAGTCTATGAAATGTCATTCATCATAAGCATAAGAATAATTTTGCTGACTATACTTTCCATTCCTTTTATCATCGCGGACAAAAAATATTAGGATAATTTTAGGTTTTTTACCTACAATATTTTGCGAATCTTGTCCGTTTAAAATACGTCGACAAAGTTCAAATTTGTCTTACTACCCGCAAGTTATTTGAAACCAGCTAACTAACTAACCTAAAACATACCACATATATTTTTTTAAACTAATTTCTAAATTAAAAATCTCATAATTTTCGTCGAATTGTTGACATTTTTATCTGTTTATAACGTTTCGCGCTTATGAAATAGGCCACAGGTAATTGACGAAAAACTACCAATTGAAGCAACTCCACGGAGACACTACGTCAAAGTAGACAGAAACAGACAGACAGGTCTCATGATTATACGTCATTGTGAATGCTCACGTGACAGTTATCAGTTGTAAGGCTTCCATTAGGGTGATTACACGGATAAGGTTTGAATCGGGCACCAAATCATATTAAAATAAAACGTATATCACATATCTTACATTTACATATCTTTTATTTTAATACGATTTCGAAGAGGAATACATACTTGTGTGTATGTTTTCCTGTTCTACGCCGCAGGAGCGTACAGGAGTATCCAGGAGGTAAATCAAACCATAAGTCCAGTACTATGAATCACATCTATTTCCAAACTGAGGCGCGGTACTTACATGACAAGACAAACACGTATGCATTGACACTTACACAGACTTAAAATCGAATGAATTAAGGTAGAGACAAACTGAGCCCGCGTACGCCACGTATGCAACGCATTATGATGTATAGACTCTTGAATTTGCATGCTTAGAAACACATGTCATACGCAAATAATGCGTTGCATATGTGGCATACGTGGGCTCAGTTTGCCTCTACCTTTATAGAGCGCTCGACCATAGACTATAGATATATACATCAGACATACATAAATAAAATGTGTTAGTTCCCGTGAATGTCTTTCAAATGCGGGGGCCAATGGTTGAAACGTAATAATGGACACTTAACACACATTTGTCTTCCCAAAATAAGCTTCCCAGTGCTATTACTATACAAATAGTTATGCAGACAACTATATGCAAGCACTAGTGGACCCGCGACAACTTCGCCGGCGGTATTTATCACCTCTTTTCACCCCTTTAGGGATGGAATTTCAAATCTCAAGGACCACCCGTTTAGGCTGGGCGTTGTCTATAAGTGAATCACGGTACTGTTTTATATGTATTGATTAGTGTTTATTACACAAAGTTTCCGTCTTGAGGTATTCGAGTCCGCCCTTGGGCACAGACAGGGTACGACTGAGTCATCCGGTCATTAAACTGATCTATTGGTAATTTGCTAGTACAGTGATAGGTGAGTGGTCGGATGCGCGTCTTATCACGCAAAGGGTCGCGGGTTCAAATCCCGACGCGCACCTCTGAGTTTTTCGGAAATTATTTACCATATGCATTTCGGTGAAGGAAAACATTGTGAGGACACACACCTGCACAAATCTTTGCAGTTATTACTACTGCTTAGTTCCTCTCACTATGAGAAGAGGCCTGTGCCCAACAGTGGGACGTATATCATATATAATTAATATACATAGAAAGAATATTTAGGTTCCGCAAATGTATTAGCAGAATCTGAGTTATGTTTTGGACAAAGCGTGTGTCTGTGATTTCAAAATTAATACAAATATCTGTCCGTCTGTCTGAATGTTTGTTCCGAATAGGCTCCGAAGCGACTGAATGGATTTAAATGAAACTTTCAGGAATAGTTAAGAGGACTGTGAACCAACGGCAAAAATCAGCCTTTTCATACAAAAGGCGATAATGATTTCCACCCCTTAAATGTTAACCGATTTTGACCAATTTTTGGTAGGTTGTCAGTCAGGACAAAATCTAGGTCTATACGTTTTGATTTTATCACTATAGTCAATAAATTCAGTTTTATTGCTGATTATTTGACTTTGTTGATTTTGAATGAATATTCAAAAACGTAAAGAGCTAGATTTTGTTCTGACTGACAACCTATCAAAAATTGGTCAAAATCGGTTAACATTTAAGGGGTGGAAATCGTTATCGCCTTTGGTATGAAAAGGGTGATTTTTGCGGTTGGTTCACAGTCCTCTTAAGGGCACTTTGACTTAGACAATGGCATTAATTTTATTTTGATATCTCAAAGGTTTCGGAGATATGAGATTTGGCTGTTTTTTATGAATTATGAAAAGCATCCAAATCACATGCGAACAAAATCGCGGGCCCAGCTTGTAGAAATTAATAAGTAATCAATGAGAGTTCCATCTTTTCTGGTAGTTTATTTATTTATTTAAGTAATAGCAAATAAGTTGTTTTGATCCTGGCTTTAGTCTTAACTAGTTTTGTATTATGGGATGGGTAAGTTGCATGAGGTTAGTTTTTTTATATTTGTGATTGTAGTTGTGATAATGAATAGGTGTTTGTGGTTTTTTGCTATTTTGCACCTATTTATTTTATTATGTCGCACGTGTGCATTTTTTATTAATATATGCTAACTTTGTTTTGTTTTAACTTTTTGAAATTTTATGTAATCTTTCTTTTTTAACTCATTATTTATTTTAATAATAGTATTTCAGTCTCAGTAAGATAGAAATTATTTTTTTAGCCCACGGAATAATTTTGTTTTTATTTGTCTCGTGCTCTTTTGCATGTTATCTTTTATTTATTTCTCATTTTTGCATGCTGCCTTGGATCATTTTAAAGATACGGAAAACATCAAATTGGTGTTCTGTGCTGTCAAAGATACAATTATGCAAGCTGCCCTTAAGGAATTCAATTTGGCGTAAATGTCGCTTACCTACATTGTTCATGTTATTTATTAATTAAATATATTTTTGATATGACCATTATGATTTAATTTCTACCCTTTTGCATGCCTTAAATATTAATTCTGGCGTTAATGCATGTTTTAAATATGCTCTTTATATTGGGAATGCGTGAACGTTGTGTTGGAGTATTAATATTTATTAATTGATTATGGAACGGACTATACATCGATATTATTAGTACTGTTTTTAGTTTCAGTTTCTTGCATTAAGAGGAGTGTGAATCTACGGCTTTTCATACAAAAGGCGATAACGATTTCCACCCCTTAAAGGTTAACCGATGTTGACGAATTATTTGTAAGTTGTCAGTAAGAACAAAATCTAGGTTTATACGTTTTGGATTTCTCACTATAATCAATAAATTAAGTTTTATTGTTGTTTCAGTATTCTCATACAAAACTAATTTCGGCGATTATTTGACTTTGTTGATTTTTAATCGAAATTCAAGAAAACGTATAGACCTAGATTTTGTTGTGACTGACAACCTTTCAAAACTTGGTCAAAATCGGTTAACATAAGGGGTGGAAATCGTTATCGCCTTTTGTATGAAAAGGGTGATTATTGCCATTGGTTCACAGCCCTCTTGAGTACAGTTTTAAAAATGACAGTATTCACATTCGTACCCACTCTCCATCCCGACTCCGATTTCGACGAGTCGAAAGTCGTCCACCCGATTATTTATTATCATACTAGCTACTGCCCGCGACTACGTCCTCGTGCAATTCGTCTATCTCTTTTCCCTCAGGAACTCTGCATTTTTAGCCGACTTCAAAAAATTAATCACTTAATAATTAACTTATCTATTCAACCCGTATCTATATTATTTTGTAACAAAAAACGAAGATAACTCCTTAAACTCTTTGCAAAAACTAAAAAATAATTACTGGCCGTTAGTAAATCACCTACAACATATATTATATTTTTTTTAATTCTGTAATGAATAGAATATACAAGTTAACAAGGTATACCTACATTTATCATACTGACTGTGCATTTGTTTGGCACCATTTAGTACTGAATTACAGATATATTTAGTATTTCTAGATGATTTACCAACGGCCCGTCATTAGTTCTTAGTTTTCAAAGGGTTTTTGGAGTCTGAAGGTTTCTTATTAAATATATTTCTCTGAGATAAAAAGCCTTTGTCACTCTCTGGGCCATAAATAATCACGTACATCCGTTGCTGCCTAAAAAAAGAAAACCTACTTTCAAATTTATGATATTAGAGGAGAGAGTATTTGTTTCTTTTCTAATGAAACGGAGGATAAGGCAAGAGGATTTTTTAGAAAAATAATCTGTCTTAGTGGTAGTAGAGCGATTGGTACATTTGGGAGTAACCTAAAACCAACCATGAGCATATTTAATTAATTCACTTTGTTGTTTAAACTAGGTTTACCTACCCAAAATAGGTATACGTATTTTTTGCGTAATGTTCCATTTTCGACCCTGGCACCAAGTTACGAGCACGTCTAGCACAACCTTCCCGCGAGTCTTGGCCGAATTCAGAAACGCCACTTAAGCATTTGATTGGATATTAAATAGTTAAATGTCCCTCAACTAGTTGTCAACCTATACAAAAACGTCACTGAAACGTCACTTTAATTAAAGATCAATTTGAGTGGCCTTTCTGAATTCGGCCATTTGTTGCTCAGTTCGTCCCTTACATGTTTATTAGTTTCATAATGATGTACGGAGTGACAAATGACGCGCAGGCATGTTGTGTTTAAAAAAGATATGTTTAAAACTCATCATCAAAGACTAAGCAATCACAATAAAAAGTTTGCCGATTGAATTGATTAAAGTAAAGTAAAGGTGTTCTAATTTTCATAACTCATATTAGTACAATTTCCTTAGACTATAGAATTAAAAGCGTTACAGCGTGTCGTGTGTCGTAAATTAATTGAACCTACGACTGTAACGCTACGCTGCTCCCGCAAATATCAGCGCCCTAATGAAAAAACAAGATGGCTGTATTTTATTAGTACGTCGATTTCAAACATGTTTCTTGACAAGTGACAGTATGACCAAATTAAGAAGATTGGAACTTTTCTTAATTTGGTGGTAATAATGCTGTCACAAGTACCTAAACACTAAATTGCCAATATAATTTAGTATCATAACCTTCAGGCCAAACAAATGCTCATGTGTTTTGTACTAATCCGTGTGGGCCTGTACTTGACGCTTTAGGCGGCATGGCTTGACGGTATCAACGTTTGCTGTATTGGATTGTATACTCTAAGACAGTTTCAATATTTCCAATAAAATGTGTAACTGTGAAATTAAGTATTTACGAAGGTCGTTACTAATCAGTACTTACCACAGCCACTAAGAGTATAAACAGAATTACAGTAATAAGTTTACATCGCTTGAAGCCGTATTAAAGCCCTTAAGCCTATAATTCCGTTCATGGTCACCGGTGGGTTGGAATGTACTAGTATATATAAACATATGCTTATATATACTTATGAATTTACTTCATTGTATGGTGTTTAGTTTACATACAAACCTCCAAACTTGAAGTTTGGCACGCATATTCCTTATATCGTCAGTGATGGCCTATCGTGGAGAGGGGCCATTAGCTATGTGCGCTCTAAGAAAAGGTTTACCAAAAACTCAGTAGCTGTGTTATTCACAAAAGTCATAAGGACAGCTTGACGAGATGTATTCTACATTTGATCGTGTCACTGACACAACCCGACCGACCGTTTTTTTTTCTTAAGTTGTTACTGTGGCCTTACATTTCATAATAGATGCTGTTTTGTTTTTACATTGATAAAAAACGCAAGGAAGTTTCAAATATCGCTGTCGGTTTTTGTCAAATATAGGTATGATATCTAGTCTATTGCTCAAAATACCCTAATCCGTATTCGGTTTTTGTATTCAAGATGGCGGATGTCAGTTATATGTCAAATTATGATGGCATGCGAAAATCCATGATCAATTTTTGAATACATGATGGCGGTATCATTTTTAGGGTTCCGTACCCAAAGGGTAAAAACGGCACCCTATTACTAAGGCTCCGCTGTCAGTCTATCTCCCAGGCTGTATCTCACGAACCGTGATAGTTAGACAGTTGAAATTTTCACAGATGATGTATTTTTGTTGCCGCTATAACAACAAATACTAAAAAACAGAATAAAATAAATATTTAAGGGGGCTCCCATACAACAAACGTGATTTTTTTGCTCGTTTTTGCTCGATATTGATAAGGCTTGAAATATTCACAGAATATTCAATATAAGTATATTAACTTCAAAAATTAATAATTAAATTAAAATAAAATAAATATTTATGGGGGGCTCCCATACAACCACCGTGTATTTTTTGCTTACTTATAATGGTACGGAACCCTTCATGCGCGAGGCCGACTCGCACTTGCCCGATTTTTATTTTAAATATCGTTATATTGTCGATTTCAAGGTTTATGGGCATAACAAAACCAAATCCACAGTCGGTTTTTGGATCTAAGATGGTGTACGGCATTTTATGTCAAATACCATTGATATCCATTTCTAGGTTTTCGGACATTAAAATGCCAAATCACTGACCGTATTGCAAAAAGCTTGTATTTAAATATTTTGAGTTATTTATAAGATACATAATTAAAAATAACAACATCGTTATTGATATCGATTACTTATTTAGTATTCAGACATGAAAAATTATGCGGTCAGATATTGATCAATGACGACGTCTTAAAGTGAATTCA
Source organism: Tortricodes alternella (assembly GCA_947859335.1). Taxonomy (NCBI): domain Eukaryota; kingdom Metazoa; phylum Arthropoda; class Insecta; order Lepidoptera; family Tortricidae; genus Tortricodes; species Tortricodes alternella. Next base: position 9,251,470 of record OX401979.1, on the reverse strand, counting down.
GCCATTTTGGGTTCGAAAACCGATCACGGGTTTGATTTTCCCATACCCAAATATCGTGAAATCGATAATTTTCATAAAAAAGACATCCGCCATGTTGGATCCCAGAACCACAGAATTGTAGTATTAAGTAGATATATAGACTAGATATCACTCGAGGGCAAGTAGAAATTATGAAACTCGTGCGGCTTATGGCCCTCCGCTTCGCAACAGGCCCTAAAAGAGGGTAGTTTGTGACAGCGACTGTACTAACGTGTATTTGTTAGCTCCGTGGTTTTAATAAGTTATTATGGCGTCTACTAAACCCAAAACATGCGAAGGCTGTAAGAATGTCATAAAAACGAAACAGTGGTTGTGTTGCTTAGGGTGCAAACATGTTTTTGATCTGGATTGTGTAAATGTGACCTTGCAAAGATACAATTTAATGGATAGAAAAGATGAGTGGAAATGCCCGGAATGTCGCAATAAACTACCGAAATCGGACAAAACGAATACGCCTGTGAGGCCCAACCTGCCGTCCCCCACAAAGAGATCAAATGCTTCGGAGTCCCTTGTTAAGGCAGCTCAATCATCTCACGTGCATAAGGACTCGAGCGAAGACTCCAAGGTCACACACCGTAAGAAATCACAGGCACCTTTACTTGAGGCCACGGATTTGACAGGCGGTGTTCTAGACCAGCTGAAAACCGATCTGACTCGAACCTTAACGTCGCTCATTAATAGCTGTGTCGAGCAACTGTCTGCGAAGATCGATATCCTAAATGAGACGGTTCAAAGTTTTAATTCACGTATGGATAGTTTGGAGAATCGGGTCTCAGCGATCGAAACCCGCCTCGAACTAAAATGCACCACGGAGAAAGCTGATCTAGCCGAAACCATTCAACAACTCAAAGCCGAACTAAACGAGCGCGACCAAGACCTGCTGCTGAACGATTTGGAAATCACAGGGCTACCTGAATCGAACGGTGAAAATCCGATGCAGCTGTTGGCCCTCGTGGGCAGCAAGCTAGGAGTGGGTATTGAGGAGCGTGACGTTGTGTGCGTGATGCGCGTCGGAGCACGGTACGCGGCCAACGGCGCGGCGAGGGAGCGCGCGCTGGTGGTGCGCCTGGTGCGGCGCGGGCTGCGCGCCGACCTGTTGCGCGCGGCGCGCTTGCGCCGCGGCGCCGACACCCAGGGCTTCTGCCCGCCCGGCATCGACGGCGTCGCGCAACGCTTCTATATCAACGAGCGACTTACCCGGTTAAACCGTCAGCTGTTCTTCCAAGTTCGGCAGGAGGCCCGTCGACTGCAGTGGCCACGTCCATGGACTAGAGACGGCGGAATCTATGTGCGACGTGATCCCGAGACGTCGCCCCGGCGAATCCGCACAGAAGCGGATATAGCTAAGTTTTTTGTATAGGGCCCTGCTGGTTGTGCGATGAGCTCATTCAAACAGGCGTTATTATAATTATTGTCTATGTTTTTATTTTAATTACTGAAATACTTAATTGTTCAGTAGGGTTATATAATCTATGTTACGAGAGAAGTTATCTAACAACTCCTTTCTTGTTGTGGACAGGGTACTGTGGGAAATCCTATTTATATGTTTTTCTTAATGTACGTTACCATAATGCCCTTAAGTTGCACAGCTGTAACATCAAATTAAAATTATGGCATGTGTCTTGTTGGACACAAAAACGAATTACTATTTATTTATATGAAAATTATTTATTATTGTCTAATATTGATTTACATTACACTTATAAGTATTACAATTATACCTTTATGTTCAAAAACGACTACTTTTTCTCACACCTTGACCCAATTGAGAGGAGCAATTGTGTTTTGGCTACATACTCATACTCATATACTTACGATTACGACTTACAACTTACCATTACTGACTGGCGACATGCGACATGTCTGAGTTTTTACTTGCTGAACTGTAAGTATTGCGAAATACTTTTTTCATATGTCCTGCAGTTCATCAAGACTAAGAACTTGTCTCTGGGCTTACTGAATCCAGGTTCCCTAGGCACGCGGCACAATGAGTTTATTGTGGCAATGGAGCGCCATGCAGTAGATATAATGGCAATTAACGAGACCTGGTTGCAGCTCGGACAGGAGGCGCGCGCGCCCGCGCTTAGTGACTATCGTTTGCGCCATGAGCCGCGCGCTACCGACGGGCTGCGTGCGCGCGGTGGAGGAGTGGGGTTCTATATCAGGCGCGGTATCAGCGTGCGGCGCCTGGACTACCCGGCCGCTCCGCTTGTTGAACAGATGTGGCTCAGTCTCAATATTAACGGTCTAAGACTAGCTGTTGGCACTGCGTATCGCCCACCATGGTTCAACATCGATACTTTTCTAGATGCACTGAGTGATTCTTTAGTCTCGTTTGGGATGTTCGATCACGTCGTACTACTAGGGGATTTTAATATTAACCTATTGAATAGACAAGAACCGAACACTAAAAAGCTGCTTGATTTTTTGGACTACATGAAATTAACACAGTATGTTGAACAATCGACCCACTTCACAGAACATAGTGAAACCCTAATCGATCTGGTCTGTTGCAATGCTTTTGTCTCGAATATTACTGTTGAATATATACCTGACTTGAGTAGTCACGCTTTATTTTACTTGTCAACTGAGTATAAAAAAAACGAATCCACCTCCTAAATGGATAATGTACAGACCTATAAAATATATCAATCTTGACGATTTTAACAACAATGTCAATTCTCTTGACTGGGACGGCCTGTCATCAGACAGTGTTGATGACATGGTCGCGTTTTTTAACTCCTACGTATTAAATCTTCTTGATACATATGCTCCTATTAAGACGGTGTACATAAAAAAAACTTCCTACCCTTGGATTACATCTAACATTAAGGTGATGATGAAACTACGCGACGCTGCGCATTCAAGAAGTCGTCGAACGAAATTGGACAGTCACAAACAATACTACAAACAACTTAAAACCTTAGTCAATGTGGCTTTGATTCATGAACAGTCGGCGTACTTTCAACACCATATTAATAATAATATAAAAAAACCTAGGCTGCTTTGGAAAAATATTAAAAATATCGTAAATGACTTTAAAAGTAGGGACTTTCAATTACCTCCTCATCTCTCTGACCCCGACTGTATAAACTCGCATTTTCTTGAGATTCCCGGCAATAATAACTTAACTCTTTCTTCTTTAACCTACTACGAGTTTAATAGACATAGTTCTGCAGTCTTCAATTTAGAACCAGTAAGTGAATTCACTATTGCTAATATTATTAAGTCAATATTGACAAACGCGCGAGGCGTGGATGATATTTCGTTGGATATGGTATTGCTAACGCTTCCACGTACATTAGCGACGATAACGCGTATAGTTAATAAGTCCATAGAAACTGGCGTCTTTCCCGAACTATGGAAAACTGCGATAGTTAGGCCAATTCCTAAAAAAAACCACCCGGAGAATCACAAAGACTTGAGGGCCATTAGCATTTTACCTTTCTTATCTAAAATTCTCGAAAGGACCGTATGCTTGCAACTAACGCAGTACTTAGAAAATAATAATATCTTGCCATTAAGACAATCCGGTTTTAGAAAAGGGCATAGCACCACTACAACTCTACTAGATGTAGTGGATGACATACTGGCATCACAGGATGCTGGAAACGGTACGATTCTAGTACTTCTGGATTTTTCTCGCGCATTTGATGCTATTCTATTATAGCACCACTATTCTTTTGTCAAAATTATCTTTTTATGGTTTTAGTCTTTCTACAATAAAATGGTTCGAAACCTATCTGACGAACCGTTCCCAACTGGTCGAAGTGCGCAGTGCGTGCGGGTTAACAAAGTCATCTACGATTCGCCCACTCACTAGAGGGGTCCCTCAGGGATCAATTCTGGGGCCGGTGCTTTACTCGTTGTATAGCGCCGATGTGGTGGATAAAATTAGCCACTGCAGGTATCATATATACGCTGACGATATTCAATTATATATTTCATTTAAGCCCAATGAGATGCACTTGGCTCTGAATAGGTTGAATGAGGATTTGCAACGCATCGCAGCTTGGTCAGAAAATAACTGCTTGGCCCTAAATTCGTCCAAATCTAAGTTTCTTGTACTAGGCACAAAGAAACAGGTAAATCATATAATTAATTCAAATCCTCGCGTCCATATTCTCGGTAATGACCTGGAGCGTGTCTCGGAATGCCGTAACTTGGGGCTTATCATGGACAGCTCGTTACATTTTGAGACTCACATTTCTCAGATTGCACAAAACTGTTTTTACAGATTAAAAGTTCTGTACAGAGTACGAAACTTTCTAAGTGTAAATGTGCGTATTATGTTATGTGATTCGCTCATTTTGTCTAAGCTCAACTATGTGGATTCCGTATATGGGGACTGTTTACTAGCACGTACAAAAAAAGTTATCCAGCGTGTCCAGAATGCTTGCGTACGTCTTTGTTTTCCCGTACCTCCACGGTCACATATTACTCCTTACCTTAATAGCCATAAACTATTAAATATGCAAGCGCGACGTACTTTGCATTTTGCCACTGTTCTTTTTGGGATTGTTAGGCACAGAAAGCCAGTTTATTTATATGACAAACTGATAATCTCCCAACGTCAACGAATTTTCTCAAGACTCATATGCCCGAGGCACAGTACTGCTGCATTTCGTGGCAGCTTTCGCTATGCCGCCACGAAATGTTGGAATAATCTTCCACCGCCTATAAAACCCTCAAATTCGGTAAGCAGCTTTAAATATAAGCTAAAACTACTTCTTCTTCAAGGTACTGTAGCAAGTGGGCAATAAACATCTAATTGTCAATTTTATTGGCTTAATTCTATTTTCATTCTGAATCCCATCCACAAACCTAGTTATATCTTCTAACTCATATAAGTATCTTCTATTATTATTATAACTCACAAATTGCTATTTTTATTATTATTATGTACTATTTATTATTATCAACTTATTTCTTTCTATTAAACCACAGTACGCTGTCCCGAACAACTCGCTCTGGCTCCACAGAAAACCAGCGTTGTTGGCACTATCATGCTAGCAGCATTGCTGAGTGGAGACCATTTCGGCTTTATATCTTTCATTATGTTGTTGTATTGTTGTGTTGATGTTTTCGCCGAATAAATGTTTTTCTATTTCTATTTCTATAAATGCCCACTCGTTGAGTAATCAGTGCCTTACACCTCTTGGCGAATAAACTACAATTAAACTTTTGTACCAGCGTATCGAAAATCAAATGCTGAGTAGAGTCTCTATGATTGCCACATTTCTATAGACTAAGGGCCGGCAAAATGCAGGCAAAAAATGGCAGTTCTGCATGGCAACTGCAAGCGGACTGCGCACTCGGTTTGATGCAGTTACGTCAACTTCATCAGAACTGCACTCGAACTGCCATTTTGCAGTTCAAATGCTGTCCGACCCTAATGTTATTAAGTCTACTTGATCAATATCTTTTTATAGCTACTAGTTTGATAACGATAGATAGAAAACTGCGCGGAACCGCTGCAAAATAAGACTTTATTATACAGTTAAAACCGGTAAAAATCGCCTAATTAGGTAACCAACAGATGCATCATTTCACGTCATTAAAGTCCTGTTCTGCAAATTTGTGCGAAAATCGTGAATAATTATTTGAAGACAAGTGTAAAATAAGACGTATTGAGCAGTAAATACAGTGAACGATGCAGCAGTCCGGTTTAGTCCTCATATACTTCATTGACGATTGTGTTTTATTCCAGACACCGAGAACATCCGGTTCGTGTTCGCCGCAGTCAAGGACACAATCCTACAATCCAACTTGAAGGAGTACAACCTCGTCTAAGCCAATCAACGTGCTCCCCGACACAAATCTGTGATTGTGTTTAACACGTTATCTAACTATCATCACTTCACGGCAGAATGTGTACATTTACGAACTGAGATCGGATTGACGAACTTATTCACCTTAAAATGTTTAATGAGAAAGTAAGAATAGATTTAAGTCATTTAACCGAAGAACTAGTATCAGGGACGAGCGGCGTCCGCCGACACCGATCCGGCCGACGGATCGACACCGATCCGGCCGACGGATCGCTCCGCGCACGACGCCTCAGGTTTTTGACATGATTTTTTATGATGAAGTTATTCACAATTTATGTATGTGTCTGTATCGGTGAATATTAAATTGTGCATTTTAAAAGTTATGGTGAGTCTTGGCCTTACCATGAGCTGCTTTTAGTCATTGTTTTAGGATTTTTGTAAAGTTTGTTGCCATAATATCTTTCTACATTAGTATACATTTATTATGTCCAGACGGATGGATTTGAACAAACTAGTCCAATGAACTTACGCGTGTGTTACATCATCACGGGTCGAGCTCGACACGGGACTTCCTACTAATGAATCGATCGGGTCGCTTCCGTGTTACTTTTACGTATTTATTTTAGTTACGAAATGATGTGTGGTAGAGGGATGCAGTCTGCAAGTCTTCGGTGAGCTCCCGCCTCACCGACCAGTCTGCTCCCACTCTACCGATTCAACTCAATTAAACATAATAATTATAAAATCAATACCGCTTGTTCTGTTAGCTTGGAAGGTTCATAAATTAATTGTATTTAAATTGATATCACGTTACTTTTGTACATTTGAATTTTGTTACTGGAATATATGTTATGATTTAAGCTGTTTATATTTAAATATGGTGTTTTCTACACGAATCGACTTGACGCAAGTTTCTTACGTTAACTGTAGGCTTTTTTGTGTACGCAGTGGTCTGGTGTATTTGGTTTCTTCCTAATATTATCCGTGTACGAGAATTCCATTCAGCTAGGCGTATGTCGAGTTTAGGGAGTTACTACGTTAGTTGTTTAAGGACATTTTTGATGCATTTGATACAAACTTTTTTTACTAGGAACCCAAGGGATACAATAAAGCGATATGTGAATTGTAAAAACCGATAAGTACCGATGTTTTTTGCACGAACGCTTTTACCACATGAATGTAATATATTGTACATTTGGGTCTAAATGTGCTGAGTGAATTGAGCTAACAGGTCAGTGCCGAGTTTTGCTATTGGCATATTGTAGCACAAATTAATATACATGTACACGTTTATACTTGTTTACCGTATTCAGAGATTTACGTTATTGATTTAGTGTGTTGCTTCGTGTTATTATTTAGTGGCTTACTTGTGTATAGTAAGAAACATAGTTTCTATTATGAAGATATATGATTTTATTGTATTAACTTATTTGTTGTTACGTCTTTATTTCTATCGTGCCGTTAAAGGTCCATTTCATAGACGCACATCTGACTTTGTCAATAGCAAAGCTTTAATAAGGATACAGCTGTCTGATATGCTCAACATAATGTGAAATTGAATCTTAGCGCACAATATTGGAAACTTTCTATTGATGTTACCCACTGAAGTGCAATCTCTGTGTATGCCCTGTACATAGGAACCGTTTTGATTTGTGCATTAGTACTGCAATATGGGAAATGAATTCGGGAGCCGGCGCGTGCGCAGCGGCGCGGCGGCGTGCCGGGACGAGCGGGACGCGTTCACACGTGAGAGTGGGATAGAGATGTGTTTGACTTATTCTTACGTATGAATGCGTTCCGCGCGATGGCCGACGATAGCCCATCAAGTCGAGGGGCCATAACGCCTTGCGCCGATCATGTGTTCCACTTTAGACTGATGTTTTAAATAATTAACGTCCACTTTGACGCCCGACGTGGGTTAATTTACAGTGTAGTGTTTAAAAGCAAGCAAAGCACAATGAAAGTTATTGTATTGGTGATTAGTTATATATATTACGGAGTGATGGCATGACCGGCCGCGCCGCCTGCGCCGGGCGCGGATTCGTATCTTCCCTGCGAATGGACTGAATTCGTGCAGGTACTGTACGGTTCTTACCTGTTTGTGTTACGGCTGGGCGATGACTACACAAATATTGCTAAAACTATATTATAGTCTAACGTTGCTTTACCTTTTGCGTGAGATTGTGAGAGTTTTAGCTTAAGTTCCGACTGAAGACGGATGCCTGTATGAAATATTGTAAATTATAATTTCTCATAAAATATAATTTTTTTCAAGCTACGCAAGTTGTTTGAATTAAAAAGATTGCAAGAAAGCGATCAACAATATAACGTCGTTGTTGTCACAATAATGATTCTCGAGGAACATCTACAGTTGGTTTGCAATTCACCATTCCATTTGGAAAATGAACCTGAACGAACGGTGGAAACCCAGCCTATTACTAGAACATGGCGGGTAGGGCGCTCGCTACCGAGAGAACCTTGGGACTGGTCCGCATTGGTTTCTAATAAATTACTTCATGACCCGTTCCACCCCTGTTTTAGGGTTCCCTACCCGAAGGGATCAACAAGACCCTATTACTGAGCCCATGGCGGACAGACCGGCTGTCTGTCGGGGCCTGGCCACAACACCACGGCACGACATCGTGAACGTCAAATGGCGCCGCTACAAGACCACGGTCCGGCGCTGTGCCGTGAAAAGCAATAAATTTATAAATAATATTGAGGTTTCTAACATCGTTTTTTTCTAAACAGAATTTTTTGCGCGAGAGTCACTTCCAGAGTGGTAAAATGTTTGTCCCCCCCCCTGTAACTTCTAAAATAAGAGAATGATAAAACTAAAAATATATATATGATGTACATTACCATGTAAACTTCCACCGAAAATTGGTTTGAACGAGACCTAGTAAGTAGTTTTTTTTAATATGTCATAAATTGTAAACGGCTATTTATCTACCTTTCATTTAATCAACTCAAATAAAAAAAAAACATAAACAAACCTTATACATAAACCGTGAAACATTATATAGATAATGATACGGATCCCTTAGTGAGCGAGTCCGACTCGCACTTCGCCGGTTTTTTAGTTCTGAATTACTAGTTTTTGACATCCTCATCAAATGTATGTAATTCTTTATTTGTACGATATTGGCCTCAAACAGTAGTTTCGTAAATAATTCCAAATTTCGCCAACGCCAATTAAACGCCATACTATGCCGCTGTAATGTGTTTAACCTTTTGACCGCCAAGCATGTCTGAGAAGTAACACGAATTTCAAATTAAGTCAAGGAAATGAAGGACTGTTTTACCCTGTATCCGCTGACTCCTGCAGCCGATTGGGGCGGTCAAAAGTTTTCATGCTCATTTTGTATGGAGCGTTTTTGCGAGTGGTGTGAACTATGACTTATCAAAGCTTCGTATCTCGAAAAATAAACAAATGTTTTGCGTACACAGTTTGGTTTCTATTACTCAGTATTTTTCAATAAAAGATGGAAAAAAATCATGCATGTTCTCTATTCCGATAGCAGTCTGGCGGGTGATATACATTAATTAGCTTAACGTAAAGGGGGGTAAAAAAATACCCTGGTAAGAACGGAACTCTTTGTGTGCGAGTCAAACTCTCATTAGAACAGTTTTTAAAGATTAATTTTGTTTTATATAGGTTCGCCTCAAATGGGTGGTAGTGGTAATTTATTACAGATTACATACAACAAAGGTCCTTACGAAATACACAGATAATCTTTGCTTAGCTGCTGTCAGGTAAAAACGGCGCATGGGTCGGTCAGTGTATTTGAAAAAGAAAGCTGTTGTAAAAGTCTAATAAAAATTATAGTGATTGATGGTAATGGTTCGACACTAGGTCCGTTCCATCAACGCTGTAACAAAGACTGGCCGTGTCATATATTATTAAAACTAATGTGCTGTGATGTATTCGTGCATAACATTTGATTTCATCGCCAGATTACTTCGCATTGGCAGTCGACATGGCGATCGATGTCGAGCTAAATTCGAGCTTAATTTTACGCGATGAAATAAGTGTATTGAACAAATTAGCTGAAAGCGCTGCTAAGATAGCATGGCTTCATTTTGAATGGCGCTATGCAACAATGGTTGTATTTAATTCTACCATGTTTCTTGGCATAGATGCGTTCATACGGTCATACCGGAAAAGTGTTATCATCGGTGGAGGAACTTTCCTCAATGGTGACGAAAAAACCGGTGATAGTACAGTACAATGGGTGGTGTTTGGGACAGACTTAACCAACATTAAGCATATATTAAACGTGATGCTAGAACGAGAGTATGACAACACAGGCAAATTCATTTTTATTTGCCATAATTGTGATGAAAGTGAAGCAATGGATATATTTTGGAGTAACAAAATTATTAACGTAGTTTTTATCAATAAAATTCCTAAAAGAGATGCTGTCGGTTTTACGTATTTCCTTTACGGCGACGAAAATTGTCAAATAAGTCAGCCCGTGCTACTTGGCGAGTCGTGTCGTAAAAAACCTTGCTTGGACATGTTTCCTCTTAAACTCAGTAACTTTCACACGTGCCAGATTACCGTATCGACATTCATACAGAGGCCATACATGTCTTTAAAATCTGGAAAACCATTTGGAGCTGACGGTGACTTGTTGCTGCTCATCGGTGAAGCAATAAACGCCACTCTGAAAGTGATGACGCCAAATCGCGGGGACGGATGGGGCACGCCGGGCCGCGACGGCAACTGGACGGGGTCTCTCGGGGATATCTATCACAATCTTGCTAACTTCTCGATGACATCGGCAGCTATCACCCTAACAAGATACCAACAGTTCCATATGTCCAAAGATTACAACTCGCTACACATGGTGTGGGTCACTCATCCAGCAGTATCACTCCCTGCTTGGGAAAAATTAGTGCAACCATTCCAAATAAAAGCAAGGATATCTTTGGTTATTACTTTTTCATTCGTCGTGATAGTTGCGGTACTTGTTAAAAGTAAGTATTGGGCGAAGTTGAGCAAACAAATAAGTATGGACCCACCTCGAACCTGCGTCATCTTCTATTCTTGGACGATTTGCATGGGCATGCCCACAACGACGTTGCCCTCAACACCAGCCTTCTTATACATTTTCTTTCTATGGCTGTTGTATTGTTTTATGATGAGAACATTTTATCAAGCGTCTCTTATTCACGCTATGAAAGATAATTTCTATTTACCAGAATTTGAAAATTTGGAGGATATTTTAAGATCTGGATATCCTTTGGGAGGTGTTTCGACTCTCAAGGATTACTTTCGTGACGAACCCAGGGTATTTAACAACTGGGTAGGAATTAACAGCACGGAGATTTACCCGACAATGGTCAACATGTCCCAAGGCATGAAATATGTTTTGGCAATGAATATGGATACCACAAAAAGTTTCCTAATGGACCGTATTGGAGATTTACACATTATACCTCAAGAAATCGTGACTAGTCCCACTGTTTTGTTTTTCAAGAAATTTTCTCCGATGGCGGCGGCTATAAATCGTATCCTCGGTAGATTAACAGAAGGTGGGTTTACAGATAAATTTTACAAAAATCATGCTTGTGTAACCGTTTCGAAGTTTGTAGATGGTAATGTACCAATGAACATGGGTCACTACATGGGATGCTACGTAATTTTGGCAACAGGATGGATTGTGTCAGCGCTATTGTTTTTTTTTGAAATGTATTGCAGCAAATTACATACATGGTTCAAAGTTTCTACATAACCGCCAAAAGTAGGCAATTATACATTTACGATTATAATCAGCTAAAAATATGTTTACGCACTGCTTTGGCAATAAAATTTTATTTACTCACTAGCTGTGCCCGTGACTTTTTGTGAGAGTGAGATTGAGATGAAAAGTATCCTTCGTTTTTTTCCACGATTTCTGATATAGGACTATGGATCAAGAACTAATTTACACGTACACTTATAATTTCAGATTACCTTAGTGTGTTTACTTTATAAATTAGTTCGGACTATAATATAATACGTCGGTAAAAGACTCAATTTCCTCTACTAAGATTTTCGGGTCATCTAGCGGCGGATAGCGTTTTTAAGCACACTTGTAACGCCCGTTCCCAATATTCAATCTGCTTACTACCAGTTTAAAATTGACATATTTTGTATGCGGCAAACAAACATCAAATTTTAAACCGTAGTAACCAAATCTATCCGCGGATTAAATATTTAGAACGGTCATTAATGGTCAAAGTAGCACTACCGCCCGCTGGATGGCAGAAATAACTAGATATTCAAATTGAATTAGGTATTAATCAGTATCTAAAGTCTGTTCGTCGAGAGTTGATAAATATATTATGAAATACCGCCAGTCATTCAGCAAATTTACGTTTCGCAACCGTACCGCTAACTAACGTACGACCTACAGACATTTGGTATATTACTTTGTTCGTCATAGGTTAGGGCAGTAAGGAAAAGGGGGGATACGGGGTAGCAGCCCCCCGCAGGGGGGAGGCAGGGGATAGCGCGGCACAAGGGAACTCGGGGGGCCAAGCCCCCCGCTCTAAAAAACAAACAACCGTAACAACTGTATTATTGGTAGGTTAGGTTAGGGTTAACTTGTGTCCCTTAGACCGGAAATAGGCACGCCGCGAAGCGGGGTGACGTCGACACGCTGGCATTTAGGTTCGGTTAGGTTAGAAAAACTACCCACTTAATATGAAACTAAAAAGAAAAAAAGAAAATGCTAACTTAACCGACTTTTGCATTCTGTACCAAACATTAAAAAGTAAAAAAATTAAAATATATAGTTTAAAAAAACTAAAAATATTTCAACTTTAAATTGATATATTTTCACATGTAGGTAAGTACCTACTGAATATAATGTAATTTAATTTGATAAATAAAATAAATCTAAATCTATGATTTTCAGTAGGTAGGTAGAAACAAGCTAGTCAGCTATAACTCATGAATATACCTACCTTGTCGTAAGTGTTTCCTTTTAATTAGTTACATAAGCTTTAATTTAAGATAATTTTCGGATTTTTAGAATTTCAAAGTTTTAGCTGTGGGGGTACGTAACTTTAGCAATAATGACACATTTAGACCTCAATGTTTCTTAAACCGTTCCCCAAACCTAAACATTATACAAAATATCAAACTTTGTAACTTCTTCAAGAAAAAGTTGCTGTGACTTACGGACGGCCAGACTGACGTGGACATGGCGAAACTATAAGGGTTACTTGTTTGACTACGGAAACCTAAAATCCCTATTTTGTTATTAATAAAAAATACAAATGTCTGCGGCATAGACTTAATGTAGAACATTGGTGGAGGCGGGCAGACCTAACTACCGAATACGAAACAATACATTGTGCATGGTCCGACATGTAATTGACCGGGCTTTTTTAAAAACATCATACCTAATTGCAAAACTTTTCACACAATTTTTAAAGAGCTATTTTAAATTCCATCGTTTAGTCCGATAAGACCGAAGCTCTTTGTACATTATTAACAATTACATTTGATTCAAAGTGCATTCAGTTGGCAAGTCATCTGAAAGATAAGTTTGACTCTAACATGTGAACTAGCAATCAATGCACATGACCATTACAATATAATGTTTATAGCGTGACAAAAGCAAGGTCAACATCTTTCCAGTATTTTTATTCACATAACGTTTGCACCATTACAAATTGACTAATGTCTAAATCAAACCCAGCAAAATGGCTCTAAACAATACACAATTGTTCATCCACGAGGATCCAAATGTCGTATTGAAAATGAGTGAAATGGCTGCAAAAATTGCGTTTTACAATTTTGAATGGCGATACGTGACTCTGGTTATTTTTAACAATGTTGAACTGATCGGGCTAGCCCTGTTCTTGAGTCATTACAGGCAATCAGTATTACTCAAGATGGGTAGATATATACCGCAACATCGCGCAGCTATACTTCAGTTCGTGTTATTCGCTCAGGAGTCTTCGGAACTAGCAAGTATGCTGAGATGGCTAGCCAACAACCAATATGATATTTCGGGAAAATATGTGATCATCTGTTCTTCTATTGACGATGAAAAGTGCAATGAGCGAGAGATTTTTGAAACATTATCTAGTGTTTATATTGTCAATGTTTTGTTCCTCAAAGCTTCCGTTGGTATCGATGAGCCTCAAATATATTCATACTTTCTTGTTTCACCACAGAAATGCAGGAATAGTGAACCTGTAAAACTTAATGCAAGTTTAGGTTGCACGAATGACATATGTTTCAAGTCCGCATTCCCAGAAAAGTTTTCAAATATGTATCAGTGCCCTTTCATTGTTTCGACGGTAGAGCAGCCCCCGTTTATGCATTTCCTTAATAATAGCAAGCTGCCAATTGGTGGAGATGGCGAAATCCTGCGTCTGGTGGAGACTACTTTGAACGCAACGCTTGTTATTAAAACACCAGTGGAAGGGATCGACAGATACGAGAACAATAACTGGACGGGGTCCCTGGGCGACGTGTTCAACGACCGCGCTCACGCTTCTATGTGCTCCGCTCCTCTGACTACCGGTAAATATGGAAATTTTCAAATTTCCTTCACGTACAACTCCATGGATATGGTATGGGCCGCGGGTGTTCCCGCCCTCAAGCCGTCATGGGAAAAACTTTTGTACCCTGTAAATATATATGTCAGAACCATAATATTCCTCATGTTTGTTGGGATCATTTTTATGAATACGTTTACAAGGACCCGTGCGTGGAAAAGAATTATAAGAGTTCTTAAAATAGACCCACCGAAGCCAAACTTGTTATTTTATTCTTGGATAATATTCTTAGGAATGCCCATAATAAGAATGCCCTCGAAGCCATCTTTACTATTGGTCGTCGGGATGTGGATCTGGTTCAGTTTTGTCATACGCACCGTGTATCAGGCAGCGCTTATAACTGTCATGAAGCAGCGTATTTATGAAAATAGCTTTCATACATTTAGTGATGTTATAGTAAATAAACTCCCGTTTGGAGGCCTACCGTCTGTAAGGGACTATTATTTTGAAGATAAATACATGTATGAAAATTGGAAAATTATGAATATTACTGAAACATACAATACTTTGGACATCATGTTAAATGGAAGCTCAAATTTCGTGCTAGGTATAAAAAAAGAAGTCATATTTTACAAATTAATAAAATACAATGGTACACGGCATTTACAAATAATTCCGGAAAAAATAGTTAACAGTCCAACAGTTATATTTTTCAAAAAATACTCTTTTTTAACTGCTCCAGTTAGTCACATTTTGAGAGTTTCTATTGAAGGTGGGTTTGGTCAAAGGTTGTACTCGCGCTTCATCACCAGAGGGAAGCTGTTACTTGGCCTCTTGAACACACAACGTACCGTGCCTCTTCGGATAGAGCATTTTGTGGGCAGCTTTGCAATTCTTATTGTTGGGTGGCTTCTTTCAGTGCTGTTCTTTGCCGTTGAAGTAATTTGTGGTAAATTTATAAATGCTTCTTTATTCACTTTCAATTTGTAAAATCTTAAGGAATAGTAGTTTCCATCATAAAACACAATAATTGTAAAATACATAGTATAAAATAAAATGTAAGGCTAACCCAATTTTGTTTTTAATTTTGCTCATAGAATTCCTATTTGTAGTTCCGTCCAAACTTCCTGTCAGAAAGTTATCTAATCAGCCGATGTAACTGTAACAGTATATTCCAACAGATAATTTGGGCACGAGGCTAGGTAAGTGCTTACCTAAAAATAGGAACTAATTAATGGCAACGAAGTTAACTGCATAGACAATGAATTGAAAATAGACCAAGCGTATGTAGGTATATTTGACAGCGGACTATACTTAGTTCCTACAGTATTGCTACCTACTGCTTTTATAAAATTAGGCTGGGTTAATGAAAATTTATATTAATTAAGTACCTATATGATAGTGCTAATATATGTACATTTTCTTATGTATGTAAACTCTTTATTGCATTGCAGCGGCCCTAGCAAGGTTGACACGAGGATAAGTTAACACCTTATACCTCTGACTATCTCTTTCGTCAGCACCAGAAGTGTGAGAGAGACGCACTTGGAGATAAGACGGCTTTACTTATCCTCGCGTCAATCTTGCTAAGGCCGCTGGGCATATTAATTATACGTCCCTTTCTGAAAACCTGTATGAACGTATTTTAAAAGAAATCTATCTATATAGGTAAACAGGGAAAGTTAAACATTATTTAAATACATAGTTTCATTCAAATCGTTAGAGCCGTCTCCGAATCAAATACACATGATATAAGAAAACCTTACTCACGTAAATTAAAACAATTATTTCGAGCGTAAGTACTCGCAATACCTATAGACGATTGAATAAGGAACTGAAAAGGCAAATAAAGAGTTTGTATTGGAGCGTTGTTAAGAGCAAACTTTATTAAGGTACCTAGAGCATCGAAGAGTTTCATGAACTTGCTAACATCTTAGTCGAAAGTTCTCAAGTACACGTGCATTATACATGATAATAACATGATATCCAGGCTTGAGAAAACAATATCGAACAGGAGCACCGCGAGTTGTTCAAAGAAAGGCAACTTGACGCTTTTTATCCGAAGAATACAAAGAGAATGTCAAGCAGGTATTAATATAGTTTAAACAGTATTCAGGTTTGAATACCGTCTGTTATTTAAATCTACAATATTATATTTCGTGGACAGTCTGAAAATCTCGCAAACTTGGAGTTTCTACGATTGATTGATTGATTGATTGATTGATTTTTAGAATATTGGCTCTGGTTTTTTAATCAAAAGGTCTTTCTCGTAACAAAAATATTTACACACAAATTCATGAAAAGATAAAATAATAATTTAACAAATTAAAATCCGACTCCAAAACCCCTCTGAAAAGAAAGAAATAATAATTGGCTTTCGTAAGTTCATTTACCTAGAAATAGGAGATATATTATTGGTTAAGTGAAATCATAAATTAAATATATCGAAGTCGGTGGCAAGTTGGTGGTTGGTGGTTGGTGGTGACTTGTCAAGTACCTATATGAACACAGTATGAGGGATGTATTAGATAGTACCATTTATTTCATGTACCTATTACCTTATTAACTTGCCACCGACTTCGATATATTTAATTTATGACTTCACTTAACCAATAATAATATATATCTCTCATTTCTAGGTAAATGACTTACGAAAAATGTGAGTTTGAGCGCGATCTCGCCAACAAACTGTTTCAACTGTGTCAGTTTAACGAGGAAATTATTTTTATAATAATGTTATGTACGTTTTTGAGAAATAAACTAAAAAAAAGATTTTTTTTTATTATTTCTTACTTTTCAGAGCGGTTTTGGAGTCGGTTTTTTTATTTGTTAAATTATTATTTAATTTTTTACTTTTTAGTGCTTTTCGTACAAAACATATTTATTACATCAAGCAACAACAGCATAATGCTAATTGCTCATCACCATTTACAAAATGTTGCTATCCAGAGTGCAAGGGCATCAATGTTTGAGGAGTTCTCCTGGTTCTTCAAACCCAGTTCTATTTTACCACATGCATTTTCATGACCATAAATTGCTTCACAACCTTATAAAGAAATTGAATCGCCAACTGTGAAATACTTATCATTCAGGAGTTCCGGTCATCATCTATGGTCTTCATCAACAGTTCCACTTCACCAAATAATGCTTTTGGAACGTAACTGCTTGAGTTATTACAGATTATACTAAAATTGCTATATGCGTGCCTTTAATATTTGAAGAGTTCTATCGATTCCTCATAGATCCTCTCATCACACCTCGACTTTGACTACAACGGAACCAAACTGGAAGTATACCCTACAGATTAAAAAAAGAATTTTCCAAATCCGTTTATAAATAACGGAGTTCTGAAGTAACAAACCTCCTCCTATTTTTTTGAAGTGGGTTAAACATGAGCCAATTCAGTAATTTCATAAATAAACTGTGTACTTCAAACTAAAGAAATTGATCTGTGTTATAAGTTTGATACCGAAATAAAGTTATAAACATCCACCTTATCGCAACCTTAGGGAAATTAATTCAGAACCCAACTCAAAACCTGAATTTGCTTTAGGTGTTTATGAATAATTTGCCTATAATTAACTTACCTACATCATGAATTAGTTAGTGTATCAAACCTGTGATTTGCAAACCAGTTTTAATAATTTTATACAGAAGAACTGCTTCAGTAATCAGCAGCCCTGCAAGATTGACCAGAGGATAAGTTATCCCCATCTTATCTCGGAGTGCACCCCTTTCTTCAAAGCTAGTATGAGAGAGACAGGTAGGAACTACTTACGAGACTAGTAAGACAGGGCAGTGGCGAAGCGTGAAATATTTCCCAAAGGAAGCCAAAAGAATTAGAACCGTACGTGCGAGTCTGACATTTAGTTAGAGTAACGTGGACTTCACTGACAGCTAGCCGTAGCTTTCTAGCTTGGTAAAGCCGTTAGGAATCGGCTTGTAGGCAGGCTGCGCCACTGGAACAGGGATAACTTAACTTGTTCGCTTCCACAAAACTTATCTTTGTTGTATTGCAGAAATATACATAAAATTACAGCATTGTTAGCATCTTATGGTAAAATTATTAAGTACTAGCTTATACCCGCGACTTCGTCCGCGTGGAATTCGGCTATTAGTTATTCCCTCAGGAACTTTAAAATTTTCCGGAATAAAAAGTATCCTATATCCTTTCCAATACCTTAGAGAATATGTGTACAAAGTTTCATGATGATCGGTTAAGTAGTTTTTACGTGAAAGCGTAACAAACAAACAAACTTACATTCACTTTTATAATATTAGTAAGGATGTGAAAAATATAATGTATTAGTTAGGTACATATGTATGTATTAGCAACATCTTGTATTCATAAATGTTAATTTTACCAGAATAACAAATTGTACTTCGCAAATGCTCACCTTCACCGAAAGCTCTTGGTAGATATCACATCACATGAAATTCCCAATAGGGATGTTTTCTGGGTAAAAAAATAGTAATTCTAATTAGTCCGTCAGTTAGATTATCACAAAATATTGAACACGTATTTTTTGCTTTATCAAATCAATCAAAATTGACAAAGATAACGCGCATCAAAGTTCGGGAGTGGGGGCTAATGACGTCACTTAATGGTAAAAAGTGTACAAAGTCGTGACGTCACGCGGAACTTCAACGCACTATATCATCGTCATTTTTTGTTTAATTGACAAAAGAAAAAATATGTGTTCAATATTTTTTTATAATGTAAATGACGGACTTATTAGATTTTTTAGGAAACTAGACTATTCTCAGAGGTGCGAGCGAGGATTCGAACCATTGACCCAATTCACGGGAGACCGCGCGTCATACCGGCATACCTACTACACAAGGAGGCCTGATCCCAGCAGCGAGAAGTAAGTATGGAACGTAGTCCGGTTGGATGTAGGTGAGGGTGGAGACAGGTAAAAGACAGGATATGGTATCGGTAATTTATTTTATAAATACGAGGCACTCTGGAACAACATTATAAAACTTATGAATATAGGTAGGTGAGGCTATGGAATGAGATGATTTGGAGGCTTTGTGTGACACTCTACTTACGATTAAGTGCCTCACTGGTAATTCTTAATAACAGGATAATGGGTACAATTGTGCTTCCTTTATAACTCGCACTGCACTTTTTAACTGCGGTTACTATGATTCTAATTATTTAGGTATTTTACAGTATGTATGTATTAAAATAAAGCTATATTTCTTTATAATTCCAAGACCTTTCTAGGCCGAGCTCTCTTATGAAGTGAAGTCAATTGTCTAAATCGCTCTATCGATCTAACGTTTGAATTTGAATGTGGAATTGGAAAATAAATTGAAAGAAGAAGAAGAAGATGAAGAAGAAGTCAGTCGAAGGAGTTTTGTACGAGTCGCGATAGCGCCTCGTTACAAGTAGGTATATAGGCTGATGATGATGATGATGGCAATTGTACAAGTAAATGTCGTCAATTGGTCCGGTTATTACGAGTAGTGGTACAGGTGCATAATTATTATGCTGATACGATTAACTTCCAAAAGAGTGTTATTTTAAACTGCGTCTTGTATCCGTATAGATTATGTGTTGCATAAGATATGGAACACCCACTGCTGCACATTACATTATTTTTTATGGGGTTGTTGAGAGCCAGCCAAGAGGGGTTGGCAGCGATCGAACCGTTTTTTTCGAAATATACTAGAACAAATAAGATTTTATTTTTATAGTAGCTTTGATAGAAATGATGTCATAATTTATTTATTTATTTATTGAACAAAAATCCACAGCACTTTAAAATCTTAAACAGGTTATCTTGCTTAAATACCAACTTTGTGAAATTATTATGCAGGGTGTGGCAACATTCATAACTTTGGTGTGACGTACCTGGTTGTTATAGCGACTGTACTAACAGGCAAGTCTTTAGTTAAAACTGTTACTGATTTTCAAATAAACTTCTAAGTGATAATATTATGTAGCGTATTCATTTCCTCAGCATTGAGACGATACCTGCGCTACATAGGGTTTTATTTGTGTAATAATCATTTTGATCTTTTTAGGGTTCCGTATCCGTCGTCCCGTCCGTCAGAGGTTTCTATTTCAGTAATGGTAAGAGTTAGAAAGCTGAAATTTTTACAGATTATGTATTGTTATGCCCAAAAATCTGGGAAGTGCTCCTACTCGGGTGTGTAATGATTGGTATAACAACTTTTCATATATTGTCACTAGATATAACAACATTTGATATAATTTCATTGAATATAACCACTCAAGGAGCATAATAAACTTTTGATATAACAACAAAGTAGATATTTTCATGGTGTATAATGTTTAATAAGGATAATACTTAGATGTTTGATATAATGTTTACCTAATATAATGGACGTATGTAGTATAGTATTATAAAAAAAAACACTCGGTTCTGGCGCTTTGCCGGCTGCTGCCACGGCACGCTCGCTTCGCTCGCTCGGCTTGCGCGATGTAGGGTCGCAATTCTTCCTAACACTCCTCCTAACTTCGCTCCTCGTTGACGTACCTAACGGAGACCTGCCTTAACGCAGAATAGGTATGTTATTATAATAGTAGTACGTATTCCAGATTATTATACCCACTGAGCTGTTAGATTAATAGTTGTTATATTACAAGTTCATTATACTTACCTAATGACAGTTAGATTATATCAGAATATGCCAAATATGGTTACACCAAAAGTGCATTATATCCCTTAATCGTTATATGGACCAATAATATATCAAAAATTGTTACAGCCACCGTTACGCATCCCTCCAACTCTAATAATTGGCTGATTTTTAACCATTTTCTTCGAGCGGTACGTATTTCTCAAAAGACCTCAAATATCCGCTAACAAATTTGGCCTGATTAAGTTTTATACTTCTTAGTTAAACAACTTATATCAATTCTATTGCATTCTATTACAGATGTGTGAAAAGCATATTCAAATTATACCAGAAAATTCCGCCTGCAGCTTAAGAACTTATTGCAACTCCTAAAGTTCCTACGCAATAAACATAGTCTGTTATTGATTGGGTGAGCCTACCTGACAAGTTGGTGCAGCATTAAAAGAAAGTTTATAATACAGAAAGGTATATACGGAATTATTTATTACGCGTAAACAATATTAAATTTGAGTCGAAAAGTAATACCGTCAAATTTCATGGAAAGCGCGCAATTGCATTAAAAGTATTTTAAGGCAAATTATTAACGTAAAAGCGGCCACGTTGCACGCTTTTTTTTAAATTCCCGCCTTTTTGTTGCACATAGTAAGTAGTTTAGACCTAATTTTCTGTGCACTCAAGTAGATTACAATATTGCTTTGCTTTAGAGTATGTTGAAAGTCGACCTAAATCTATACTTCGCTTCGTTTGTAGTCTATGTCAAACTCAATACCAAAAAAAATGGCAATAAGGAGTGCAATGGGGCCCGGGTGGGTGTTACATAATATATTAACGAGTAAAGCAAAGTACGGAAGTACCATGGTAAGTTATGGTAGGCTAGGCACGGAACCGGAACATGCGTGAGTGGGACTCGCACTTGACCAACTTTTTGTATTAGATGTTTTTTTAGCGTCTCATTGCTAGGAAAAAATCTTTCTTGCAGATAAGTATCCCTAGGTTAGGGAAAGTGGTTTTCAACTTACAATTGGCGGACGATTCGCTTCAAATTCTGTCTACTGCTGCGCGGCCTGTATGTCGAGGAATTTGGCTTTTAGAGGTCTTTTTATTTCTCCAAATAAACAGACACAAGACGCAAAATAAGTGCTCATAACCTTTTACGGCGTAAGTATTAGAGGTCATTCGGCGAAATTAATAGTTCATAAGTCTGTCTCGTAAAAATAATGCATTTGGCTCACTTCCGACAGTTGGTGCAATCGCTCATACGTGTGGGAGACTTAACGAGGCGCCGGCCCATCTTCAAAGGAAACGACCTGGCATACATCGCGTCTGTTCCAGATACTTCAACTCATCTTTGCTCGCCGCGCTATGTGTGCGTGAGCTTGTGTTGCTCGTACGGACGCCCGCCACGTCACGCACACATATCAAACTGCATAATTACAAGCTCACGCACACATAGTGCCGCGCGCAAAGATAAGGTGGAGTATCTGCACTGTCTGTACTGTGTTTATTATGACGCTTGTGTGGGTTTGTGGTAACGGCTTGCTGAGATAGTATCGAAGTAGTTTTTATATATTTACGCAAAAGAAATTGCAAGCTTTTAAATTATATTAAAGGCTATCATTTGATCTAATAACGTTTCGTTTGGCAGAATTTCAATTTTGCCGAATGTTATTTTCAGCTAAAGCATTTGGAATTTAGGATATTTTATTCATCTATCAGCGGCCCGAGCAAGGTTGACACGAGGATAAGTTAACACTGTGTTATCTTTAAGTGCGTCTCTCTCACACTAGTGCTGAAGAAAGAGATAATCAAAGAGATAAGACGTGTCAACATTGCTGGCCGCAGGTAGGTTAGGTTAGATGACAATGTTATAAAGTTAACAGCCATGGCCAAAACTGCCGAGCAGGAAAATTAACGACAAAGTATTTTCGATATTTAAATAGCGAACCCTTCGGAAAAACCCTAACGCGTTAAGGTGCACAATTATTACTATGTTTTTTTTCTAGCATTAATATACCAATACAGCGTTCATATATTCATAAAACGAGGCTCAGGATCAGGATGGAGGAGGGGATTAGGTGAGACTGAGATCAAACGCAAACCCATTTTTGATTTAAAAATTTGACATTTGGTTACGATTTGACAATTGTCGATTACAAAATATGTCAAATTATAACCATAACAAAATAGACTTTTATTTTCTAAATAAAGGAGCACGGCGGCTTAAGTACCTACTGGTTGCATAGTTTTGTGGTCAATGGAAAAAGACTTACCTACCACTTCAAACAAAAAGAAAGTTCTTATTTTATTTTCAAATATTTTATCCTCGTAAATCGGCAAAGAAAAAACTGTTCGATATCATCACGAAGAGTCAGTGACCGGATGAAGTACTTACAAGGCACTAGCGCCGTGTGCAGAATACCTAAGTTCCCGTAAATAAAATAATCCGATCACGAGCGAAAGCGAGACACTTTACGAAAACAATTGCGAGCTCTCTAAAAGCTTTTTCACAACAAAACCGAATTCGGTTCGAAAACTTCACGCATTTCAAAGATAGCTAAAGTGATAGCGTTTATTTAAAAAATAAGAAAAGGAGCGCCTGCGCGGAGGCTGGTTGTATTTGAGATTGGCGGGCACACTCAGTCGGGCTCGAGGACTCAGACGGATGCGAGCTGGCTTTGTCTGAGCCCACCCCCGCGCCGCGAGAACTTTCAAAAGTGTGTGCAACTTGACGAATCAGCTCTTGCTCTATATAAAACAATAATTAAAGTGATTAAAACTTGAGGATATGTACGGGAAAATAATTATTTTAGCTGCGTTACTGAGTTGCGGTGTTAATGCGAAAGGTGAGTATTGGGAGTCTGTTGGCGGCGAGCAGTACAGTATCGGTCGTTATGGTGAATTGGGGAGGCCTATGTTCAGCATTTTACACTGTTGGACATAGGCTTTTGGCTGTAATGATGATGATGGCAGTTGGAATATACCAAAAGGAATTGAAATCTATAGTGCATAAGACTCATTTTCAGCTTATGACCTAATATTAGGTACAGTTCACTAGTTTAAATGTTTACTCTTTGCATCGCAGATATGCATCACATACATGTACAATGTATGTGTTTATATCTGTGCAAATAATCGTTCGTTCTTAATTTTAGTAAAAATGATGTGTGAGATTTAATTTGCTTTTTTTAGAGCTGACATGTTCTGAAATGACCTTAACCCGTCAAAAGTAATTGGAAAAGCTAATAGGGAAGATGCATCATTTTTTTTCATCTTGTATTGGAAAGTGCTGAGTAATAGAAACCGATCTATGTACGCAAAACATTTTTATGTTGATTATTTTATGAGTTATGAAGCTTTGAAAAGTCTTTGTTCATACCACTCTCAAAATTACTCCATACAAAATGGACAACAGCTATGAAGTCACAGCTGTCGTTAAAATGTATGGCGTCTAAACGAAATCTGCAATTATTGCCGAAAATACTGTTTTTAGACCAACATCGTGGAATTAAAACATGACATAAATTTGATAAGGATTTCCAAAAAACTCAAAATCAGAACTAAAAAACAATATATATTTTTCACTAATTTTGACCCTTAATTAAATAAAAATGAATAGTCAACACGATCTGCTTTTTCTGAAATATGCTTTTGTTTCCATTTACTTTCATAATATATCATTTAAACCTCATTTTGATTTTCATGCGACTGCCCCATTGTTAGCTTCTATGGTATGGCAATAAGGTATTTTAAGAGACCTATTAATATTGGTTTTCATTTAAATCACTACAATTTAGAAAGTTTTTTCCGCAAACAATTTGAGAAGTCGCCATCTACGAAGTAACGTAGCACTACCAGTGCTACGATATTGTAGCATATCCTCCGTTCCATAAAATTAAATACTTACTTTATGAAAAATAATACTGTAACGCAGCCTGTAGCCGCAGTTGGTGAAGCTCCTATGTAAACTGGAGCGGGTACTTCTTGGTATTTGTTTGGAATAAATTACTAATTTATGGTCGAATTCACATACTTACCCCTTAAGCATTTGATTGGAGATTAAATAGTAAAAAGTCCCTTAACTAGTTGTCTACCTATAGGTACATAAACGTCAATTTAATTAAAGATCAATTTGAGTGGCCTTCGTGAATTTCGCCATTAGATTATTATTTGAGTGCTTTTTATTTTTAAGTATACGAATACATGTGTTCGGGTCTAATTCTTTCTTAATAAATTCTTCTTTCTGAATTAATAAATTAATTCTAATTTATTGAAAATAAAACGATACTACTATTCTTTCTTTGTTCTGAAGGACTTTGTTCCTTTTATTTTAATTTATAATTTAAATGTTTTAAACGAAAAGATGACACCTAATTAAGATAAATTCTTATAGAATGTTCTTGTACTAATAGTTCATTACAACCAATACAAATTAATTAAGGCATTGAGTATAGATCATTACATGACTGAATGATCTTTCCGTTGATTCGGATGACTCGGAATTATCGGATCTTAATTACGGAATTCCATTTGATAACTACTATGAATTTTTCGGTGAAAGACAAAATCGTGCATTGTCATCTCAACGACCTGTGACTCCAATTCTAATAAGGGTAAAATTCACAGTTAATCTTATTAAAATAGGCCAGCAGTGAGTAAATAGGTTAATTTGATTGCTGTCACCAATGCGTATTCAGAACAGTTATGACCAGAGTTAGTAGCTAGGTAAACAAAGGCACTGGTGCAAAAGAAGTCAACCTATTTTATTTACATTCCGAAGGTGGGAGAATTTTAGCTAGTTCAATACGAGGTGGTCAGGGTCCGAGGGCCCCTGAGCATGGGGCCCCGGGGCACGGCTCTGTCTCGGCCTTCGGTAGTACGCCAAAGTCATTGTCCTTTCCTAGTAGCCCACATTACAAAGAGAGTCCTAAATTCTGTCTCTTTTTCAGGTTTTGTAGGCAAACTAGGAACCCATATAGTTTCGTCATGTCCGTCTGCATGTCACATTCCCCTTTTTTTAGGGTTCCGTACCTCAAAAGGAAAACAGGAACCCTTATAGGATCACTCGTGTGTCTGTCTGTCTGTCTGTCTGTCTGTCTGTCTGTCCGTCTGTCATAGCCAATTTGCTCCGAAACTACTGGACCGATTGAGTTGAAATTTGGTATTCATATGTAAGTTGGTGACCGCAACACGAACGCGTGACGTAAATATATGAATTTTAAACATAGGGGCCACTTTTTGGGGGTAAACTAGAAAATTAAAAAAAAAAGTTATGCCACCTATATCGTGTGACATATCAAATGAAAGGGCTTATTGTGAGGATCTTAAATATATTTTCTTTTGAATTTTAAGTAAAATAGTTTAGAAGTTATTCAGGAAAATAGGCGAAAAATGACCATTCCCCCCCCTTATTTCCGAAACTACTGGGGCTAAAATTTTGAAAAAAATACAGAAAATAGATCTTTGCCTATAAATTACAGGAAAACCTATAAGAAGTCTATGGTATTTAAAGTAACCTAGTAAATTTCAGATAATCATGTACGGAACAGAACCCTCTCCACGCGAGTTTAACTCGCACTTGTCCGGTTTTTCGAATACTATTTAAGCCTAAAAGCTGAAATTTAGTAGTTTTCGTCTTTTTTCGTGTTACTACGTGTCCCCACCCCCCTCCCCTACACAGCAAAAACCGAAAATT
This sequence comes from Tortricodes alternella, assembly GCA_947859335.1. NCBI lineage: Eukaryota > Metazoa > Arthropoda > Insecta > Lepidoptera > Tortricidae > Tortricodes > Tortricodes alternella. Next base: position 9,224,848 of record OX401979.1, on the reverse strand, counting down.
TTAAACTTCTGAAAAATATCTTAAATGAAATCTTATATCGAAGTTAAAAGAAAAACTATCACGACTGGGTAGTCTTCATTGGATCATGACTAATACACGACTAACTTGTTTATACCTACTAAAAATCAACGTAAATAGCACCACATAGCTTTGAATAGAAAAAATATATAGTTTTCGGTGTTCATTTGTTTATGTATGTTAGTTTTTAAGGTATTTATGTTATGGGCCTTGTTGTCTGAATTAAAAGGTTTAATTATTAATATTATCGCACATCGGCAACGAGAGTTTCACAACGCAAAAAATGTAGTTTTTGGGAAATCACTATTATAGTGGTAAAATAAAAAAGTGATTTCCCACAAACTAGATTTGTTGTTGTGACACTCTCGTTGCCGGTGGGCGTTATAATGGCTACGGAACCCTTCACTGAGCATGGCCTGAAGTGCTCTTGACCGACTTTTTGTATTTACTCATGTGGCTGAACGTATACCAATCAAGCCTTTTCCATATGAACCAAAACTGGATCGCTAGGTATATTTGAAACAATGTTTAAATAGGATTTTCAATCCGGTCGTCAGGATGGATTGACGATCAGCCATTACGGGTGACAACCAAAGTCCAATATTTGGGCAAACATTGGAGCAATTGATTGCGCTAACTAAGCACGATCGCTCCGGTAGAACCCCCGGGGCCGCATTAAGCTTAGCTCGCACCGTTTATAGGCAACGATCCAGGCAATGATTTAATGTTCAGTTGATTGATTGTTGATTGTTAGGTGATACCACAGACCATATATCCAGTACACTCCGCATAGCTGGGCAACTCACGCTGCTTTTTTTTTTTTTTTTTTTATGTGTTCTGCAATCAGTTCTTACTATAAGCAGATTTTTTGTTGGTTCAGTGGCAATCAGAGTGTGTCCTCCAGCGAGGACAACTACTCATATTATTGTTTTTTTTTTGTTTGTCTATTCTGCGAAAATATCTTTCCTTTTGAGGCGTTTCGGGTAGCTTCTGGTTAATAGTTTGGAGGCAAGTTTATTCGGATGTGTCTTTAGCCTTCGATGGTATCTTTTAGTTATACTGAGGATTTCCTCTTTCACTGTATTCATCTCCAGGTGTTTGTGGATTTCGTTATTAGTTGTGAACCATGGAGCCTTGCTTACTGCCCGTAGTATTATATTTTGCATTCTTTGAAGCATTGAGATGTTAGAGTTGCTGGCACTTCCCCATAGCTGTATGCCGTACATCCATACCGGCTTTAAGACAGTCTTGTAGATGAGAACTGTTACTTATAAGTATTATATATACTTGTTGCACCGCAGTTCAAGAAAATACTAATCATGAAATCTAAATACTGCCCTACGAGCGTTAATGAAAAATCGAAGAATATTTATTTACAAATTATTTGGAATATTATGTGAGTGACGAGATCCGGAGGCCTAATCCCTCATCCCCATCCCATCCCCATTCCCCGCTCCCTAGACTGGCAACGCATTGGCAGCACCTCTGGTGTTGCAGATGTCCATGGGCGGCGGTGACCACTTTCCATCGGGTGGGCCGTCAGCTCGTTTGTCAGTCAATTGACATAAAAAATATACCTTTTTGGAAATTATATCTTGAGTATCAACAGACTAGATAGGACCTAAAATTTATGACAATTCGTCAATTTACGCAATCAAAGACTTTTTATTCCACTCTCCTGTTTATTACCAGTTGGACTTACAGTACTGTGAAAAAATATAGACTCAAACATATTTTTATATTATTTTCAATATTTGATTACATAAATGTCACTAACATATAAACAAATGTATAACGTAAAATAGACGCAATTGATTTGTGAACTTAGTTTTACTATATGTGACCTTGAACCTGGGACATCGCTCTTTTCTCTCGAGCGGGACGAGTTACACTGTGAATATTTATAAACTCAATCGTTAGCAAAACGTTTTAAATGCAAGAAGTACTTTGTCTATCATTATTTTAGGAAGCTATAATCAAGTCGTATTATTTAATATAATCAGATTTTCTGTCCAGTTTTTTTTTGCCTTTTAATATGCCGCGTGGTAAGACATTAAGTGCAATCGAAAAACAGCAAATTCTTGACTTGAGAAACTGCGGTAAAACACAAAGAGCAATAGCGGACACTATTGGTAGATCACAAAGTGTTGTAAAAAATTTTTTAAAGTTAGGAATTGAAAATTATGGTAAAAAGAAGCGTTCAGGGCGTCCTCATCGGTTTTCATCCACCGTAAAACGCGCAGTTTTAAGGGAGTTATCGGCTACCGGGGCATCATCAACAGCTCTGGTGCGTAGATATAACCTAAATTGTGATCCAAGTTTAGTGAGAAAGTGGGCAGCTGAATCAAAAAATTTTAAGTATCAAAAATGTCTTAGTAAACCAGTCTTGAAAACACAACATAAAGTGAATCGACTTAAGTTTGCCGAGAAATATATAACAAAAGGTGATTTTTGGCAACATGTCATATTTAGTGATGAAAAGAAATTCAATCTTGATGGTCCTGATGGATGTAAATATTATTGGCATGATTTGAGATTTGATAGAAAAATTATGTCTCGACGGATTAAAGGTGGAGGTTCAGTCATGGTCTGGGCCGGTGTATGTGCATCCTTAAAAACCGAATTGGCATTCATTGATGGGCGTATGACTGCTGTTGGATATCAAGCTATGTTACATGATTACCTTCTACCTTTTATTACGCTGACTGAAGACGAAAACATAATTTTTCAACAGGACAATGCCCCCATCCATGTAGCTGCAACTACAAAACAGTGGTTTCAAGACTTTGGTATACAGTTATTAGAATGGCCAGCAGTTAGTCCAGACCTAAATCCGATAGAGAACGTCTGGGGGATATTAACAAGGAAATTGTATGATCAGGAAAAACCAATAATAAATAATGTTAATGAACTCAAACAAAGATTGCGATCAACATGGGCAGAAATTTCAACAGATACACTTAAGGAGTTAATTGATAGCATGCCTAAAAGACTAATAGAAGTTATAAAAAATAAGGGTGATTGGACAAAATATTGAGTCAATAACGAATAAATATAGGCACTGAGTTTATAATTTTTCACAGTGTAAATTTATAGATGGTAGGCTATTGGAGATTTTTACGATTATTAAATGAAAAATAAAAAATATAACTAATGTAAGGCACTTTTATTTGCGTGCGCTATTTATCTACCGAAACCATTTTCAGAAATATCCCATTGGTTTTAAACAACATCTTTAAATATGTATGAGTCTATACTTTTTCACAGTAATGTTTGTAACGAATTGGGTGATTTTACTGATTTCGTTTTCAAGTAAATCCAAAGTCCGAGCATAGTAGGAGCAAGGCCGGATTTTTTTTACTAAGCAATGTGTGTATGTTTTAATATGAGGCTTTTAGAGAAATAACAATGAGTTCGTATGGCATTTTTCACGGCCTACATTTTCAATACCTACTTATCGGTTGTACTTAAGTGAAATTAACTTGGCTTTGATTCTTATGATGGAATAGAACCTTATTACATGTTATTTGTTATTTGGAAATTATGTAATTTTTATGTATAAACAAAACAAATGATGTGGAATGAGACACAGAAAATAATTCTGGGCCAAACAAAATAAACAATTCCCGTCATCATAGGTTGCCTTCCAATTAGTAATAAAAAGAAAACACTTGTAGTGAAATCTAGAACATAATTAGCTCGACCTTCAACAGAAAGCTGAGAGTACCTATGTATGAAGTATCTATCTACTTACTCAGTCTGTGACAGCTTCGTTTCTTTCTAAATCTACGCTTTAACAAATAGGAAATTGTTAATATTTTTGGCGGTTTGGCGGTGGTCCGCTGCCATAAATTTGTGTTTTGCTTAACTTTTTAACGAACGTAGGTGGGTAGATAGTCTACTCTACATATAAAACAACGATCCATGTTTAGAAAAAGCCTTTAAAAGTGTATACTGTAGTTGTTTTAACTTTTCTAAGTAGGTACGATAAAAAAAACACTTAACAAAACTTCTCTACTTCAATATGCACGATAACGTCGTAGACATCGTATTGCACAGTCAATTCAGTGAGAAAACCGATATTATTGGAATAGCGTAAACGTCGGTTATACTAGGAAACTAGTCCATTTGTTCACTTTAATAATAGCCAATACAAAATGCCATCCCCAGTGCGAAGCGAATATGAGTTCACTAAGAACAATAGAACAAAGGCTGTAGAAATTTTAAATGTAACATTTTGTTTTTCTTCACAAGACTGAGTTTCAATGCGGGCACAAACAAAAGGTTTTTCTTTGCTCTACGTCTCATGAATTGTATATGTGTTCGAAATAAAATAAAGAATTTGTTACATGTGATTTGAAAGCTTTAGGCCCGCCACATACATTCGTTTTCCTGATTCGATTTCCGAATTCGTTTTCCGTATTCGGACACCCCGAACGCAGGCATTTCATATAAATAGTTCAACATGGCACATACGTTTGTAATTTTTCCGTACGGAATTCCGAACGGAATATTGTTCGAATGTGTGTGCCATGTTGAACTAAAATCGTATCAGGAAAACGTATGTATGTGGCGGGCTTTAACCTTCACACTTTGGTGACGTAAGAATAAGTCTTAGATTATAGAAGTAAAAGATACGCTGTAAATTAATTGAACCTACGACTGTAATGCTACGCTACTTCCGCAAACATCAGCGCCCTAATGAAAAAACAAGATGGCTGTATTTTATTAGTACGTCGATTTCAAATATGTTTTTTCGCCTTACGTCAGCCAGTGACAGTATGACCAAATTACGAAGATTGTAATAATGCTGTCACAAATAAACACTAAATTGCCAATATTATTTAGTATCATAACCTTACAGGCCAAACAAATGCGCATATGTTTTGTATGAATCCGTGGCCTGTATAGTTGACGTTTTAGGCGGCATGGCTTGACGGTTTCAACGTTTACTCTATTAGTATTCTATACTCTAAGGAATAAGTGGCATTGGCGGCGCATCTGCTTATTGGGTGATTGATTTCTGGGTTGCCACAAGCAAAAAAGGATTTAAATATTGAATGTCTGTGCCAGTGTATAAAGTGGTGAAGAAATAAATCTTAGTGGTACAATGAATAAGAGTTTATTTGAGATTCTATGCCACTCCTAAAAAGCCTTCGGCTTCATATACCGTCTCGCTTTTCAAGAGTTTTTACCCTCCCCACCACCACAAATCAGGCAAAGATGGTCCATGTAATTAACATATACGAGGGGCGGCTGAAAAGTTATCTACCTATGTTATGCGAAAATAATACTGGCCACTATAAGGTCGTGTTCACTGGTTATTCTGTTTTCAAAATCACCAACATTCATTTGTTTCTTGCTTCCGGCTTTTTTTGGGACTGAATTGTTTTCAAAATATCGCAAGAAAAAAATAATCCGATTAAAATTGAGCAGCGTGCAGTGATAAAATTTCTCATTAAAGAAGGAAATACACCCTCGCAGATTAGACTGCGTATGTTACCTGTTTTTGGTGGTTCGTGCCCTTCTGAATTTACAATAAAGTTCTGGTCGGAACAGTTTAAGCTTGGCCGTGAGAGCCTTGAAGATGATCCTCGTAGTGGGCGACCAGTTTCCGCTGTCACCGATGAAAATGTGGCCAAAGTGAGAAATTTTATTTTAGAAGACTGGCGAATTTATTTTATTTAAGCAGTGGGAGTTAGCCAGGGATGTGGGCATTAGTAAAGAACGGGTCAATGAAATAATTCATGAACATTTTCACATGTCTAAGGTTAGTGCACGCTGGGTCCCTAGAATGTTGACTCCGTTTGACAAGGACAGACGTGTTCAATGTTGCGAGGAATTTTTAGACATGAGCCGTGGAAAAGAGGAGGAATAAAAAACCTGTGATGAGACTTGGATTCGGCAGTGGGATCCCGAAAGTAAACAGGAGTCATTACAATGGAAATTCAAGGATGAAAAGCCTCCTCGGAAATTTAAGGTTCGCCCGTCAGCAGGCAAAGTAATGGCAACATTTTTTTGGGATGCGGAAGGAATTCTGCTTGTAGATTACTTGCCAAAAAAAACTACAATGAATGCTGAATATTACGCAGATTTACTTGACCAGCTCAGAGAAGCCATAAAAGAAAAAAGAAGGGGCAAACTCAGTAAAGGGATTCTGCTTTTGCATGATAACGCACCTGTGCATACTGCTCGCTTAACGAAGCTAGCAATTAATGGAAATGGGTACGAAGTAATCAACCACCCCACCCTCCATTTAGTCCAGATTTGGCCCCATCCGACTACTTCCTGTTCAGACTTTTGAAGAAAGAACTGAGGGGACGAAGATTCGTAACCGATAACGACATGAAGGCTGCTGTTAATGACTTTTTCGATGATAAACCTAAAGTTTTTTTTTTAACGGGTTAATGTCTTTAATTGATAAATGTAATAAGTGCATTTCCCTGTCAGGAGACCATATTGAAAAATAAAAAATAATCTAGCCATGATCGTCTTTTGTTTCATAGTTAGGTAGATAACTTTTCAGCCGCTGAATAATAATAATAAAAATAAAAACACAATAAACATAACTTAAAAATTAAAACAAAACTACTTATTAAATAATAATATGACATGTTACTTCTGCGACGCCAATGTAGTGATACCACGTGGGAAGGTTGCATGTAGTTTATTAACGGTATTCACTCCAAGGGCGCTCACCCAGAGCGACTATTTGTAGCGATACAGTCGCGACAGCATCGCGGCCGTTTTGCGACAGTATCACGACTATCGCTGCAAAAAGTGGCCGTGAGCCACTTGTGGCGGCACTTACAACCCCTTAGAGCGCTCTAAGAGGTTGTAAGTGCCGCCACAATTAATAAGGCTAAGTTTTAAGCTGGCCAGTCTACCAGAGATGGGCAAGAAAGGTAAGCAACGAGTTAGAAAAGTCAACCACCAAAAACCGCGCCTCTATTCGGGAACGCTAAGTGATTCTGTAGCGATTCGTAAACGAGATTTCTCAACTCGCTCTTACGCATTACGCGTCGTGCGTAAGAGTGGGATGAGAAATCTCGCTCACAAGCCGCTACAGAATCACTTAGCGTTCCCGAATAGAGGCGCAGTTTAACTATTAATCCTCGCACAAGACTAAATTTTAAGTAGAAGATGTTTTATTAGCTTACCGTTCCAGAAAAATCAAATAAACTTAATCTCAGTCACCTAAAGATCTATATCTATCTTCATGAATTTAATGTAGACTCAATCTTTTTTGTATTTTCTATTTTACAAGCTTTTAGTTAACTTCACTTGTTAATTGGTGGGTAAGTTATGTTTAGGTCAAAGGAAGTCAACAGCTCAGTTCAAATTCTATTACCGAAATAGGCTGTAACTTGGTACGCATAATTTAAACCCGATAGAATTACAATATTATTATTAACGTACACTGGGACAAAGAATATACCTATTTATGTAGCAAAACCTCATTTATTAATAATCATACTGTCAAACTCAGGGCAATTATGAACGGTAGGTATAAAGTTTTATTATAGAAACGGCTTGACAAGTTCTATGCAAAATTGAAATTGGCTCACATTATCCGGCTTTTGTAAAGTGCAAGTTAAAATTGTATAATATTTGTGATATTCTTTTTCATACTAATTTCCCTCGGGCCGCCTCAACGTCAACGTTCCGCGACACTTTGGTCGCATTTTATGTCGCTCCCTATTACTACTTCTTTTAAAAACTCCATTCAGTTACAGAAACAACCAATAAGTATACGTGTCACTGCTAGTAGGTAGGTATTTAAGCACGGGCCTCTCATGATGACCATTCGTAAGAGACCACGAGATCGTTAAATGAATTCACAGCTGTGAGCTGGGCATCTATTCGGGAACGTCTAAGTGATATTGTAGCGACGAGAGCGAGATTCGCGTCCCGCCTTACGCATTACGCATCGTGCGGAAAAGTGAGATGAGAATCTCGCTCGCGAGTTGCTACAATATCCCTTACACGTTCCCGAATAGAGGTGCAGGTAGCTGTATGATATTATTTTTGACCGGAAAGCAGGCAGTAAATATCAAATTTATTGCACGCGAAATTCCAGAAAACTGAGTTGCTTCCTCGATTTGTAAAGACCATCCACTTTACGAATCTGAAGGCGATAAGCACACATAACTCTACTAACTTAAGTTACTCAGTGGGTCCAATTCGAAACTACTCGAGCTTCGATTTTGTATAGCACTAAGCTGTCAAAATCGAGTTCGACATTTCTTATTTTAAGTTTAGTGAGTTTAAAATTTAGCGAACACACTTTAAAATTGGTCCCGGTGACTTGTTGCTCATCGATAATATTCAGTGGCCCTAACATGCATGGCACAAAGATAAATTAGAACCAATTATCTCTAAGTGCGTCTCTCTCACACTAGTGCCGACGAAAGAGATAGTCATAGAGATACCCGGTTCTATAGGTTGACCGCTTAAATGAGTCGTCGCCCGCGCGGCACAGGGGCGCGGGGCATGATGACAAAGGGGCCTGAGAGAGGTGCGGGCGGCGTGAAATGAATGAAAACAAAAATGCGCCTGCCGCCCGCACCTCACTCGGTCCCCTTTGTCGCCATGCCCCGCGCCTCTGTGCCGCGCGGGCGAGGACTCATTTAAGTGGTCAACCTATAATTTTATTTATCTTTGTGGCATGCATGTTAGGGCCGCAGTCGAAAGAGAAATAATAATTAACACCACTAAGTTAACATGTGAGGCAAAACATTGTTATCACGAAAAACATTCCAAATTCCTTTAAATCGATTGAAGAAAAATCGAATTTGTATTTATTTTATATTTCCACACTCCCTTAACCGAAAAGTCGCATACGGTAACCATTAATACTAAACGTTGAAAATCGATCATGCCACAGACAAGTTCAAACTCAGATAATTTATTCCTGAAATAGGCTGCAGATGGGCTCTTTTACACTTTAGATTGATTACCCTGGGTAAGCTTTGAAATTGGCACGTATGTAGGAAAGAACGAATGATATGACCGAAACATATTTTTGAATCCAGCAATAGTAACTCCTATTCTGCTGAAATTTTAAAAAATATTGCTTTACGCAAAAAATAATCAAATATGCATTGAAATTTTGAAACACGAAAAAAATTCGACGCACTACATTTCAAAGTACTCAGCAAGCCTGTTAAAAATGCATTTGAAGTGTGAAATGCACTCACTGTTATTAAATATGTACAATTGTTTCGCAGATGAGCCGAAGTTCGTGGACGGCGGATCCAACGTCACTGTGGTGGTCGGCCGGGACACCACCCTCACCTGCAAGGTGGTGCACTTAAATGACTACAAGGTAGATACCGATTTCCGACCAGTTGGCCTAGTGGTTCCATAGATTATAACGTATTTTATGTACTGATCTTAAGCGCAATAGCAGCCAGGTCAAACCAGGCAGGTTTAAATGCCGGCACCACCGCCACCTCTACGATTTTTAGTTCTTATTATGAATTCAATATTCAACATGAGCATTTCGTAGACGGAAAACATCGTGAGCAACCCGCACACATCTTTGAAATAATTCAAAGAAGATTGAAGTCCGTTTTGGGCCTGAGTGTGGACTACTGACCAGTCTCTCTCGTAAAAAGAGAGCCGTGCCCAGCAGTTGGACGTATATAGCCTAATGATCGTGATCATCATTTATATTGGAGATACAGGAGATATATATTGGTGTTGTTGCTGATATTGCTTGGATTCCGAGATTACTCGGGACCTCAAGTTTTTTTTAATAAGCGTGGCTAAACTTACATAAGTTTATGTTTGTGTATGTATAATCCAGCCTGACAGAGCTCAATGTTCACAAAGTGTTGATTGGAATTCTTGCGGTTGTCACATAAATTAACTTGCTTTATTGATTCCCATTTTTGGCACGAATATGCCATCGCCATAATTGTGCAAAACTAGTTCCGTCCAGCTGCCAAGCTACTAATGTAAACCAACCATCGCTGTTACCTAGTCATCACAAGAAACCGAGTTGACGTCATTTACGAATTACCTGAGAGACAGTGGCTTGCATTACATGGCCATTAGTGAGACTTATAGTTGCCATAACTCATTTCCTACCGTAATGTGTTTCCATTCAGTTCGGCTAACGTACGCATTCACTACGGGTAGTGGAGAAAACTGTAGCAGGTTTTCTGCAACTATATTTAGTTCAGCTGAAAGCGAAACATTAAATAAATTAATTAATAACGTCACACACAAGATATAGCCTGTAGCTTGTGTCCGTGAACGAACCACAGAGCAAAATGCGGCTAGGTGAGCCACTGTTATTATTTCAGCATATGTTTCATTTAAAATAGGATGGCTGCATTGGAAAAAGTGTAAACTGCCTCAATTTCAATAAATTGCGTGCACACACTCCAATTCTCCGTACAAAAGAGTGTTGCCAGTTATACTGTTTTAAATTATTTCTAAAATAATAATTGCATATTTTGTGTAGCCGTACCTACCACCACAACATGTACGGACGACTTTTGTCGCTCAGTGCATCCATGTTAAAATGATCAAATACGTAAGGGACGCACTGAATGACAAACAACTCACGGCATGTTGCTAACCGTGCCGATCCGAAGACAAATAGTAGTCGTGAGTTACGATACGAATATTTGACTTTGCGGGAATCAAATCCGCGACCTCAAGGTCTGGACCTTGTTGACTTCGAAGCTTCACTTTACTGGTAAAGTGAAGCTTCGAAGTCAACAATGGAACCACTGGCTTCACCGGCCGGTGCTTCAATTATATCATTTTTTAAAAATATCTAAATATAAGGTTTTACAGATACAGAGATATCATTATATTGTAAAACACTTCTATCACAATAGATCCTCATCTTGAAGGCGTTACACTTATCACTCGCCTCATTAACGGCGCACCACTTCAGAATCCTATTAAGTTGAGAACATTTATTTTACTTATCTTAGTCTATTTAGCAGCTTCTAAAAAAAGATTCTTACTAATATTATCAATGCGAATATGTGTTTTTTTTTCTCTCTCACGTCATAATCGAAGGACGGCTTCACTTGATTTCTTGAATAGTCATAGTTAGAAGGCCGGAGGAGGAGAAAATTCAAGTTCTTCAGGGAATGGTGATAAATAAATTTCACGCGGATGATTTCGCGGGCAAAAACTAGTATACATATATTAAAATAAATACTACTGTTATTCTTATCACTATGAACAGAACTATGGTTTCCTTTGGAACAAGGGCGCTCGCACTCGTAAATATTAAGGTGTGTCGGCACCACATTTGTGTCCTTCGGAACAGCAATTATGAAGGCAAAGTTACTCCATTTAGGACAGCAGGCTCAAATGAAACGGCCCAATTTTCCACTCGACAAGCGAGTTTTCATTCGTTAGAGGTATTCTAATAACTGGAAATTCTGTCTCTAAAAACGGAGGGTTTGTATATTTGTGAATATAGTAAATAAATGTATTTAATTCAGAACAGACCTAAAAACATGAAGATAATTTGATAAAATAAAATAATAAATAATCAGGGGACAATCTTTACACAAATCGATCTAGTCCCAAAGTAAGCTCAAAGGCTTGTGTTATGAGTAATAGACGACGATATAAATACTTAAATAGAGAAATAAATACTTAAATACATAGGAAACATCCAAGACTCAGGAACAAACATTCGTGCTCATCACACAAATATTTGCCCTTTCCGGGGATCGAACCCGGGACGCTTGCTTCGGAGGCAGGGTCACTACCAACTAGGCTATCCGCGTCGTCAAGATAGAAATAGCAAAACCCGTATTTAGGCTGAAATATTTCGAAAAATTTCTGGCGCTGTAGTAAGTTCATAGGAAACCTTTCTTTCATAACGTGACGACAAGCTACATTCATAAATTAGAACTTTCACAATATTCGTAGCTCTGCTAAAATTCAAATAATCAAATAAAGGTTTTAGGTATACAATAAACAATTTGTAGGTTCATGATGAACATTGTGTCATATCGAATGTTTTTCTCTATCTAAATTTTTCTATTTTACCAACTTGAAATTTTATTTTCGATGGAAGCTTTCTTTTTAGCGAAAGGTATTTTGATAAGATCTCCGCATTTGACTCAATGTTTCCTTAAATATTAGTTTTAAATTTAAATATTTAAATTTGTTTATTTTGCTAGCGTGCCCTGGCGCTTGCGTTCATTTCACACAAATTGCAAATGTGTCAACATAATGAATAGTTTTCTTCGCTGCTACGTTGTAGGGTATTGAACTATCAACACCAATATTAATTAAATTTTTTGCAGTATTAATAAATAGGTTTTAAAATTATGAAGTAATATTGTGGTCAACAAGTTATGCTCACATATAGTCTTCTAACTTTGTCCTTCGCACTGATAATCACGTGGTTGTTATTAACAAATAATATTCAAAGCATAATAAATTCAGCAAGAAATAAATAACATTGAAGTCACCTTTTAACAAAGGCCGAAAAATTCACAAAATATGAATCGTCCCTCCCGTAAACATGAAACTGCTCATCCGAATGGAAGCAATTTGCGCGGAACAAGTCACAGCCCTTTGTTGTCTGAATAATTGATTCAAATCGCTCCCGTCCTGGCCTAATTGTGATACGTGAACTTGAAAGCTAAACGTTTACGCTATCGATATAATGCATCGAAAATGTCCCCAGAAACTAAAGTCAATTAAGCGTTGGAAGCGTAAATGGAAGCGCCCTCATGTCACTGCGACCAAACCTTTTAGTGCGGGTTGCATCAGAGAGTGAGTCAAATTGTCACGTGTCTACTTTTAACGATAAACCTTCATAATAGCTACCAAGTCAAAGTCTAGCTTAATGAATATAACTATGTTTAATAGCACTAGAAGTAAAAATGTTCCCACTGACTTAATGCTCTTCGGAATGAATGGGAACCATAATTGATAAGCACGGGCCAGAAATTAAAACTTTTAAAAGAGCACTTCGTTGATAAAGTTCAAAGCTCTTTCAAAGCTTTTCCGTCTGCCCTACCCAAATACCCGAATTTTATGTCTATTCAGATTTAATTTCGAATGTTTAACTCTCGCTGTATTATTAAAATGGTTCGGCAGTAGGTAGGGTGGAGTAGAGAATAGCTATTCTCTGGGCCTGCGTGTTCCACCTTGAACCCAGTCTTCGCTTTTCATTAGGTGAGACTAGGGTCAAACTCATACCCATTCGTTCATGAAAAAGCAGTTAACTGAAAAGGTTCTCGTGGTCTGGCGAATAAAATAACTACCCTGAGGCACAATTTACTGCGACAATTGTAGTTGAAAAAAGTGCTTAAGCTTATCTTCTTCTAACGTAATTAAAACTTTTCAATCTTGGATTAGGAGAGGAAGATAATTGAAAAGTATATTTGAAGTGATAAAGTTTTAACATTGTCTGGTTGCGCAACTACAAGGAAATTAACTAAAATAGGGCATATGACGTTTTGGTAAATCGACTGAGTTAACAGTTCTGTACACGTTTGAGGCTGCCGCGACGTTAATTTATGACGTGCACGGTGGATGTTGCTCGAGCACTCTGACTGGAGTTGTGAAATGTAATGCCTAAAGGAAACGAAGATACAGGCAACACGATGTATTTCGCACTGTCGGCTACGGCTAGCCGACAGTGTGTAATTCAAACGGCAAAAAAGTGCAGAACAACAATCAAATAAAAATTTGTTTCCAATATTGCTTTACCAATTCAATATTGGAATCAAATGGCTGTAACATTTTTTGATATACATCTTTGTTTTCATTGTTAACTTCAATGTGCAGACTTTTTCCACTTTACGATTATATATTTTTTTACGACGCGGTTAGCCTAGTTGGTAGTGAACCTGCCTCTGAAGCTAGCGGTCCTGGATTCGATCCCCGGTAAGGGCAAATATTTGTGTGATGAGCACGAATATTTTTTTTCCTGAGTATTTAATGTTTCCTATGTATTTTAGTATTTATTTATCTATATAAGTATGTATATCGTCGTCTAGTACCCATAACACAAGCCTTTAGAGCTTACTTTGGGATTAGATCGGTTTGCGTAAAGATTGCCCCCTGATTATTATTATTATTTTATTGGTGCAAGGTTATTAAAACTATTTATTTATTCCTCGAATAACAGGATTCATTACATATACAGAAAACAACTTAAAATAAATTAATTACACTCAAAGACACTAAATTTAGAATTATAATTTAACTTAGTGACGCTGATATGCCCGAATGCTTACATGCAACTTAAACTGCCATCCATGTTAATGCATAAAAAAATCAAAAATCTACATATATCTCTTTGCTAGTCAGTAGCTGTTATTCACAAAAATCAGAGGAAGAACAGTTTGGCGAGATGTGTTCTACATTAAATTTGCGGTCGTGGGTCGACACAACCAGCTGCTCAATTACGTAACAAAAATTTATATCGCTTTCGCGAAAAGTAAACCAATTGTACCATTCAGTGGCGAAGCGTCAAATATTTCCTAAGGGAAGCCGGAAGAATTAGAACTGTACGTGCGAGTCTGACATTTAGTTGGAGTAACATGGACTTCAGTGACAGCTAGCCGTAGCTTTCTAGCTTGGTAAAGCGGTCAGGAATCGGCTTGTAGGCAGGCTTCGCCACTGGTACCCTTATTTACATCGAGTGATGGCTAAATTGGTTTGCATTTCGAGCCAAACCGATACCAATTGTGTTACGTAATGGAGCTGCAGGCCGTTTTTTTTCGCTTCTAATTCTTTGCTTTGAGCTGTACGAATGTAGCGTATGCCATAGTTACAACGAATGGAATAGAGCCAACATTAAGCAACTATGACGCGTATTGAACTTGGCTACAACTGGATTCTGATCATTAATTAATATTATACACGCTTTTATCATCTCCTGATCCCTGGAAAACTTTTAGCCGTATCTTCAATCCAGACGTCGCCCGTAAAATTATGTTAGTTTCACACCCGACACGGAGCGAATTTATTATGCTGGCATGATTAAGGATGGGCTACGTAGTCTACTTTTGACAGAGTTTTGATTATATGCACAAAGTTAAATAAGTATATAACCTTGAGAATATAGTTACCTTTACTTGTTTAATCAAAGATCTCAAAAGAAGGCTATGCTTATCAGTACAATTTCGTGTAACAAGTCTCATAGAAGGTTGTTAAACGCCAGCACCATGGCATAACCACGCCCGCTATTGCTGACGTCTTAGTACTTACGACATACATACCAAAGTCTAATATTGCTTGATTCACACGATTCCATATCATTGTCAGCGGTGGCTTCGGATGTGCGGTCTCACAGGTTGTTTGTGGAATCACTTAAACGGGTGTCCATGACCGTGTTTGCCATGCGACTGAACGTGCGATGGTGTCATATTCGCGATATGACACCTCAAATGTAAGCATCGCGAGAATTGCATTGAGCAGTTCCTTACTATTTATTCCAATGTGTTTAATACATGCTTAAGCAACTACTGAAACTAACCCAAACCGTTTGCCAGACTTTGGAGATAATGGTGGCCTTCATTTGAGTTTGATTCCACAGGTGGCCTGGCTCAGGGTGGACACACAGACCATCCTCACCATCGGCCCCCACGTGATAACCAAGAACCACCGGGTAGCGGTGGCGAGGGGGGACGCCCAGGCGTGGGCGCTGACGCTGCGTGACGTGAGACCGGCTGATGGAGGCGACTACATGTGCCAGATCAACACTGAGCCCATGATCACGCAGACGCATCATCTTCAGGTTGTCGGTCAGCACGAAACGATGCTAATTGTTATAGATTTATTTTGCGGTTCATCATACCATCTTAGGACTAATTAATCGAACGTGGCCACAAGTAGTCTTGTGGCTCTGCCCACCCCATTAGGGATTTCGGACGTGATGCTATGTTTGTTTATGTATGTTTGTTTATTTTGCGGTCGGTCTGTAATGGTCACGGAACCACAGTTGCATTTCAGGAACATTAGCCGGTATGTTAGATCACATCATTAACCAAATGATATAATTAATGACTCTAATTGTAAATAAACGTCGCTAAAAAACTATACTGATACCTAACTACCCTAATTTTTGGTTTTATAGTGATACAAAGATTCAAATATAATAAAGAAAACAGCCAAGTGCGATCAGGGTCGCGCACGAAGGGTTCCGTACCATTATAACGAAGCAAAAAAAAACACGTTTGTTGTATGGGAGCCCCCCTTAAATATTTATTTTATTTTAATTTAATTACATATTTTTGAAGTTAATATATATCTAAATATTCCGTGAATATTTCAAGCTTCTAACTGTTGCCGTTATCAATATCGAGCAAAAACGAGCAAAAAAAAAATCACGTTTGTTGTATGGGAGCCCCCGTAAATATTTATTTTATTCTGTTTTTTAGTATTTGTTGTTATAGCGGCAACAGAAATACATCATCTGTGAAAATTTCAACTGTCTAACTATCACTGTTCATGAGATACAGCCTGGAGACAGACGGACAGGTGGACTGACGGACAGCGGAGCCTTATTAATATGGTCCCGTTTTTATCCTTTGGGTACGGAACCCTAAAAAGATTGTTTTACTTTAAATTATATTTATTGATGCCCGGATAAAAATATATCTTTTCATTACGAAAGTTATCTTAACTTAAATAATCGTAATTTCAATTGTACGTTTCATAATTACAAATTATAACGACATCTACATACTCGTATTTAGGTATGACGTTACACCTAATTACGATTTTGTATTGGGCACTTTATCGAGATTTGCTCGTCATTATTTCAATCATGATAATTTGAAATGTAATAATAGAAAAAAACACTGTTTGCTTTCGTTTACCATACATACTCTTTCAATTACATGAATAAAAAATTCAGTCATCATTCGAATCGTATAAAATATATTCAACATTATATAAAAACAAGCACTCGGTCCAATTCGAAACGGTGCCCGCTAAATTTATGATTGCCTAAACTTAAAATAAGAAACGTCAAACTCGATTTTTGTATAGCTCCAAGGTTCAAAATCGAGTCTAACGTTTCTTATTTCAAATTTAGCGACTTCTAAATTTAGCGAAAACACGGTCGAATTGGCCCCAACCTCCATGTAGGTAAGTTATGAAGGAAATGTATCTAGTGTTCCATCCCGTGCTCTAGCTGGCTTAGCGCACTACAATTTATCGCGCGCGTGAAGCGTTTGTCACTTTTTAACTAATTGACGGGTGCGAAAGAGACAAATACTTTATGTGCGCGTGTAAAATTAGTGTGCTACGGGGGCCGGTAGGGCTACAAACCGCGTAGCACGACACAGCCCAGTAGATTCACACATTCATTGCCGACAAACGCTACTATGTTACGCTACGTTTTTCCGCTTTGTAGCGAAAATGCGCTACGAACGGTGAACCCAACTATCGGGTTCTGGGCACTGAATGTGTTCATTGCTAAATTTTCTGTAGCGCTATGCTTGTAGCCATTTGTAACGTTTTTAGGGTTCCGTACCTTAAAAGGAAAAAAACGAAACCCTTATAGGATCACCCGTGTGTCTGTCTGTCCGTCTGTCACAGCCAATTTGCTCCGGAACTACTGGACCGATTGAGTTGAAATTTGGTACACATATGTAAGTCGGTGATCGCAACACGGATGAGTAATACAAATAAATGAATTTTAAACATGGGGGCTACTTTTGGGGTAAAGAAGAAAATTTAAAAAAAAAGTTATGCAAACTATATCTTGTGACATATCAAATGAAAGGGCTTATTGTGAGAATTTCAAATATATTTTTTTTAGAATTTTGAAATCAATAGTTAGGAAGTTATTTAGGAAAATAAGCGAAAAATGACCCCCCCCCCCCCCCCCTCACCACTTATTTCCAAAACTACAGTACCTACAATTTTGAAAAAATACAGAGAAAATATAGTTCTTTACCTATAAATTACAGGAAAACCTATAAGAAGTCTATGGTATTTAAAATAACATAGGAAATCTCAGATAATCATGTATGGAACGGAACCCTTTCCACGCGAGTTCAATTCGCACTTGTCCGGTTTTTTCACTTTATAGCGAGAAATGACGCATTAGGTCTCTGATAATGAAAGACAGAGCAAATGTCATTTTATTCTAAAAAAAACTATTTTTGTAGGTCGAAGAAATAATATGATAGAAAGAAAGAAAGAAGTAAGAAAATATTTATTCATTAACATAGAAAACACAGAGTAATATAAATTAAGAAAACAATATAACGACAAAATGATGGTTTGTGTGTGTCCTCGTAGCAGTGACTGAGTCACTGAAGCACACTTGCAGCGCTGAGTTTCAGCCAGCTTTCGATAAAGTTGATCATCAACAATTTAGACTCATATTAGGTTGGTTTCATTTTTCTCCCAGTCGCTAGTAATTATGCCGTCGCAAGTTCCGAAGCACTCCATATACCCACGACGGCTTTCATTCGCAGAGATTGGATACCGTTTTGCCGAGTTTCCGACAACCACTGAATTAATTGAAATCGTATCGCAGTAATTCGTCAATGCTTATTTGGATAGTTTTCCGAATACTTTGTATAATTATTCGTAATGTAAACATATCAAATATAAAATGCAATGTTGTTGTATAGTTAGATACAATTACAGACCTAAAGACACCGCTTAGCCTAACTTTTACAAGCAACTAAAGGTGCAGACATACGGGGGCGCTGGGGGATTTTTAGAGCGCTGTGATTGGTGCGTTAGAAGTGATTACCTTTCTGTAGTTTTTTGATTATAATATTGGCAGCGGGGATGACCCGGCTAGATGGAGTCAAAGGATATATGATATGTTGTTTCAATATTCTGCGAGTAGTCGGACGCCTAGCACAGATGAAGCTATCCCAGATATCGACGTTTTCGGGACTAATGAGGTATTGATTTTGAATATTCACCACAAGGTTTTGTATATTATGTATGCAACTTTGAGACTTTAGTACTAATGATACTCTACCCATCAATATTGCCCGAAATGCTTTTTCGCTGGCACAATTCCCGAGATAATTTTAATGTTGCCAGGCATATAAACAATTCCGAATATTCCCGGTAATGATAAGAATATTGCCAAAAATGGGGATATTGGCAACGGCACATCATTATCCGGGACTGTCAAAACATTAAAATATGAAAATTTAATATTAAAAAAAAACACAGCCGTTTTTACGATTATTACGATTTACGAGGTTGTGTGAACGTCGATAGTGGGGTGTTTCGTTGATTTAATAATGTATGTATATTGAAGCGGTTGTATTCGCATATAGTTACATACTGATCTGCCTATAGGTATATGTACCTAAGTATCTCCGGCTCTAAAGCAGGACCAAAATTACGTTTTCTACTTTTACTTACGTATTTGGGTCTGTAGTACCTTTGCCGAAAACCCAATGCTTGCAATATTCTATATATAAATAATTTTAAAACATCGTTTAATAATATTCAAGCTTCGAAACTGTATGATCCTTAAACAGTACCCCCGGACATCGTGGACAGCGGCAGCAGTGGAGAAGTGATGGTGCGGGAGGGGGAGAACGTGTCCATCCACTGCGCCGCCTCCGGCACCCCGCCCCCCACCATCACATGGAGAAGGGAGGACTCGGGACTCATAAAGATCGCGAACCTGAGTCGTGAGTATTGGCTAGAGACCAACAGAAAACAATCTCATTCGACTTATTTCTTCTGCATTTATATTCCCATAATTGTTGTAGTTATAAAATGATATATCGGACAAGTGTAAAAATTATTAATTGGACGTTTATCGGTAAACTAGTGAACCCCCCACTGCTTAGCCCGCAGTATTTTCTATACAAACATTATCATTCCAGTCACACAATTAGGGATGGAATTAAAAAAAAACCTCCTCAAGGCACCCCCTTAGGTACCCGAGGATAATTTCTCAAAATTTCAAATCTCTAAGACTACCAGTTACATGTTGTGCAATGGTCTTTCAGTCAGTCACGGTACTGTTTGATAGGTCTAATATTTAAAACAGTGTAAAGTGAATTCATCCTTACTTGTCTTATTTGGTAAACAAGTTTCTAACCTCAAAATGCACCTTCTTTGGCTAAAACAGCTATTTCTTCGTGAATAAACCAACCGGAGATAATATTTAATACACCACTTTGCCAATTTTTCACCTCGGATTGCTCTACTTAGGATAAAATAGTTGTTTCACCCAAAAAAGGTACATTTTGAGGTTAGAAACTTGTTTACCTAAGACAAGTAAGGATGAATTCACTTTAGGATGAAAAGATGTATTGGCGACTTTCTGTACCTACTATTATTTCTGCGACGCCTGAGGGCACCGGCCGTGAAATAATTTAAGTTTGCAACAAAGGCGCGGTTTATACAGAAGAGACGTGGCGAGGACGTGTAACGGTGGCGGATAGTCATTATAAACCTTCATAGTACGTAGCATAGCGTCGTTTTTGTCGTAAGGAGAATTGCGCCCGTGCCCGCGCCACTTGGAGGCGCGGGCGCAGGTCTTACATTAGAAAGTAACTGCGCTCTCACAAAAGTATATCAGCGCCTCTATTCGGGAACTCTAAGTGATTCTGTAGCGACTCGTGAGCGAGATTTCTCATCCTACTCTTACACATTACGTGTCGTGTGGAAGAGTGGGATGAGAAATCTCGATCACGAGTCGCTAATAGAGTTGCAGTTATAACTTACTTTTATACTTAACATTGCTTTAAAATAGAGCATGAAACATCTTGCTCGACAGTGTTCAGCAAATATCTGATATTTTACACTACAAATAGATAATCCAATCTAATAGCTATGACTTAATTAATATTCAGTTCGCTTCCCAAGTTCTCTAATGGTTTTAATTTTAAACAAAGGTAATTATGATTCATCAATTGACGGTTAGTGGGCGGATAGCTCCATTTTACATCTACGTTATATATTATAGAATACTACGTTACTATGATTGGTTACTATTTTTCTACAGTTAAATATAAAGTAAAATGCATGTACGTATCAAAAAACAAAGCTTAGCTCCTTAATATCTATTTAAATCGACTGCTTATTTAAGAAACAGTTCCAGCACTCCAATGCATGTAATAATAATAAAATCAATTTAAAATCAAAGTGTAATTTTAAAAAGTCCGTCCCTTTCTTTTTTATTATCCAGTTTTCCACTACATCTCGAGGTTTTCTATTAAATGCGTGCTCTTTACACAATTTCAAAGAGCCTTCGGGTCATCCCACTAACTCCTTTGAGGCTATCTCTGATCTTATTACAGTGCCTACGAGTAGGTACGTCATGATAGCCATTACGTGCTCATGTACAAATTATTCGTTTTAGACATATGCGGACATAATGTTGGTATTGATTTTGATACTGTTTTGACTGTAGAAACAAACGAGACCTCATACTTTCAAAGATACGAGCGACTCATCACTTATAATAATATCAAAATTGTGTAGGCCTAGCCACCTGATCCTTAATTAACAATAAACTTATTACAACATGTCAGTGTACCCAACGTAGACTGGCAGACACGTAGATCCGCCAAATTAAACTTTATTAAACTTCATAAAACTATTCCGAAACCGGGGCTGGAATCGCATTTGCTCAAGTTCCCCTTCCTTGCAACCTCTATTGCACCCCGTCAAATGCAACTAAGACGCCTGGTGCATGTTCCATACGATACTGCACTTCACGTACTGGATTTTCATAAGTACACGTAGTTATAAAATATCTTGGTAAGTTCGCGGGAAGTTTGCGTTGCATTTGCGTAACTAGATCTTATCATATGAAGTTTCGAGCGTCCTTTTGTTTTTGACTTCATTTTCAGGTTCTAATTTAGTATTCCAAGATATTAATGTAATTATTACTGTAAGTACATTATTATTTGAATATTCTATATGTTTACATATAATAAAATCGTAAAGTGAAGAAAGTCTGTACATTGAAGATAACAATATAAAATGCGATGGGGGGTTTCAGAATGAGCAACACAACACATCCCATTGGTTTTTGAATTTCATGTCTGTTTGTCTGATTATATGTGCACGATTAACTTTAAAACTACTGGGTGGATTTCAATGCAATTTTCAATATTACATTAAAGAAAACTTTAGGCAGGACATAGGCTTTAGAAACTTTTGGAAATTAAACTTAAAGGGGGTAAAAAAGGGGTTTGAAGTTAGTAACTACGGAAAATACTAATTTGGTGAGTTATTAAACACATGAAACTTAGTATACTCTTCACAATAAATACCACTTCTCATTAAACAATCCTACTTCCTACTAATTCTAATAATATTATATATAGGTATTACGCGTACGAGACGTTAACTTTGACTCCAACTTACACTAAGGACTCAGGAAGTTATATAAGTAAACTCTGCGGTACCTATTAAGCAGTCAAATATTTCAGTTCACAAGTGGAGTGGCGTCTGGCTAAACCTCAGTGCAGTGGAGCGAGATATGAGCGGAGCGCTTCTGTGCATAGCGAGCAATGGCGTCCCGCCTTCAGTCAGCAAGCGGATCCCACTGCGAGTGCTATGTAAGTTCAATATACAGTATTAATTCCAAAAATTCGTAGCAATAACTTAAAATTATTACAATTCAAAAGTGGCTTTGCTGAAAAAAGTGGCTGACCTTGAAATAAGAAACGTCAAACTCGATTTTGACAGCTTGGTGCTATTCAAAATCGAGATTGCCGTTTCTTATTTTAAGTTTAGGGAATTTTTAATTGAGGGGATACCGTTTCGAATTGGACCCAGTATTGAAAATAATATTTACTATAAATAGTCCTGTAAGCCGTAATTGAAGAGACGGGATAAAAATAACATCAAAAACACATTACGATTTAAATTTCAGATTATTAAAGTCTAGTTCTATCGTACGCGGTTGGTAAAGAAATTTTACGTTTTCTAGAATTTATGCAAGTTTCAGAAAACAGCATTGTTATACGTTTTTAACTTTAAAAATATTTTACAAATATTATCTTGCTTGGTAGCAAAGCGGTTTTCTTCCCCTTCTTTTTTCGACTGCAACGCAGCACGCTGATTAAAGGATACTTATTCTGCCACATAAAAAATATTATAGTTGTTAGAAAAATATACAGTTGTTGTGTGCCTCACGAACATTGTGTCGAGGTCGCCACGAGTGCCTCGTTGCACCTCTCCTAACAAGAGTAAACAAGCCACCACTTTTTATGCCCCCTTAGAATGCGAGGCGAAAAGTTGTTAACAACATACCAGCGATACTTTAGGATTTTCTGTGCAGTGAAGTGAAACTTTTCAGCTTATGGCAAATCGATTTTCCTCTTGTGTATTAAGAGGACTGTGAACCAAAGGCCAAAATCACCCTTTTCATACAAAAGGCGATAATGATTTTCACCCTTTAAATGTTAACCGATTTTGACAAATTTTTGATAGGTTGCCAGTCAGAACAAAATCTAGGTCTATACGTTTTTTGAATATTGATTTAAGATCAACAAAGTCAAATAATCGCGAAATTAGTTTTGTATGAGAATACTGAATCAATAATAAAACCGACTTTTTTGAATATAGTGAAAAAACCAAAACCTAGATTTTGTTCTGACTGACATCCTATCAAAAATTGGTCAAAATCGGTTAACATTTAAGGGGTGGAAATCGTTATCGCCGTTTGTATGAAAAGCCGTAGGTTCACACTCCTCTTAAAATGAATTTTGTAGAGCTCACGCGTGTGGAGTGGTTGAACAAATTAACAGCAATTATTCGGTTGGACGTAAAGTCTGTTCGCCGAGAGTTGATAAAAGAAAATCAGGGCTTCTTAACTCATTACAAATAGCGACCCGCTAATTATTTTTACCTATAATAAAAAATTCAAGGGATCAACTATTTTTTTTTTCATAAAGTATTATTATTGAATAGCCTGTATAGGTCCCATTGCTGGCATATCATCGGGCGGCGACCATGAAGAAGTCTCAGAGTCGGAGGACGAATCAGAGTCGGTGACGTTTATTATGAAACGTTCAATTGCTTCGTCTAAAATAACTCACGAACACCCAAACGACAAACCTAGAGCGTATTCCAGAACGGAATGGCAATATGGCCGCCGCGTGCGCGCGCCCGCCCGTCCGGCGCGGTGCCACGCTTGACAACAACTGCGTGCCTCGTATCACGAAACTCAGTGCTCGCGGCGATAAGCGACGCCCGTCATACAGTTTGCGATGGGTACGGCGGTCGCTATTTCGAGACGATAGCATAATATTTATCAAGTCTCGACGAACAGACTTTGTAAGACTGTCGGGCAATTTCCAAATTTACGATTTTATTTTGATAGCGCGTTAAACTCTGCTCAAGCATGTTATAAGACGTCACGCTTTTAAGCACAGTTTGAGGAGCTCTCAAAGTAAAATTCTGAAATCGGTCATTTATATTAAATTAAGTTATATGCAAAGGTAAACCATCAGCAGTGGTGACTCAGAAAATGATCGGCGGTTATTTGGGCAAGTCGGTGACCCTGCAATGCAAGATCGAAGCCTTCCCTACGCCGGGAGTATATTGGACGCATATTAACGTCAATAGAATACAAAATGGTGAGATATCATCAATCATCATCATTATTTACCCATATAAGTTCCACTGCTCGGAATAAGACTCCTTTCATAGTAAGTGGGCTTGGGCAGTCCCCACGCAGGCTCCATGCGGATGGGGGACTTCAGAGACATCATTGAAGACTTCGCAGACATGTGCAGGTTTCCTCACGATGTTTTACTAATATTAGATAAAGCCGCATCAAGGTTTACTTACATTATGGGTACCTATCTTATATAGGACTAGCTTCTGCCCGCGACATCGTTTGCGTGGGATTCGGTTATAGTTATTCCCTCGGGAACTTTTAATATTTTCGGGATAAACATAGCCTGTCTGTTAATTCAGGGAAAAAGCTATCACCATTCTAAATTTCATCCAAATCTGACTAGCCGTTGAAGCGTGAAGTAGTAACAAACATAATAACTCATACACACACACGCACACAATCACAAACTTTCACATTCATAATATAAGGATGGTGGAATTCGGTTATAGTTATTCCCTTTATTTATTCCTATTAAATTTTCTGGGATGGTGTTAAATCAGGGTATAAGGTACCATGATTCTAAAAATGCTCCTCTGCTGCACTGGGAGTGAATAAATAGCATAGAATGCGTGCAGATGCTTATCATCCTGGCATGTCGTAAAAGTCGACTAAGGGACGGGTCCTCTCCAACATGGTGGACTATCTGTATGGGCGATGGGCTGAGCACCTGTCACCATACGGTTCATCATACCATCTTAGGACTAATTAATCGAACGTGGACACAAGTAGTCTTGTGGCTCTGCCCACCCCATTAGGGATTTTGAGCGTGATGCTATGTATGTATTCTAAAAATTGTATCCAAATAAATCCGTCGTTGAAGTGTGAAGGTACGCATGCACACACTTTCGCATTTATAATATTATGGTGTGATTTAGGTAGGTAAGAGTGAACGTATACGCTTCATCTATTATCATCTCAAAAGTATTGGGGAGGAAGGCTCTCGAGTGGAAATATCGTACCGGAAATCACAACGCCGGGCGCCTCCCACAATCTGGACCGAGCATTTGGTCAAGATGGCAAGAACAAAGTGTGGTTCTGTTCTCTAATCAAAAGGGCAAAGAATGACAGATGAATGAACTGTAAAATATCTGCCCCCACTTCATACACTTTATTAAATTCTCTCGTGTTTCTAAGGTTCGAAGTACCAAGCGAGCATGAAGTCCAACAATTACAAACACACAGCTGTTCTGAGGATCAACGACGTCTCGAGGGAAGACATTGGCTCGTACCAGTGTCACGCAGAAAATGTACTCGGCTCTGCGCATGACGACATCACGCTTTACAGTAAGTTTGAGAAGAATAGACAGAAATATGTCAAGTGTGAACCTACGGCTTTTCATACAAAAGGCGATAACGATTTCCACCCCTTAGATGTTAACCGACGTTGACCAATTTTTGATAGATTGTCAGTCAGAATAAAATCTAGGTCTATAAGTTTTGTTTTTTTCACTATAATTAATAAAATCAATTTTATTGTTGTTTTAGTATTGTCATACAAAACTTTGCTTTGTTGATCATTAATCAATATTCATAAACAAATAAACCTAGATTTTAATTCGACTGACAACCTATCAGAAATTGGTCAAAATTGGTAAACATTTAAGGGGTGGAAATCGTTATCGCCTTTTGTATGAAAATGGTGATTTTTGCCGTTACTTCACAGTCCTCTTAAACAGTTTGTGCGAAATATGTACTCTTATAACACCTCGAAAGACTGCAATTGTACTTAATACTAACTACGATAGGTGAGGATGATACGAAACTATCTACTCTATCTCCAAGCGGTCCATGGTCCAGTACTGTGAAATTCTGTTATACTTAATTATAATACAGCATGAAATGAAATAAATATTAAGCATTAAAAAATATCAATACCCAAATTATTACAGCACGGGCAAACATTTGGTAAAATGAAAATGCTGGAGCTAAAATACAGTCAAACATTAATTTGAATTCATTTTACTTTCATAATTTAGAAGCAAAGTTTTATCAACGCACTATTTACTATTTCTTCATGCAAAACTGTGTTAGTCATGAGCGAACGCTAAATTTTTGCAAATCCTACTGTTTTGTTGAGAGCTTCGAAATTCGAGCTATTTTTTGTCGAGTTATATCTTTATCTATAACAATTCTGCAATAGATATAACAGGGAAAATAATCTTTTTTAACAAAAGCAAAGGCGATACAGGGTAAATTTCACCAAATTAGCCAGCCAGCGTGTTGTCTAACGCGGGCAATCAATTGCGGCTGAACTAATTATTCTGTCTATTTCACGCTAATTACTATATAAATTCTTCTTGTTCAAATTTGACGGTTCACTGAGACTGGTAATGTTGTAATAAAGTAAGCACAGATAACATATTCTCCATTTCTGTTACAGACTTTATCATTCTGTCGGTTCAACAAATGCGTAATGTTTGTGTATAAGTATAACCAAAAAAGTGAACCTCCACAATATAAAAACCAACACAATTTGTCTACACAATCTAAATATATGATAAAACTCTTTATTACACAGACAAATAACACATAAAAAAGTTTCACAACCGAAAGCTTATATATAAAGAACCAAAGTAGTTTACATCTAGTGGCGGTCTCTGCACTAGACTCTAGACCTGTATCGCGGAGACCAAAACGAGTTACAAAAAATATAAATAAAAAAGAAAACAATACAAATGCACAATTTGAAAATAGAAACAGATTTTGACATCAACAAAGAAATTATGATTAATGTAAGTATGATGTGTGTAAAAGTATACCGCGTGCGTGCGTGCGTGCGTGCGTGCGTGTTTGTGTGTGTGTGTGTGTGTGTGAGTTTAGTTTTGATTTTGCAATGTACAAAGTAATTAACAAACTATCGCAAAGTAAATAACGAACCATCCAGCTTCCTTTAAAAGCCCTCTCAGAAATAAGTCCTGACGGATATGTCACAATTTCCTCAGCACAGTGCACAGTCCTAAAAAACTTCGTTTTTAATGTTTAAACATTTTTGGTTCTTTTTTGTGACTAAGCGGGCAATTGAAGAACAGCAATTTTATTATCGAATATTTGTTATGTTGTTATAGCGCTGGCCACAACTACCACGACGACGACTGAAGTGACCACAACAACGCCGACAACACTCGTCACGGAACAGGCCACCTCCACGCAACCATGTGAGCATTCAATTCAATTTGCACCCCAAAAACAAAGACATAAGACACAAAATCAAGTAATGCAGCGCCAGCTCGATATTATAGCCGGTGGAACTGTATGCGGAATATTCCGAAGCACAGTGAGCATTGCAACATTCACAATGTTTAGCATTCCCCGACTTTTGATTAATTATAACACACCCACAGAGGCGATTAATTTTATGTAAATATTTTGTAGCTTAGGGCGTGATACTGAAATAACGTAACTATAATTAACTTTGTTTCATTGCTCGATGTTAGGGTTTGACGCTCTATTAAACCAATTGAAACTAATTTTGTCGAGAACGTGCGATCAATTTAATGGGACAACAATGCAAGCATGTCCTTTTTCGCAGATATGGAATTAGAAACGAGTTCAGATGAATATGAAAAAGACATCCCAAATGAAGACGCGTACCTGGTGGTGCTCAGTCAACATCAAATGCAAAATTTGGGTAAGAGGCCTTTTTCCACGACCCCTTCAGCACAGGGTGCATTAAAATACTAAGCATTTTATAGACCAAACCCTGGGACTTTTTTTTTCAGAATTATCACCAAGTTTGTGACCAGAGCCCAGTCCGGACCACTGGCCACTGTGGTCGGCCGCGCCAAAAGTCACGCCATCTTTAAACCTTCTTTACATCTTTGTAGTAACGATAGCCGGTTGAAACAACGAATCAAAAATTAAAATTTAAGTTAGTTAAAAAGCTGAGCCAGTTCTCTGAAATGCATATATAGTAAGCAAGGAGCTTAATAGTACGTAGATTTATTGCAGGTTCCATCAAATATATTTTAATTTCTATTATTTAGCATGTCTACGCCAGGAATACTAGGTTTTTACTAGCTTGTAAATATGTTTCAAAGTATTTCTCTTTAAGTACCTAAGTCGAACAATAAATCTCTATACCAATGACAGCCGAAGTAAAACATGCCCACTCAAAACAATTCCAATTTTATTATTACTATGTTTACAAATTGAGTAGGGTTTAATTCGCTTTTTACCCGACTGCAGCGAGGCAAAAAGAAGGGTTATGTTTTTCGCGAGTATTTATTTATGAAAGTGTGTGATTATGTATGTACAATCACTCGCTTAGTGATAACCAAGAGCCAAATTTACTGAACCGAGTTTAGAAAATTGGGTATCGAACGATATGTGCAAAATACCCGGGTGACACTGGGCATATGACGTCGCCTGAAATTCCAAATAGTGGATGCCAGACATTTTGTTTCCTGATATTTTTCCACCCATGTATTATTGGTATCAAATTAAAAGGCTTGACAAGACCCATTCCAAAAATATATAATACTAGGTTAGTTATAAAGTTTCTGTATACAAATATGTGAAATATCTAAACTTGGAATCACATCTCCCTACCCGACCTGTCCATGTAAGACATAAGACAATTCAAATTAGATTATTAAAAAGATTATTGATAATCAAAAACAAAATACCCCACTGCATAACCTCTAAAGAAAGAAAAAAGATTATGCCGTCGTGTTTTTGTTTTTATTGTGTTTTGCAAACAATATTAACGTTTCGTCAAGCATTTTAGCAATTCGAATCAGCATCTAAGGAACTCCACTTATAAAATAGGATAAAGTTTTTAATATTGTTAAACTGACCAGCGATTGACCCCAGTCACACCTGATGGTAAGTAATCTGGCGAAGATGGAGCTCGCTGGTTCAGTAACAGCCTATTCACTCTTGCCTTTTAAATAAGTATTAAATTGCAATAAAAGTCAAAAGTCAAGTTTTGCGCACCAAAGATAGACGTACTTAAGATGTAACACTTTATTCTAAGTCACAAATATTGAAAATGTTTATACTCGTAGGTATATCTTTAAGAAAACAGGGCTAAGCCAAAAATGATTTAAGCTCGCAAGTTTCTTTTCGTACATAATTTTTAAGCGTAAATTATTTATTGACATCCAAGAAATCATCTTTATTAACCACTTTACGAAAATCTGGTATTTATCTGGAGAGGACGATTTAAAATATTATTGTTTGAAATAATTACTGTTTAAACATATTTTCTTTGTATTTTTTGTATTTTGCAAAATGACCATGTAGATCATTAGAAACTAAATAATCTAATTAAATTCTAATGCTGCAAGGAATTATCTTATTTATTGCAAAATAAATGTAAACGAACGGATAATATAATTAGAATTAAAAAGTCGAGCTGTAGCTTTCTTAAGCCATAGGTATTAATTTGAGAATATGAATGAAACTTTTAAGAAATAACATTAAGGCAGTTGAAATACTATGTATATTCTAAGAATTTATAACAACAATATCTGCACCTTAAAAGATAAATTAACTATGTCTAGGAATTATAATGTGATACGTTAGATTTTGCAAAATGTACTAGTTTCAATCTTTTTAATTTCTAAAGTGTGTTAGCTAATTTAAAAGTCGCTAAACTGAAAATAAGAAATGGCCAACTCGATTTTGACAGCTTGGTGTTATACAAAATCGAGGTTACCGTTTCTTAAGTTTAGGGAATTTTAAATTTAGGTGACACCTTTTAGAATTAACCGCACTAAATTGATAATAATTCATTTTAACATTCAGGATTTTATTAAAGCTTCGTTATCATTTAAAAAAACCGGTCAAGTTCGAGTCTGAGCGCGCTGAGGGTCTCGTACTTACCTATGAAAACAGGTAGTTTCTTTCAGGTCCGGAACCCTAACAATAAAATATAGCTTCTAATAGGAAACGGGAGTTGGCGTAAAAAGAGAGCCTCGATCAAGATATGAGAAAGATATTTTTCTCAATATCCGGTGATGTTTCAAATATGTTACGCTTCACCCGCTCTGATTCTTTCACTGCCCTTTTCGATTAAAAACGTTTATTGAATCCGAGTATTTTTTGGCGATGGAATTATTTGGAACGTGTTTTGGAGATTTTTAAATCATAGCTACTTAGACAAGAATAGAATCTTTATGCCTGGTATAAACACAGCGTGGACATTGTAAATATGACGATTAGTACAGTCTACATCAATATGTATACGTTAGTACCATGGCGCTCCAAGTTGAGATATGATGACATATTATGTTTGTATGTGTATTTCAAGTGATCTACTTAACTGCTTCATCGGAAACCTGAATATATCTGTATTTGCACGTCTTATCAATTATAAGTTGGATAGACGATGTTCAAACGTAGTTATCTGACGGAAAGGGAATATTGAAATATTGCTACTCAGTCCAATTAGGTACGTTGAGCGGGGCCTGGAATACCAATGATATTGTATTTATAAGGTAATATTGTATTTGTAAGATAATAAAATAAAGTTTATAATAATTTTGTAAATTTTGTCAGTTAGAATTGAAGGTAACTTTTCACAAGATCTAAAACATATTGGAATAAATGTTATGTATTATGTTGAGTGTATTATTTTGAAACCCGGCTTGAAAGCTTACGTGTTAAAAACTACTTATTTAGGGTAGAATTTTTCAAGTGCTTATGCGAATGCAGCCTCACTTTACTATGGTCCCGAGTTTTCCTGCAAAATAATCCAACGCCAAAATATTTCAGTATGTTTAAATATGAAATATTTTGCACGGATAATCTTACTGTAGAACTTTAGTATATCACAACAGAGGGCAAAAAGCTGACAGAAAATTAACTTCGCAAACTACATTTCGTCCAAACCAAATTTTGTTTACTTAGTAACGTTACCCGGAACCCCGCATTGGCCCACTATTACCATATTTATAGAGTTCCGTTCTGGAACCGAAACAATAAATCGCAGAAAGGGCGAATTAGATTTATCCGAGTCATTTGCGGCGGAGGGCCACCGTCTAATAAACTGAATTAAGGTAAGGCTGAAAGAAGAACCAAGAACATACATTTATATTTGCTTAACCGGAAGAGATATCAAGAAATTACAACAATTTCAAAGGGAGTAGGGTTAGTCTCATCATAAATATCAAAGAAACAAAACCAGCAAGGACCCAGATACTGGTAGGTACCGGTGAATTTACATACATACATACATATCACGCCCGAAATCCCTAATGGGGTGGGCAGAGCCACAAGACTACTTGTGGCCACATTCGATTAATTAGTCCTAAGATGGTATGATGAACCGTATGGTGACAGGTGATCAGCCCATCGCCCATACAGATAGTCCACCATGTTGGAGAGGACCCGTCCCTTAGTCGACTTTTACGACATGCCAGGATGATAAGCATCTGCACGCATTCTATGCTATTTCTTCACTCCCACTGCAGCAGAGGAGATTTTACTAATTTCCAAATACACAATTCAAGTCATAAGTGTGAGAATGTTAGCTTAGGTGAAAAAGAAACATGTTACATGCTAGGGCCATTAACACATTCAGTGCCGAGAAACCGATAGTTGGGTTCACCGTTCGTAGCGTATTTTCGCTACAAAGCGGAAAAACGCTGCTACGTAGCGCTTAGCGTTTGTCGGCACTGAATGTGCTAAGCTCTTATTAATAGTAAAATAATTGACACAAATGATACAGCAATTTAATAGTTTTACCCTATTCACCATTTTTTATTTATTTGCTGCTAACGCAATTATATACTCTACTTCAAATTAAAAAAAACATCAATTTCGCTTGGTATTTTATTTTGGGATACATAAGTATGAGATTGTTTATTTCTTCTTTCTATTGTAGATGAAAGCCGATGGCAAGCAATTTATATTGCCATATTTAAGTTAGCTCATAAATGTATGATGTGTAATAGAAATGAAAATATATACGAAATTATTTACAAATACTTAAAAACAATCTTTTTGGTGTAGATTAAAATTAAAAGAATACCACCTCCCAGTAGTAGGGTAACCGTGGAGCTCTCAGCGTTTTCACGTAAATTAAGAGAATTTACGTGAAGTCAACTTATAGGTCACTAATAAAATAAGTTTTTTTAAAACTGCATTTTTATAACAAGATTTTTTACCCATTGCAATTCAATTTGTATCTGTTCTGTTGACCGTTGAAGAGTTCCTTTATCTGGATCCTCGATGCCGATTCAGATCATGCTTGCCATAATTGACATCGGAACTGAACCAACATGCAAAATTTCGTCTCAATCGGGAACCGGGAAGTGGGTCAAATACAACTTGCAAGATTTGATTATAGACAGACACCGGCACAGGAGAAAGGAAATGAAAGCTTGTAATAAAAACAATAACCCAACTGCACATTAATCTGCCATGCCTATAAATACCTATCTATTGTTACTGTTAGAAGGCTCCATACGCAAAGCAGAATCACTTTCCTGTTTCACTTTTTCTTCTTTCTAGTTATATAACTTATACATCCATTACATTTGACTCCACTTGAGCCGTATGATGTTTAATATGGACAGTTACGTTACGGAAATCGAGATTATCGAGATCCTAAATGTAGGAATTTCAAAATGTAATAAAATCGATAAAAATAGCCACATTTTATTTTGTTTTAATTTCTCATCGACCCATTTACTTTGATACCAATAATGCATAGGTGGCAAAATATTAAGATGCAAAATGTAGTTTAACATTTATTAGGTACAGGTAGCGGCACGAAAGTCTCGCGGTGACCGTTATTGTCCAGCGCTTCTATTCGGGAACGCTAAGTGATTCTGTAGCGACTCGTAAGCCAGATTTCTCATCTCGCTCTTACGCATTACGCGTCGTGCGGAAGAGTGAGATGAGAAATCTGGCTTACGAGTCGCTTCAGACTCACTTAGCGTCCCCGAATAGAGGCGCAGAAGTCGAAAATTGGGTATCATGGGGAAGTGAGCGGGACGGTGACAGGAGCGGGAGCATCCCCACCACATTTCGTTCACCGCTAGACTTTCCTGCTGCTATCTGTACCTATCCGTAACTTCATATGGCCAAATGTCACCCATGCATTTTACTCGAATCATTTGGCACCCCATTTTTCTGTGTTAGTGAATAAATGTTTCTTTCTTTCTTTCTTTCTTCTTTCCATTTATTAAAATCGATTAAGTACTTTTGGCTTTAAGTGCCCTAGTTGGTAAATAACATACCTATTTGCGAAAAGTGTAACCCTTCTTTTTACTTGCTGCAATTGGGTAAAAAAGTTTGTCTCGATTAGAATTCAGTTCGTGTTGAATCTTCATAACCTTCGGTCTAGACTAGTCGTTTCAGGTAGGTAAGCAAAACTTTTGACAGCTGATTTGGGGACTTACGCTAACTTTATAAGCTATTATTTGGTATGCATTAGGTCCCAGATCATGTTGGCAAATTTGACAAGTTCAGAATCGAAGTAATTAATTCAATATTCAATATTAATTTCAATATTAGATTATGATGTAAGTAGCAGTAGTATTTTTTATTTAAAAAGAATGAATTGGTTGATGACTGTCCGGCTAAACTTTTGGTATTTATTTAATGGCTTTTATAATCTTAACTTGTATTCGAGTAATATCATGCATACAACGATAACTGTGGGATTTATTACATCCACCTTAAAAAAGTTCATTATAATCTTCCCCGTCTTAAAATCCAATAAAGCCTTTTTCATTTCGCTTCTCTCAAAAAAGCCTCGGTTGGGCTTATGCATCACCAAATATGTACCCAGGAAGATATTTCGGTCGGAAAATTCATTTAAGGATGTATACCCAATATATCGATTTGTATATTTTTCACTGAAATTGAATAGTATGGTAGTATTAGTCGTTTCGCATAAGTGTAATAAAAAATAAAACCATTTTACCGTTCTTTTAAAGGAGATAAATGATATTTAAGATTACATGTATTATCTGCTGTGCCTATGTTGTTTATACCGGAAGTTGATTTAATTACAAGTAAAAGCGAAAAATGTTTCTGTCCCATAGTACTTTTATAATCAGAAAATGTATTTTCTACAACTTTGTACTCTCCTCGATATTTTGATGAAAAAAAAAATGTCGTTGCCGTTGTTCCCACGGAAATATAATTGATTGAATTTCCATGTGTCCGGACCGTAACGTCAAACGGTAGGGAAAGGCCGCTAGCGCTGTTGTCACTCGAGTAGTCAAATCAGGTTCTAATTTTATTTCACATACTAAATAATTAAAAATAATAACACAATTTGTATATTATAAATCATTATTTGTACAAAATTACTCATTGCCGTTATTTGGTGCAAATGAAACAAAACTTGAAAAATAAAATAGATGTACTGCGGATTTGACGTGATATACATCCTTAAGAACGCAATACTCGTAGATGGGAATATTGCGTCGGTTAGACCGCACTAGGCGATTCCAATGTTTTGAGGCTGATACGCTGTGGCGGGCTTCGTGGCTTGCCAATCTATACTCTATAGCTGCTGGTCCGTGTATCGGTGACAGTGGAGTGGAATCTATTCCCCCCGATAGGCTTATCTGCATTAAGCGCTGTAAATGTTGATAATTATTGAGCCGGTAACGCTGCTAGAAGTTTCATCTTTTTTATAATAAACACTCACAGCCGAATTCAGACCCGCCCCTTAAGCATTTCATTAGAGATTAAATAGTTAATGCCTGTCAACTAGTTGACATCCTATAGAAAGACGTCA
Organism: Tortricodes alternella; assembly: GCA_947859335.1. Classification (NCBI taxonomy): domain Eukaryota; kingdom Metazoa; phylum Arthropoda; class Insecta; order Lepidoptera; family Tortricidae; genus Tortricodes; species Tortricodes alternella. The sequence goes on along the minus strand of OX401979.1, from coordinate 9,189,539 downwards.
CTTAAACGTCACTTTAATTAAAGATCAATTTTAGTGGCCTTTCTGATCATTCAGTGATTTTTTTAGGGTTCCGTACCCAAAGGGTAAAAACGGGACCCTATTACTAAGGCTCCGCTGTCCGTCTGTCCGTCTGTCCGTCTGTCCGTCTGTCCGTCTGTCCGTCTGTCTCCAGGCTGTATCTCATGAACCGTGATAGTTAGACAGTTGAAATTTTCACAGATGATGTATTTCTGTTGCCGCTATAACAATAAATACTAAAAAACAGAATAATATAAATATTTAAGGGGGCTCCCATACAACAAACGTGATTTTTTGCCGTTTTTAAAGATAATGGTACGGAACCCTTCGTGCGTGAGTCCGACTCGCACTTGGCCGGTTTTTATGATCAAGATTGACCTGTATGTCACTGTTGTAAAATAATATACGTTTATATGGCAAATTTGGAGATGCAAGTTTTAATTGTTTACTTATTTATTCCCATATGGTATACTCCTCTGCTGCACCGGGAGTGAAGAAATAGCATAGAATGCGTGCAGATGCTTATCATCCTGGCATGTCGTAAAAGTCGACTAAGGGACGGGTCCTCTCCAACATGGTGGACTATCTGTATGGGCGATGGGCTGATCACCTGTCACCATACGGTTCATCATACCATCTTAGGACTAATTAATCGAACGTGGCCACAAGTAGTGTTGTGACTCTGCCCACCTCATTAGGGATTTCGGGCGTGATGGGTATGTCTTTATGTATGTGTGTAATGTTATAAAAAGCTCCAAAACAAAATATAGGTAACCCAATACATGGATTCAAACCGTGTGAAATCCGGAGCAAAACATGTTTTTATCCCTCCCTACCTTCCCTATGGCAGGTAAGAGTGGTCGCCTTGTAGGGAGCAAGTTAAAATAGATTATACTTACTAATTGAGTTCTATTGGATTCAGTTAGTTGATGAAGAGCTAAATGATGAAGATCATTAGCTGATTCATTTATTGAAGGACATATTATTGTTTACATAATCGATCGATAGTTTTAATATCGATAAGTAAGTTTCTTGTAAAAATAATCATGTCACATTTATTACATATCTGTTCAATTACTTAGTATTTTGATGTGATTGTAGTATCCCATCAATACGGGTATTTCAAATCGTTGAGGTTCCGTTAAAATATATTATTATTCAAAGACCAAAATCCACAGTCTAGTAGGAGACGGCACTGCAGTAATTCACTCGTACTTTGAATGTACATAATCATACTTTGAGGATATATTCTAAAGTGACAGCATATGCTAGCAACGTCGGAAATATCTTTAAATTACGATAGTATTTAAATGTTTCGTATCATTTCTGAATGATAATTAAAAAAATTCTCTCAAAATTAGGACTTAAAAATGACGGCTACTACTAAAGTAAATTCTTTTTGCTAACGCGGCCACTACTTTGCGCTCTCATCCGGGTTAGGGCTGTGGGCGAATCTGATAAACAAACACTCAACGTATCTCAAAAGAGTTGTTACATAAACTGTAATTTGGTAGACATACATACATATATCACGCCTGTTTCCCAAAGGGGTAGGCAGAGACCACGGATTTCCACCTGCTACGATCCTGACACACAACTTTCGCTTCGTCTACTCTTATTAAGTTCTTCGTGCACGCTCGCCGGTTTAAAGTACTCTTGACCTGGCCTTTCTTAAGAACGTCCTCGATCTGGTTTTCGTACGTTCGCCTAGGTCTTCCCCTTCCAATCCTACCATGCATACTCGCGTTATAAATCTGCTTCGTTAGTCTTCTTTCGTTCATCCTCTCCACATGTCCAAACCATCTAAGCATACCTTGCTCAATTCTCACGACTACATCTTCTTCCACACCACATCGTTCTCTAATCACGCTATTCCTTATCCTGTCACTCATAGAAACACCACACATACTTCTCAAAGCTCGCATCTCCACTGCATTGATTCTACTTTCATTTTTCTCTTGCCATACCCAACATTCACTTCCATACATCAGTGTTGGAACCAGCACACCTCTATGAACAGCCAGACGAGCCTTTTTGGACACTTTCTGGCTCCTCATAAACGCAATTTGGTAGACAATAAAAATATTAGGAACTTAGGCATATAAAATTGACAACCAGGATCCTTTTGATTTGAAATAATTTGTATACACATAATTTGTGAAAAAAAATAACACCTATGTGTATGTAAAGCAGGATTTTGCTATTTCAACATTTTATCTACATCCGCGTCTATATTCATGTTTTTTTACAGTAGCTACGTCGTAGCTTTACTTAGGCCTCTACGGCGTAGACGTGGAATGAGTTCCGTTTCGTTGAGTTACATTTATGGAATATATAAAGAAAAAAAACGGTGAATGGGTCCAATTCGAAACACCGCCGTTCTTATTAAAAATTTCGTCAACTTAAAATAAGAAACGTCAAACTTAGCACGAATTTGTCAGAAACAAATCTGACGTTTCTTATTTTATATACCGTGACTTTAAAATTTTGAGAATACACTCGAACTGGCTCCAATGTTAAGTTAAGTCGACTATATTGAAAGCCACCTGAAGAACCACTTCGCAACAACCGAGTAATTTTTAACCGACTTCAAAAAAAAAAGGAGGAGGTTCTCAATTCGGATGTATTTTTTATTTTTTTGTTAATTCATAACTCCGTCATTTATAAACCGATTTTGAAATTAATTTTTTTAATCGGTAGGGTATACTCCAGTTTGGTCCCGTTGTAGTTAAAGTCGAGTTATGATGAGAGGATCCATAAGGAATCGATGGAACTCTTATAGGCAAGCATATAGCAATTTTAGTATTTTCTGTAATAACTCAAGCAGTTACGTTCCAAAAGCATTATTTGGTGAAGTGGAACTGTTGATGAAGACCATAGATGATCACCGGAACTCCTAAATGTTGAGTATTTCACGGTTGGCGATTAAATTGCTGTATAAAGTTCCGAAGCAACTTATGTCCATGAAAATTCATGTAGTAAAATTGAAGAACCAGGAGAACTCCTCAACGATTAACATTCTTGCATCGTGGATAGCAACAGTTTGTAAATGGTGATGAGCAATTGGCATTATGCTATTGTTACTTGATGTAGTAAATGTAAATAAAATGTGAAAAAAAAAACTTACTTTTCACAGGCTATTTGAAGTCGGTTTTTTTATTTTATAAATTATCTGATTATTATATGATTACGTTATTGACAGACCCTACAGCGGTTTTTAATCTAATGAGTTAACTGCGCCTCTATTCGGGAACGCTAAGTGATGATGTAGCGACTCGTGAGCGAGATTTTTCATCCCACTCTTTCGCATTAGGCGTCGTGCGGAAGAGTGGGATGAGAAATTTCGCTCATGAGTCGCTACAGAATCACTTAGCGTTCCCGAATAGAGCCGCAGGACAGTTAACAATATAAGGGTGGATGAGGTGCTCTATTGTAGACTGTATCGCGAGGCAGTAAATCACATACTTACAGCGAAGGTGGTATATTATCGCCTAAGACAAAAATAAATTTGCTACGGAGTGACACATACTGCTTTTCACTCCACCTAAGTATGAGGAAAATGCAAACAAAACGCTTTTTAAATTATAGGACAACTTATTATTATTTAATGACTGCGAATACATAAATTCAATTATGTACATACATACATATATAGGATCACGCCCGAAATCCCTAATGGGGTGGGCAGAGCCACAAGACTACTTGTGGCCACGTTTGATTAATTAGTCCTAAGATGGCATGATGAACCGTTCAATTATGTAATGATGGAGAATCAGCGCCGCGGCTTGATGCAGCATAACGCTAGGTGTAATTTTAGCGTATATCTGTCGTTTTTCTTTTTCAATTCTTTTTGTGTGTTGATTTTCAATAACTAAATAAATAATCATAATAATGTCTCATCAAACGACTAAAGTCAAATATATAACCAGTATATCGATTGTATAGAAGAGGGCTCTAATGCCCGCATTAATAATCTTTTCTCAAGATTGCAATCGTTCTCAAGTAGGCGTTTTCCCATACTACAAACCTTACTTAAGTATAATATCAGTCTTGAACGCTGTCTATTAATATAAATAAGGGTGTAAATAAACCGTGAAAGGAACTTGAGGCATTGAGGCGGTTAAACAGAAATGCATTACTTTGATCCCTCATTTAAGGAGGTGTGACGTATAATGACTGTCTTAAGATCCTTATCCACTGGCGAGACGAGACGAGGCGATACGAAAATTGAAATCTCACTGCCCCAGATCATTTCCACGAAGATCCGCCGGAGAGAATTGAAATTTTGCCAGATATATTTCAATTATCGTCTCGCCTCGTCTCGTCTCGCCTCGCCTCGCCGGTGGAAAATCACCTTTATGAATATTTCTATGCAGCACCAGGCGGTTATCCAATTCAACCTACTTTGTTATGAATGTATGTTTATGGAGGTTATCAACATAACGGTTTCCCCGAGGAGAGCTGAACGCAGTACGCACGGGATCAAGAAAAATAAGGAGGAAATTTTAGAAAGTTAACGGCCCCTCAACAAGGAATATTATGACGATAGATAACGATTTTTATTTTATTTATTGTAACTACATCATGTTATTTCTAAGCATCATCAATCATCAACATAAAACAGTACCGTGACTCAATTATAGGAAACGCACAGCCTAAACGGGTAGTCCTAGAGTTTAAAATTTGGAGGAGTCATTCCTCGAGTAGGTATCCTAGAGGTGCACTAAGGAGGGATATTTTGAAATTGATAAAGTTTGTATAAAAAATACCGCGGTCGAAGCTGTGGCGGGTCCACTAGTGTTAATAATAAAGCGTGAAGTTGATACGAATTAAGAAAGAAAGAAAGTACCATTCATTCAGCGCACACATAGCGTTAGTACGAATAAATTTCACATTGTACATAACAAAAACATCAGTAATCAAAAAAACAAAACAAGAAGAGGCAGAAATTAAAAGCGTAGCGCGGCAAAAAAAGTTGACTGATTCAATAGCACAGGGTATTGCAACTGCCTCCTACTGTGCCAGAGGACGCAGGTTCCAATTCCGCCTGCAGCAAACTTTGTGCGGTGAGTCATTATTTGTAAATGACTTATGGATTTATTTATATAACTATTCGTGTCGTCAGTAACACTTTTGTTCATACTTATAATTACAGGGCTCCTATTTTGGGACTAGATCAATCTGTGTTAGCACGAAGATATTATTATTATTATTATGTATGTTTAATACCAACACGCAGAGGCCCTTAAGACAACTTAAATGTTAATGTGATGTGACACCAACCCGCGATTATTCCTGAGTTCGTACTATAGAAGTGTGCACGTACGGACAACTGCCGTTTAGTGTAGGACTATAGTAAGGAAATGGATAGAAAACAAACTAGTTTATGTGGATGCAATGCCGTGGACTTGCTAACTGGGCTATGGAAGCGTCTATGACGCTGCATATACGGAGCAGCAAGTGGGCAACATTACCCGAGCGGCTGAAGGGCGGACAGGTGTTTCTGAACTTTAAAGGATTGCCATGCGGTGCCTACTTACGCAACAAATCCTCCCTTCGAGCATAAAGCTCTCGCGACTCTACTCTGACCGGCCGGTGAAGGCAAGTCAAAGGTGAGGGTCTATTCCTCATCATTGTTCACTCCAACCAGCCACTCAGGTCCGTGGAGTCGCTGCTCTCCAACAGCTTGCCACAAAGGTGCCCTGCGGTGACTGATTGCACTGGTAACACCAGCGAGCGATAGGGTCGTCACATCGCTACGCTATATTATTATTATTGATACGTAAGTTTTTATCACAAATTGAACTCCCTATCTATAAATAATAGTTTCATAAAGTCCAAGGCTGCCAAGGCACTGCGTTGCGTGATGTTCACTTGTAAAAGGATAAAAGTGGTCTTATAGTAGGAGAGCTCATGACACTAAACCTAGTATGATAAGATTACCAGACGCCATATATATAATTAGTCACGTCATTAACGAGGGAACACGAAATGGAGATCCTGCAATTCAAAAATCCTGGCGGCGCTACTTACGTTTTTTTAAAGTAGTGCTGCCAGGGTTTTTACATTGCAGCATCTCCATTTCGTGTTCCCCCGTTAATGACGTGACTAATTATATATAATATATGGCATCTGGTAATCTTATCATACTAGGTTTAGTGTCATGGGCTCTTAGACTATTAGGAAATACTAAACCGGATCGGAGTATAAAGTTAAGTGCTAAGGGGTCGGAACTATATGCACGCTCTCTCGCCTTTAATATTACGAGTAGAGCTACAAATACTACAGAGGAACTATCTGTCATTTCAAAGGGTACTAAACTGAAAAGTGCCCGACGAATATAAAAAAGAAAATAATGAGTTGAATATACTATATAGGAATGCATCTGTTGGCTCATTACGGAAGTGTTCTTTCAGCCAAGTACTGTTAGTATGAAAATAATCCTACGCAATATTTACGTAAAGTAAGAAACCTTTGGTATGAATCTGTTTTGTCTCAGAAAAGTCATAGAATACCTTTTATTTCGGAAAATTGCACAGATCCCAAGGAAGTCGAGGTAAACGAATCCTATGCAAACGAAGTCGCGAGCAAAAGCTTGTAAAAATATAAATGAGAAAGTGAACTTATCTATTTGTTACGTCTTTACGGCCTAACTACGGCACAAATTGTCCTGAAATTTCAATTGTCGGGAAAATGCAATGTTTCAATCAAATCGCGATAAAAAAGTTTTACGCGGACGGAGACGCGGGCAGGAGATAGTAAGTTTTATAAGTTTAGCAAAACATTCGATTATAACTTTTAATACAACTGACTTTATTACCCACTTACAGTTATAAAATGTATACGCGGTATGGGTAACAAGAAATTTGAAAGGCGCTTTCAGGAGAGGAAATGAAAATGAAAGTAGGGTACGAAAATTCGGGTGTTTCTATTTGTATTTTGATCATGCCTTAGAGCCTCATTTTCCTTCTGGTTATTTGAAATTATGCTCTCTGAAAATCTATGTTGAATAGCTGAAGCTATTTTTTTCTTGCGAAGGCAACTACCTGCTCTTGGAAGATGAAAAAATGTATATACCTAAGTATGTAAACCTTTATTTAGAAGAACATGGGTACATTATAATTTGGAATAGACCTGACTTTTATTCTACATTTTCACTGTATTTAAATGTAAAATACTTTATAACGATAAAATTATCATAATTTTTTTATAGCGACGAAACCATTTAAACAAAATGAAACTCCCGTGTATGTGATGATTTGTCCCGCTTTTAGGTACGTAATATATATATGTTTTTTGAGATATTCTTCTACAGAACTTCTTCTAAAGAAAATACATTACTTATTGGGACGTTGAATAAAATAAATTTCATACACAAGCAAGTATTAAATAGTTGTTCGAAGTTATTTTCTTTGTGAGTTATACAACGATGTTAATCAAAATCATTTACACGACTTTTATCATTTTTGATATATAAAAGAAGAAGCGAGCTTGCAAGAAAATTGTGGAAATAAGAGAGCATTAAGTCTTCTAAGAAATTTCCAGAAACACTTTTGACTTATGCTTTCTAAAGGAAGCATGCCATCTTTGTCAGTAGTTTAATATGAAATGGCAATTCAATTGATACGAGTATTTCGAAATGACGAATGAGGAAAAATTACGCTCTTCATGGTAGTTCACCGAATGCTGCTTGAAATAAAATCGTGTTTATTTAGATAAAAACAATATATATTTGCTTACAGAAACATTTGTAAAAAGTCCCTCGTTTCTTAAAAAGTTTATGGTGTTGATGAGTATTGAAATGAGTACCTATTTTAGGAAAGCGGCGCGTCATTTCACTTTAGTCAATCTCTACCTATTTCTATCACAACTGGCATTAGATATTTAATATTAATGTAAGATCCTTAGCTATCCTTTATTACTTCTCGACACCTGATGCAATTCGACTTCCAGTTCAACTCCGCTGCAATACCCCGTTTCATTTTGTACACAAAATAGTTTCGTAATGGAATTGAACCATAAGCACCCAATACTGTTCAATACAAAGCATTTCAGAGCCAGGCACATGTACTCGGGTTCTGTCGTTCGTCGTAATACGTAAGCCCAGCGACAAAGCTAGAATTTACCGACAAAGCGACTGAAATTAAGATTTGACACAGTCAAATTAAAGAGTCGATATAAGAAACCAAAAAAACAAAAAATCTGCGGAGCTTAACAAGACGAATCATTTATTATCAACATCCTCATTTCATGTATAAGATTACAATATGTTATCTGAAACTTTTGCGATCACGCATTTACCTATATTTAAACGGGGCCGAATTCACAAACGCCACTTAAACTTTTGACTAGAGATTAAATAGTTAAATGTCCCTCAACTAGCTGTCAACCTATACAAAAACGTCACTTAAACGTCACTTTAATAAAATATCAATTTGTATCAGTAGCCTTTGTGAATTTGGCGATTAATGACGTATCTTAATTAATAACATATTCTCAGGTGGATAGTTTTGTAAAACTCGTTCGACTCGATGAGGTAGACGCCAGGCACGACACGGGGGGGGGAATGGGGGCAATTGCTCCCACCCTTACTCACGATTAGAGTTAGATCGAATTTTCTGGAAGGTAAGTAAAATCACACAAAAATCCCCTCCCCCACCAAAATCCTGTCTCTGCACCCTCCTAAGTCCTACGTATTTAAGAGTGGACTGTGTTAATTAAATATAAACATATTGGTGAATTAGATTAAAATAATAAATGCGTATGTTAATCAGGACGATTTATTAGCCACTAAACTAAAATAAAAAAAACCGCAACACATTGAGGCTTGTTTTTTTGCAAACAAGAGCCTCTCTCTGTTCGGGAACGTCCAAGCGATATTGTTGCGGCTCGCGAGGGGGACTCGCATCCCACTCTTACGCATTACGCATCGTGCGGAAGAGTGGGATGAGAATCTCGCTAGCGCGTCGCTTGAATATCACTCGGACGTTCCTGAATAGAGGCACAGTCCGCTCGTGCCGCCATTACATTATGGCCGAAAGGTCGAAGTAAAATGATGTTATTTACCTACGTTATTATTTCACAAAATATGTAACAATATACGTGTTTAAAAAAAAAGGGAAAGTATTGTACAGTGCATCTATTTTCTTAATGTCTCTCGGCAAACTATTGACAATGTATGTTTAATACAAAATAAATAAATAACAAATATCCAAATATCAAACTTCTTATTGCGTTAGTCGTCGGATTTGTATCAGTAGCATTTGTTTGTATTCGGAAATGCGACGATTGCCGAGAGAAATTAAGAACATAGATACACTGTTCATCTTGAACGTTAACTTAAGTAGCATATTGGCATTATAACTAATAGCTGAATCTAAATGGCAGTCTGGGGTTATAATAGTCTTCCTCTAGATCAGACAACTACAATATCTCAGACACAGCACTCGGTACTGCGGCCGTATGCCGGTTACCCACAAATAACCGACGTTTCTCGTATTCAAGGCACAATTAATAACGAATAAGCCCATAATTAACACGAGGAATTTGTAGGAATATTTTGGAACTTGTTTTGGGTAATTCCGTGGTCACTTAAATTGTATGTATTTTAGTAAACTGAAATGTCAATAAAATTATATTCAAGGAGAAATCACTCAAATATGCCTTTATCCGATCAAATGGTATATTAATTAATAGATGAAGTGGCAGAAATGAGTTATGCGTTAAGCATACCAAATATTTTACATTCTACTTAAAGGCAGGCGGTCACCTACATTACATATTTTCCCTTTTCTGTAATATAAGTGACCGTCTGCTTTAAGATTAAAAATAAATGATTGGTTTATTTTCATCAAGTTTTCCTCTTTACTGAACAAACTCATGTTATCATCTGATGTGAAGAATGTATATTTGAGTGCATTCTCCGAACTTTCTAACTTCGCCTTAAATATAATGTCAGTGACGCTGGAATTACCCTTTATGTTAACTTTACTAGCCTTTAAAAGTGTCGCACTGCCTGGCAGTCTGCAAATTAACAATTTCATTGCCAAAAGCTCGGTAGCCGAAGCCGGCTGGTAGACACTAATGGAAGTGTTAATTAAAATGCGGATATTTTCGATAACTGGCAGTATCTAGAACCTCGTCTCAAAACCTTATTCTTACAAGCAGGGTTGCCAACCTCAGAGGTTTTCCCCTAAATTTAGGGGTTAAAAACTGGACGGGATTTTTTTAGGGGCAGAACATTCTTAGGGGGTTTTTTGGGGGTATAAAAATCTAGCTGAGAATTAGTGCAAATTTGATTATAAGCTTGAAAGATGACAGCATTAATTGCACCTTCCGTGCGATCGTGAAGAAAACCGTGCTATTTTCAGAATATTTGTCGTCCGTACTTGGCCTTTTATATACTGATCACATTGAAAAGAGTATGGTATGGTATGGATTATCTGTCTATGGTAAAGGAAGCTTAAAAAAACGGCGATTCAGGGGGTTTTAGGGATTTTTCGACTGGCTTTTAGGGGTATACCTTTTTAAAGAGTTGGCAACCCTGCTTACACGTATTACTATACATAGCACCTAATAAACTCCATTTTCGCATTTTACCCCAGGAAACCTGAAAACCAATCTTGCATAGATTGATATTTATACGCTTTGCGCACATAATTGCTATTAGTTTATACTTAGCATAAGTAGAACCTATACAGCGACGCGCTCTAATTATGAGCTACGGGAAAGGTTAGAACAACACGAATTTACACCGTGATAAAGATAATTGGATACAGTTTAATGAAATTTCAATTGGCTACTTGACTATAGTAACAAATATTAATATATTTCTGTGGAACGGTAGCTTAACATAAATAAATGCATGTCAAAGAAACAAAACGATCATTTTGACTGTTACTTTTCTTACTATTAAGGGTTAAAAAATTTCAAAATAAGTGAAAAATAAATACTTATTGCTTTTTAGTTCTAAATTAATCAAATTTCTGTAATTTAATAATCCTACGATATTGGCCTAAAAACAGTATTTTCGGAAATAATTGCGAATTTCATATATTTTGTATAAAAAACCAATGTAAAAAGAGCCCTGACGGCCATATAAAGTGTATGACCGTCAGCGCTCTTTTTACATTGGTCTGTTATACACTATAACTGAACTGTGACGTCATATTTCAAGGCCATTTTGTATGGAGCGTTTTTGTGAGTGGTATGAACTAGGACTTTTCAAAGCGTCGTATCTCGAAAAAAAAACAACACAATAATGTTTAGCGAACACAGGTGGGTTTCTATGACTCAGTATTTTCCAAAATAAGATGAAATATAAATCATGCAAGTAGCCAATTGTCACGTTCTTTATTAAATGTAATTTACAAAAAACTTACAGTTTCAGTCTGTACTCTACCATTATTGAAACTTAAGTAAGTTTTTTTATTAAAGTGTGGCGCTCGACGACTTAGCGACCAACTTTTACTCAAAGCTTGTTCCTCGACCAATTTTCATTAAGTCTTCCTTAATATTTGTTTGAAATAAAGACTTGCCTACGCTTTTGAACCCCGTTTCAAGACGAACAAACACGTCGACAAATCACAACCTTCTACAACTCTATCTATTCTCAACAAGATTCCCGCTTTTACCAACTTACTCATAACTGCAGCCACTTTAGAAATGCAGTTCGAAATAATAAATCGTCGACCGAGTGCAGTCCCACCTTGGTGCATTAGCATTATTCAAAACTTCCCTAGAATACCTACCTTCGCGATCGTTTGCAGCCGGTCGGTGGGAGCATTTGAGTGCATTTTAACGATTCCCAGTTGTCAATAGATATTTTCCAATGTATTTCTAGGAGAATATGCTGTTTATAAATTCACTTTTTCTCGTCCGACTAAAGGCCTGTACACAAAGCCCAGGGCTATTCGGTATTGCTAATTTACTTAAAATCGCTAAAATGCCAAAACCATAATGAACGCCAAACACGTACCAAACAAAGACACATTCGCGGTTTCGGCATTGTTATGACGAGCTGCCAAAGGCACAACTTCAACCTCAACCCGCCCTTTATAGATCCACTGTTGTTTCTCTTCCTGAGATAATAAGTCTTGGGGGCGCAAAATTAAAATCTTACCACCATGTGACATGAATGACACGATAAATTAAACCCGTTTATCTCTATGACTCTCTCTTTCGTCGACACTAGTGTGAGAGAAACGCACTTAGAGATAAGACGGTCTATCTTATCTTTGTGTCATTCATGTTAGGGCCGCTGGGGTGCTCATGATGATCCTTGCTACGATGTGGACTCTGGTGACGACATCTATTATGTCGTCACCAGAGTCCACATCGTAGTCAGAGCTCTTTTTCGGTACTGTGACCGAAAAAGAGCCTTCACGCTGCCGGGCCCTACAATATGGTCTTGTAAGGCCCGGCAGCGTGAAGGCTCTTTTGTAATATTAAGAAAACTACAAGGTCTCGATTGGAGCTCTTCATAATTAATCAATCATGGCCTCTGGTTTTTCCCCCATTATTGTATAACTATAGCACCTGAATAAATAATAATTACCCTCATTTTAAATTAATTGACCTTATTTTCGCGTTCCAAATCCAGTTCTAAAATTAATCAATATTTTCAATTTATTCTGATTGAATTAACATTCGCTTCAATTTGCGCAGCTGTACAGTTTCTGTAAAAGTCAAAGGCTTACGTAAATATAATCAAACGCACATTTACGTTAAAATAATGTATTTACACATCAAAAGTAACAAGGTATGTTGTACACGATTAACAGTACACAAGGTGTGGGTACATTCATCACCGGCGTGTATACGTCCTGCTGAACACGCCTCCTCTCATAGTGAGAGGGACTGGGCAGCAGTCCCCACGCGGTTCCACTGCGAATTGGGGACTTCACACGTATCACTGAAATACTTCTCAAATGTGTGCAGGTTTCCTCACGAAGTTTGCCTTTGCCGAAATGCTAGCGGTAGCATTCAGCACATGAATTCAGAGATGCGAACAAGGATTTTAATCTGCGGCCCTAGCAAGGTTGACACGAGGATAAGTTAACACCGTCTTATGTCTAAGTGCGTCTCTCTCACACTAGTGCCGACGAAAGAGATAGGGAGAAAAGACGGGGTTAAGTTATGCCCGTGCCAACCTTGCTACTTACTCAGCATGAGAGGCGCGCGTCCGCTGACTCAGCTACCATGACACATAGTCAACTACATTACCTTAATGTTATCGTAAACACTGATTAATTAATTGGTAATTAAGTTTAAGTAAATACACTAGTAATTATATTTGTACTCAGTCAACGTTCAATTATCAACTGTAGCACCAATATTAAGAAAATGGCCAAAAATAAAATTAGTTACCTACTGATGAGTAGATAAATAAGTAACCTATATGTAATAGAGTATCAAACAGTTAAAATTAGATTAATACTTGATACATGACTGCAAGGTAATCGACCTTCTATTTATTTCTTTATCTATTGCTACAGTAATTAACCTATGCAACTCGTCTATAACTTCCACAAGTCATTATCGCCGTCGGGTAAGGCCCTCTTTATCTCACGCCACGCTGCGCGCTACTGCGCCAGTCTAATAATAACAAAACTTATTAACAATAATTTGCAAATTCCTTTAACCTTTTGGTCGCCGTTGTCGACTATGCGTGACAGACTATTCAGGGTAAAAAAGACCTTCACTGCCTTGACTTAAAGTTGAAATTCGTGTTACTTCTCTTACATGCTTGGCGGCCAAAAGGTTAATAAAGCACCCTGTCACGCGCAACTTGTCACTTGTCTCAGTGCTCTCGAAAATTCTTAAATTCTCAGGTTAACGACGTTCAACTTGGAAACAATAATTAATTGCTCCTAAGTTCAGGTAGTGAGTGTTAGTAGAATATGTTGGGGTTTTCTTTTAGTACTAGAGCGTCGTCTGGGCAGTAGAGAAGTATGTTGCCCACCGTACACGGGCGGTCGCAGCACTCGCTTGCCACCTGTCGGCGCACGCGCCGCCATCGTTTTAGTCGCTCGCGTTTCATGTGCTCGTGTAGATCTTCGGGTATTAATTTATCTGGAAATAATAAGCATTCTGTTAATAAAGCTGTGCCCAAATCCCATGCTTATATAGGAAGATTTTTGGCGGTTTTAGTTTTTTTTCCATCTAGGGATCCACTTCGAACCCACACGTGGTGGTGCTGGTTTTTACTATCGAAAATAGTCACACCGAGATTTGATCCTTTACCCGATTACTAACAAACGTTAAATATTCCTAAATTTTCCTAAACGTAGGTTTTATAATGTTACCGAATTATAATTTAATATTTTTGGTATTTTCACTATCCCCTACGTTAAATAAAACAAAACATGGCTGATCTTTTTTACAAATAAGTGCGTAAAAATAATGATACTCCTATTTGCTTAAGTAAAAACCCTTTCTTCAAGTTAAAAAAAAAAAACAATAAATAATAAAGTGAGCGTTTCATAATTTGTAGCATTTCATTACTAGTCATTATTATTGAAGAGCTCATTGAATTTTATTATACCAAAGAATTGCTGAAAATTAGAAAAGCGATAACGATAAATACTAATGTTAAACAGTATGTCTATTAATAGTTATGAGTAAAAAAGTCAATGCAAAATGATAGAAATAAGCCGGTTTACTTTTATATCACAATATATATCCAGCATTTTGTGCTAAAAAATAATAAGACGTTGGATTGAGCTCCATTCTTTAGTTTGCACTTCTCGACCTTTTTTTCTGTCCCGCTAAGTTTTGCCGATTGTGCACTACCCGTGTTGAAATATAGACCTTCGCGGGCAGTCGGCAAACGCAAACCCAATACGTTATCATCCATTCTATTTGTATAGGACTACAGCTGACAAGTTAGCTCAAGTGCAAATGATGAGTTAGGTTCAATATTGGGTTACGTAATGATTTATAAGTTACATGTTAATATGGAAAATATTAAAATCCTTTAACTAAACTATTTATATTTTGATTAGAATCGGAACGTCAAAGGCTCGGCCTTGTTTCTCAAAGGAAACTTTTGCTGAGTCGAAATATCCTACGAAAATAGATTGAGAGACGTTGATACCTGCTTACTTATGAGCTAGGCTGCGGGATTTTTTGATAAATTCTCTGACAAAATAACCGGATAAAGGTGACCGTTCAAGAATATGTGACACGGTGACAGTTTTTCCGTAGGCATTAGGATATATGAAGTTATTTCGCGCGATGATATCTTCCTCTCATTTTTTTTCCGGTTATTGTAAGTGTATGTTCGGTCATCTATAATATTACGCATTTTTTAAAACTTTGTCTGTTATAAATACATTCTTCAAGATACAGAACGCAACATTTAAAGTGACAAGTTTCGAAGCATGCTCAATATTTTCATAACCGTCTCCTGCATAAATTATTATTGAAATACCCTTACCTATGATAACTGACGTATCCCTTTTCACAATTTTGTAAATATTATTACAGAAGTTTTCTATAATCTTTGACAAACGATGGCTGCAACTCGTCAAAGTGTCCGAGAGTCGGAACGCCTCATCGTCCTCTTGCGCTAGAGCTATTAAATTGTTCTTGCATAGTATAATAACAATATATACCTGAAACAAAGACAGAGATATACTTTAAAATTGTCGGTATTTGCACGCTTTTTCCATTTAATTGCACGGCTAGCAACAACGGATTATGTCAACAACTAATTACACGCATGTTTAGAATTCACGCGAAGCAAATCGCTTATGAGAAAATAACATGTGTTTAAAACTATCACATTTTATAAAATCTTAATACATACATAATAGTGTAACAAGTTCATTTTTGGCCAATTTCCCCCCACACTTGAGCACAGCACGGTCGCTCCGTGTAACTCACGACGGTCCAATGGGTCTGCCATCTCCACGCGGAGCTAAAAATAGGTTCCCGAAGGTTCATAGTACGGAATTACTCAAAACTTGTTTACATCGATACCGATTTCTAAACAACAGAATGATAACGGATCCTTCTATACGTCTCGTGATTTATCGATATTATTCTGGGACGCACTCCGTTTATTTTATATATCCTTTCATCGTGACATGATTAACAGCTCGATCTAAAATAGCTCCTATCACCTTAAGTTAGGTTCGTCCCTAGTTTATGTCCTATATAGGTAATTTCCACGGAATAACAATCTGTGTCCCTTCACATACTTATACTTGGACTGACTGAACGCAAGAATTAAACATAAGTACTATCTTAAATTACACTGTAAATAAAGAATTATTTGAATAAGGCATAAAAAGCAAATACAAATATAATTACTGTGTTAAAGGATTTTGGTAAATTAGCGTAAGGGGGCGTCCATAAATTACGTGAGGCATTTTTTTAAATTTCGAACCCCTTCCCCTCTTGGTGAGGTGTTGTAAGATTTTTCTCGACTCCCACCCCCTGCCCCAATTTGACGTGAGATTTTTTAGAATTTGTATTTTAAGTATAAATTTAGGCGTTGAATGTATTAAAAAAAAAACACAATTTGCTTAATTATTTTTATTTAGACACTTTTTACTTTAATTTAACTTAACTTTCACGCAATTTCACACCGTTTTCTGCTAGAAAAGAATTACGTGATATTTGCCAAGAGCCCCCCTCTCCCCCTCTCCCTCAATCCCCGCCCCCCCTGAGCACCTCACGTAATTTATGGACGCCCCCTAAACGCCCTATAAAAAACCCATTTTGTATAAGTACATAATAGTCATATTTGGTTTATTCGTAACTCTATGCCAGCACACTCCGTGCACATAGCAACAGCTCGTATCTAAGGTCAAGTGGCAGGAAGGCGTCGAATAAGCCAAGCCGTCCGCATGGGTATTGTACACACGGGTCGGCCTCTGTTGACCCAGACGATTTGTCACACTTGTTGTTACTCCGACATGAAAACAACATCAGGATTTTATTATTAGAAAGTTTGCTCCCGATAGATGATTAGTTTTAGCTTAATTTTCCATATTTGTATGTGAGAAATTTACCGATTCCAGTTTGTTTTGTCACTATAAAAAAAAACGTTTGTAAATTTGGATAAGTATAAATAAATAAATAAATAAATCAGGGGACAATCTTTACACAAATCGATCTAGTCCCAAAGTAAGCTCTAAAGGCTTGTGTTATGAGTACTAGACGACGAAATAAATAAAATAAATAAATTAAATACATAGGAAACATCCAAGACTCAAGAACAAACATTCGTGCTCATCACACAAATATTTGCCCTTACCGGGGATCGAACCCGGGACGCTTCCGTCGGAGGCAGGGTCACTACCAACTAGGCTATCCGCGTCGTCAAAGTATGACTTGTGTCATTCAAATTCGACTCAAATCAGCGGATGATTATCGACCACATTTTTTTAATGAGAATAATAGAGCCTTTTTGAAACTTGGTTCAATTTGCTTTTTAACATATTACTGTTTTTGAGGTAATCAGGGACTGTATTCAACATTGCCAAAACGATATTGCAAATTATTTTGCTACGATATGGTAGCTCTTATTAATATGATAGCTAAAGCGGACGCATTTTAAAACCATTGCGATATCTATCGCTACGAAATATATTAATAACACATGAATCCTAAGGGATTGGTTACGAGATGTAAAATCGAGGGTCTATTCTATGAAAATTGCTCCTCTGCTGCTCTGGTTGGCCAATGCTTATCATCCTGGCATGTCGTAAAAGTCGACTAAGGGACGGGTCCTCTCCAACATGGTGGACTATCTGTATGGGCGATGGGTTGATCACCTGTCACCATACGGTTCATTATACCCTCTTAGCTTTAATTAATCGAACGTGGCCACAAGTAGTCTTGTGGCTCTGCCCACCCCATTAGGGATTTCGGGCGTGATGCTATGTATGTATGTATAGGTAGGTATGTATGTATTCTATGAAAAAATATTAATAATGAGTGATGTAAACGCCCACGACCTCGTCGTACCTAATGATTCTTCTGCTTTTATTAAGTTGTTTTTAAAAAGTTTATCGAATTTATGATCTGATTCTTATGACTATAATTAACTTTTTATATTAAAATCGTTGTAAGACTTCTTTTTTTTCTGCATTTTTCCCGGACAAAGCCTACATTTTATTAGGATTTTTAATTCAATCGGGGAAAAAAATAGGAAAATTTAACTCTTGGGAGGAGTTAAAGTGAAGTTTATATAATGCGTAAGACAATAAAAATTATTTCACATTTTCATGTGATTTAGATTGGGCCAATTTGGGTTATATCATTTAGGGATCTCTATTTAGGTATATTTAGGTAATGTCGTGTCACGTTAAAAGAGCTCTGACATCGTATGGCCGTCAGCACTCTATTTACGTCACGCGACCTCTACTTTGACTCGATTGCTCGTTAATGCATACATTACTGTGACCGGCTGACAACTGTCACGGCTGGTCGGTCATGTTCGATTGGCTGCAGCCATGGCGACTGGCGTTCGTTGTATTATTTTTGGTCGAGTATAGTTTGGTGTAACTCCCTAACTTGCACAGCGCTGCGCCAGCGACGAGCTCGCGCCCGCCGTATAGATAGCTGAAAACCCTGTTGGTGCCAATATGCTTCAGCGGCCCTAACATGCATGGCACAAAGATAAATTACGTCGGCACTAGTGTGAGAGAGACGCACTTAGAGATAAACGGTTGTAATTTATCTTTGTGCCATGCATGTTAGGGCCGCAGCGCTGCAATGGCACATTAGAGAAACACCACTACTATAATAATACTACTTATATTATGTCTGTTAAGATTTGTAAGAATAAGAATGCATGCACATCCTCTGCTCATGTGGACCACTCATGCGCAATAGAAGTATCCACCTAGGGCGACACAAAAAACCCCGAAGAGATAGAGAGAGAGAGATCTCACTGCCCAAGCATCTTGAACTTCCTGGATGCAACGGGATTAAGTTAGTCCAGTTAACCAACAATAATAATAAGAATAAGAACTTACCCGCTATGAACACACGTAAACAAGTCAATTGGAGTCGCACGCGCCCGTCTTATTATTATTTATTATATTATTGAATTGGTAGTGACACAATTTAATTTTATTAATTTGATACAAGACCGCGCGTGTCCTTAATGTCATGCTGTGATAACATTACTCGTAACTCCAGAGTTGTAATATGTAGAAGAGAAAATTGAGTACACGTCTTGAATTGCTTTGAAGACTATAATAAAAAAAATAGTAACATTTGTCAATAAGAATATATTTAGGTTTCTACTTATGTTTATAAAAAAAACTGTATTGAAACATTAGGGAATTTATTAAATATCTTTGATCTATACAAACCATTTGGATATAAAGCACTGCAAGAAACAAAATGTATCCCTCCTGTGGCCAAAACTTAACGAAAACTATGGCTCAATTTCACGCTTCCTTTATACAGGCCAAGACTATGCCGGATGCCCTACATGCGAAAATATTTAAAACCAAAAATGAGGCCTCAATGTCCTTAACTTTCGGGATTAAGAGAGACATTACTTAACATAAACGTACGTACCTATATATGACCCATTTCTATTCGTTTTCAGTTTGATCTCGGTGTGAAAAAATATCTAGAGCGGTAGCGACCGTACCTACTGTATAAAAGCAATGAAATATTAAGGTACTCTAAAATAATTACGTCGAAAATAGACACGATTGAGCGAGCACAATATTCCAGAAATAGGCCCCAGACAAGACAGGCATCTAATTCACGAGCGTTTTACAAATTAGGTTTTCAAGGACATCAAATTACTTGTCTCTGAGCTCTTTACTTATCAGCTGAATTACCCAAACTACAACGCTTCGGAGAAGACCAATCATTGCTAAGAAGCGTCGCAAGAATCATGAACGTTGAACACTGAATGTGACTCGAGTAATGCCTAGTTTTTACAAGTACACTGCACAATAATACAACCTGTTACTCTAGCACAAAATAAGTAAATATGACCACTGTCAAAGGCTTTTGACCTAAAAAAGTGTACCAACCAACTATGAAAAGAAGAGAAGTCTTGATTTACGTCTTAATTCCGATGTATGACAAAATGATCCTGCAGGACGAAGTAGCAAAATTATGAGTCAAGTATAATAATATGCGGGGCCCCTTTTGTAATGTTTCGTCGAATATGCGAGGGAAGCTGATTAATGTGACGTCACCGTTCATGGGTCGTGGCGTCGTGGGCGATTAATTTGACTGACTCGAGACTAAACCTAGATATAATTAATATGGGAGTGGAGACGCTATTCTGAAATGGGACAATTTCATGTTGAATGCAACGACAATTTTACTGTTACCGCCACTTTTTTGCGTATCTAAACCGCCACACTTGATGTGTTTATTAGGAGGGAAGTCGAAGCGCTGGTCAGACACGTCGCAAATACCTATTCAATTTAACGGCAATTTTACTGTAATTGCCACTTTTGGACTTACTTAAAAAAAGCCACACTTGGTATATTTATTTTAGAAGTTTAAAAAACGTTACAAAGTTGGTATTCTCTACATCTTTATCTATTGCATAACGACTGCTGAAGCAGTATGAAAAAATCCAGTTGGTAGGGAGCAGGTAGATTCAGGTCAGGTTTTAAAGCTCATATAAATTAAGAGTAAATAGTAAAAATCATAAACAAAAGCCGATCAATAAATTTGATGATAACGCATAAAAGTTTAATAAGATAAAATATGATCAGACAATGTGTCCAATTCGAAACGGTAAACTCGATTTTGTATAGCACAAAGTTGTCAAAATCAAGTTCGACGTTTCTTATTTTAACTTAAGTGTCTTTTAAATTTCGCGAACACACTTTCGAATTGGCCCCAATATTAGGTTTCCAGAAAGTGGCTTAAATGTCTGCTTCTGTGTAACAGTAATGTTAACACTAGTATGTAACTCTGTATCTATTCTGCGTTTAATAAGTTTAATCTAAAGTTTCTTGTTATTACAGTGGCACTAATCCGTAAAATCAATTAATTTACGTTATCGGATTATCGAGACTTCTCAACATACGGATTTCAGGCTGTAGTTCTTTCAGTCAAATACAGCTTTGCATCCGGTAAAACCTGAAAGTTGACTTTGTGAACAGAATTTTTTCGACTAAGTTGGCTCCAAAAAATATTGTATTCGAAAATTTCCCCAGAGTTTTAAAGATGGGGGACACAAATATCACCTTATTTTGATGGGTTATTTTTTAAAAGGAATGTGCAATGGTGGCCCAGTGGTTTCACCCGCGGTCTCTCGTGCTGAAGGACGGGGATCAGATTGTGGCTCGCACCCCTGAGATTTTCGAATGTCATGTGCGGAATTGACATTTATATTTACCACGACCAACACGGAAAAACATCTTGAGGGAGTGAAGTGATAATTACAAGGATGTTTGTGAAGTCCCCAACCGCATTGGACCCGCATGGAGACTACTGTCCAGTCCCTATCAATCTGAGAGGAAGCGTGTGCCCAGCAATGGGACGTATGTATGCCGATGATATTGATCATGATGATGAAGATGATGATGATGATTAAAGCTATGACAATTTTTTTAAGAGCACTTTGATCAGGTTATTGAGTTGATGACAATTATAATTAAGATACACAAAATCGGAGTTCGCTATAAAATAAATATGTAATTACCATATGTTAGATTAAAAAGGTTTATTTAGGTCACTAGGGCACGTCTTATCTGTTGGCGTTTGTTTTTTTTTTTATTAGGTATGGAGGTAAAATACTATTATACCAATAGATAAATAATATCTTGGACACTGACATCTTGACCTAGGCCCAAACTAGTATTCCCTGTACTAAATATGAATACTAGACTGGTTGTTCAATAAAGTGGTGTGCATAATACATACATGTAGATAATAAAACGTGTAACAAGTACATCAGTAAATAACAAATCTAACTCTTAAATCGATCAATATATTTATGGATTCCACCCTACGTTGTACCTACGTCATATACTCAACTAAGGGTGTTCAAGTTTCAAGCAATACATAATGACTTAAGTACGTACGTGAACATAATAACAACGTGGAAACTTAACATATTAAACAAATACTAGCATCCAGAACGCTTGGAGATAATAATAGGTGTGATTTGTATTTGTTATTATGTATATTCAAATTAAAAGGCAACCCACATTGTTTCGTCACACATTTGCATATTTGAACAAGACATCTAAAGCTTATAGCTGCTAGCCAGCTAAGCCGAGTTTCTTGCGGCGTTTCTACTCAGCAGATGTCACCACAAAGAGCCCGTGTTAGTAGGAGAGCCCACAGTAAACCTAGTTCGATAAGACTACCAGATAATTATACAGAATTAGTCGCGTCATTAATGGGGGAACATGAAATGGCAATGCTGCTATGCAAAAACCGGACAAGTGTGAGTTAAACTCACGTGGAGAGGGTTCCGTTCCGTACATGATTATCTGTAATTTACTACGTTACTTTAAATACCATAGACTTCTTATAGATTTTCCTGTAATCTATAGGTAAAGGACAATTTTCTGTATTTTTCCAAAATTTTAGCCCCAGTAGTTGCGGAAATAAAGGGGGGAGGGGGGTGGTCAATTTTCGTCTGTTTTCATAAATAACTTCTAAACTATTTCACTTGAAATTCAAAAGAAAATATATTTCGGAATCTCACAATATGATATATAATATTTCATTTGATATGTCACACGATATAGGTTGCAATAATTTTTTTTAAATATATGTATACCAAATTTAAACTCAATCGGTCCAGTAGTTTCGGAGCAAAAGGGCTGTGACAGACGGACAGACAGACAGACAGGACAGACAGACACACGAGTGATCCTATAAGGGTTTCGTTTTTTCCTTTTGAGGTACAGAACCCTAAAAAACCTGGCGACGCTAATAAAAAGAACCTATTTCTAGTATGATAAGACTCCCAAGTTTCGTTGGTTCCTCGAAACAGAGGAGGGGTAGGAATATAGGATAATTCAGTGCTGCAAAGCCCCCTTGATTGGCCTTATCAGTGGCAGCAGCATGATAAGCGACGCCTCTTAGCTAGGTATCTAGTTTGATCGACCTTCTTATGATCTATATGAGCTTATATATGTGAAAGATCATCAATTTCTCTGTAAGAAAAAACACTGCTGCATTTTCCAAACAGTGGAGAAATTGGTCGGTCATACTAGATACCTATGAGGCCAGGCGTGTCATGCTGCTACCACTGATAAGGCCAATCAAGGGGGCTTGCAGCACTGCATTATCGTGTAGTCTTACCCCTTCCCTGTTTCGAGGAACAAATGAAACTTGGGAGTCTCATTATACTAGAAATCGGTTTTGAATTTTTTTATAGCGTTGCCGGGTTTTTTGCATTGCAGCATCGCCATTTCGTGTTCCCGAGTAAATGACGTGACTAATCATACATATAATCTAGTATTAGTGTCGTGGGTTCTTAAACTATGTGGCCTACTTGCAAAATAAATATTTTCAATTTCATTTTCATTATAAGCACAATATAAAGCCTTACTTAATGCATAACTTCATCTGCTCTAAAGCGCAACCTGCTGCGGCATATTCGCCTCTGTATTTTCATTTATTTTCCTTTATTATTATTATTATTAATAGGCTTTCGCTTGACCACAGTCTCACCTGATGAAAAGTGATGACGCGGCCGAAGGTGGAACGCGATTACCCAGGAAATGCCTATTTACTGTCCTCTTGAAAGTGCCCAGATCATAACTATCCGGAAAGACCGACGCGACCATTCCATTTCTAAAAACAATCTTCATCCGAATTCAGCGTTACTCTTAATATCTGAATACTTTTTTATATCAAAGCATTACTTATTTTATGATTATATTATACTACGTTCATACCAAATAGATAATGTATAATTTGAGTCAGGCATTGAGATATGAAATATCTATTATATCTATCTAAACAAATATTGGATAAAAAAATCCGATTTCCATGAGATTATTAAGGAGTAATAGGTAATAGTATGAAACGGAGCATGCCTCTCGCATAACTTTAAATGAACAAAAAGGATTTTGTTCATAATGAGGGCTTCGGCTGCGGAACTTTTTATAAAAGGATTCGGTCCAAGGCATTTTGACCTACAATATCATTATTGGAATGTGGTTATCTCCAAGTTTTCACGTATTTTATAGAACGTTATACTCTGAACCATCTTTAAAAGATAATATGACAATAAATAATTCGTAGACGTTGAAATAAAACTAAAATAAAAATTATTTACAGGTACTTGTAACTGTCCCATTTATTTAATTACTTTTAATATAATTTTTTGCAGGCTCATCTGATATTCCCTGACTTGCCTAGCGTTTTCGTGAAAACTGTTAGCTAGCCATGACTTTTGTTTTATATATAACTTAATTAATTAAAAAACATGTTTTCAGTTTAACTCGCATTTTACGCGACATCGGGAAATATTAACATGTTATTACATGCGGGTTAATCCGAAAGCTTTATTTCAATATATAACAATCGCGCAAACCCAAGAAACTATTAGTATAGTAGGTGTTACAACATAAATGAGGCCACATAATGAGAATTCCCCGATTGTCCGAACTGTCTAGAAAAATATACCGACCCAAACAATGATTTCTTAGAAAATAGTATGAGAAAGCTCCCAGACTAATATTTAGACAGTCGGGGTTTACGGGCTGTGGGGACCTTTATAAAAATATTATTACGGGCCTCAAACAAAATCCCTAAAACCTTCCAGCTAGAAGTTACACATGACTACCCAAAGAAATCCTTCGCCTTATTTCAAATATCAAATGTATGAATGGCACGTCCGACGGTCCGACTATAGTGAAAATCCCCAAGATTATTCTTTTCCGATTAGCTACTTGGCTACAATATTAATTTTTGTACGTTTAGATCCCCACGGTAACGGTAATAATTTGTTCAAAACACGTACAGGGATAACGAACGTCATAGCTATAGGAGCATGCTGTAGGTAGCTATTACTCGTAACAATCTCTTCATCACTTTCCATTGCCAGTCACGTTCTTCTTCAAATGAGAGAAAATCTAATCTTTTTCTGCCCTTCTGAAGTGATTGGGGCGAAGCATAAAATCCCTCGGACGCACAGCGCCATTTGACTGCGCGTACCTACTGTGTCGGATTAGAATTCGTTTGCATAATCGCACCGGAGCACTGAATGAGCTTATCTATTCCTCAAATTGATTCAATCGAGGTAGAATGACGCTAATTGTAGATCCTTTAGAATTTTAAGTCATAATTAGTTTATGAAAGGACAACGATTTAAACAACTTTTTATAAGAATTTCTTCTCAGAAAAGTGGTTGTCACACGGAGCTGCAATTCCTTTTTAAACGCCTTTTAATGCCTGCCACAGTTTCTCCCGCAGTATTTTCCATACAAACTTCATCACCCCTTTTCACCCCTTTAGGGGTGGAATTTCAAAAAATCCCTCCAAATTTCAAACCTCTAGGACCACCCGTTTAGGCTGTGTGTTGTCTATATATAAGTAAGTCACAGTACTGTTTTATATACGCGGATAACCTAGTTGGTAGTGACCCTGTCTCCGAAGCAAGCGTCCCGGTAAGGGCAAATACTTATTTGTGTGATGAGCACGAATGTTTGTTCCTGAGTCTTGGATGTTTCCTATCTATTTAAGTATTTATTTCTTTATATAAGTATTTATATCGTCGTCTAGTACTCATAACACAAGCCTTTAGAGCTTACTTTGGGACTAGATCGATTTGTGTAAAGACTGTCCCCTGATTTATTTATTATTTATATGTATAGATATCAGGATGAAAACAAATAGTACCTACAGTGGCGTAACATGGACTAATCTACACGTCGGCGAAGTAGCATCAGCGCGGCCCTCCTCTTCCAGTACCTATACCCAAGGCCGATGCCGAGATTCGTCATATTTGTATTTGTGTGTACAACAGGAAACAAAAGACACATTCATGATAGTGAAAATGAACATGTCGTTCGGCTTCAGGTCCGCACTGAAGGGGACCTCCCGTGAGGCCCCTTTGAGTGCGAGGCCGTAGGCGAGGGGCTGCTTCACCCACACCTAGCTACGCCACTGAGTACATATAACTACCTGCAACTCAGTTTGCACGTTCCAAATATCCACAGTTATATCTATCTGTTCAGATATTATTATGTAGGTGTTCTTGTAGTAGATGTTGTACAGCATGGTGTGGTACATTAATGACTTGAAAACTGCATTGTCTATAAAATAAGTTCTCGTGCGAGACGTAACTCAGGATCCACAATCCAGAACTAATGGGAATGATCACGCCGCCGAGGATATTGGCAAAGTTTAACGCCCAAATAGTTGCGGATACTATTTCCGATTTGTCACTAGCAAACTTGCTTTATTTACTCCCGAATCTTGCTGCTTGTTGGTCGCGTAAATGAAGCACGCGGGCTTAGACAAATCTCTTAGGGAGGGATACGAGTACAACGGTTCGTATGGGACAAAAAAAAATTACAAATAAAAAAAACCAATTTCAAAAACCCTTTATGAACACAGTATGAGTATATTTAACATACTTGTCACTGACTTCAATTGATTGTTGATCTATAACATATCTGACGTTTCTAGGCAATTACGAAAGCCAACTATTATTTCTTACTTTTCAAATGGTTTTTGAAGTCCATTGTTTATTTGTCAAATTTTTATTATTTCTTCACTTTTTAGTATTTATCATTTGTGATTTTACGGTTTTATCATCGGT
Organism: Tortricodes alternella; assembly: GCA_947859335.1. Taxonomy (NCBI): domain Eukaryota; kingdom Metazoa; phylum Arthropoda; class Insecta; order Lepidoptera; family Tortricidae; genus Tortricodes; species Tortricodes alternella. Next base: position 9,162,784 of record OX401979.1, on the reverse strand, counting down.
TCTTATTTACCACATGCATTTTTAGGGTTCCGTACCTCAAAAGGAAAAAAGGAACCCTTATAGGATCACTCGTGTGTCTGTCTGTCTGTCTGTCTGTCTGTCCGTCTGTCACAGCCAATTTGCTCCGAAAGTGCTGGACCGATTGAGTTGAAATTTGGTATTCATATGTAAGTTGGTGACCGCAACACGGACACGTGACGTAAATATATGAATTTTAAACATAGGGGCCACTTTTTGGGGGTAAACTAGTAAATTAAAAAAAAAAAGTTATGCCACCTATATCGTGTGACATATCAAATGAAAGGGCTTATTGTGAGGATCTTAAATATATATTTTTTTTGAATTTTAAGTAAAATATTTTAGAAGTTATTCAGGAAAATAGGCGAAAAATGACCATTCCCCCCCCTTATTTCCGAAACTACTTGGGCTAAAATTTTGAAAAAAATATAGAAAATAGATCTTTGCCTATAGATTACAGGAAAACCTATAAGAAGTCTATGGTATTTAAGGTAACCTAGTAAATTTCAGATAATCATGTACGGAACGGAACCCTCTCCACGCGAGTTTAACTCGCACTTGTCCGGTTTTATGAGCATAAGTTGCTTCCCAACCTTATTCAGAAATTTAATCGCTATCCGGAAAATACTTATCATTGAGGAGTTCCAGTGGTCATCTATGGTCATCAGTTCCACTTTACCAAATAATGTTTTTGGGACGCAACTGATTGAGTTATTACAGAAAATAACAAAAAAATTATATGCATGCCTATAATATTTGAGGAGTTCCATCGATTCCTCATAGATCCTCTCATCAGACCTCAACTTTGACCACAACGGGGTTAACTTGTAGGTGTAACCACGCTCCCGACTCCAACGCAACCACAGCCTTAAAGCGGGCGAAATCAACCCCCGAAGCGCTCTCCAAAAAACTGTCCCATGTCTGAAAACACAAAATATTGTCCCACTACCTTTGAGCTGCCGGATTATCTGGGCGCAAGCCGCTGGGGCAACGAGGAGACCATTCTGCAAGCGGTTCCTTCAAAAATGCACCTAAGCAATGAGTTTATCTTTATCTAATTTCGGTATAAGATTCAGCACCAGCTTAGCATTCAAATATAGCTGTAAGTAAGCCTAATTCTGTAAGAGAACAATTATGTTGAAAATTAAAATGAAAATGAAAATATTTATTTTGCAAGTAGGCCACATGGGCTCTTTTACATGTCTGAAGCTACCAGCGCTTCGAAAGGTGACATCTGCTGAGAAGAAACGCCGCAAGAAACTCAGCAGTAAGTCTTTTTTTTCAACTTTTACGTTAGAGTTTTAACTAAAACTAACACATGAAAAGGGCAGCAAACAATCCTAATAGGTAAAAACCTAATAGGTAAATTACCTGAACAGTAATTGTACATTACCGCTGTGTCACCTGAAATTAAAGGCTTAGTGGAAAGTTACGAGCAGAAATCAAGGCGCAGCTGCGGGCCGTAAGTTGCACGTGGATTTGCATTAATTTCGGAGCCTGCAACAAACAGACGGCGCACCTGCTCGACTGAGCTCATATTATTACCAGACAATTTCGTTGCAACAATATCCGTCTAGTAAGTTATAATATCTTCGACACTAACACATCTTGATACAGACCCAGACTAAAATATATTAGGCTACAACAGTTGACATACAATGATGTTGTTAGGGTCATATCCATTACTCACCTTAATCTAATATTTCCAGACACTCCTCTTGGTAGAAAATTATATCATTCAAGTTAGACGCCTACTCTGAATATAAATCAGGTCTCTAATAGAATTCAACAAAACTTTTGTTGGGCGACGGGTATTAAGGTGGCCGTCAGAAAAATTATATTATTAGCTCGGAATATTCCGTCTATTACTAAAATTTCGCTCCCTGAAACTAAGGGCATAAAAAATAAGTAATCAGATCAAAACATAAATGTGAAAAAGGGCCAAGTTCGGTACAAAAACGTCAAAGATCACAATGGGTACCAAGTTTCTTAGAGCTTTCTTAAATGATACCTTTAAAAAAGTACTACAACGTTCTTAAATTAATTTGTTATTTTCACTAATATTTAATTTATAACTTGGCAAGTTTTATATTCATCCAAACTTGTAAATTGTACCTATTAACAATATGTACTTTATGCCATAAAAGGCTTTCGAAGTATTTAAAGTCAGATTAAAACGTCCGGTGTGTCGCCAACTTTGGCTGACACACTGCCGTGTGTCTGTCTAGATTTTGAATCTTTAATTATTATCCTTCCTGTATCGTCTAACTTGGCGTAGGTACCTACTCAATACTTATGCCATCCATATTTTTTGTAGAATTTGAGCATTTAGTTATCCGTTCGTAGTAATTATGGGTGTCATTTTAAGCACATATCCATAGAAATGCCTCAACAATAAATTAATTTATATATTATACATTTATATATATAGGTTATGCGTAGTCCGACACACTGTGGTGTTTAATTTCTTCCAGAACAGATTCAACTAAATACTTAACACTTCTGTGCAAGCTTCCTACAATTTATAAGCCTATAATTCTGCAATGAATACTTGGAAGGAGCACGAAATATCTCCTCGGCATGTTCTCACAATATTTAACCAAGAGATCATTTTAATTCCTGGAAACCGCCGCGTTTATTTCGGAAACAATTATAATCCAATCATAACGCGAGGAGCGTTCCAACTCGCAAATGGAAATGTCAACGTAATCCCGACAAACGACCTTCCGAACACTGTATCAGGATCGCCTGGGTCCGGAATCTGGAAACTAACTCGGACAGTGACGGTAATGGGAAATTCGACGGGCGATTGCCAGCCACTCGTACTAATGTTCGAATGCAACTCAACGTTGTTCAAATGTTTCTTGTACACTGTTGACATAGTATAAAGAGGGGGAAGTAAGTTATCTTCATACAAACGCACCGCGCGCGGCTTGTATGTGTGCGTCAAAGTATGTATGCGTCGCCGCACGCACACTTAAACACAATCTCGATCCGTTTCTCAGTGCACCAGTCGGGGCTAACACCGCACGAGGTTCGCGCGTCACGGCTATTCGGCACCGCTAAATGAATGAAAAATGTGTGATAATCGCAGGAGAACGTATTGCTGTGTGTTTGGGTGTCTTAATAATTAATTCCTCGATTCCAGAATTGTCTCCGTTCAGATTACCTATTGAACAACCCCTGAGACAGTAGGCAATTATATTACGGATTGGGCCGGAGATAGCCTACTTCTCTTCTTTATACTATGCTGTTTATACCGCTTTTGGACGACTTTTCACAATCCACTTTCCTGGTGGATATGATGAGGGGTGACGGAACAGAAGATGGACGACGCCCAATAGAGAGAGTTCAGCAGTAACGGTAATCAAGGTCAAAAAAATCCATTAACTCCGCTAGTTGCAGTCAGGAAGGCCAGAGCAACTCAGATAGCCAGTAAGTTTCAAAGGGCATTCAACCACAAAATCGTTGGACTCAGTCGTTTGCAAGGAGTAAGCGATCCAAATATTGTTTACTTCGCGTATTTCAAAAGTATTATTTCATACGGTTTAATTTTATGGGGATCAGCTGCTGACTTAGAGTGTATTTTTATTTTACAAAAAGGGCCATCAGGGCCATATATAACATGGGCACCCGCGAGTCACTGAGGGAATTTTTTAAGGAAATTGAAATACTAACCCTGCCTTCGCTATACGTATTTGAAATAATAATGTATGTCAGAAAAAATATATACAATTTTCCTACAAATGTAGATAAGCCAAAGGCTACTAGAAATACCGGAAAGCTTAAAGTACCAACTTATAGACTGGCTAAAACTAAAAAATCATTTCTAGGAAATTGTACACGTTTTTACAATAAAATACCTAAAAACATAATAGAACAAACAGACACAATGTTCAAATCTACTGTAAAGCGAATTCTTATTTCTAAGGAAGTAAAAGACTACGTCATGGACAGGGACGTTTGGCTTAAATCGTGACCTGCACTGGCGATCCCTGGGTCTCGATGAGCGTACCTGCTGTGGTATATACTTAGATTTGTATAAAACTGTAGACATCATTGTTGACTTATATGTGTACTGATTTGAAAAAATTATACCTCACCGAGTTTCTTGCCGGCTCTTCTCAGTAGAGGATTTTTTCCGAACCGGTGGTAGATTCATTCCTTGACCTTCATAAGAGCTTGTAAAAGCCTAAATTGAATAAAGATAGTTTGACTTTGACTTTGACTTTGATTGGACAAACATCGGTGAATGAAGCTATCCAAGTTCGGAACCACCGCAACCTTCGTCAACTCACGCTGCTACTGACACCGACAATTACCAGACATGTTTTAAATCATAACTTTAAATATTCATAAAACAATAAAAGTCTTTGTAAAACCTCTGTTTGGCAAGACAGAATCCTTTTGGTATGTTAAATGGGTTTCTAAATAGAATGTCTGAGAGAATATTTTAGTAGACATTCTTTGAATCATTTTAAGACAGTATGTCTAAAAATATTAGAATACAAGTATAATAACGTGTATAAGTACGACTACTCAGTTTTGGAGCGGCTTTGCGAAGTTGTTACATTTGTTAAAGTATACTCAGAAATATCAGGATAATGAGTGCAAAGAAATTAAAAATAATGATCTCGCCGAGGACCTTTTCATTACTGTTTCCCTTTTATACAGTTTTAGGAATTTTGCAGATGATCAGTTGAGTTGTTCATGCTGTAAAATCAAGGATTCAAAAGATGTCATGCCTTATCATCATCTTTATTAGCCTATAAACGTCCCATTGCTGGGCACAGGCCTCCGTTAGAAGTGAGAGAGTCTGGGCAGTAGTCCCCACGTGGGCCCAGTGCGGATATCTTTGAATACCTTTTATACCTTTTATACCTTTTATACAGTTTTAGGAATTTTGCAGATGATCAGTTGAGTTGTTCATGCTGTAAAATCAAGGAGTCAAAAGATGTCATGCCTTATCATCATCTTTATTAGCCTATAAACGTCCCATTGCTGGGCACAAGCCTCCGTTAGGAGTGAGAGAGTCTGGGCAGTAGTCCCCACGTGGGCCCAGTGCGGATATCTTTGAATTACCTACTTCGTAACCTTAATTTCATGCTTATGCAGGTTAATTACAATGTTTTCGAACCAAACTTGGCCCTTTATTCACATTTGTTTTTGATCTGATATCACAATTATATTTTTATTTTTTTCAAGTCAACCTGGTTTGTTCTCTTTATTTAAATAAATTGTCATTAAATTTATCTAAATACCTAACCTAATTTACTTCAAAGTAAAATCATTCAACAATAACAAAACAAAGTTATCTAATCCACCAGTTCCATATAATATATAATGTTCGAAATTGGCCACTTTAATGACTTTGTCTACCAACCCTTGATGTGACGATTTCTGATTTTTTCCAATAGTCACCCTCCACACCAAGTTTTAACTTCCTAGGTCACCTGGTCAGTGGTAAAAATAGGGATTTTCGGACGTCATTCTCTCGTGAATGGTAAACGGTATTTTATTGAAATTTGGGATTCAGCAATTATAAGAGGGTTTTACTAGACATGCAAAATTGCAAGTGTGCCGGTCAATTAGAATTTAAGTTATGGGGGGGTCGAAAATGGCCCGAAATGGTTCATTTAATATACCCTACTGTCGGTGTGTCGCCTTTGGCTTTGCGAACAGTTCCCCTCCAAGGCCCTTAATTTTTTTCCACTGTGTATGTACTCGTTCGTTAAAACGGAGATTTCATCAAAACCCTAAGGATCAATGCACGCCTATAAAAATTGTTTAGGGATTTGATCATATTCACTTAATTTTTTAGGGAAATGGGTATATCCAGTTGTCACTACTAATCAATTTCCTCCTTCCATCACTAAACAGGTTTAGGGATCATCACATCACTAGCTTTATTCAAGGAAATGACCATACTGAGTTGTAATTTTAACATCAGGCGTAGATTAATCATCTACCTTAGGGTTTTGATAAAATCCCCATTTTCATCATATCTCTGCGATACTTATTTAATTAGTTTCTCGGAAACAGCTCTAACGATTTGGATGAAATTTTGTATTTAAATAATGTTTTACTTTCCAAGTTTATCTAGATAGGTGTCAACCCAGAGAAAGAAAGCAAGACAGAGAGACGCCGAGCTACTCTCGGTCGAGGTAATACATTATTAACACGGTTAATTATAACACGGACGTGACTTTCGTTTTGCGTAACTGGGAGTAAAGTGGATTTGATGTTTAACTTAGTTTAGGTAGGTAGTATATAATATGTACATTCATTAGCAGTTACAACTGACTTGTATGCTGTGTCTTCTATTCACGTGCGAACCAGTCGTATTGTAAGAGAGGATTGTGCGTAGGAGTATTAGTTAGTAGCTAAGTACCAACTTTAGTTTTTCACTAACTTTATCAGTATTATTACCCGCTTAAACCTCGGTGAACTGTATTCAAACAATTGTTAGGATGCTTTGACGGGATTACTGATGAATGGGCAAAAAACTTTTCCCAAAGTATCAGATCCCAAACTATTTTACTCAAATTATCATTTGGCAAAAAATCATTAGTCAATACCGCTAAACGCAATTTTACAGTTACCAAAAGTATTTTTTGACAAATAAGTAGTCACGTAAGGGACACAAGTTAACCCTAACCTAACCTACTAATGACAAAGCAAAATGATGCCAAATGTAAATTTGACCAAATGAACAAAATGCGAAATATAAATGTGCTAAAGATTCGTTTGGGAAATAAAACTACTGCGATAAGTTTTTTGGGAAGTGAAATTTGGCGAAAAATATTTTGCCCAAAGAGCAGTACACCGCTTTGACGACCCAAGTAACTTTCAGTAATAAAATAGTATTAAAAAAAACTGTACTGCTAAATTGTGCGTCACCGTTATTGTATGTTGAAACGCCATGTGCAAATAACCTGTTGAAATCAATTTTGCAATCACTCAATCATATCGCTATAATAGATTTAGACAACAGTGTCAAAGTAACACACACATCATCAACAATTATGCATAATACCGATCATATAGGCAAGTCTACGAGGAGTTTGACCCTGACTCTAATTCCTCCTTTCATGAAATTTGCAGTATGATTAAGTGGACTGTCAATAACCACATTTGGATTATTTGATAAACATACTGTGTAGTGTATACCCTACCTAGTCATACCTACTGCATTTTTTTTCGGAGGAATTAGTGTCAGGATCTCCATACAAAATAAATCCCTATTGACTAGCCTAATAGGTAAGTGAACTTGTATGTAGCAAACCTATCTAACCCTTACCCTGCATTCATCTGCGGGTTTATTTAAACTAGGCAATTTTAGACTAGAGGCAAATAAATATAGACAGTTGGTAAAATCGACAATTGAATAACTCTTATCTGCAAGTACTTATAGTGTCCGCATTGGGTGTGCGTGGGGATTCTCGCCCAGCGGCCCTAACATGAATGCCACAAAGATAAATTAAACCCGTTTATCTCTATGACTATCTCTTTCGTCGGCACTAGTGTGAGAGAGATGCACTTAGAGATAAGACGGTATATCTTATCTTTGTGTCATTCATGTTAGGGCCGCTGTTCGTCATACTATGAGAGGTGGTTTTGCCCAGCAGTGGAACGTAGATGATGTAAGTTCAATGTACAGATGTAGTGCATAATTAGTTTCCATCGTGTTTCATCGGAAAAGTTCGTATTATCGTGCTCTCTCAATTAGCTTCAGCAGGCCCCCAATTCTCGGTGCATTCGAGATAATCTCACAATCTAGATTAAACGTCAGTGCATACAGTCATTTGACACAACTGTATGAATCTGAGGTTTAATCTCGCAATTGACATTATCTCGAATGCATCGAGAATTGGGGGCCAGTATCCATCATACCATGCTGTCATTTTTTATTTTGACATTTGACAGTAAATAATAAAGTTTCATATGAATGAATATAAACATGTCACTCATGTTATACAATAATTAATTGACACTTCGGGTCCCGTCGTCTTCGGATTGAGATCCGAGTTTTACCGATGGAAACATATTATTCACTATATCTGTAGTTACTATGCGCTTAGTTACTAGGGGTTTTAGTAGGCGGTACACAAAACATAAGCTAAAGCTCAACCCTGCGATATGATAATTTTTTTTCTTGTTTTTAGAGCGCAAAAACAATGTAAAAGAGCAATCTGTAAAACCTATAGAAAGTTGTTTAACTGTTGGTAATACTATGTATGTACGTATGTAGGTATGTAAACTCTTTATTGCACATAAATCACTCGCAACAATTATGCATTGACTTATGGAATGTACAAAGGCGAGCTTATCGGTTATGGGATCTCTTACAGCTAACCTTGGAATTTTAATAAGAAAAGACAATGCATGACGATGGACTAAACTACAAATAGTATACAAAGAATTAAAGATGTTGATGTTTAATAAACCACTTAAGTGTAAGGCGAATATAATAGGAATAATAAAATAATTGACAACGGTTACTAGAGGCACCATGACTCTGTGAATTGTAGAGCTCACTCAAACGTCAAGGTTACCGCAAATCTATGATGTCCCATTAATCGGTCCTTGCTAATGAGTGACGCGAAGCCGATAACGGCTGCCTATCGCTCGCCTCGGCGAATCTCTGATAACGTATCACACTCATACCTAACAAATGCACACTTATTGTTTTTCATACGTAATGAACGCGCGACGTTTATTAATTCCTAACAATATGGTGAAATAATGTGACAGTACGAGTGCAAGATGAGTTTTATTATTACGTGGACGTTCTATTGTTTCTGTTTACTTGTGGTTGTGGGCGCGGAGTCGAGTGAAGGTATGATGAGTTTCTCCTTTTTACTTATCAGGGATAGCTCTAGCTCCAGTCCAGCTCCAGTAAAGTCAGATAACAATAAGTTTTTTTTTTTCAATAGCATTTTTATATGAAGCTTTTTGCCCATTGCACTTTAATATTGCAATAAATGCGTACACAAATTTGCGTGTCTGTGGTTGCCCGTTGAAGAGTTCCTTTATCCGGAGTTAGCCCTGGATGTCGATTCAGGTCATGCGTACCATAAAAAAGCATTGTCATCGGAACTGAACCAATATATAAACATTCAGCTTCGTAGGAAGTGGTTCTAATTCAGCTTGCAAGATATGACCCGAACATACATACATACAAACATTGTCAGTTAATAGAAAGTTTGTAAAAAGACATTTTATCTTACATGTTTGTATCATATCACATAGTAAACACATTGTCATATGATTAGTTATATCGTTACAAATGATAATTTGCATATAAGGTGAAAAGAAGGCTACAATATTTTTTTTGTATTTATGCATTACTAATTTAAGTAAATTATTTCCATTTATAATTTATTGTTTTAGGATTTGATAAATACATACCTAATCGAAGTAGCTGGATTTAACCACTGTAAACTCAGTTTTTTTGCTTCAAAACTGGAATTGAGCGGACACAAATTGAGCTGACCAGATAGCTCTTTCATGTCATTGAAATGTTTCAAAGAGTCCGCCTCGGCTCGTCTCCGTTTTAGAGAGCTACAGGAAAAAAGTGGGTTGAGTCTCTCAAACTTAATTAGTCCATATTCAAAATAACTTTCAGAAGTATGCACAGCCGTGAACTGCATAGGTGAAGAATATGAATGCATGGGCGATAGATGTTACTGCGCTACAGGGTACGTGCCTAACCCTTACCAGAGTGCCTGCGTTAGATGTCCAGGTGAGGAAATGATTGTATTGTATTTTGTATTAAATCATCATTATTAGGTTTCTGTTTATTGTTTGTTTTGTTGTTTGTTAAGCGAAGTGAAGGAGTCAAAATGAAGTCGCGGCCTTATATTAATGTTGATTAATTTTTTTATTTACCAGCGTAACGTTCGCGTGGAGTTCGTGTATCGCTATTTCCTCAAAAACTGTACATATTTCCGGGATAAAAAGTACCCTATGTCCGACTATGGCTATGCAAAAAACAAATCAATCCAACGCACAGTTTTACCGCAACAGAGTAACAAACAAACAAATAAGATCACTTTCGCATTTATAATATTATAAGGATAGTATATTTTTGCCTGTGACTTCGTCTCATGGAATTCGTTTATCGCAGCGCCATCTTACCGAGGAGGTAGTAAGCATTTCTCATATTTCCTCTATTTATAAAAAATCCTGAAAATCCTTCCTGGATATTTGTACCAATTTTGATGGAATTTGGTTAAGCCGTTTGGCCTGTAAACGTACCAACAAACAAACGAACACACTTTCGCAGTTATATTATAGTACCTATGAATGGATTAGTATAAGTATTAGTATGAATAATAAAGTGTGATCAATGCATAATTAAATAAGATATATGAATTAAACTTGTGTTGTTTGAATCACACCGCATTTTGAACGTTAGTTTTTTTTAAAGTTATTTTTAAGTAAATAAGTCATACAATTTTTTTAACTGGGTAGGTACTAACTTTTTGAAATTTACTTATCTATCTATCCGCAGACAGCGTATCAATTATAATAGTTTAACGAGGATATCTGAATAACAATCAATTTGTTGATTGACTCTTTGATTAATAGCTCAATTTATAATGCAGTAGGGTAAAATATTACATATAAAAAAAATATAAATACACATGCAATCAAATTGGACATAAGAAATCATGGATTACAATTTAAATTGCAACAACATTTATACGTTGTGAAATAGTCGTGACGTTGCATGCACTTGAAGTCTTCGGGTAGGTACTTATATTACGCTGATTTAATTCGACAATGGGTCCAATTCGAAACGGTGTCGCCTAAATTTAAAATAAGAACATGTCAAATTCGATTTTGTATGGCACAAAGTTGTCAAAATTGAGTATGACGTTTCTTATTTAAAATTTAGCGGCTTTTAAATTTAGCGAACACAGTTTCGAATTGGGCCCATTGGCCCAACGTATTTTCGCTAAATTTAGAGGTCGCTAAATTTGAAATAAGAAACGTCAGACTCGAATTTGACAGCTTGGAGCTATACAAAATCGAGTTTGACGTTTCATATTTTAAGTTTAGGCAATTTTAAATTTAGCGAACACCGTTTCGAATTGGACACAATATTATGTTTAAAAATGATAATAGGATTTATTTATGTGACGATTTTAAATGAATACCAACCCTAAGCCAAAAAGTGTACCTACAGTGCCGCCGCTCCCCGAGCTCTTCTTACTGCTAATTATATTGTTATCGAAAGAGATTCAGGGAATGAAACATTTTATCTAATCTTAACGGTGACTGTCACTTCGTATTTATAAGTAACTAGCTTTTGCCTACGACTTTGTGGGCGTAGGATTCGTTTGTCGCGATTCAATCGCGAATTGTGCAATTTTCTGGAATAAAAGTATCATATGTCCTTCCCCATACCCCAAAGTAGATCCTTGCCTAATTAAATCAGAACCGGTTCAGCGGTTAACTGATTTTTCAGCACCTATTTGATTCATTAAAGGATTGGTTGTTTAAAAAAAAAGTAGCCTATGTCTTTCCTGAAAGTTCAAACTATATCGATACCAAATTTCATTAAAGTTGGTTAGGTAAGCGATTTAGTCGTAAATCACGCAGATACATAAGAAGACATCTAGGGGCTCTCATCGGGCCGCATGTTCTTCCCATAAATAATTTTTACAGCCCCTATTTCACCCTGTTAGGGGTTAATTTTCTTTAATATAAGTAGCCTATGTTCTCAAACTATCTTCACACCAAATTTCATCAAAATGGATTTAGTGGTTTATTTAGCCTTGAAAACTTAACAGACAGACAGAGATACTTTCGCATTTATAATAGTAGTATCAGTATGGATAATATGTATAGTAAGTATGAACTAGTGGCCCCACTACAAACAGATTCGCACGCGGTATTTCTTTGTCCATTTTACCCCCTTAGGGGTAAATTTTCTTAAAATCCGTTCTTAGCGGATGTATACACAATACACCCTAAAACCTACTTGTCAAAATTTCAAATTTGTAAATTGTAACATTGTGATTTCAGCGCCATCTATTTCTTGAACTATCACACTGGCTGTTATATTAATTTCCCCAAGACCCGCGTGCATCTTGCAGTATACCTAGGCTTACGGAATTTGAAATTATTTTGTGGAGCATCAGAGTGCTGGAAAACTCCAAACCAAGGCGTACAACCAAGATAAAGCTATAAATCAACATTTAAATACCTTTCTGACTAAATCGCACCCATATATCGCTTTAATGGGTCGTTATAAGCGAACTCGTAATAAGCGCGCACCACGCTAGATCACCAGAGCATCTCCTTATCAAAAACTATTGTTCCGTTTCCAAGTGTACAATTTTAAAATTATGATCCAAAAAGTTTTATGATGGTCCAAATACAGTGTAAACTCTATATAGCGACTGAAGGGACAGTGCATTTTATGGCGTTATTGAGAGTTGTCGTTAAATGGGCAGAAGAAAAATGAATATAACTTTACCATTATAACTAGCGGACCCAGCAGACGTCGTCCTGCCCGGTGAGTCACCCTTATCATTTAGTGGTATGAAAAATAGATGTTGGCCGATTCTCAGACCTACTCAATATGCTCACAAAATTTCATGATTATCGGTCAAGCCGTTTCGGAGGAGTACGGGAACGAATATTGTGACACGAGAATTTTATATATAAGATATAATACAATTTACAAACAATAAACATTGCATTGATATTGATAAAAATAACAACGTTTATTTCGTAAAGCCTATTATCTTCGTCTGACATTTTTACAGTGTCAGTATTTTAATTTCGGCAACTTAGAAAGAACTGTTCATCTCTTAAGAGGGCACCGACCGTCCAGTGGCGCCCTCATCACTGTTATTGTGTTTTCTATTAAAGGAAAGTATTTTATTAAAATTGAAGCCGTATAAGTTGTTACGCAACTTAATACACAACGTATATGCTATGTAATATAGCTTTGCAAAGTATAACCATCATCTAATCAATTTAACAGAAAAAAGCGGCCACTATTTTCTATTAAATTGATTAGATGATGGTTATACTTTGCAAAGCTATATTACATAGCATATACGTTGTGTATTAAGTTGCGTAACAACTTATACGGCTTCAATTTTAATAAAATACTTTCCTTTAATAGAAAACACAATAACAGTGATGAGGGCGCCACTGGACGGTCGGCGCCCTCTTAATAATGACGTATTGTGTCGTTTAAAGTGGGTGTGATGGTACATAGTATATAATTGTATGAACAACAAGGTAAACCAGGCATGTCAAGTAATTACGAAGTTTTAAAGAGTTTGTCGTTAAATCGAGTGGCGTTAAATAGAGTTTACATTGTATTGGAATTTTATGAAAAAAAACGTAAATTAAATCACACCTATAAAGTATAAAACGAAGTCGCTAATTCTGTTAGTCGGTGTATTCGTACCTTGAACTGCCATGTGATTCTCTAACGGCTGATCAGCGATAAGGGACACATTACAAACCACAGCACGTCTAGCACGACCTGCCCGCGAGTCGTTTGTCGCTCAGTGCATCCCTTACATACTTGACTAGTTTGACAGAGACGCACCGAGCGACAAACGTCTCGCGGGCATGTCGTGCTCGCCCCCTGGGCGTCTATTCCGGAACGTCTAAGTGATACTGCAGCAACCTGCGAGTGAGACTCGCATCTCTCTCTTACGCATTACGCGTCGTGCGGAAGAGAGGAATGAGAAATCTCGCTCGCGAGTCGCTATAACATCATTTAGCGTTCCCGAATAGAGGCGCTGAATGACTTTGTCCTTCCGTCTAAATTACCTAATAGCTTCGTTTATCCGCTGATCCGCCGCTACGTAAATTAAAGAACCACAGCACTGAACAGCTGTTGATTCAGTTTTCTCTATCATTTTCAGTGGCGTAGTTACCGAGGGCTAGATGGTGCCTCGCACCGGGGCCCCCGAGCTCAGGGGGCCCTCGTAGTGAAATAGCTAAAGATTTTCCCACCTTCGGAATGGAAATAAAATAGGTTGCTCTTTTTTTGCACCAGGGCCTTTGGTTACCTAGCTAAGCCTCTGATCATTTTGACAATTTCTGGAGGAAGCTTTAAATGGTTCATGCATAGCCGTATAAAGCCAGGACAGGATTCTTGTTCTTAATATGATAAGGTTGATAAAGCATGATTTAATAATTCCAGGGCTAGGCGAGAGATGTACTGGGCAATGCTGCAACCCCTATAGCAATGGCACGCTTCAGTGCTGGCAGGGAGTCTGCCAACCCTGCTACGACTCACGAGGCACTTGGATGTGCCGGTGAGTGTTATCTCGAATATAAATAATCATTTTTATTTTCGACTTTTTATTTGTGTTATGCTTTATTTTTCACGTTAGTAAGACCTATGCTGTCATCATAAAAGAACTCACAGCTTTATTATACCTAAGTATTAAAAATTTAAGTGAGAATGATTGATAACCAACTTTAAATCGTTATAAATCCTAAATGGTCATTCCAAATGAAAAATGATAAGAGAAACCTTCTTTTTCACAATATGGCGTCTGGTTGGCGCCATATTGGATTTTGATTACTGTCATGTCTTTAGTGACACTCGCAAGATTAACACAAATTGATTGACGTAAGAAACATCAAAATCGGCCCATGCGTTTAATCTCTAGAGCGCCACAAAGGAACATACATACAAACATACATAGGCTGATAAAAACATTACCCTGTTTTGCGTTGCGCAGTCGGATAAAAATACAACAGAAATAAATCCACACGTTTTCTAAAACAGAATATAAAGATTCAATAACATAAATAATATATTAATAAATAAATAATAAATATATTGGTAACAATTGACAACAAAAAATATTTATGGACAAATACAGAACTAGGTACAGTCCGATAAAAAACCGAATAAACCCTTGTCCAGAACGAATTTACTTTTGTAAGAAATACGAATCACATGTATACATACTAAGGGATCCCCAACACTATAGCGCCTTTAGAGCGTCGGAGACTTGACAGCGCGCGCAGCGTGGACGCTCGAAAGACGCTAGTGTGGGGAAGCCTTAGACATATGATATCAGCTATCAAATTAATTTCATCGTTTCTCGTTCCAGCGACTCCCTAGACCAAATTCTGCTGATATCCATAACGCAGGTCGTCATGGCAACGGCACTGGTCCTCGGCATTATTGCCACGTTTGTGCTGCTGTATAAACTGTGTGCTACGACCAACTTGAGGTACGTATATCGTATGCACTGTGCAGTCATACGCCGTAGAAGCGAACCAAGTTGCAATACGAGTGAGTGCATTGTAACTTAACAAACGCAATACCTCAACCGACAATGTTTACGATTGAATTTTACGGATAGGCTCGGCTCTAACGGTAACTTATTTTAAAAAAACCGACTTCAAAAACCCTTTAAAAAGTAAGAAATAATGCCCTTCGTAATACATATACATTAAATATATCGAAATCGGTGTCAAGTAAATGTATGAGGGTTGGATTACAGAATTTTCTTGCCACCGACTTTGATATATTTAATGTATCCCTTAATCAACAATATATCTGTAGTTTCTAGGTAATTTACTTACGAAGGACATTATTTCTTACTTTTTAAAGGGTTTTTGAAGTCGGTTTTTTTATTTGTTAAATTTTAATTTTTTAACTTTTTTTAGTGATTATCATATGTGATTTAACGACACACATTTACTACATCAAGTATCAATAGCATAATGCCAATTGCTCATCACCCTTTATAAAATGTTGCTATCCAAGATGCAAGGACGTCAATCGTTGAGGAGTTCTCCTTTTTCTTCATCACCGGTTCTATTTTACCACTTGAATTTTTACGAGCATAAGTTGCTTCCCGACCTTATACAGAAATCTAATCGCCACCCGTGAAATACTTATAATTGAAGAGTTCTGGTGGTCACCCGTGGTCTTTATCATCAATTCCACTTCACTAAATAATGTTTTTAATACATAACTGCTTGAGTCATGAAAGAAAATATTAAAATTTCTATATGTGTGCCTATAATATTTGAGGAGTTCCTTCGATTCCTCATAGATCCTCTCATCAGACCTCGACTTTGATTACAACGGGACCAATTTGGAGAACTACCCTATCGATTAAAAAAAGAATCATCCAAATCGATCCAGCCATCTCCGAGTAAACGGTGTACATACATAAAAAAAATAAAAAAAAAACAAATATACGCGTCGAATTGAGAACATCCTCCTTCGGATTTTTTGAAGTCGGTTAAAAAAAATATATACAAGCCTTTAGTAATATTCTGCACATAATCAGTCCGCCAGTCTTAGAAAAATTACAGTAGCAATAACATACGTAGAAACGAATCACGAATGTATTGGGATGATAGCTTGATACAACTAAAGGCCCTGCTAGCCTGCTACATGATCGGGATGAACAGCCCGACAGAAGTGATTTTGGTCAGGTTGCAGTTCAAAATTGATCACCTGGAAGACGATCGGGCATTGAAAATGGATCGGCTCTTAACGACCTTGATCGGGACGGCAGCCAACCGCCAATCGTCCGACCCTGTAAAACTAAACGTGATTTACATCGACCTCATCAATTGACCTCTGTCGGGCGGCTATCGTTCTGATCGTGTATTTCAACGTGCTTTAGCGCTGCTGACATGACACCAGCCTGTGATTATTTAATGTAAAAAGCGCTTCACTCGCTGATGAAGACTCGTCTGCCGCATAGAAAACTATTTTGAGCCAGTATGAAACTCGCGAGCCAGTTTGAGAATTATACACACCCCTGGTAAAAGAGGACTGAACTGAGAAGAAACTCTTGCGCATATGCATATATATTATTCTAGTGTCCAGAAGCGAGATCCTCTAATTGTTTATAAACGAACTTATACTTCTAGACAGTTGGGCTCCAGCAACAGAAGTCGACTGTCTGTTGGTAGTCTACAAGTATACGTTGAAGAAAGACTACGAGATGCGCCACCAAGGTAGGTTGAGCCACTAAATATTTTTAATTCTTCAGAAACTGGTTTTTATATATGCTATTCACATACAAAGATAGATACAAAAGAAAGCCCAGTACCTTTAGCCCTTTTTAGGGTTCCGTACCCAAAGGGTAAAAACGAGACCCTATTACTAAGGCTCCTCTGTCCCTCTGTCCGTATGTCCGTCTGTCCGTCTGTCCGTCTGTCCGTCTGTCCGTCTGTCCGTCTGTCCGTCTGTCCGTCTGTCCGTCTGTCCGTCTGTCCGTCTGTCCGTCTGTCCGTCTGTCCGTCTGTCCGTCTGACCGTCTGTCCGTCTGTCCGTCTGTCCGTCTGTCCGTCTGTCCGTCTGTCCGTCTGTCCGTCTGTCCGTCTGTCCGTCTGTCCGTCTGTCCGTCTGTCCGTCTGTCCGTCTGTCCGTCTGTCCGTCTGTCCGTCTGTCTCCAGGCTGTATCTCATGAACTGTGATAGTTAGATAGTTGAAATTGTCACAGATGATGTATTTCTGTTGCCGCTATAACAGCAAATACTAAAAAACAGAATAAAATAAATATTCACGTTTGTTGTAAGGGGGCTCCCATACAACAAACGTGATATTTTTTTTGCTTGCTTATAATGGTACAGAACCCTTCGTGCGCGAAACCGACTCGCATTTAACCGGTATTTTTAAACTAAGTTATGGATCCCTAAAAAGGTGATATTTTTATAAATTTAAGTTTACATTTTAGGTACTCAAGAACAGCTCCAGCTGGATCAGTCGTATACCCTGCTGCTGCATTTATGAATGCAGGATTTGTAAGTAAAACTACGATTTTTATAATATTTGATTTGGTCACCGTTCAGATGAGATTACCTCTTTACTATCCACCTTAGAACTTCCCAGAATGCACCCATACTGCGACATTGTACTTATAGCATTCTAAGCAAGTTCAGTGGTGGAAACCTTGTGCGTTCAGCTCAAGGGATAGTCTGTTCGCAAATCCTTTTTAAAGTTCCGTACCTCAAAAAAGCAAAAAACGGAACCCTTATAGGATCACTCGTGTGTCTGTCTGTCCGTCTGTCACAGCCAATTTGCTCCGAAATGGCAGGATCGATTGATTTGAAATTTGGTACACACATTTAAGTCGGTGACCGCAACACGGACGTGTAACGTAAATAAATGAATTTTTAACATGGAGGCCATTTTTGGGGAGTAAACTAGAAAATTTTAAAAAAGTTTTGCAAACTTTAACGTGCGACATATCAAATGAAAAGGCTCGTTGTGAGGATCCTAAATATATGTTTTATATAATTTTAAGATATATGGTTTTGAAGTTATTTATGAAAATGGGCGAAATTTTACCATTCCCCAGACCACGGTTTTCTTTATATATTTTGAAGGCCCTTGAACCAATTACACTAATTAATAGAAATAATAGGCGCCTTTTTAAAAAGTTTATACCGTGAATACAGCTCTTATCACCGAATTATTCACACTTAGGTATTAGGCAAATGCATACAAATTTTTGTTCATCTTTCTGTTTATGTTGGTCTGATTACTAGTGTGAATCTAAGTACTCGTATTGGTATCTGAAGAAAGACATTCAATGCTCTTTATCACTAGGGAAAACTATTTTTCCTTAGCGAAGCAGAAACTAACTGATTTCGTATTATGATATGATGAGCAGGAGACTTAAAAGGCTTATTTATTATTTCAGATACATGACAGCAGTGTGCCGCCACCGCCTTACACTCCAGAAAATAAGGACATAGAAGGTGTACCTAATACCCAGTTACACATATGAAAAAATATAGTTAATATTACGCACTCACGTTAGAATTTTGTACTTACGTTACCAATAAACCAAAAAAATGCTATCAAAATCTCGAATTAGCCATCAAGTAGGTAGAGGAAATTACTGGCCAAAACAGTGTCGGGCCGTGCATATGGTAAAGCTATATAAGTCTCTGGAAAAATGTTGAAAACATTAGAACATGTCATAGAGACAGGCCAAACCATTTATATTACAAGTTGTTAATCCTCATATTTTTATTTCAAATCTTAAGAAATTCCAAGCTTACAGGGCAATGGAGTGATCCACTAACTGGCTAGCGCTTGGCTAGACGACGAGGCCTGAGGCTAGCCACTGAACTACAATATAACTGTGCAATATCACTTACTGACCGTCAATATCATCTACTGACGATCAATATAATTGTGCAACCAGTGATATTGTATGTAGGTCAGTGGCTAGCCTAAGTATATCCCGCGTACATTAGAGAATCAATCAAAATGCTTTGCTGAGACCGTAGGCTAGCAAACATGTCATTAACGTATAGATTAGGTCTCTTTCTTAGTATACCAGGCAAAAGGGTTAGACATTTACGGCGAGGGCCGTAAAAACCTACCGTAAACCTACTTTAGTAGAATCCGGAGCGTAGCGAGCGATTCAAGCGTTATCGCCAAAGACGATAATTCTGCTACCGAGTGACACATACTGCTTTTCATTCCACCTATGAGGAAAATGCAAAAAAACATTATTTTTTAAGACAAATTAATTAATTAATTATTATGTTTTAACAATTAATTATTTTCACATCTAATTATGTATCGAATGTCAATAGTTGAATACCATATAAGAATGTCCCATCGAATGATGAAAGTGAAATATTATAGTCAGTGTATCAATTGAATAATAAAGATCTCTAGTTTCTGCGTATTTATATACTTCGTTTTATTTAGCAAGAGAAAGATCTTGACAGAAGTAAGCGTAAAGCTTCTTATTGAACACTTTTTACGTTAGTATGACGGAATAAGTGGAAATATATGTTTGATAGTTTACCATTTATTCCGAAATATTCCCGTAAAACGTATTCAATATAAAGAGGCTTTACGCTTACCTCTGTCAAGATCTTTCTCTTGCTAAATAAAACGAAGTATAGTTTGTGCTAAAGACTGTTATCGTGCTCAAGTAGGCGTTTTGCCATACTAAAAACCTTACTTGAGTACAATACTAATTTTAAATGCAACCAATTAATATTAATAAGGCCATACACCAAAATATATATTCTAAAACTTATAATAAGTACCTAAGTAAAAGCAAAATAATAAAATATATATTTTTAATGAATTATTAATTTCATAAAGCATATGGATTTTTCCTATTCCGTTCCTGATATCTATAGGTTGTATAGGTATTTGCCGTCAGGAAATCTTGTAATTACTTATTGGACTTATATCGTTGGTATCCATTCGTAGTCCATGTGTTTGGTGCCCATTACTTATCGTGTGTGTGTGTCTGCAAATCGGCGTCCCACTTCATTTACAAACATACTTATGATATCATTTCATATTAATAACGATCACAAGGAACGTAAAAACGTAAATGTAAATAAACTTAAGATATAACAACAAAAACCATAATTTATGCATAGGAGAAGAACATTCAAATATTAAACTTTTTTTTTATATCACAAGATTTGTCAATATCATATGTCATATTTTGTATCTTAAATAACTGGATAAAATTTTTTTTTTAAGGAATAAGAAGTTAGGTACGACTAGTTAAACTCTTGGATATTCTGATAATTATTTCATCGAATGGGTGTTTCATCAAATCGTTGGAAAAAAACAATCGCACGGCGCAGGGGGGCAAGTAAATTACGTATTACACCCCCAAAACGCCTATTTCAATGTATTTAATGAATCACCTAATTAACGATATATTCGATGTTTCTAGATAATTTACTAAAGAAGGCCAGTTATTATTTCTTAATTTTCAAAGATTTGTTGGAGTCGGTTTAATTTATTTTACTTTTTAGGGTTCCGTACCTCAAAAGGAAAAAACGAAACCCTTATAGGATCACTCGTGTGTCTGTCTGTGTCTCTCTGTCTGTCTGTCCGTCTGTCACAGCCAATTTGCTCCGAAAGTACTGGACCGATAAAGTTAAAATTTGGTATACATATGTAAGTCGGTGACCGCAACACGGACGCGTGACGTGAATATATGAATTTTAAACATGGGGACCACTTTTGGGGGGTAAATTAGAAAATTAAAAAAAAAAGTTTTGCTACCTATATCGTGTGACATATCAAATGAAAGGGCTTATTGTGAGAATCTTAAATATATTTTCTTCAGAGTTTTAAGAAATATAGTTTAGAAGTTATTTAAGAAAATAGGCGAAAATTGACCATCCCCCCCCCCGTATTTCCGAACCTGGGCTAAAATTATTAAAAAAAATACATAAAGTAGTTCTTTACCTATAGATAACAAGAAAACCTATAAGAAGTCTAACGTGGTAAATTTCAGATAATCATGTACGGAACCCTCTCCACGCGAGTTTCTCTCGCACTTGTCCGGTTTTTTATTTGATTCCTTGTCACTTTAATGGTAGTGCAGCGGTAGCCTAGTGTTGCAGAGGGTCTCGCGTTCAAACCTCGTCTCACACCTCTGCGATTTTCAGATCACATGTGCGAAATTGAATTTGATATTTACCACAGCATTTCGGTGAAGGAAAACATCATGAGGAAACCTGCATTCATAGTAATTCAAAGAGTGTGTGAAGTCCCCAATCCACACTGCGGCCGCGTGGTGACTACTGCCGAGTCCCTCTCACTATGCATTCGGACGTATATAAGCTGATGATGACATGGTAGGTAACCTAAGATGGTACCTAGTAAAGGCCCTGATCGACGAGCGAGCTTTACCGCCGTTTTATAGCTCGTGGGTAAAATTCACCCGTGTATTACAAAACCGCGGTCTTACCTATGTACCGACGAGCCTGGCTCGCGGCTCGTCAGTGTGTTTTTAGGGTTTCGTAGCCAAATGGCAAAAAACGGAACCCTTATAGATTCGTCATGTCTGTCATAGCCACTTTTTTCCGAAACTATGCTGTTGAAACTTGGTAAGTAGATGTATTCTTAGAACCGCATTAAGATTTTCACACAAAAAAAGAACAAATGAATAAATCTTTGGGGTTCCCCATACTTAGAACTGAAACTCAAATTTTTTTTTTCATCACGCCCTTACTTGTGGGTTATCTATGGATAGGTCTTCAAAAATGATATTGAGGTTCGAAAATCATTTTTTTCTAAACCTAATAGTTTGCACGTGAGAGACTTCCAAAGTGGTAAAATGTCCCCTCCCCCCCCCCTGTAACTTCTAAAATAAAAGAATGATAAAACGAAAAAAATATATGATGTACATTACCATGTAAACTTCCACCGAAAATTGGTTC
Organism: Tortricodes alternella; assembly: GCA_947859335.1. Taxonomy (NCBI): domain Eukaryota; kingdom Metazoa; phylum Arthropoda; class Insecta; order Lepidoptera; family Tortricidae; genus Tortricodes; species Tortricodes alternella. The sequence goes on along the minus strand of OX401979.1, from coordinate 9,140,572 downwards.
GAACGAGATCTAGTAAGTAGTTTTTATTAATACATCATAAATCACGGAACCCTTCATGGGCGAGTCCGACTCGCACTTGGCCGCTTTTTACTATATTTTTTACTCGGCTCGACACACAAGACCGCGTGTCGATCACGTCTGACGAGCCGAGCCGGTAGTTTTCGGCGAAAGCTCTATAAGAAAGACAAGTGGTTCTGCTATCAATTCACGTATCAAATGGGTTGCGACAACTGTTGCCTTTTTTCGATCTAACTTTTAACCCAACCCAAGCTAGGGCATTTTCGCAATTTTTAAAAAATTAATAAACATAATGCCAGCGCGTTTAGACGGATAAAGTTACATTTTATTCGTCTTAGACTTTATTCGTAGATTTTTTGGCTCTGTTTGAGAGTAGGAGGTGGCTTCAAACACTTTATTTAAGTAGTTATTTAAACTTCATTACACAAACATATTTTTATTAGTACGATTATGTTCGTTGTTTTGTTTACACACTAGCGCTGGGATAACCGAATAATTTCGTTTCTCATACACAAAAACCGATTAAAAAAACTCGACCGGCTAGATATAAAAATTAATTACTCCTCAATTAATGATCATAACGAGATAATTAGTATGTTGTTAGAATTAGCATTAAAAGGGCAAGTTTTTACAACATGTGGTTAACTTTCGTTAGTGTAATTTTTTTCACGAGATTTTTTACAAAATCGAGTAATGATTTTATAAGGCAGAAGTCTTTGTAGGAACCTATTATTTTTTTTGACTAAATGAACATTCTTTTTTCAGCTGAAAGTACCATTTTAGAAGCGATACGTTATCCCATAACCTATCTCAAAAAAAAAACCGGACAAGTGCGAGTGAAACCCGCCTGGGGAGGGTTCCGTTCCATACATGATTAACTGAAGTTTCCTATGTTACTTTAAATACCATAGACTTCTTATAAGTTTTCCTGTACTCTATAGGTAAAGACCTATATTTTTTTTTTTTTTTCAAAATGTTAGTCCTGGAAGTTTCGGAGATAAGGGGGGAATGGTACATTTTTTACCTATTTTCCTAAACAACTTCCAACCCATTTATTTTAAAATTAAAAAAAAAAACATATTTCAGATCCTCACAATAAGCCCTTTCATTTGATATGTCACTTGATATAGCTTGCGTAACTTTTTTTTTTTAATTTTCTAATGTGCCCCACAAAAGTGGGCCCCATGTTCAAAATTAATTTATTTACGTTACGCATCCCTATTGCGGTCACCAATTTATATAATTATGTATACCAAATTTCAAATCAATCGGTCCAGTAGTTTCGGAGCAAATCGGCTGTGACAGACGGACAGACAGACACACGAGTGATCCTATAAGGGTTCCTTTTTTCCTTTTGAGGTACGGAACCCTAAAAACATTTTTTTTAATAAAAATCATAACTTTGAACCTTCAAGCGTCGAACCAGCACTTATCGCTTAAAATGATTGGAAATGACCGCTTCTATGTCCCTGTTCGATTTGATCCATACTTCCAAGGACACCTGTATAAACCATGTTATGCAAAGTGTAAATAAAGATTTATTATTACAAAAAACATTCTAATACAGGTAGCCTTCATCAAAAAATAATGAACTACTGTGCAATGACCTCTACCGTCGCGTAGATGAACCTATTATATTACGAATTGAATTGGTTGGCGGCGCTCCACGTTGAATGTGGCAGAGCAGATCTTTTATTCGTCTGTGATGAAACGTCAACCATGTTTTATAAATACGTTTTAGGCTAGCTTCCTTTCAGCATAAGGCTAGCCACTGACCTACAATATAACTGTGCAATGTCACAGGTTGCACAATTATACAGTGCCTCTATTCGGGAACGCTAAGTGATTCTGTAGCGACTCGTAAGCCAGATTTCTCATCCCACTCTGCCGCATGACGCGTAATTGCGTAAGAGCGAGATGAGAAATCTGGCTTACGAGTCGCTACAGAATCACTTAGCGTTCCCGAAAGAGGCGCCTGATCGTCAGTAGATGATATTGACGCTCAATATTGACTACTGACGATCAATATAATTGTGCAACCAGTGTTATATTCTAGGTCAGTGGCTAGTCTTAGGCTACATTGCCAATTGGATCAATATAACTGTGCAACCAGTGATAGTGGTCATACGGTCACAAAAACCAAAAACTGTTTTTAAGTACCTACTTTGTGGTCACAGAGAGAATCTAGCTGGTCCGGTTAATGTACGTCCCAATAATGTTCAACCCGATAATGCACGACCACATAATTCACCACTACAATGTACACGAATTATTTTGCCTATTGGGCCGTGCATTATTGGGTCGTGCATTACAGGTCGTGTCAATCTTTATGACCCGTCTGACGTTCGTGTGAGAGGCGTCGCAGCAGCTAATATTAGATGTCAGCGGGACTGGAGTACCTAGAGGGAACAGGGGGGTTGAGGCGGGGTTCCGAGCGTTATGCCGCCTCCACACGCTTGGTGTTTGCCACAAATACCAAACACTTGCCAAATACCGACCACAATCACCCAACACAAACACGGCATCCCCAGGCTTGGCGAACATGCTAGTATATTCCAAGTTGGCAAACATGGCGGACGACGAGCTTGTTGTGGCAGCGATTACTTTTGGGTTGTCCTATTTTTATTTAAAAATGAAGCAAAATTAAATTAAACGAAAAAGAAGGAAACCAAGACGTTGTTGGATGACCAAAATTCACAGAAATCGTACAAGGTATGTACAGTACACTCAGTAATACTAATTTGATCAGCAAGCTCCCACGTACTACTGACAAGCGTTTGGATACACCGCAAACACGTTTGTCGAACACCCTTTGATTTGTGCACAAAAACCGACACCGACGCCGATCACTGGCAAACACAAACAAAAACAGACAAACAACGGCCAACACCTATCCACACGTTCGTATTTGATGTTTGATGTTTGCTGTTTGCCGTTGTTTGCCAAGCGTGTGGATGCGGCATTATATGAGTTGAGTGCTATGTTCGTACGCGCCACACTGTCACACTTTCTTGGAAAGTACAGTCGCTTTAGTGTTTTCGTGGATTTGTTGTTGAGAACATTAATTTCATTTTATTATTTAGTTAATTAGTATTGTTATTTAGTCCTATAAATTCAATTATTTTGTTTTGTTTAGTATCGTATTTAGTGGAACTGCAACTTAGACGATATAACGTTTTACATACGCAAGCGAGAAAGATTGTTTAAAGTGTAGATATACTTACCAATTTATATACAATTCCATCGGCGTTAACACTGTGTCGAACAGTGCCTTACGGGGTCAAACAAACCGTAATTTTCAATAAAACTTTTGCTACATAAATATGTCGATCAACGTGGTTACGACAAGAGGTTTGCGCGTTGTAATTACTTATATTACGCCTAATTATATCTACCCGACTGTACCAGCGCGAACTCGCACTTGCCTCTATGCTCAGACGGGTCATAAAGTTTGACGCGAACTGTATCTGCCTGTACAAAACTGGTACGAGCCGATAATCGGAAGCCAGTAATGCTTGACTAGATTATTAATGCACGACCTCGCGTCCAAGAGCTTCCGATTATCTGGCCATATATTCGAAGCACGGAATGATAATGCTCGACCAAATAATGCACGATCTGATAATGTACAACTCAATAATTCGCTTCCTTTCAGCATAAGGTTAGCCACTGACCTACAATATAACTGTACAATGTCACTGGTTGCACAGTTATATTGATCGTCAGTAGATGATATTGACGCTCAATATCGACTACTGACGATCAATATAATTGTGCACAGTTATATCGTAGGTCAGTGACTAGCCTAACATCTTACAAGCGAGCAAGATTTTCTGGCCTGTAAAAAAGTTAAACAGGTTAGGTTTAGCTTTTTTACAGGCCAAAAAATCCGAGTTGCGGATTATCAGGTCGTACATTATTTGGCCATGCGTTATTCGTTCGTACATTATCTTGAACAAGTTCGGTGCGAGGCGACAAATTGAAGCCACTGTACGCCCTGATAATTAATGCTCGACCCGATAATCCGCGTCCTCAGCTGCGGCCGGAAATTATCGGGTCGTGCATTCCCTAGTCGTTCACTATCGGCTCCCAATCTAGCTAGCTAGCCTATAGTATAATCTGTGCACAGAATTAATTTATTTAGCGAATACAGCAATTCTTTAAGCAATTTATTTTATTAAAATATTAAACTGTATCGATTAATTGAAGGAATTAGTACTGTAACTAAGCTTATAATTTTTTTATTACTGTAGTTTTCATACAACGATGGCTGATGAAGAAATAAACGGAGATACTGACGATATTCAGCACGATAAGGATAAGACCCAAAAAAAGACAGCAAAACATGACAGCGGAGTTGCAGACTTGGAAAAAGTGACGGATTATGCGGAAGAGAAAGAAATATCCTCACAGGACATATCTGGCGTAAGTCCATTAATGTACAGAATTTTGAGGTTATGACATGACCAAGAGCCTGCTTCTCTAAGAATAATATTATAAGTCGAATAATATTAGTTTGTTTTGTCTCGTAAATACTAATATTATTAGACTAATATGCTTTGAGAAATTAGCCCAAAGTTGCACTCCTCTGCTGCACTGGGAGTGAAGAAATAGCATAGAATGCGTGCAGATGCTTATCATCCTGGCATGTCGTAAAAGTCGACTAAGGGACGGGTCCTCTCCAACATGGTAGACTATCTGTATGGGCGATGGGCTGATCACCTGTCACCATACGGCTCATCATACCATCTTAGGACTAATTAATTAATTAATCGAACGTGGCCACAAGTAGTCTTGTGGCTCTACCCACCCTATTAGGGATTTCGGGCGTCATGCTATGTTATGTATGTTATTTCTTACTTGTTTTTTATATATTTCAGGCACTCTCACTAATAGGAGACAGAAGAAATAAGGAGGCTGCTGAAAGACTCGAAAAAGAAAAAGAGTTACAAAAAGTGTCAGTTAAAAAGGATGACATAGAATTAATTGTAAGTGTAAAACATTAGCTTTCTGCATTAGTTTCAGAAACATACTAACAGCTTGGATTTACAGGCCTGTTTATACTTTGATAAGTATGAGTGTAGGTGACTAGTGATTTTTGAGAGTGATTAGTGCATTATGTGTTGTGAGAGTAGTATCCAATACTGTTTAGCTAAAACACTGCATTCATACAAGCGTCCCTGCAAACTTGCAAAGCGCTAAACTCAAACTAAACAAAAACATGTCCAAATCAATTTACTGATAGTTGCACTACAAGTGAAATGAATGGGACATGCACAAGGGGCAACTAATGCAATCCAAATATGTTTAGTACTAATCACTAAGCACCTGCATTAATCACTAGCACTATCACTAATCAAAGTGTAAATAGGCCTTTATATGATTAAAAAGAGATTGGCACGGGTCTATATTGACTCCCATAAAATTAAAGTTCCGATTTTCACAATCCATAACGTTTTTGGTCATAATTATTACTAGTCATAATGTTATTAGTCATATATTAATAGGAATAATTTCTAAGTTCCGATTTTCGCTGGTCATATTTGTCGAAAGTCATAAAAACTATATTCATAACTGTTTATGTCATAATGTATTATACTTCATAATGTTACAGGTAATAACGATTATTACGTCTAAACTTGTTGAACTTAACACTAATATACATAAAATTTAAATACCTAACTTGTGCAAGGGCGAAAATTGCGGAGCGTAAATTTAACTTAATTTAATTATACCAAATGTGGTCAGGTAATCCTCAAATTCATAATGTATAACATTAAAAGACGAGAATCAAGCATAACATCTTAAACCAAGCAAGATTTTCTGCGCTGTTACAAAAAAAAGACCTAACATCGAAGGCTAAGGCGGGAGCGAAGCGAAGCGTAGCTCCCGCCTTAGCCTTCTGAACCTAACCAATCCAAATCGCTTCTGCTCCGACCCATTTTGCTCGCTCGCTTCGCTCGCTCGCTCACTGGCGATTACCATTTGTAGTCATAATATGTCAATTTCTTCAACATAACATTTTACAAACAAGCACGATACTTTCGAAATATTGAAAAATACCATTATTAATTTTAGACAATGAAACGGTATGGGTAAAAATAATTAGCACTTTAAAATATATAGCTTACAATATTACTGAATTGTTACCGGAAACATAATTTTAATTCCTCGGCGCAACCGGCAGTGACGTCAGACAAAGTGACGCGATGTCGTGTGACTTGGAGCGAGGCGCCGCGGGGCTCGACCTACAAGAGCGCCATTTGGCAGCCACTTTTGCATCGACTCTCGGATCGGACGGACGTCCACTATTATTTGATTTTGCCTTAGTTTGTAATTTTCATAATTAGATTAAGTAATTGTAAATGCTATTTTGTTAATGTGTTTCTTTAATAAATAAATGTTTTGGAAGTTAACATCAGAAGCGGGACGACCATTCCCTACTCTGTGTGTGTTTGTATGCATGTAAGGTAATAAGGTTAGAATTAACTATTTGATTCGTAAATAGATTAAAATGTCGGAGCAAAGTCAAAGTAGAAAACGTGATCGTAGCCCCGTTCCGAGAATTGAACAACATCTTCAAACGATACTCTCTCGTTTGGAGGCGTTGGAAGATAACTCTAGGGTTCCTAATGCTGGCGTGGCTGGCGCACGTGCCGACGTGGCATCGCGCGGCCCGCCGCAGCCCGAGCGCTCGCACACACCGCCGCTGCCCGCACCTCCGGCTCGCGCTCGAAGCTCACTGCCACCCAACGCTGGGATAGCGCTTTCTGAGGGGCGCTTTGGCTCGTGTGGCGCGAGTCCGAACACGTGCGTTTCACCAGGTGTGGCGCCCTCGAATGTCGAGGCCGTTATGAGTGAGGTAACGGACAAGCTTGTGACTGCAATCAACGCCATGAATCCGGTAAGATCAAACCACATTTATATTTCTAGCTTTGATCCTTCATTCAATGATTTTGACGTGTGGTGCAGCGAAGTCGATCATGTGCGTAATATCAATCGTTGGGACGATCGCGAGTGTTTGGCGCGTATAGGTAACTGTATGAAAGGGGACGCACGCGTGTGGCTTACCGAGTGGACGACCAATGATCGCACGTGGTCTAATTTTAAGCGCGAATTTCATTCTTTGTGTCCCCGCAGAATAGATACCGCGACTATTTTGTTCGATGTAATGAAAACGGATTCGGATAATTTCCCTACTTACGCGGAATACGCGAGGCGTTCTCTGTTGCGTTTACGTATTGTTAATGGACTAAGTGAGGAATTGATATCTTCCATTATAATCCGCGGTATCACTGACCCTCAAATTCGAGCTGCTGCTACAAATGCAAATACATTGCCTAACGATTTAGTCGGTTTCTTGTCTATTTATGTAAAAGCTGCAGGTAGTTTCAAACCGCGGGTAGTGACATCGCGTAACGACACGTCTAATATTTCACGTAAAAGAGTGCACGGTGATACGAAATCCAAATGTTTTTCTTGTGGGGGGTTTGGCCATAAGCAATACAACTGCCCTAAACGTACGAAATTAAACACCCAAGCTAATGGGAATCTACCAAGGCCGTCTTGCTCATATAGTGTGCCTCCACAATCATCACCATGTGCTTTTTGCAAGAAAATGGGTCATAAAGTTGAAGATTGTTTCGCGAAGCAGCGCGCAGAATCACGTGGTAAATCGCATGTTAATTTTTGTCGTGAGGTTGTGAATGCCTACAGACAAAATGATATCGCGACTGCGGTTATTCAGGGTGTAGCGGTTGATATTCTTATCGATAGTGGATCGCAGGTGTCACTGATTGCAGAAACGGTAGCTAAACATTTTCAGTGCACGCAAACACCCTCGTTTTGTACTTTGCGTGGCATTGGGAGCCAAGACGTAGAATCTAGCTTTTTTACAACCTTGACTGTCGAATTCCCTGAGATTACGCTAGAGGTCGATTTTCATGTGGTTCCGGAACGTTATATGAATGTACCGGTCATACTAGGTACAGATGTACTTAATAGGGAAGGTGTAATCTATACTCGAACTCGAGGCACTCAAAATCTCACGCGATCAGCAACGGTTCTCAGTGTTGAGTCGAATGTGCAATCACCAGTAAATACGCCTTTAATTGGTACCGATAAGGAGCGATTGTTAACAACCCTAAAGGATTTCGATAAGTATTTAGTGACTGGTACGGCTACAACTACGGTTACAACTGGATTAATGCACATTCGGCTACACAATGAAACGCCAGTCGTATACAGGCCTTATAAAATGTCCTATCATGAAAAGTTGCGTGTAAGAACTATCGTTCAGGACTTATTAGATAAGAGGATAATTAGAGAGTCTGAATCTGAATTCTCCAGTCCGATATTGCTAGTAAAAAAAAAAGATGGTAGCGACAGGATGTGCGTGGACTTTCGGGCGTTAAACGCCAACACAGTGAAGGATCGCTATCCATTGCCACTTATAGAGGATCATATCGATCGTTTGGGAAAGGCCAAGTTTTTCACAAGCCTCGATATGGCTACAGGCTTTCACCAAATACCTCTGGATTGCGATTCTACTCACCGCACCGGCTTTGTGACGCCCGAGGGTCACTACGAGTACCTCAAAATGCCTTATGGACTCGCTAATGCCCCAGTAGTGTACCAGCGCATAATCAGTAATACTTTACGATCTTTTATTGAATCTGGCCGGGCTCTTGTATACATAGATGACGTTTTGATACCAAGTGAGACTATCAGTGAGGGTTTACAGACTCTGCATGAGGTGCTGAGGACTTTGACCACTGCAGGTTTTTCGATAAATCTTAAAAAGTGTGTATTTCTTTCCAATGAGGTTGAATATTTGGGGCGAACGATCAGTCATGGTCAGGTAAAGCCGAGCGCAAATAAAATTGAAGCATTGGTCAGAGCCCGAGTACCAAGCAACGTGAAAGAGGTGAGGCAGTTCCTAGGTCTTGCTGGGTATTTTCGGCGGTACATCCCCGGGTATTCTCTTAAGACTGCTTGCATCGCCAATCTCACTCGCAAAGGTGTGCAGTTCCAGTGGACTGACGAGCACGAACAAGTTCGAAATGATATTATTGAACGTTTAACTAGCGAACCAGTGCTGGCTATCTTTGATCCGTCCTTGCCAACGGAAGTGCATACCGATGCGTCAGCCCAAGGCTATGGTGCAGTACTGCTGCAAACTGACTGCAATGGCCGTAAGCGGCCTATTGCGTACTTCAGTAAGGTTACGCAGGGTGCAGAGCCACGGTACCACTCATACGAGTTGGAAACGTTGGCTGTTCTCAAGGCGCTGCAACATTTTCGACATTATTTGATTGGGATACGTTTTAAAGTTATAACAGATTGCAACGCCTTGAAACTCACCCAACGTAAAAAAGATCTACTGCCGAGGATTGCTCGGTGGTGGATGTATTTACAAGACTACGATTTTGAGCTAGAATATCGTAAGGGGAGTGCGCTATCACATGCGGACTATTTAAGTCGTAATGCAGTAAACATGTGTGACATTCCGCGGCCGCACAACTGGGCCCAAATAGCGCAAGCCGCCGACGAGGAGACTCAATCTTTGCTACAGAAGCTAAATGACGGTGACCTTGATTCCACACGTTATGTTAAGCGTAAAGATGTCTTGTATTATAAACTCGATGTTACTGGCGAGCAGTCACGCTTATTGTGTTATGTTCCGAAAGGTCACCGCCTCAGCTTACTGCGAGTATTTCATGATGAGCACCAACACATCGGTGCTGAGAAAACTACCGATCTTATCCTTAAGCATTTCTGGTTTCCCGGACTTAAACAATTTGTTCAAAAATATGTCCAACATTGTATTGTCTGTTTAGCCCATAAAAAGGTACCTCGCCAGCCCTTGCAACCAATCGAATCATGGGACAAGCCCAACACTCCATTTGATACTGTTCATAGTGATGTTTTAGGGCCACTTCCAGATTCGAATGGTTTCAAATTTGTAGTTCTCATTGTGGATGCGTTTACCAAGTACTGCCTTTTATATCCCATATATAGACAAGACGCAAATGAGTTAAAGCGAGTGTTTGAGAATGCTATTTCTTTATTTGGTACTCCTAAGCTAGTCGTAGCTGACCGAGGACGAATGTATGAAAGCTCTTTGTTTAATAAATGGCTAAATGATCTAGGAAGTGATGTATATCTTATAACACCTGAGATGCACCAAAGTAATGGGCAGGCTGAGCGGTATTGCCGAACTGTTTTAAACATGATTCGTGTAGAAACCAACTTTCGTAAAGAAAATTGGTCTAGTGTTATGTGGAAATTACAGCTCACCCTGAACATTACTAAGCACAAAACTACTCAGTACTCACCTTTGAATTTATTGATTGGCAGCGATAGTACAACGCCCGTCATACGGTCCTTGGTGCGTGACGTTGCTTTGGAAGCAACAAGCCCTAATCGAGAGTCTCTTCGAGAAATGGCCCGACAGCGCGCGAGCGCGTTACTGGACAGAAACCGCGATCAACAAGATGCTCGCGTGAACGAACGTCGAAGAGCGCCGAGGTCATTTCAACGCGACGACCTGGTTTTCGTACGCAAAGCCAGTCAGTCTACCAGCAAATTGGATTCTGGCATGAGAGGCCCCTATACTGTAACGAAAGTACTGCCTCATGGGCGTTACGAGCTCAAGTTGGTGTCCGGTTCATATGGAAAAACCACTCAAGCCGCAGCTGAATATATGATGCTATGGCGTGGTGAGTGGACACCGGACGTGTGTATGGCGTTCTTTGACTGTAAGTATACTTGCGTAACCTGAGGGCTCTGCGTGTTAATCTTTGAATTTTTATAGGTTCAAAGCAACAAAAGAAAAATATAACCTATAAGCCTTGTTCTTTTACTATTGTTGTCTAAGCGCATCCTGAGGGCACTGCGAATGCTATAAAGAAAACAAAAATATCCCGAGGGCTCTGTCTTGATGTTACGTATCATAGGTGTATTCATAGAGGGATACACTTGTGGTTAAGTTGAATGCATCCTGAGGGCTCTGCAGATGGTCGTTTTGAACACCCCGTGGGCTCTGTTCTGATAAATATATAACCTGAGGGCTCTGTAAGTTTTCGTCATATTATTGATTTATCATAGGCAAAATAAAAATAAAAATATCGCCACTTGTTTTATTTAGTCAAATATTATGTGTGCCTTAATGCTAATAATGCTGTTTTTAGATGATGATGTGTCAACTGCCAACGACAGCACCGTAGCAGGCCAACCACAAGTGGTCGAGGTAGAGATTCACGCGCAATCACACTCTGACGATGTAGCGGGCGTGGACGCTCCACCTTCAGGAACGGCCGTGTTACCGGAAACATAATTTTAATTCCTCGGCGCAACCGGCAGTGACGTCAGACAAAGTGACGCGATGTCGTGTGACTTGGAGCGAGGCGCCGCGGGGCTCGACCTACAAGAGCGCCATTTGGCAGCCACTTTTGCATCGACTCTCGGATCGGACGGACGTCCACTATTATTTGATTTTGCCTTAGTTTGTAATTTTCATAATTAGATTAAGTAATTGTAAATGCTATTTTGTTAATGTGTTTCTTTAATAAATAAATGTTTTGGAAGTTAACAGAATAATAATCGTTATGCCTTTCTATGTTATAGATATCAATTTTATGACTTTTGATAATTATAATCTGTAACAATATGGATTATTAACGTTAGAATTATTAAGGTTATGGTTTACAACTTTTATGACTTTCGATAATTATGAGCATAAATAATATGGGAATCAATTTCTGACTTTCAAAATTCGAAACAATAAGTTTATGGGTAACAAGGGGATCCCGATTGGCACACATGTAAATTCTAGATGTATTGTAGGCAGAGGCATACCTATTTAAAGATTTTGTGCCCCGGGCCAGTAAGCTTTGCCGCCCCATTAACAAATAATAAAATATTGTAGACAGGTGGGTAAGCTTGACAATGAAAGGCGAACAGAGAAGGACCTGACACCGCCGCCCTCGCAGCCTGCTGCCCCGGGCCATGTCCCCCTTGGTCCTAGGGTTAATACGCTTACCATAGGACCGGGCATATGCTTTGACTTAGTTTGTTAGGCAGGCCAGAGGCATGATTAAGGAGGAATAGCTTTATTTTCCTAATTGGTATGAATCCTGGAACATTGTTTAATTTTTTGCGATACCGTCACATGTATGCGGGTATGCGGAAATCAGAACAGCATTCATTTTTTATCTCATCTAAAAAGGAGGCATACATGTTATAAATTAGGTTAAAGAATATGATTTAATTGAAGTTTTTATGTCAACAAATTTGTTTATTTCAGGTAAAAGAAATGGAAATCTCCAGAATACTTGCAGAAAGAACTTTACGGGAACATAGAGGTGATGTGGTGGCGGCTTTAACAACACTCACCAATTAAAGCAAGCGACACCATGGAAAATGTCTACTATACACCAAAACAATCTTTTACATTTAATAATTATTATATGGAAGGGAAATAGACTTTTCTATCATGCAGTTTGCTTTTTTATTTATTTAAATTAACCAGTTTTAATATAACCATGTGGCAACTCACGTGATAAATGATAATTATTATTATTATTATTATAGATTTTATGCACAGGCAGCTTATAGCTGATACGTGCATAATCAGTGTCCACTTGTGTTTTTTAATTGAAAATGTTTATCAAGTCTATTTTTAAAAGAGTTAACTGAGGGTAATGAATCAGGTATTTGGATTAATTAATAAAGTTATACCATTTTAATAGGATGGAAATGAAAAGCCTACTCGAGCTTGGTTCTGTTAAAACCTGGGTCTTTTCACTTGTCGCAAATAATGTGTCTGTCTTCACTGTCCTAACAGGCCAAAACTATTCCTGTGACTAAGGCCGGGTTTTCTAGAGGGCCGTTAGTAAATTTATCAGTAAATAATTAAAAAAAAATGGTCTGACAGACCTTTATAAAACCTGGCCTAAATGGTATCACTCTCACCCAAATGTTAACTAGAAGAAATCCCTCAAAGGGATCAGTTCACCTTCTTACAGGTGGCGGTACGAAAGTAGCGGTTACCGTTATTGCGCAGAAGTCGAAAATTGGAACGGGTCGGCGACGGTAGCGGCAGCAGCCGTACCCGCGTCGTACCCATGCGTACAAGCATGCTGGAGATACTACATTTCGTTCACCGCTAGACTTTCGCGCCGCTACCTGTATATGTATCTTCTATGTTAATTATGATCTTGTAATTATCTTAGCTACAATAAAGTGTTCTGTCATTTAATTACTATTTTATTAAACCACTTACATTTTAAATGATAATAAAAACCGGCCAAGTGCGAGTCGGACTCGCGCACGAAGGGTTCTGTACCATTATAATCAAGCAAAAAAAAAATCACGTTTGTTGTATGGGAGCCCGCTTAAATATTTATTTTATTCTGTTTTTTAGTATTTGTTGTTATAGCGGCAACAGGAATACATCATCTGTGAAAATTTCAATTGTCTAACTATCACGGTTCATGAGATACAGCCTGGAGACAGACGGACAGCGGAGCCTTAGTAATAGGGTCTCGTTTTTACCCTTTGGGTACGGAACCCTAAAAAAGATTATTCAGTACAGTCACAAAACATCTGTTTTGTGATACAGTCGAGTGGTGTCTAGCGATAGCGTTTTCAGACTAGCATTTTTTCTGCGCATTTAAGTTCGTAGTTTTTTATTAGTTAAGTGGTTGCAATCATAAATAGGAGTAGGTAGTATCAGCGTACAAAAACGACATTGAAAACGTCAGTCTGTAACCGCTCTTAGGCTAACCACTGACCTACAATATAACTGTGCAATATCACTAGTTGCACAGTTATATTGATCGTCAGTAGATGATATTGACGCTCAATATCGACTACTGACGATCAATATAATTGTGCAACCAGTGATATTGTACAGTTATATTGTAGCACCTGGCCCTCAATTCTCGCTACATTCGAGATAATGTCGATTTCGAGATTAAACGTCTGATTCATACAGTTGTGTCAAACGACTGTATGCACTGACGTTTAATCTCGATTGTGAGATTATCTCGAATGCAACGAGAATTGGGGGCCTGCACCTTTCGCACCTGCATATTAGTAAAAAAGGGGCAGATGCTTTATGTGCGCGATAAAAGCTAGTGTGCTAGGCACTCTGGAATTCAGATTATGGATTCAGAGGGCTTATACATCAACCAATTTAAAGAGAGCGCTCAGTGCCTAGCACACTAATTTTTATCGTGCACATAAAGCATCTATCACTTTTTAACTAATATGCGGGTGCAAAAGTGACGAATGCTTTATATGCGCGATAAAAATTAGTGTGCTAAGCCCTGTGACGGCCCATGTATAGCACACTAGCTTTTATCGCACACATAAAGCATTCGTCCCTTTCGCACGCACACATTCGTTAAAAAGTGACAGCTGCAATATGTGCGCGATAAAAGCTTAGTGTGCTATACATGGGCCGTCACGTTTCTGTGTAAAGCCAGCTATATAGGCGACGTGTTTAATTTGTTCTAAAACGGATATTGTAAAATGATATGAAATAAATTTTAGCAAGCATCTCATACCTCTTACTTCTTAATAATAATAATTTATGTAGAATAACTAACTCATTCAATGTTGCGTGATGCGAATGACTACGAATGAAAGATCTACTTTGTCTATGACTTAGAAAATGTACATAAGAATTCTATCTAATCTATGCTCTTCATAAAGGTGTGCTTGCGCTTTTGTCGTTTGACTTTTGTTTTTATTTATTTATTTTATGGTCGAAATCTAGTTAAATTACGTAGTGTTTTGTAATTTTCATTTATCTTGGCTGTGTTCAGTGCTCGGAATCAGCAGCAAGCTGTTATACACACACTACGTGAGTAGAATTTACATATTTTTCGAATGTCATATGTAGATTTTGTTACGAATTTCGTCCTTGACGTATGGTTTTCTGTACAGTAATAAACTAATGATGTGTTGTTTCTAATAAGCTTTCCATCTATTGCCTTTCGAAGAATTCGATAAGGCTTGAAAATGTGTTTGATATGAAGGTGGCAGAGATTGGTTTCAGTTCTTATCCAGTTTCCCTTTCATGACATGATAATAAGTTACCTTTTCGTTTCATCTCTATTTAATTCGGGTCGGTTACTCTAAAACTTTGTCCACTGCACCCTTCTCTGTACTTGAGCCCTGTAAAATCTCCCTGCCTAGGATGTATTAAAAGAGTACAGTTCTTCTCAGAACATTTGGCGCTTGGCTTAACTGCACAAAGTGAAGACAGTCTGGACTCAGGTGGACAGTCCACCATGGTTTGATACTTTGTGACAAGCAAAGTATCAAAGTACTTGATGATCCATCTATCTAGAGTTTGTACCCATTACAGCTAATATTTTTACTTCCTTTTATCAAGAAGTATCTTAATCTATTTGTTATTATGATATTTTAAGATATCTTATACAGCGGCCCTAACATGCAAGACACAAAAATAACTTAAACCCGTTTATATCTATGCCTATCTCTTTTGTCAGCACTAGTGTGAGAGAGACACACTTAGAGATAAGATGATTTAATTTACCTTGTCTTGCATGTTAGGACCACTGATGAGTAGAGGAAGGAGAATTACAATAACTAGTGTCTCATATCAACAAGTACCTGTTGGAAAATGGTCCCAGTAACAGTACTTTTTTTTCTCCGAATTTCGTTAAACTTGTTTTTATTTTACTGTTTGCTAGTTTGCCAGCTTTCAAACCGATTCCAATTGAACGATGGATGTGTATCCCACATTATCATTTACCTGAAAAACTTTTTCCACCTATTTTATTTGTCTTGGCCAAAATTTGTTTTATTTTTTTAATAGTACGTTTTTAATTATACAATATAACAATTGACTATTTAGCCAATAATACTTAATGCTTCTTAGGACTTTCAGTGCGTTATGGTTAGGGTTAAGACATTTAGTAGCATGCCATAGTTCTAAAGTACCATAGAGTCGCTGTTGTTTATAATATATCATGTATTTGCATTGTATTATATTTGCCTACTATTTATCCATATAGCACAAAAATAAAAAGCATAATGAAAATATTTGAATATTTTTAAATTCTTAAATAACAGTTTGAAACATGAATTTACTAACCCTTTGAACGCCATGGCCAAATATGGAATAATAATAATGATGACATTTCCTTGTCACTGTTGCTAAGCAACTTATTCTTATTAGATTGCATCTGGTAGATTGGCACTGATAGTCTGATTCGCAACAGAACTCCTAAATGGTCAAGTCTTTGCATTCTGATAGCAATATTTAACAAAGGTTGTAAGCAGTTGACATAATGATTTTGTCATCTGGTGCTAGTGGATATTATGAATGTATGTTATTTCATCAATTCACTTAAATCTTAAAATTAAAATTATTAAAAAAAACTGATCCATAAAACCCTAATAATGACTGGCCTACATTAGTAAATTACTTAGAAGTATAAGATAGATTTGTTAATTAAGTAATAAATTTGGTGGCAAGTAAATTAGGTATACATCTCTCATATGTGTTCATTTACTTGACAATTAAGTAATCTTTCTGATATTTCTATTTAAAAAAATGTAAACAAGACCTTTATACCTAGTTACTTATTTTGTTGTCAGCCTGTCTGTATGCCAATACTCTTTTTCGGAAGAAAAGCTTAACATATCATGCTGAAATTTGGCATAGTTGTAGTATTAAGAAGCCCGCAAAAGATAGCTAAAGTATAATTAGGGAGAACTAAAAATCGTTAGTCACCAACTAAACAAAAATGGAAGTCCAGAAAAAAAATGCTCATTGTGATGTATTTGGTAGCATAAACTTTTTCTTTTTTTCAGATTTAATGTTTAATTGTAACAAGCCGCAACCGAATTTAATTGTGAACTCCCACATCACCGGTTTTTAGGGTTCCGTACCTCAAAAGGAAAAAAACGAAACCCTTATAGGATCACTCGTGTGTCTGTCTGTCTGTCTGTCCGTCTGTCACAGCCAATTTGCTCCGAAACTACTGGACCGATTAAGTTGAAATTTGGTATACATATGTAAGCCGGTTAGCGCAACAAGGACGCGTGACGTAAAAAGATTAATTTTAAACATGGGGGCCACTTTTGGGTGGTAAATTAGCAAATAAAAAAAAAAGTTATGCAACCTATATCGTGTGACATATCAAATGAAGTGTCTATATATTGTGAGGATCTTGAATATATTTTCTTTTGACTTTCAACTAATAGTTTAGAAGTTATTTAGGAAAATAGGCGAAAATTGACCACCCCCCCCCCCCTTATTTCCGAAACTACCGTGGCAAACATTTTGAAAAAAACATAAAATAGTTCTTTACCTATAGATTACAGGAAAACCTATAAGAAGTCTATGGTATTTAAAGTAACGTAGTAAGTTTCAGATAATCATGTACGGAACGGAACCCTCTCCACGCGAGTTTAACTCGCACTTGTCCGGTTTTTTTGTTATTAGAACAATGAACCAAAAAACCAGTAGTTACTGCGAATTTCAGTTCCTGACCACTTTTGAACAGGGCACAAGGCAGAGAGACGGTGGTGTGGGGCCAAGCCTCCGCACCAGAATGGGCACGGGGGGCGTAGCCCCTTCGCATCACACAATGTGCATGAGCTAGTAATACTAATTGAACTTAAGTAGGTTCGTTAGTTATCATTTTGTCCTTCACAACATAAAAAAAGCTTCATACACTTAGTCACAGACCGAACAGGAAACAGAAGTTGAACTCAAAACATAATTACGTTGTTTGGCATTATATGGACAATTAAATATAGTTCAACAATTATTAATAACACAATGATCCAAGTTGGTCGAAAATAAAATGTTATTATTAAAATGAGTCCTCCTTTGGTGGAAAAATAATATAGTGGTAAAAGTAGTTAAGGATAACAGATACCTACATTGTTTAATGATTAAAATAACTAACGGGTAGGTATTTCACCAAATGTAAATAAGCTAATTAATCTTTCGGACAAAAAAACAAAGGCAAAGATAAATCTTCAATGGTTTTTGCCTAATCCACATTCAAACAACAATCTTTAAGACTTGATATAGGTAACTGAAAGTTCTGTTTTTACTGTAGGTATTCGAACCAGATAAAGTTGGCACCTTTGGAACTAGCAGTTCCAAACGTGTCAGTTAATTAGTTTATTTTCCATTTTAATAAATAACCTAGTTAATAATACTAATACTTTTATTCAATATTAGCAGTCTCGACCATCATTTTTGCCCTTGATACAGGTACCGGCACATTTCTATAGGCATAATCTTGAATGCGCGGAAGTACTTTTTTGGGTCCGTGGGCGCGAGTACCTGTGCGCAACTATCCCCACTACTTTGGCTCATGCCTCGTGAACCGTGCCGTGCCTATAGGTATTATGCAGTTCCTATACAAACTTTGAGAACCCTGTCTCCCCCCAAATATTTCCTTAGTAAATGACATGGACATAGTAAAAACTATAATATTATAAAGGCTCGGGCAAACCAAACGCGGTTGCGGCGCGTTTGCGGCGCGAACGCGGGCCCGCGCTGTTGTAGAACAGCGCGGGCGGATTTACCATGCCACACCGCCGCAACCGCGTTTGGTTTGCGCCGGCCTTAAATGCGAAAGTGTGTAGGGAATAACTGTAACCGAGTTCCATGCGGACGAAGTATTGTAGATGCGAAAGTTTGTGAGTGTGTGCGTGTGTGTGTGTCTAACGTATATATGTTAATCCTTCACGCTTCAACGGCTGGACGGATTTGGATGAAATTTGAATTTGAGATAGATAGATAGATTATTTTATCCCAATCCCACGTGAACAAAGGCACAGCTAGTATTATAATAAAGAACATACTTGTTACATTTCAAGTTGGTAGGTTTTTGAGGTTTAGGTATACAATATTTAATACACATTTTTATGTATTATTTTTGCTGGGGTGGAGGTCAATTAACCTATAACAATGTTAGTTTATTTAATCTCAACATAACTTGTTCAGTTTATATCTCCTAAACTTATCAAATACGGAACCCAAAAAATGGAAATAAAAAATATAGTTGTTGTTATTAAGTATTAGGTACAAAGTGAACTAACTACCAACCGTTTGACCCAGTGGTTCCACTGTTGGACTGCGAAGCTTAAGGTTGTGCGTTTGTTTTCCTTCAGAATCAGAACTTACACTCACATCTTAATAATATACTATGAACATGTATGTTATGAACTGTCGTTATTATAAAAATCTGAATTATACAACTCGGAACGTGCTCGGAACTTTTAAATTAGGAAAAGACTATTTTGGAATTTTTGTTTGTTCCCAATCACGCCTTGTCGAAAAGCTGTAAAATCTTGGCATCCATAGGCACATACCTATTGAAAAGAATTCTTCGCCAAGGCAATAATGTCGCGTTGACCTTCGGGATGTACTTTCAAGGTTATCGGGAAGTAGAAATAAGCTCCGCTAAGGCCATGCAAATAATGTAGCCAGCCGTAGGATTTTCTTTCAGCCAAGAAGACTTTTAGCATTTCCGTGTGGATTTCAGTTTTTAAAAGTTAGTAACTTTCTGATAAAGTTTCGGATATCGGATTAGACAAGTTTTATTAAACAACAATAATAAAACAACTCTTATTCTTTTGTTTTGCAATCTAGAATATGTACAGATGTAGTGCATAATTAGTTTCATCGTGTTTTATCGGAAAAGTTCGTATTTATTAATCTTGCTCTCTCAATTAGCTTCAGCAGGCCCCCAATTCTCAGTGCATACAGTTTTGACACAACTGTAGGAATCTGACTTTTAATGTCGCAATCGACGTTATCTCGAATGCATCGAGAATTGGGTGGGGGCCAGTACCCATCATACCATACCGTCATTTTTCATTTTGACATTTGACAGTAAATAATAGAGTTTCATATTAATGAATATAAACATGTCACTCATTGAATACAATAATTAATTGACACTTCGGGTCCCTTCGTCTTCCGATTGAGATCCGAGTTTTACCGATGGAAACATATTATTCACTCTATCTGTATCTGCCTATTGTAGGTAATATCAAGCGGTTACCATAGTGAATACTCGGTTTATCTTTCCTCCCTTGACAGTACCTATCTATAAAATAATATCTTGTAAAGTCGTCAAGAAAAGTCGTTTTAAAATAATAAAGCTGCAAGGTCTAGTAGATATATACAATAACGATCACCCTCAGTGATATTTTCTTCCATTCTTTTCATAACTTCCCAGCGGATTTCTACTGTTGGAGTTAACGCATTCGCTGCCGTCTTTTCCCCGGAACTCTGCCAGGTGCCGCACCTTTCTCGTTGCCTCAAACGCAGTTTAAACGACTAACCCTGTTTCTTAAACGCTCAAGCGAGTCAATAGTAGTTTCATATTGATTTGTTCTCTGTAGAACCAAGTACTGCAACAATATCCTCTGGATGCGTTACCGGGCGATCAAAAATGGACCTCACCAATTGTTAGGTATAAGAAATTACTACCCTTAGATTCGTCTTATGTTTTGATCGTAAACATATTTTTTATTACCGACTAGGCTATTCGCGACGTCGCGAATCCCCGGTAAGGCCGTTTTTGTGTGATAAGCACGATTGTTTGTTCCTGAGTCTTGGATGTCTCCTATGTATTTAAGTATTTATTTATCTGCATAAGTATGTATATCGTCGTTTAGTACCCATAACACAAGCCTTTAGAGCTTACTTTGGGACCAGATCGATTTGTGTAAAGATTGTCCCCTGATTTATCTATTTATTTAAATATATTTGTAACGTAATATATAAAATAGGGTCGTTATGCCGGATAACGGCCACTTAGCTGAGTTGCCTACTTCAGACCCTTGAAAATATGTGTTCTTTATGGGCAAAATAGTTGTTGTTTGCATAAATATGTTAAGAATATAGTCTTTTCGAGAAAATATAATGGTACCTTGTTATCTTGCATGTGACAACTAATTAAATCCAAGAAAAGTAAAAAAGTAGTCAAAATGCCGGTTAACGGCCACATTTGTCAGTTAACGGCCACGGTAATGCCGGTTGGCGGCCACTCCGGTTTTTGCCAAATATTCGATAAAATAAATCTGTAAATTACCGATTAGATCACTGTAAAACCAGTTAACCTGTAAATTAACGTTAAGAAAAAAAAAAACGGCCAAGTGCGAGTCGGACTCGCCCTTGATGGGTTCTGTAATTTATGACGTATTAAAAAAACTACATACTTACTAGATCTCGTTCAAACTAATTTTTGGTGGAAGTTTACATGGTAATGTACATCATATATTTTTTTTAGTTTTATCATTCTCTTATTTTAGAAGTTACAGGGGGGGGGGGGGACATATTTTACCACTTTGGAAGTGTCTCTCGCGCAAACTATTCAGTTTTAAAAAAAAATATGCTTGAAACCTCAATATCATTTTTGAAGACCTATCCATAGATATACCACACGTATGGGTTTGACGAAAAAAAAAATTTGAGTTTCAGTTCTAAGTATGGGGAACCCCCAAAACTTATTGTTTTTTTTTTCTATTTTTGTATGAAAATCTTAATGCGGTTCACAGAATACATCTAATTACCAAGTTTCAACAGCATAGTTCTTATAGTTTCGGAAAAAGTGGCTGTGACATGCGGACGGACAGACAGACAGACAGACGTGACGAATCCATAAGGGTTCCGTTTTTTGCCATTTGGCTACGGAGCCCTAAAAATCGCTAGCTGATTTCTATTAACGGCCGCGTGGCCGCCAACTAGAATAAATGAATAAAATGCAAACCGGTAACCGGCCACTGGATTTATAGGAAAATAAAGTACAAAACATGAAAAAATCCATAAACTGACATTTAAAATTGAATATTAGACTTATTCATTGATATGTAACGTTCATATGAAATAGATAAAAACTAATTAACCCTGGCCGAGAAACTGGCACACCGCTCCTATACGGAGTGTCGGTTTCCGGACACACATTTGTACACAATTTTGAAGTTCCATTTAACAAGGTTTTATCAAAAAAAAAAGTGGCCGCAAACTAAACCATACATTATTTATCACTTAATAACAACATATTTAAAATTTTGCAACCCCTAATTAATATACTTTAACTACCAATTTATAAACAATATTCACATGATTATGTCAGTCAACGGCCACGTGGCCGCATACTGGAATAAATGAAAAGAAGCATGCCGGTAAGCCGGCCACTGCGTTTATAGGAAAAATAAAACATAAATCATATAAAAAACCATAAAAGAACGTTTAGTAGTCTTTATTAGACCTCATCAACATCTAACGTTCATGATTAATAAATAAGAATGAACACAGTTAATTTTACGCCGAGCGCCGCGTCGTTATTTTTCTTCTAGATTATTGCACGTTCTCACACCACTGACTAAAAGCCAAAACTGAACGGCTAATTCCCAGCTTTGAGTAGACTCTTCCGTTTTAAATTTGGTGTATTGTTATCACACGGCTACTTAAGAATCGCATACCACAAACATTTTATTATTATTGGCCGTATTAATTCTATTATCTTAATTTTAAGAGACGTTGCCGGCCAAGTGGCCGGTAACTGACCCTGGCCGCGCTACCGGCATACTTACCCTATGTAACGTTTGAGAAAACATTAGTTCTAGTGGTAATTGAGCTTAATTTTGGAAAACTGGAATAACATTCTTGAATAAATTTGTCTCGTACTGCTATTAAGGTAAGTACCTAGTTCATTTCCTAGAAGCGCATAATATGTAAACAACCCAGAATGATGACAGACCTCTGACCTGTATTCCTTTAGTAAATCACATTTCTCACGAAACTTAAGTACAAAGGGGTAGATAAAGAATGGTATTTTTATGTTATTTAGCATAAAAATGTGTTGTCAAGAAAACAGTTATTCTAGCGCCCCCTAAGACGGTATCACCAGACGTCTCACCGCTAGAATGATCGTTTTGTCCTATGTTCGTGACGAACAATGTAATAATTCCCCGGGATATTTTTTTTATATAGTATTATAGCAGCAGTCCATTAAAATTTATAACTACATGAAATTGTAAATTTAAAGTGAGCATAGCTTTCTCCAACCAGAAAATATCTGAAGGGTCCAGGTATGTATATTTGAACCTAGTAACAACGCAACGTCAAGGTAACAACTGGTCATAATTTTAGAAACACGTCCTTAAAATAACACCGTGACCTCGGTAAAGTTAATTCAATCATCGGATCGATTGTGGGGTCCGCGGAAGCGTAGCGTTGAGGTCGATCCGACCTTGTATTGTCAGGGGCTGCCGCCGGGGTGAAGGATACTCCTGGGAGCCCTTGAGGCCTCGAATAATTCTGCCTCAAGGGCATAGGCCTCATGATAAATGAACATCCTCTGTTTCTAGGCCACTTCCCCATCCATTAGAGTTGCCCTAAATAGGGAATTTCCGCAGCGTAAGTAACTCGCAAGATATTTTAATGTGCCTCCAGAAGCTTTTCTTGCCTACTAAAATACCTACTGCTGAGTTTCTTGCGGCGTTTCTTCTCAGCAGATGTCACCTTTCGAAGCGCTGGTAGATTCAGACATGTAAAAGAGCCCAGGTGGCCTACTTGCAAAATAAATATTTTCATTTTCTTAAGGCAACCAATTCTTACTTTTTTGCGGCCCTTTTAAGAATTGTTTGATAAAAGTTGTTGTTTGAAAGAAGTTATTATCTAAAAAAAAACACCTCTAACATTAATACCTAAACTGTCCACATTAATAAGTAAATGGTATGGTACATTGTGCAGCTCAACTGCTTAACTAATACTAATATACATAATTTCGTATCAATATTGGATTTGATGTATCCCTTACTAATAAAATTTAAATTATGTTTCTAGATCTCCTACGAATAAGTACCTACATAACATGTAAATTTAAAGTGAAAAACATTGTATTCGTAATCATAGCGTCGTCGATCGTGTGATCATGCTATCTGCATAAATGCACCACCTGCGTCACCTGTTTATCATCATGTACGACTTGAGTGAAATTATGTGGATCATTAGCATTACTATGTGAAATTCAATTAAAAAGGTTACGGTTTTTATTAGGCAACTTATGAATGGTAAGTGTTGTGTTGTGTGTAATGTTGACCGTTCGGAATGAGAGGGGTCAAAATCCCGCGTTTAACTCGTCCGAGGGGCATCGACCTCGGATTGCACTCGCCTGGACGTTGCATTGTCGTTGTCGCATCGCACCCGGTGCACCGCTCCGAATTTAACCTCGCCACTATCTCCTTTCAAACACTTATATTTCCATTACAAATAACTCCCCGTGTATGGCTATGGCTTATTTTTGCCGTTAAAATCATAGACATGCGCTGTTGTTTAACCAATTTAATGCGATAAGCACTGGACGTTCATTAAAAGTCTTTCTAGCTAGTAAAATTGGTACTTTATTTGTAGCTTGGATGAAGTTGGATTTGTAATGGAAACACTGCATTTTTATAATAGCCCTCAACAAAAATAAAACATTTGTTGTTGTATGTAACAATAAATATGGTGCCTTAACCAATTGGCAGCACGCATTTGAAAATAAATACTTAACTGCGCTTTCATAATAATCGTTAAATTGCAATTAGTATACTAGAAAGGAGCAGTAGTTAATTCACCTATTACGAAAACGACTGATATTTTTTTTATTTCGCCAAAGGCAATTAAGGCATTAGAGCAATCCGGACGGTGTCTGTCGCCAGGAGGGCTTAATGGGGCATATTTAGTGATTTGGTTCATGTATGATATTGCATGATTCATGACGATGACAAGTGGTGTTGTGCAAATCGGGTTATCGATTGGTGGTAGTGTAACGCAGAGTCGGGCCGGGCGTCGACCCTCGCGGCTCGGGCGCACCAGCCGCATTCGCTGAACCATGCCCGCCCGTCAAAACCCTAACCGTAAAATCAAAATAGAGACCGCATTTATATGTATTAAAACGCATATCTTATCTTGCACTCTTACGAGTCTGTCCTTACTTATGTAAGAAAACCTTAAATTAAACTCATCTCTCTTACAATCGCTACTATCCCTACTCCCTACTAATACTTTAAATGCGAAAGTGTGTTGGTTGGTTTGTCCTTTCACGCAGCAACGAATCGACGTGATTTTTTGGACAGCGATAGTTTATGGGTCGGGGAGTGTCATAAGCTTGTTTTTATCCCAGAAAAATGCAGAGTACCCGAGAGAATAGCGATAAACGACTTCCACGCGGACGAAGTCGCCGGAAAAAGCAAGTACAATAATATGGTGGCACTATAGAGCTTGTCTGATGATGGATGTGGTAAATGGCAACGCTATGTTCTCTGTGCGCGAGTCTGACATAACCAGTTTTTAAATCGAAATATAACTCAACCTATGTCCAGTAGGCTGGAATGATGATAATGATACATATATTACTCAATAGGCATCTTCTACGTTAAATCTACATTATCATTTATCATGCGTTCAATAATTTTAAAGGTATGAAAACTATGCGCTACATTTTAGGTACACTATTTTTGTGATTTTAATTATAACTTCTAACACCTAAAGTAAATTTCAATTGTGTTTTTATTATTATGTAATGGTATTAATATGTAAGGTGTTGATTAATTAAAATTTAACCTAAACATCTAATGTGGTACATATATGTAAATCCGATGAAATTTCCATATTAAAATACAAAGGTCGAAAAACATTTTTTAACAAACACTTATTATTTGGAGCAGTTTATTCAATTAAATATGACTAACAAAATAACTGACCATTCTCATGTATTCCGTATCTTTGATACAATAATAAATTCTGTACTGAACCTCATACGATGAAATGCAATTGTAACGTCCAATATAAAAGCAGCAAGAGTAATCTTGAGGCCGCGTCCTATAATCTTACCAATTACCAGGTCACGTAGAGATGAAACAAAAGGAAGCTGCACTTATTAACTGAGTGCACCAAAAAAGGAGGACTAGGATTTTTGTATTTTTCCATAGCATGAATGTTTGGCAAGTTTTCTACCGAATCGATTTTTACAAACAGGGAACACAGTGTTCAAAGTTCGGAATATACAAATCGCCGAAGTTTTTTTAATTTAAGTTTTTTCTTCTACATTTATTTTAATTTATAATTTGTTGTTCAACATTTTTGACGAGAAATAACACCCAATAAACCTATTTTAAATTACATATTCCCCCTTTCTTTCAAGTTCAACTGTCTCAAAAAGGTAAGACCTAACGGTACCTATTAGCTTTTCACGTTTATAAATTACTTATTCACATCGATATTAAATTAATGTAGAGATATCAAAAACTGGGTAGCTAACGTTCATTACCTTTAAAATGACTATGTTTATTTAGAGAGGCGCGAGTAGGTATATTAAAAGAGAGGCCTCGGGTCACGAAATTTACAATGTGTGCTACGGTTACTCTCAGTTCGACCCCGCTGCTGAATGTGCCACGGATGTATGTAGGTTAACATCGGACGCGCTCGATACCACGCCGTCGATGTCGACCTGATCTAGGTTACCTAACCTACATCAGGGAGTGAAGAGATCGTGTTATGAAATGGAGTGCATATCAACTAAACAAATTAAAGCTCCAGTTTATTCGCTTTCGTGAACCGAATGGCAGAGCGCTGGCTACTTAAACATATCGATTTAAAAACTAACTGGGTAGGCGCAGTAAGTTTTTAAAACTTTTAGTCTTTATATGACTTAAGAACAATCTACGACCACATATGTTTCTCTTCGAATCGATATTTGAAAGAGCATTTCACTCATCGATTTTTGCTATAGAGACTATACAGATTTTCATCACTGTTTCGATTGTATTATAAACATGTACAAAATTAAGAATAAACTTTTTAAAATGTGGATTTGACATAACATTTCAAAACTCATGTGTAGACTTTTTACCTTTTTTGATTTAAATATACTTCAATAAATTACTTTTGGGTTCAGGAACTGAGAAAATCAATCACTTTCTTAATGTACCTTCATAGATACCCTTTTTACCCGACTGCATCGAATCCAAACGAGGGTTATTACAAGCCAATTTAACTTCATTTGTTAGTTTGTTTGTTGGTAGGTTAGTATGAGTATGAGTATGAGTATGTTTAGGTCAAATAATGGAATTCAATTTCGATCCAGTCCAGTTCCCGTAATAGGAATATTGATATGGATATAATTGTGGCCTATGCCAAAATCCCCACTATATGCTAGTTTCCTGAAAAGTGTATTTACATTATAAAAAAACCGGACAAGTGCGAGTTAAACTCGCGTGGAGAGGGTTCCGTTCCGTACATGATTATCTGAAATTTACTAGGTTACTTTAAATACCATAGACTTCTTATAGGTTTTCCTGTAATCTATAGGCAAAGATCTATTTTCTGTATTTTTTTCAAAATGTTAGCCCCAGTAGTTTCGGAAATAAGGGGGGGGGAATGGTCATTTTTCGCCTATTTTCCTGAATAACTTCTAAAGTATTTTACTTAAAATTCAAAAGAAAATATATTTAAGATCCTCACAATAAGCCCTTTCATTTGATATGTCACACGATATAGGTGGCATAACTTTTTTTTTTAATTTTCTAGTTTACCCCCAAAAAGTGGCCCCTATGTTTAAAATTCCTATATTTACGTCACGCGTTCGTGTTGCGGTCACCAACTTACATATGAATACCAAATTTCAACTCAATCGGTCCAGTAGTTTCGGAGCAAATTGGCTGTGACAGACGGACAGACAGACAGACAGACAGACAGACAGACAGACACACGAGTGATCCTATAAGGGTTCCTTTTTTCCTTTTGAGGTACGGAACCCTAAAAATATTGAAAACGTATTTTTACTTTTATCAATTAAACAAAAAATTACGAAGATATAGTGCGTTGAAGTTCCGCGTGACGTCACGCCGTGGCACACTTTTTACCATAAACTGACGTCATGAGCCCCCCCCACTCCCGAACTTTGATGCGCGTTATCTTTGTCAATTTTCATTGATTTGATAAAGCAAAAATACGTGTTCAATATTTTTTAACCGACTAATTTGAAAATATATTTTTTTACCCACGAAACATCCCTATTATTGTAACTAAATCTTAAAATATTTTTTTCTGTTAAGATAGATCACACGATGAAAATGAAAATGAAAATGAAAAATGGCAAATGAAAATGAAAATATTTATTTTGCAAGTAGGCCACACGGGCTCTTTTACATGTCTGAATCTACCAGGATAGTATAAAAAGTGAGAGAGGAAGATAAGAAGTGAAGATAGTATAAAATGTATAGGCTAAGATTTGGTACACTTATAAACCCAATGACATTGCAATACTAAAGAACAATGGGCAAAAAGCGTGTCAACAAAATGAATATTTACACATTAACTCATTTATTTTTCAGGAAGTACAGTGTTCTTAATGCAACATATAAAAATGTTCCTCGATTGTAGCTTTCTAAAGCAGTTTTCCCTTTCAATATTTTGTGTTACAAGGCGCTAATCTAAACTACTATCGCGAGTTAGTCCCCGGCCGGTAGGAATGAATAAATCGTGTTCAATTTAAAATCTATCTTTAGCCTACCAAAACAGTGGTGACTATGTTTAATAAATCGTTTCCTTTCACCACAAGGCGACAGCCAAAATCAATACCACTGATAAAACCATATGAGATGATGGTTATAACCATATAATATTGTAGCAAATGCAATCGCATTTAAAGATTTCACATTAATAATCGACGTCGG
Source organism: Tortricodes alternella (assembly GCA_947859335.1). NCBI lineage: Eukaryota > Metazoa > Arthropoda > Insecta > Lepidoptera > Tortricidae > Tortricodes > Tortricodes alternella. Next base: position 9,111,814 of record OX401979.1, on the reverse strand, counting down.
CTTATGATAAGAAACAGATAGATTACAATTAAGTTGAGAAATTGGACCCTAATGTATTTTCAAAGCCGAATGTTTTTCTTAGATTTAGTCCATAATAATAAACCATACCATGCATTCTAATGAGAGAGCCATGTGGAAACGAACATGTTGGTACTGACGTCGTGCCAGTGAAATTTGTGAAATCGCTACGCCCATCTTTGATACTCGATAAGTACTGTTGAGCAAGCCAAGTTTTTAAAGGCACCAAGTGCTAAAATATTCGAAACATTTATCTTCTAACCCTTTGTCTTCTAAACCTTACTGGGTAATACACACTTCTAGAAACAATTTTTTTTTCTACTGTGACCCAAAGTTAACGAAAACGACTGCTTAATTGAACGTTTTCTTCATGCAGGCCTGATGCCTGATGTCCTACATGCGGATACTGTCCAAACAAAAATCAGGCCTCTGGGTCCTTAACTTTCGGGAACAGGAGGGGACATTTCTGAACCTAAACGTGTGTATTATATGACCCAAATGGACGCTAGGAGCTGGCGTGTTATGTTATGTCACATACTATATGCGACTGTCCTACGAATTGCAACAGCCGAGGCGGACTACTTTCGCGCATAGTTAAATGAGAACATATTATTCAATCAATTGCTGAAATGCTTTATGAAAATAGTCAAGCTTGAAACATGGATGGAAACAGTATTAGTTAGCATGTTGTTAAGGCGCTTATTATTATTATGGAACCCTATTAGAAACTAACGTTCATTTAAGAAGGCACTTTTTTTAACCTTTACAGTGGACTGATCAGAGGATGTATTAGGAGTTCTTAATTCCAGGCAGTTTCGGCCTTAAACTGAACTGAATGGAAAATTCGCATTATGAGCGGGCTGAAGAGACCATCTTTAGCACGCGCATAATACGACATTTCCAGTCAGTTCAGCTTACGGCGGAAACTGCCTGGAATTAAGAGCTCATAATACGACCCCAGACCCCTTGTTTACTTTATTGTGTAGATGCCATAATGATAATTCCATTTTCACTTGAATGTGTAAAAAAAAAACTACTTATGTATAAATGGAGAAAATTATGAAACTGGAAAACTCATTATATTTTATTAAAGAATTTTAATTTGGGAATACATATTTAATTAAATTTACACTTCTAAAATATACACGTCTGGGTTCTATTTCGTTCTTTTTGTCCCACGTGTTATTATTTTGAAAATACCTTTAACATAGAGACACGGCGTTTCTACATATTTAATATATGTATGGATGTTGATTAAAGTCAAAGCAATATTAAAAATGTGTTATTCTAAATTATTGAACTTTTTACGGATAAAATGAATAATTTTTAGTAAAAATGTTGCTTATATATTTTTTTGTTAAAACTTTGCTATTACGTGGCGTGATCGGTAACATGATAAAAGGATTCCAACTATTTCTTTTTTTCCCACCTAATATAGCTTTGAATTAAAAAAACACGATCATCATCGAAGCTTTCTCAAGCGTTTCTACACAGAAAGCTTAAACCGTATCGCGTGCTAGCGTGTGTCATGTCATACACACATATCAACCCATATTTAGATCACGTGTTGTCCTATGTCAATTTTCTCGGTAGTATTTCGGCATACATATTAGAAACGATGGAATGCGTTCCGCCACCGTTCAGCAGGCTGAGTGCAGCTGGTTCGCTTCTGTCTCGATACGGCCAATTGTGCGCGCCGATTTCAAAACGAAAGTACCGCGCATCTAGGACGGTGAACGTATTTCTCGCCGCGATCTCTTGCAATTTACCAGCAGTACTTTGTTAGAGAACGCGGCATGGCCAGATTGCTTCTTAGATATTCATAACTTGCAACAACTCGTTTTGCAAGTTTCTAATGCCGTAGATTTGTTTATACCTCTTTCTCGACTCGCGTGGTGCTTGTCCATAACGCCAGCTCATAATTGCACGATTGTCGTAGCCAAGCATTACCATGTAGAGCTGATGTCTAGTAAATGTAAATGCACCCCAAATTCTATGACAAGTATTGTTCTATCTAACGTAATCATAGCTATTAATTTACAGTTACATAGAACAGCAGTTATTGCGTTAGTCAAATGAGCCGTGAAATCAGTGATCGTTGGAGATCAATTTCCTAGCCGCATCGCTGCTACGGGCAAGGTATCTCGGCCTGATCGCGGTGCAGGCGGTGCAGGAGGCGCGGCGGTTATATCACAAGATATCGTAACTTTTGCTTACTATCTGTTCTAATAGAAAGTCACAATCCGCTCGCTTTTCCGATTCTGTTTATTACCTAGGAAACTATCTAACACCGCGATAAATTCAAACTTTCATTCGAAATCTATTTCGTTTCTCGGTTTTCTGTTGCTTGTACTTCTTTGTTAGTAACTTTGAGGTACTGTTAACGATTCATGGAAATAAAAAGATGTATTCTTAACATTTAGGTATTTATTCAAATTTTATCAAAAGCACAAGGACGTGCCATGTTCATATACGCATTTATGATGATTCATGTAATAGCGTGTGCCACTTTCTACAAAATGGCACATTTTAATAAGAATGGACTGGATTGCCTAATCCGTTCTCTACATTGTTCTCGGTTTAGCGCGGGTCAGCAGGCACTGGGCTGCGGCTGGCCTAAGCCGTGCGTCCTACGCGTGACGTAACGTGGTGCGTAACACCATGTATTGACATGAGATATCGACATTAATTTGAATGCCAACATGGTTTTTATTTGACGTGTGAATACTTACTCGTACGGTGCAATATTCTGATGCGCCAGTCACCTCAAGCCGATGAGTTAATGAATCTTTGTGATGTACAGTATTTGTGCGTTCCCTCTGCGTACTTTCTGAATGTCATTACATTACAATAAGAAGAAATATCGACTCTATAAATATTTGCGCAAAGATTAAATCGTTGAACTCTCACAGACGTGGATTGGTATCTGAATAAAGACTGACTTAAAGCCAAACTAGGTACATTTTATTTTAAGCTCTGTTTCTGTCAGGTAAAGCACGAATTCAGTCGCAAAATATTCATTCACAATGTTAAAATTGAGGATCTTCCCGCCTCGAAACCTCATTTTTTCATACGCTTATTGGGCAATCACTGTGACCGTAATTTGGCGAATGCTTCGACATTTAAGTATTGTCTCTATGATAAATCTTAGTTAAACGCTTATGTATTTTCTTGCAACATTTATTATAATCTGGTCGAATACATTTGGATTATTGAATTTTATGAACAGTTAGTCGGTTAAAGTTAAATATTTGTTTAAATATGTAAATCAATTTATAGAGCTGTAAATAAAAGAAATAAACTAATAATAAAGAAAATAGTAGTGGTAGAGCCAAACAGTAATCCTCACTAGATGATTACTGTTCGAATGGGCCGACTCGACCGGGGTAGTACCACACTCTCACAGAATATCGGCGTAAAGTAATAGCTTGCTATTGCGTTTCGTACGGTGACGAGATCCGGAGGCCTATTCTCTCATCCCCATCCCATCCCCATTCCCCATCCTCCCTAGACTGGCAACGCATTGCAAGCACCTCTGGTGTTGCAGATGTCCATGGGCGGTGGTGACCACTTTCCATCAGGTGGGCCATCAGCTCGTTTGTCAGTCAATTGACATAAATAATAATAATAATAATAATAAATAAACATTATAATGAAAAAAGTAAAAGGCGAAAGTTATGTAGATCTCAATTATCGCGCTGAGACAGGCATTCGTACGCAAGAAAGCATGTATATTTGTCGCGACCTAGGTGTCGGCGTTATTGTTCCTTATTTTCTACAGTGTTCACATCGACTGAAGTGAGCGTCGTGTGGTTGTTCATTCAATAACATAAACTTCCCATAGATACAACTTCGAATAGCTGGTGAACACCACTGGCATCGTTGAGATAGTTGAAAAATCACGATTTGCTTTTAACGAATGTAGTTTTCACTGACTTATTTATGAACCAATAACTGCTGCGTATATTTTTTACCAATTGCTGCGTATAGGTTATGTTATGATTGTAACACATAATGTAGTGTTAGTGACACACGCATCCGTCGGCTTGTAAAAGCAAATAGTGTCAAGGTGGCTTATATTGATTTCAAGCTGGTAATGAGCACAATGTCAGAAAAATAGTAGATGGTCAACTATTTTTCTGACATCAATTTTATATTTAACACCTCAAAAAACTTTGCACGTAGGCACATAATTTTGTAATAATTATTATGTTAAGGTCATTAGGTTGTCTTAATTGCATATTATTCATTTAATTATTATTATCGTGACGTAAGTACGTAACGCTCAAAAATCCAGTAGCGCGCACACTTTTATTTAGAAACTGTCGGATAACCCAACAAGAAGACTGCTTGCTAATGAATTGGAACTTGGCCTTTCTAAATTTTCACTGCTAATGCATCGGCTGAATGACCACGTTCGTTTTGGACAGTTTTAGCTGGTACAAGAAATTGATTTTGGTCTTGCCAATAACTGTATTTTTAAAAAAGGACTTAGAGTTAATTTTATGCTGCCTCTTTTCTATCTTTTTAAAATATAATATGTAACATCTTTCCCCTTAGTGTGTTTTAGGAGATTTTGATTATCCTGTCAATCTTTGAGTATCAAGTGACCTCTTTGCTATTTTTCGAATCGAGAAATCAGTAGAATCACAAGTTTTCCTTTAATAATTCACAAGCCTCTTAGGAATAGTTTTGGGGGATAGGTGTTTATTGTCTACTGTTATTAAACCACATCACTGCCAATTTTCAAAAAGAATCCTTCTAAAGATTTACCGTGTAATTACAATAAAACAAACTAACGCCCAGTTTCACTAAAATCCTAAAATCGCATGTCGTAATGTATTTGTAAAGACGTGTTCCCTGATACGTTTTGATTCAGATGGTTGACAAGACACTCAATACCGTTATGGAATTCTGAGTAAGTAGCTTTAAAAAACCAGCATACTTTTTAACTGTATCAAACACGCCGAATATGCGTATATTCATATCACTAGGATACAGGATGCAGTAAAGCTGCCATGGCGTGTACTTAGTGCACGGTTACGCAAGCATGGCACTGTAATGTTGGATGCGTCATTGCTCAATCAGATGCATCTCGTTCCATGTTGCGTCGCGTGAGAGTCGAATTTCCCAATAGTCCGCGCTGGAGAGCAGGCGAGCGAGTGCTCGAAGAGAGGCGGCGGTTTCCCAATAGAAAGTCTTCTGGTGCAGGAAGCGCAGTGGTGCAGCGCACGTGCAGCCGCTGCGCCCGCGAGGGGGGCGCCGTGGCCGATGCACTTTCGTGCCGGTGACGTCACACTCTGTACCTTTCGACAGCGTCACGCCGCCTGTAAGAGCTATTATGCAATCGACGCGCTCAACTTTCCAATTTCGACAACGCGCTATTGTGTAGCGCTTTCAAATTTTACTATACCTTCGCCTGTTTGCTGGCGCTTTCTTACGTTTCTCTCCCTCTCTCCGCTTGACTGAAAAATGTACTGAATGCTATGCGCAAGCGCAATAACTGCGATGCACTTTCACTGGAGCGCTCCGACTTTGGTCTCACCTCTGCTCATTAAAAAAATCTAATATTAAAGTGTAGATGTACGCCACTTGCATGCATAAATGAATATATGATAGCTTACATATTTAACCGACTTCTAAAACCGAAGAAGGAGATTCTCAATTCAACGCGTACCTACTTGTTTTTATTTAAATATGTTTTTTCACCGATTACTCGCAGATAGCTAGACCGGATAGATTATTCTTTTCTTAATTGTTAGGGTAGGATAGGGCCTCCAAGTTGGTCGTCGTTGGCCTTTGTAGCCTAAGTTGAGATCTAATGAGAGGATCCATGAGGAATTTATGGAACTCCTCAAAATATTATAGACACGCATATAGAAATTCTGGTATTTTTTGTAATAACTTAAGCAGTTGCGTCCGAAAAGCATTATTTGGTGACGTGGAACTGATAATGAAGTACACAGATGACCACCGGAATTCCTCAATGATAAGTATTTGACGGCTAGCGATTAGATTTATTTATTGAAGTGATGGTGAAAATCAAATATAACTCAGCGATTAAGTTCATTGCACCTTAATATTTTGTAAAGGTTGATGAAAAATGGCATAAGGGCATTATTACTTGGTGTGAAAACAATACATTATGTAAGTATACTAATAAATTAAATATATCGGTCGGTGGCGAGTTAAGCCATTGAACGCCACGGCCAAATGCGAAAATAAGTGACGCGGACGACAACGACGGCATTAGCCGACCGAAGCGTATGGATAACGGTATATCGTGGCGTCCGCAGTACAAAACAATGCTGTCGTAATTTGCCGATACTAGCGTTCAAAGGGTTAATTAGAAATACATCCCTCATATTGTGTTCATTTACTTGACACCGATTTCTATTTATTTAATGTATCACTTAATTAACAATATATCCAACGTTACTATGGTATTGACTAATGAAAGCCAATCGTTATTGTAATCGGTTTTTGAAGTCTGTTTGCTCCAAACCGATGAGTATATATATTTTTCTTCCTACTACACTTTAATTTCATCATAATGGCCTTAAATACTCAGCACAAAGCAGCCCTTATTTGCTCTAGAGCAAATAAAGTTGCATACAAATTTCATTATTGCACTGTTTTATATTTTTTTTTAATTTGGGTGGTTGATCAAGAAGTTTACACCAACAGTTACCCAATCCGCCCATTCACAGTCCGACGAGACAGCCGACCACTCTTCTGTGGACTTACAGTTAGCAAAAAAAAAAAACAGGCCACATATCGGCGGTCATATCGAACTGTGATTGTCTCGTCTAAAATGTTATGTTCAAAGTACTGGCTGATAAGATAGTATGGGTTACAAAAAGATTTAAAAAACATTGGCATAATATGACAATTAATAGACTAGATACAAGAATTCTTGGATTTTTTTTGGATTTTCGACTTTAGCTTCAGAACCAATAAATCGATTTTAATAAATAGGGTATCTTAAGATTCGAGGAGAACGTGCGAGTGTCACAGGCTATATAAAAATTCTAAGGGTGCGTCATAACAGGTGCCAATATCGTTTTTACTTCGCTAGTTGGGTTTAACTGTACCTTTACGTTTTTTACCAACTTTTAGCAGTAGTAGAAAGAAAAGCAGATTATGCACCTCGCATCAAGTGATTTGTTATTGCGCTCGTGTTTTTAGAGCCCTCACTAGCGTTCGGGCTCCAAACCAACACTCGGCGCAATAATGAATCACTTTCTGCTTGGTGCAACAATCTACTATTGTAAAGGCGGCCACTACGGTCCTGCGTTACTTGCAGGGAGTTTTTAAAAGTTTGAGGTAGCTTCTAAAAGCGTGCGTGCCTGCGTGATGCTGACGTCTCTATATTTTCACCGGCGCCGGCGCTGGGCTGCGATAGAAGCTTTCTCACTGAGTCGGGCGAGAGTAACCAGGCCGGTGCCGAAACGATAATAATGTCATACAAAAATGTATAGCCATTATCAGCTTGATTAAAAGCACGCGTTGTACAGCACCAATTGAATGTTCCGAATTAAATCATAGCCACATTAAAAAAATGAGCGAGAGCCACTTTTATCCACTTCATTTTCCATTCGTCTTATGGGAAATTGTATATGTAATGGAACTAAATAACTAAAACGCATAAGCGTCTGAATAATCCCGTGTACATGATGACGAAACTTGACGAATGTTGAATTGTTTCATGACTTTGCTGTCTAAAGAATTGATAATTGAAAGAGTAATGTTAAAACAATCATATGTTATCTACTTACTCCAGTATTAGAATGATTTTGTAAGCACAGCGGATAAGTTCGCAAAAGCTCCTGCAAAATCGTACAAATCGTAGATGTGTGCCGCGCAGTCCCATCAAGTAGAGCTCGTTCCCTTTGTTAGTAAATGTATGGAACTTAAAAATTAATTGTGTTTATGACAGCGGGTTCAATGAATCTTTGTTTCGCAATAAAGCGTTTTTGAGGGCTCCGTAGTTGAAATAGAAATCCTTACAGTTTCGCCATGTCCGTCTGTCGGTCCGTATGTCACAACCACACTTTCTCGTGGACTATTTAAGTTACTAGCTGACATTTTGTACAAGTAGGTATAGAAGATGGCCTCGCGTACACAGACAAAGTATAAAGATTTTTCTTAGGGTAGATCCCATACACCTAAAGCGAAGGTGTTTTTGTTTCTATTTTCATATACAACCTCGAATGAGATTTCGTTGGATAGCTCATTAACATAATAAGTGTGTTATGACCAATTTTGAGATTTGGAAATATTGAGCTCAAAAGACGCCACAGCCAAAACTGAGTTCCAAAAATCGGATAAATCTCAGAAACAAAACAGTTTATAGTGTAGGTTTTATTGGCGAAAAACATCCCTGCTTCATCATCCCTTTAGGGGTGAATTTCGTAAAACCCTCATTAGCGGATGTCTACTCTACACCCTTTAAAAACTAGCCGGCCACATTTCAAGTTTGAGAACAAAATGATTTTGATTGAATTTTGTAAAGCATATTGTATTTGTTCCAAAATCCTTGACACACCTGTCCGCCAACACAATCGGCCGTCTAATAATGTAGATATAATCAATACTTACATTCAAATTTCAATTGAACCTTATTTAAAGTAAGTGCTATGGAAAGGAAAGGTCAAATCGCATTGTGAATGAGAAAGTTAATCGTGGAAAGTGGGCGCGAGCGGATCTCGCGGTACATGTGGCCGTTTCTAAAAACTATCACTGGATCGTTTTTATGCAGCTCTGATGTCATAGTTAAATTATGATTCCAAGTTCATTACACAATTTTAATCTAATTAAAAAAAAACCGTAATAGATTTGTGGCAAAGTATGGTTTAATCTAACTAATAGCATGTCGTCGTTCATGACTGAATATTATTGAACTATTTATTTAGTCCAAGGCCTCTATTTGAGAATATCCAAGCGATATTGTTACGGCTTGCGAGCGAGACTCGCATCCCACCCTTACGCAATACGCATCGTGCGGAAGAGGGGGATGAGAATCGTGCTAGAGCGTCGGTACAATATTGCTCGGACGTTCCCGAATAGAGGCGCAGGTCGTCTTTCGTACACGGGCTGAAAAGCTGGTATGGGTTGTCAATCGAATTAAAACCGCTGGCTATGAAGCACTAATGAAGGCTCTACAGCTTATCGCGCGGTTTGCTACACAATCTGCATAATAATAGCTTCTTTAGGGCCCGACCAGATTGCGGCGTGATGGCGGTACGGCAGCAGCGAGGCGCGACCTACCCCGCTCACACCAATGCAATACAACATAATGGCGTCGCACGCTGCTGCCGCCGCGCCGGTATCACGCCGCACTGTTACCGGGCCTTTACGGATTGTGTTTTTCAATCCAATTCAACGCATCCGTAGAGATTGTAATGTAACCTCGCAAGATAAAAGCCAATTGTTGGAGACTCACTTTAAGACGCGACGGATGATAATTTAAAAAACTGATAAGAGGATGTCGGGCCATGTTCATCATAGGGTTCCGTACCCATTATAACTCCGAAAACAATAAGTTTAACAGAAAGCTAGTTGCTAGTCAAAGTTATTTGATACTATTTTCTATGATTTTCAGTAGGTATATAAACAAGTTAGTCGCCTACAACTCATGAACCAATAACGTCTACTTAGTCATGATAGTTTTTCTTTTAAGTTCGTTATTATGCTCTTATTTAAGATATTTTTGAGATTTTGGTAATTTACAGTTTTGACTGTGCGGGACACGTACCTAACTTTCAACAGAAATGACACATTTAACATGGGACCGCGGCGGGCCCGCGCTACTTTGCTGTGCCATATTAAATAAATCCGCCCCGCCGCCCCACAGATCGCGCGGGCCTGCGTTTGAAACGCGACGCGCTGCAAACGCGTTTGGTTTGCCCGGGCCTTTAGAGCTCAATATTTCCTAAACGGTTCGGTTAAAACAAAAATTTGTAATAAATAACATACTTTAAATGGTTTTTAAAGAGCCATCTAAAGACGCCTCATTTGAGGTTATATTCGTTTTTATTTTATACAATATTTTTACAATGGTTTTCTTTGTCTTTTGTGACATACGGACAGACAAATATTGCGAAACTAAAAGGGCTCCTAGTTTGACTGCGGAACCCCAAAATGAAACCACGTACAGCTTCTGTTGTCCGTCAGACCCCTCAATATCCTTTGACTGCTCCTTATTGTTATGTCAACATTTTGCTTTGTGAAATCTTCGTGGTCACGGTGGCGAACGCGATATTTCATAAGGGAAGCCGGAAGAATTAGAACCGTACGTGCGAGTGTGACGTTTAGTTAGAGTAAGATGACTTCACTGACAGCTAGCCGTAGCTTTGTAGCTTGGTAAAGCCATCAGGAATCAGCTTGTAGGCAGGCAGCGCCACCGACCAAAAATCGGATGTTCCGCTTTAGCTCCTGAATTGCTGGACCGATTTTAACCAATAGAGTATAATATAATGGAGAACGTGCTAATGTCATAGGCTATATAAGAATTGTAAGGATGCGTCATACATTGAGCAAAAAGTCTGGTTTTAGTTATAAACTTTACTTTTTTCAATAACAATTTGTTACTTAATAGCACCAAAATGACTCCATAAATCGATCAATTAGGCGTATTAATAGATCATTCAAGTAATGTGGTCGTTGCTCAAAATTTAAATTACAAATATTAAATAGTAACATTCCAGAACAGCCAGTGAATTAAATACTCTAAATCTCACTTGGCTTAGGCACCCAGTTCGATGTCCGTTTATTCAGTGCTTTACATGGATCACTTTCGGGAAATTTGAATTCATTCATGCGATTTCTGGTGTTTAATTACGAGGCACTTATTACGTATCAATTTAAACAATTGGGGACAGAGGAGTGTTCATGAAAGAGGGGAGGTGGGGGGTTCACGGCACAGTGCCCTTGCTGGTGCGACCCAGATCACATGCGCCCTGGCGCTGATGACGCGGAGCCGCGCCCTATATGCCACAATCAACTGCTTTGTAACTATGTACCAGAAGTCTGTCTAAGCAAGCTCTTTCCTGGCTAAGTGGCTAATACTTGACATTGTTTAAATTATTAAGTTTATGTGCACTTATATAAAAAAAATCTGCTAAAATCCTATATCCATCATGAGAGATAACACAAAGATGAGGATGAGGATTAAAACTGTTCAATTTCAATTAATTGAACGTATTCTAAAAAGAAGCAACAAGCGAGTTCGTATTGTTGCTGCGTAAGTTAAATTAATACTTATGCGCGTTTCAAAGCGCAAAAGATAAAGGGCAAAATTAAAATTAATTCCATATGTCGGGTGAGTCATGGCGAGCTTGAGTGCGTGTTTGATCTGGATTTATTTTGCTCACAATCAACGGCCACATGCCTTGTCATCGGGTACATATGAGTAATAATTGCGTTCTATTTTTTTTTATTTCGGTGCTATCGCGTTTCAGACAGCACAACAAGGATTAAATGTACGAGTTGAGTTATTATGAGTAAACAAATTGTTCCGGCCGATCAAATTGTGTGCTGAACTCTCGAATGGTTATCATCACACGTGTGTATGAAATTATTAACAAAATCCAACCCTATACTTGCTTTCGCAGCTGTCACTTAACTATATTCATTGTTCATCACGTAAACTTTATTGTGCTTACTCTAGGATTCTCAGTAGAAGAGACACCAGAATAGATCTAACGTTGAGTCAGTCAATCAGTGCTGTCGTAAATAACCTTCCCAGTTAGATAAAGTCCGTACCGTGAATGACACACAAAACAACAAGCAAGATTCAGCAGGTAGTGGGATGAGGATGCGAAGGCCTAAGGGCGTTTTCCCCTCGAGAGGTTAACCCTGAAGGCTCGGACCAAGGTCGACGAGTGCCCGAGACGTCATTGTGAGGGAGACGACTCGATGACTTTGATGTACCCTCGCGGTAGCAGGCAATGCACGCGTTATGACTGTGCAACGACTCACTATGGACGATTTTACTTAACTAATGAATAGAGGGTCGTATCGCATGTCTGTCTGTAAACCGTTTTGTATGTGAGCATTGTTCAGCTTGCATTATTAAAACAACAGCAAAATAACATTCAATGTCTAATGTAGCTTTTGAAAAGGGACGTCCATATTTAGGTGCAATGTCGTTCAATTCTATTTGTAAATTATGCTATTTAATGCTTTGCAGCTCATGCGAATGACATTGTGGATTTTTATAGAGCAAAAATTTCAGATTGCTGCAGAACGTGCGGGTTTGTTTTGCGAGTATGTGGTTGTTTATATGTATTTGTATTATATTTGTTTTGTCGAGTGGCAGTTTGCTGCCGTTGTACATATTAGATGCGTAAGTAAGCCCACAGTGGCGTGTTAAGCAAGTTTTGTCGAGTGGGGTGGCTCAAGGCTCTGCGCGGGGGCAACAACTCCTCCCTTCGTGCACTGAACCAACTCGCTGCAACTGAACTCGATGCTTTGTTTCAATTCGAATATTATCTCTGAACAATTACAGACCAATACCTATAAGGCCCGTCACATACATTCGTTTTCCTGATTCGATTTCCGAATTCGTTTTCCGTATGCGGACACCCCGAACGCAAGCATTTCATATAAATAGTTCTACATGACACATACGTTCGTAATTTTTCCGTACGGAATTCCGAACGGAATTCGTTCGAATGTGTGTGCCACGTTGAACTATTCATATGAAATGGCTGCGTTCGGGGTGTCCGAATACGGAAAACGAATTCGGAAATCGAATCAGGAAAACGAATGTATGTGGCGGGCCTAAATCTTCATTTCCTATATCGAGGATGTTTTGAAACGTTGTTCATGTTTTTTTACGTGTGCCATTGTTATTTTAATATGCACAATATATTATTATTGCGCTTAAAAACATTAGTCCCTTTCTCACACTCGCGAGTCAAAAGTGTGACCTCCTTAACGTTAACTCCTCAGCTTTAGTTGATAAAATCACCTACTAACGCTGGAATCGGGTCAAGTTCATATCCTTACTACAATGTTTTAGAAAGACTTTGTACCTATAGGACATAGTTGGGGAGTTAATGACTTTAGCTCTACATAGCTCTCAATAAAAGCGGGGGGGGGGCGAAATTATGAAAATCGGTGACAATGAAGATGGGAACGGAAAAAGGGTCGGTGTTGCGCAGCTGTCCCGCGGGCGCCGGTTACCCGCTGCTCGGGCGCTCCGCCCTCGCTTACCCCGTGCCCGTCGTGGAGGCATGGGCCGCTCTCCGCTCGCCGCTCGCGCCTGCCGCCTCCCCAGGCGGCGCTCGCTCGCCAGTCGCCCGCCACTCGTCGAGCGCAACTCACATCTGTCACGCCGTCGCGCGCAACCAACCGACCATGTGGTGAAGTGCAACTGTCAAACGTGATACAACTCGCATATCGGTGATTTTTGTCCGTTTTATACGACTCTATCATTGATTATCGTACTCTGACGACTGACTCGTGGTGAATTGTGATCTCGAAGTGGTGCCACCGTTTTGGAAAATTGGATTATACGAACGAATAATGGCCTTAGCCAGGTGAGCTATTTTGGTTGGTGGAGTCAACGCGGAACTAGTTTATTTGACCATGTTCGTCGAAGGACTTCGTCTTTTCGGTTGGCATAACGTTTGATTCTGAACATTTGCAAATAGGTACGAATATCAATTTCATAGAATATTTGTGTATGTGCCTTGTGAGTCTTTTATTTCATTTGTTTGCCTTAATTTTTACGAATGAGTACTTACTATTTCAGTTTTATGGTGTGTTGATTTCATGTATCATTCTATAACAATGGGCGAAAGTTTCTATGCCCGCACGCGTATTTAACTTTCCTTGTTGTGTAAGCTGAACGCCAAACGACGGTAGGGGGAGTAGCTTAGAAATCGAGTATCTTTTATAATTACTGTTATCATCCGTTAATGTCCTTAAAGGTGATTACTACGAGTCGTTTCAACCGCTGTCCTTACCGTCTCCTCATAGGTGACGAAAGGGACGTCAATTATTGGTAATATTTATGTCAGAAGTACTGGCGCCTCATTCGGGAACGCTAAGTGATTCTGTAGCAACTCGTAAGCCAGATCTCTCATCTCGCTCTCACGCATTTCGCGTCGTGCGGAAGAGTGGAATGCGAAATCTGGCTTACGAGTCGCTACAGAATCACTTAGCGTTCCCGAATAGTGGCGCTGGTCCTAGTTCAGTACAGTACAAATTTAATTTTAGTAAAAAAATAACGTAATGGGGTGACGGTAAGGACAGTAGGGAAGGACGGTATAGACCCGTATGAATCACCCTAGAACAGTTAAATTTGATTTTTAAGTTGCTGCCTAGCATTACCTAATATGTTATTATTTTGATACCGAATGTTGAGCGTGACGCTATCTCACCCCCGGCATTCGCCCTCATGTGCCTGCTAGTAGTAACGACATCGACTTTTTCTCTTTATTCTTTAGCACCCTCGTGCGTCAAGGTAGGTAACCCTAAATAGTTTACCCTACTGTAACTTCACCCACTTACATCTGACGTAGGTACCTAGATGTGTTTATTTTGAAATGTTTGCATACGAGTTTTTAATTCGCATTAAATATGTAGGAAACTGGTAAATTTACGTATGAGCTTTATCGTCATGCACTGTAGGTACCTATGCCGATAGAACTCAATGCAACTTGCTACGTTCTGTCTTTCCGGTTAAAATTTAGGAAGATATTTTTTAACCAGTTCCCGTGATCGGAATATTTTATGCTGAATAACCCCGATGACATTGTAATACTAGCGCAATTGGCAAAACATCTTGTAATAAAAAAGCAATTTTAATTTAAATAAAAAATTACACACTTTCTTTATCAAAATGAAGATCCAAACAGCGTAGGTATGAGTACCGAAAACCAAACCCAAAACATGACGACTCGCTCGTCTGGTAAAATGTTAACAAAAAGTAAGGACTCAAAGCTAACCGAGCAGGTAGCAGGTTTGCTCAGGCCGGAAAGCTCGTGTTCGTAAGCTTTTTTTGTATGAATCTTGTACCTTTTGCTTAAGGTTATTTCCTTTGTTGTTATTCATAACCTTCTGAATTACAAACGTAAGAACCTGCAGCTTGTAGGATGGAATACATCAAATAATATGTCGGACGATTGATATGATTAATCATATAAATCCGTGGCATCGTTATCCCTTAAGGCAATATTTTCGCAGTCTTCTCAGATGGGGAACCGCCTTGCAGGGGTCGGTAGCCTTAACAACAACGTAAAGTGCAAGATATAACGTTACCGTCGCGGGGGCTCCGGCGCGACGCTCGGGTGGCTGCACTCTTAAAGATACGTCTCAAAACTACTCATTAATCTTCATTTCGCCTGAGCCAATGCCAGTGTAAATGGTAGTCATGATCGGGCTCTTGCTTACTTGTGTGAAAAGCAAAGAAACGCTGCTATTTCATACGATCTCTCCGATTCGCGACTCGCCCCGAGATGAGCTCTACCAACGGCCTCTGGCTTACTCCACATTGTTCTGCATTTATTATACTTAACTAATTTATATGTAATTTATTTTTAATTGTGAATGTTCATATTTCTTTGCGTTTATACATATTTTAATATTAATCTATTTACGTTTCCTTTTTAATAATTGATAAGCGTGAGCTCATTTCCTTCTTTTGCGTACTCTTGTTAGCGTTACAGCAAGTTACACACACCCATTTATATTGACTGACCTCAATAACCCATGGTAGGTAAACCTTTACAACGAGAAAAAGATACAATGAGAGCACAGCCGCGAAACACGTACCTTCCCGAATAAGTACTTATTAAGTAGGTTAAGCGAGCAACCCCAAACGCGCTGCAGGCTTATAAACCAGAATGTTTTACGAGAACAGTTCGCAAGAGTATTAAATTTATCAGAGGGCAGTGCAAATTTACTGAGAGAGAGATTGCGGCCAGCCCCGTCGTCGCAGCGGCACCGCTCCTGTTCCGCTGACAACGGAAAGCGATAACTAAACTGGGCTTTGGCGAGGACGTGGAATTTCGTGTCAGATAACGTCGGGTTAAAGAGAACTCCGTAACACCGATACAATACCGCCGGGCTGAGCAATGAAGCGCAAATCGTAAAGAATGTAGTCATTCAATGATAAGCTCGTTTGCTCCTGGCCATAATCCAAATTCTAATTGTGTCATGCATGTGCTATGTTTTGAAATGATTTAAGTGGGCACATTGAAAAAACCGTGCCTTCGTTGCATGCTCTCTTATTTGTTAGTGCAATTTCCCTTAAACTTTTGTCCTATCCCACCTGAGCCCTTAACTAGCAAAGAAAACAAAGCAACCGTTCTAAAGATATGTTTTTTTTTTATCTCTGTTGCGTTTTTACTTTACTGCGTTGTTGCGTGTCATTAAATAAACATCAAAGAAAAACTAAGTGCAGTTATCGAACTGAAAAACTCTTAATACTTAGGTCCCGGAAAAGGATAAAACTAAGCTTGTTACAATCTGCTGTCTGCCAGCCAACTTGCTATTGCAAAAAATATAAGTAAAAAAACACTTTCACTAACATTCTGCTTAAAAGGTTGTAAGACTAAATAATACCTTTTATTGAAATAAGTAAGACTTTTGTACGTGACAGTACCTTGTGTATGAAAAACTTTCATATATTTTTTTTTTTCAATGTTCCACTTACTTTTTCTTATATATTCTTTCTATTTCTTTCATATTTTTGTCGTAAAAGAGGTTCTATTTCAGATACTATTTTTTGGTATATATAGCTGGTTTAGGAATTCAAAGGTTCTCCGTGTGATCTCGGCCGGGTACGCCAGCTTGACGGTGCACAATATTTTACCCGTGTTTGGTATGAAAATATCTCAGTTTCTATTAGAGCTACGAAGTTGAGACTTCATGAGCCAGGGGTACTATTTAGGTACTTTTGTGGGATATACAGCATTTTGGGACCAGCACCATACTAAGATACGCCAGCTTGACATCAAGTTAGCGTACCCGTTAAACAGGGCTCATATCTCCGAAATTACAAAAAAAACTAGTTCATTGCACAGGGTAATAATTTGGTACTAAGGTACAATGTTTTGGAATCATCGGATCATTGATATCTTTGAAGGGAAACGCCTACTTGCCGCTGACAGAAAGTTGATCCGACTGATGCGACCGTCACATAAGCTCTGCTAAAAACCACGTTGTGTCGTACACTTTATTTTTTTTTAAGTCTACTTTGTTTTAAGTATACGAAGATGAGAATGCAAAATTATTAAAACCATGTTTATGACCAAACTAATGATGTTTAATACATCAGGTTATTCTCATTGCGATACAATACAAATTAAACACATAATGTAATGTACCTAGTGATTATTTCCAACTGTTCCTTATTATCGTGTTGTATAGCTATTCTCGCAAGGCCAAGGCTATTTAAAAACTCGTAGCTTCTTGTATGTTTAAGCCAGCACACTACCGCTTCAGATTAAAAATGACGTAAACACGCCGTTTATCACATTCTTCGAAACAGAAACACATAGGCGAACCCTACACAGCACAATATTATTGTTGAACAAAAATGATAAATAAGGGTTTTGTGTCGTATCAGTAATTTATAAAAACCGGTATACTCTTATACCAAGCAAACCATTTCTTCTTCTTGCTTATAAATCGGACTACAATTATTTTTCACGATAACAACAAAACTTTATCTGTGCTAGTCACGTTTTAAAACACTAATTAAACACGATTGCATAACCTTCACGGTCAACATTCCGTCTTGGTAATAAATACGTCGCTATTCAGGAATAGTAAGAAAGTGAGACATTCACTAGAAAGAAGATGTTTTGTCACCCATTTGTTTGGCTCCCTGCGTTAACAAGGCAATCGCTCTCGGTGCGCTCGATTATAGTTTCACCAACACTCGACACCGCTCAGTCTATTCAGTAAATGCCATGGCTGCTCCAAGATACTTAAACACACTTATTGTCATTGGAAAGAACGAACTTCGACGAAACCACACATAAAGGCCAAGGCTTGATAATCAAGCGTTTTGTTGTTGAAAATGCGCGGATCTTGTGTCCCGTTTCCTCTGCGTACGGTTTTTCCACGGTAAGAAACGTCTGTAGGCCACCACGCTCCTTTAAACATTTGTGTCTGCCTGTGCAGACAAATTTCGTATGCATACTCTATCAAGGAGTTTACAATGACATGTAAACCGGCGCGGATACAGGATTTAGTTTAGGGGAAGGGGGGGATAATTTTAGTGTGATTTTACCTAAGTTCTAGAAAATTCGTTCAATAATAACAAAATGGCGAATATTAGGTGCTTCGGTCGTGTGTCAGGAGATAATCCCCCCACCCCCTGTATCCGCGCCTGCATGCAAACGTGATGAATGCGACGTAAGTGTAAATGTGTTCACTGAATAAAACAAAGCATAATTTTGACAAAAACCTGACTAAAGACGCATGCTTGCTATAATTTAAACTTGCCGGCAGTTTGTGCTTCACAGCTCGTCAAACTTTTAAATGCAACATGCGTTAATATTTCAACTAATTTGATGCTTTAACACCGACGATCCTCAGTGGAAAGGAGGTAGAGTGTCGCAACGCCCGGCCGTCATTACCGAGCTGAAAGTGGCCGGTGAAACTGTGACGAGACCGGGTCACGTACGTTCTCTTGATTCGCGTACATGCTGTGGATGCAATATTTGGAACGCCTATTACAAAAAAACTTACTAAACGGGTTAATCTCGTAGACCTTACATAAATATTTGTAGTTACCAATGGTATTGTCAGCTTAACTGGCAATCTTGAAATTATAAGTACATAAAATTATCTGCGGCCGAGTTGTATCGCGGTCGTTACAATAGCGTGAGGCGTTAATTTGCCGAGGGAGCAATTCGGAACGGGGACATTGCGCGTACCTACTCCAACGCTTCGTCAGAAAGCGACCGCGTTGACCCATTTTGTGCGTAACACGGTATGGTACGTCGAGGAATCGATGATAGCAACCGAATCTCGAGGCCTCCGCGGCGCTTGGCTGATCTGTGTCAGGGTCCTCCCCCGCGCGGTCCCTACGCCCTTTGTGCGCCCCTCTGTACCTCCCGCCGGTAGACATTCTGAGGGTCGCCTGAATCGTAAAACTTCAGTACTTTTGCGTTCACCTTCCCTGGTCTTATTTAATCATGTACTGATTCCGCGCCGCTTATCGGGGACAAGTGCTGTACCAAAGGACTGGTAAACGGGTTAAAATGCTCAACTGATTGTATGTACAGATGTCAAAATGTGCATATGGCTCGGCTGTCTAACGGGCCAAAAGTACAAATGTCAAAATGTATAATGGTTAACGTGTACACGCGTTTAAATGTGTTAGGGTAAAAACGTACAAGAGTCGAAAGCTATAAGCGACAGCACGTGCAAGTGTCAAAATGTCCAGCCGTGTAAAAGTATAAGAATGTGAATGAATAAGTGAAATATAAATACATAATGTATGGGTAGTTACCGTTAGTAGGAAATCATTTTACAATACAATACAATACTCTTTATTGAACACCACAAAAAGAACAGAAAAACATACACTGGCAAAATAATGTAACATAACAATAGGTGGTCTTACCGCTAAATATCGATATCTTCCAGACCACCGCAACAGATGAAATAATAAAAAAAATAGTTTAAATTTAACAGGTGGTGCAAAATTTCCGTATAAGTATTCCGTATATATAAAGCTCCACATTGCATATATTTCGTCGTATAGAATATCGTATGATGCTGATCATGATTGCAGGCATACTTGATTGACACTTTTCACCATAGCACAACAAGAACATTGGACATTGATAATTATACATTCAGTGTTGAGTACGTCATGTTAATCGAGCATTTTTTCTATCACACCCTTTGTCCCACTTGCATTTTGAGATATGTACCATTTGTCACTAAACATTGTATCCATGACGATATGTACATTTTGACGCTTGGACATTTTGACATTTGTACTTTTGGCCCGTTAGACAGCCGACCCATATGCACATTTTAACCCATTTACCACCCAGTCCCTAAATCACCGACACTGACTGACTGTAACTGACAGCTTTCATAAAAAGTAAATATTTTTGGCTGAAGAACGTTTTCGTAATAAACAAAATTTTGATTCTTTAGTTTTTTGCATATAGCAAAAAATTGGGTATAATGTCAGTTATTTTTATTGTAGCGTTATTTATTAAAAGCTAAACATTATTGTTAAACTTGACTTTTCTACTGAATGTGAATTGCTGTTTTTGTACCACTTTTAATTGATTGCTTTTATTATTGTAATACGAATATTAATGGTCTTAAACTATCAAGAATCGTGCTCCCGCCTACAAAGAAAAGTCGTCTGCTCTGAGGTCGACTCGTTCACATTCAGAAGTAACTTTATAGGGTTCTTAATATAGGTCGATCTAATGTCACATCATTACTTTAATACGAACGATTTCGTTTATCGCATCGTATATCTGTCGCATGATCTACCCGAGTCACATTCATTCAATTAGTATGGTTATCCAGTCACCCGAAGAGAATACTAACCGTCGTGTGAAAGTCATAGTGTATTACATCGATGAAAAGTCATTTCGTAACCGAGACCATCGGTTTCACATGGCTATGGCTATGGCTATGGTTTCGTTTGATAACTTCCGCTAATCATCACACATTGCTTATAAACGACATAACGTTAGAAGGGTGGCATGGCCGAGCAATGATCGACCTCCGCAACTTTGTTACCTTCGCGGCAGCCGGCGCTAGCATTGTCGCCGCGGCGCCAATAGGAAGCAACGCGGCCACAGATTGCTATTGGGCTTAAGGCCACTTTCAATGCACCATCTTTTACCTTGTGCCCCTTACCGCACGGCATGACCCGAAACCGACGTCGGCGGCCGTCATAAATAGGTGGCAAACGCACGTGTGGCTTCACACCCACGACCCAGCAACTAAACCTTATTCAAACACTTTTTAACCCACTTTGCTGGGTTAATCAAATGATTTCCTATCCATGACATAATTTTCTTATCCATGACATAATTCCTAATTTACCATTGCGCATTCAAGGCTTCATTAATAAAAAGAGTCTTTATGCTCCACTTTACTAGGAATTATTTCGATCGCTCCCTATGAATCATACGTATACAACATTGGTATAGTTTGGATTAATCCTGCTGTGTGTAGCGCTCCCCGACAAACAATGATTAACGCATTGTTAAGATTTAGGAAAGTAGAACGGGGGCGTCATATCCAAGGTCTCGGACGTACGTAGCTGAACAAATCTATTTTATACCAATTTAGTACCTTCAAATATTGGGTTTTACCTTGAACGACATACATCATAAATAAACAATCTCTTGTATGTTTTTCTTAAAAAAAACGTGCCAACTGCCTCCTAGTCACGTGTGTGAAATATTTGTCTTGCAACACGATTGCGTTTCCAAATCGTACAAAGATTACGATAACATGCTTGACTTAGTCAGATGCACTTTTTAAATAGGTCTTCAAAAATTATAAAAAGGTTTAAAATTTACTTATTTGTTTAAGCAAATATTGGATAGATAGGTAATGCGTTCTAAAGTCGTGAAAAAGTTTGTCCCGCCCATAGCGTAGAAATAAGTTCATTTATCACAATGCCTAGAGAAATACTATGAGATACAAATTTTCTTTTTGCTGCCGATAAAATGAATATTCTGCATTTTAACCATAAACGTTCATCCCGACTACAGAACCATTCAACGTGCGTGGTCACACGGACACACGCACTTAGCCGGTATTTTATACTATAGAATGACCCTTAAGAAAAACAAAATTGTCGTTTGTTAGTTCAGTTATCTATCATTTTATAAAATAGCGATAATATTTAAGGTCATATTAATTAATGTCTACAACAACTAAAAATTGCGGTACTTAAATAAGATTAGAACTTTTCCCATTTATTTTGTTGCACATTGCTGAGATAACTGTTGTGTATGTTTAATAGTTTCATCATGAAGTAGTTGTCATCGCGAGCATAAAAAGATGGAAGTACCTACTATAGACATTTGCATTCTTGTTTCAATGCTTGCCTGTAACATGAGCACGGGTCGCATGCGGAGACCGAAAGTATGCGTTTGCCTCGGTTGTGTGCGGCCTCAACCGAGTTTTGTCGATGCTTTCCCGAGCGCGAACCGGGTCGCGCTCTCGATGTAGTTGTTGAGCTCTGCTACTCACTGCTGACTACTCAATACTCTCGGCTGACTACCGACTAATGACTGCTGACTACTGCCGTCGGCTCGACACATGCAAACCATTATCCTCACGCTTCTATGTGCACCTAATACTTTACAGATTTTCGTGCCATGGTCAGCAGACAGTTAAAGCAACGAAACTATTAATACCTTGTGTGCAATATCGAATCTTTCTTCAGTAAATCATCTTATTCAGTTCACTTCCACACTACAAATTGCAAATAGTTATTATCCCTATTGCAACGTTTTGAAGTAAAAAAGAAACCCTACACACTGTTCAACACACTTACACTAGGTATATAGTGGCACCAATTGTCTGACCGGGTTCATTAAATCATTTTCAAACCACTACACAAAATACATAAGCTCATAGACCACAATAATAAATCTGCAACCCTAAGTAGATGTAGGACATTGAGTAATAATTACAAGAATATTTTAATGTGTGGTTATATTGGTTGCTTTACGAATATTGTATTCAACTATGTGTATTAATGCATGCATGCTAGGAAGCAGATATGGATTTAAAGAATTCAGCTTATAACGCATAGATATATATATATTTATCCGCTGGAGGATGACAAGTATAATACAGACGTGCGCTTATTTATATTATGTGATGATAGGTTCCAGTAGTACATTCTAACCACTGTTCTTTTGTCTTGGTTATATATGGGTATGACCTTTAAACATTGTGACAAAGAATTAAATATAATCGACAGTAACGACCCTCACCAGTGCTCGAGGAAGTGGGGTCATGCAAATTTATATTAGGCTGAAGTCAAGGCCTTGCCAATCGTTTTAGTCATCTACCTAGTTATTCATAGGGTAATAAAACCAGAGGCCGAGCAGATTCGGCCTTCTTCATTAACGAATGATACTAACATCGGCCGTGAAGGATTCACAAACAGACGAAGACGTTACAGTCGTACACAGCTCAGCATCGTAAATTTGCACCGAGCCGATCTGTTTGCATATTCATAGTAAAACAATGTGGAACACGGTGCACTAGGGCCGCGGTGGCACAGTTTCTTGTTTGAGTTATAAATCAATCTGTCCCAGTTAGATTAGCGTTTCCACAAGGCTCCACTTCGGCGTCGATGTCTTTGCTTTCGAATAGGCGATTGCTAAACGCGTATCGTGTGCCCGTTGTAGTTGCGGCCCGTGTGGTGTTGTGTGTCGGTTTCGGTTCCCCGCGCGCGCCCACCTTGCTATCACGTGCGTTTCGCTCGTGTTGCATAATCGTCTCGCGCACTCGCGCTGATGCTGCTCTTTGTATTTAAACCGTGTGAAACAGGGATGCGCAATTGCGCATCGTTACAAAGTTACATCTCGTCTATCTTATGTGTATTTACTTTATTCAACATATACGACGCAATTCATTGTATTTCATTTTGATATACCTATTATAATATATTCTTCTTGCAAAGTCTTATGTACTCTGTTAGGTTTGCCCACATCATCATTACAAACTACAAAGTTTGCATAAAATATGTATGGGTGTATCATTTTAACGGCTCAGCGGATTGTATAGTCTGTTAGTGAATTGGTCCGTCCGTCCTCGGCCTCGCGTTCGCTTCCGCATGGCGGCTTATCCTCGCTCCGAAGTGCCCATGATCGCTCAAACCTTGATCCTAGACCTTCCCGCAACCTTCCCGACCACTCGGCGTGTGCCGTCCTTTAATTGTACTCAACTAATTATTACATGATCAACGTTTTCGTTTCCTTTCTAGGTATAACCAACAAACTGGACGCTCATCTTGGTTAAAGTACGTAAAAAGTTTTAGTTTTATTTACCTAATTTTTAATTTTAAATCGTCGTTATCGCGTTATTGTGCGTCACAGCAGGCAGCTACATCGAGAAGGTCGTTACGTGATGTTTCACGTCCCAGCGCTCTCCACTTCAGTATTCATCAAGTTTTAAACCCATACCTTTTTCTTCGAAGTAACATTGAATATGTACCATTTCGCGTGTTGGATGGGAATTTGAATTGTGAAAGGAAAAAGATACCGATTCGAATCGCGCTGCAATGTCGTACACAATAAGTAAAGACAAGACAGGTGCGGTGCGAGTATAAAGGGCAATAAGTCTAAACTATTGCTCCGCGTCTTAATTGAGTTTTATCATTTATCTGGCTGAACCTTTCAATATGCTCTATGAATTAAACTTAAATTGGATTAGTATGTCGTATAAAATGGTTCCCTTATGTGAATAACAATACAGACACCATTTTAAGCGTTCCATTTTGTAACAGTTTTGCATTTGCTGCCGTTGATGCGATTTTGGATCTTTGCCAACCCTCAAGGGGACCTCGGAGTGATATCAGGAGCCCATATGCCGATTGTAAAATATGCAACACATAACTAACATATACCAGTAATTCGTGTCAAAGATTCAGATTTTCAAATGTTGCCATCCAAAGTCATTATAATATTTATTTATATTTAGAATAAATATCAAAAGGTGTAATAGTCTGCTCTTTTAAGAGGCTCCGTTTTGATCGGTACGAACACAATTATTGGGGTAAACACTAGTATTATTTTTCTACTGTTAGCATTCAAACTCACTGTACTATACATTGATTATTTAATCTTTCAATGTCACTCAACGATAACGACATTAGGTACCAAATTGTATACCTTATACCGGACTGTCGTATTAAATTTAATCTGCATTCTTAACTTTTGTTTTATCATTCCCTATTGATAATTAAGTTACAACCAACAGTTGAGCAAGTCAATAAAACACAGTGGTAAATAAACAAGGCACTCGTGCACGGGCTAAATTGTTGCTGTTTTTATTGCTTTATAATGTTTTCTTGGTAATACCTCGAACTTATAAATTAAGGCTGAGGAATAGACAGTCTATTGGTATTTTTCCAATGTTACATTAGTTTTTACTGCGCTATCCAACTGTGCTCATTGTGTTTACAATAAAATAATAGTAATTGTGTTAATTGTCCTATACTTCTTTTAAACGTTTCCTCGCTCCATCTTTATCAATCAGTCTCCTATCTCGTTTCCTCTTGTCACGCGTGTAGCGTGATTATAGTTACAGCGTCATCTATTAGAATCGCTTGAATGAATTACTGGTGGAATATGAACTTTAATATTTATATTTGCACAAAGCGTTCAATAGAATAATTAATTACATTAAGTAAGGTATTACACGTGAGCTCAGTATAAGGATTATTGTGGCGCGGTCACCTTGCGCGTCCTCGCACATCTCGGGCAAATAGAGGTGGAATGTATTAGTTCCGCGTTCGCTTGCACGCGGTGCTCACGGAATGTGCGCTACCAGACGATAGCTTGATACACGATAACCCATAACCAACAAAATATCTGCGAGCAATCGGTACACCAAACAGTAGGTCCAAAAATTATACCATATAGATTGGGGTAAAAATTTGGCCAATAATTAAATGGACTGACCATGCAATGTAACGTTGCTCGTCTTTTGTCTTCGTACACGGGAATTTGGATTTAAGACGCTGACAAGTGCCAATGACCTTGAGTGTTCGGTCACCGTCTGTTTGCACCGGAGTGAACGAGAAGCACTGTGCGGTTATTTGTATGCGGAAAATCAAAAACTGATGAATTATATAAGTAGGTATGTCACATTACACGTATAATATAATTTTTTCAAGTTTTGAGTACAGACGTGATGTAGTAGTGTTATTAATTATAGACGCATACGTTAAAAACATTAAGACATAGAACTGTTTAAAGAGGATTTCAGACGTAACTTTACGATTTTTTTCCATAGTATCGATTTCATAAAATCTGCCTAACTAAATATGCCTAACTGACATTTAGCGGTTGGAGCTATAACTTGATATATCAGTTAACCAGTTGTTCTCTTTCTTTAAGGGTATATAGTGATACATGAAATGATGCTATAGCACCAGCCGTTGCTAGGCTCTTGTTTGAGATAACAAATTGGTATTTTGCATATCATTCAATTAGATTTCGTATTCAGTGCACGGGTGCATTGGCTTTTTATTTTATTTATTTATCTGTTTCTAAGTGCGAACTGCAAGCGTACTCAATTAGATTTAATTTCTTCGTAAGCTTAGCCCACAAAGTGGAGAACGTATAGTGGGTGTAGACCGTTTGCGGCATGCGACCACCCTCTTCGTTCGGTGCGGCTGCAGGCTGTTCCTGTCCCTTTCTGTGTCTTCGCACTTCTGACAACACAACCGACATTAATATACCTATTATAGAAGCTTTAACTTACAGCTCACCTTCCCAACTCGTTTGCATATCTCTCCTCAAAGGGCGAACCCTGCGTAGAATAGCCTACAGAATCGTTCATAGCTTAACAGAACGCATCGTATTCGAACATCCATCCATTGTAGGTTTGTTTTCTGTTCAATGTAAACGATGGTTATTGTTGGCTTTGACATTGAGTACTTATTGTTACACATTACCGCGAACTACGAGACGATGACGATCGCCGCAGCCTTGGTGTTGGTATGTTTGATTATTCTGCACGTCACACGTACAATTTGCGCTGTTAATAGCAACCAACCTATGTAACGCTTCACGTGGGTAAACCGAATTCGCTTATTATGCCACAGATCAGTAGATATTATTATTTTCTTCTTCATTCGGTGTGTTTTTCTTTTTCTACCCTCTTCCTGTTATTAGTTAACTCTATTCATCATTAAATAATGTATTTTCGCTGCAGCGCAAGCTCATGAACCTGTAGAATCATGCCCTTGCGTGTGTAGCGGCTGATCAGCAGATATGCAAAACAATTAATTTAGACTGTAAGGACAAAGGCATTCCGTCTAAATTTCAATACGTCCCTCATCCCTGATCGGCTGCTGGCAACGTTAGAGAATCTCGTGGCAGTATGCCTAAACAACAAAATTCAAAACAAAATCAACTTCAAAACCCCTTTAAAACGTAAAAAATTGTCATTGGCCTTCGTTAGTTAATTACCTAGAAACGTAAGATATATTGTTAATTAAGTGATTAATTTAATAAATCGAAATCGGTATCAAGTAAATGACAGTATGAAAGTTGAATATCTAATTTACTTGCCACCGACTTCTATATATTTAATTTATCACTTAATTGACAATATAGTTACCTATCTAACGTTTCTAGGTAATTGACTAAGAGCGCTTTCGCACTACGTCCGATCCGAATACGAAATACGGTTCGGAGTAGTCGTAGAACTATTTCTACACGCATTAGATCGGGCTTCCGTCATCCGATTTCTCTCCGTCATCCGTGAATCTCCATTCCTCTATTCCACTATTTGTATGAACGCTCGCGTACTGCGTCCGAACCGGATCCGAATCGAATCCGAGCTGCGTACGAGCAGTGAGGCAGCGGGCGGCGGGGTATGTGGCCGGGGGGCGCGGCAGGCATCCAATTTAGTTAGGTGTGGCAGTTCGATCAGAGATCGGACTAGTGGGTAAGCAATAGCCGAATTCGGTCCGAGATTTCTAGATCTTTATTTTCACGGTGTCGGATCGGATTAGGATCGGACGTAGTGCGAAAGCGCTCTAACGAAGGCCAATCATTATTTCTTACTTTTCAAAGAGGTTTTTAAGTCAGTTTCCTTATTTTTGTTAAACAATGGTTATTCACTTGAGTTATTATCATATGTAATTTAACAATGCGGACTCCACACATTCACTACATCAAGTACCTTACCACCTTATGCCAATTGGTCATAAATTGCTGCTATTCAAGATGCAAGGACGTTAATCATTGAGGAGTTCTCATGGTTCTTCACCATCGGTGCCACTTACCACATGGTTTTTTTTTGATCCTAATTTGCTTACCAATCTTAAGAAAGAAATGTAATCGCCACCCGTGAAATACTTATCACTGAGGAGTTCTGCTGGTCATCTGTGGTCTTCATCATCAGTTCCAGTTCCCTAAATACTGCTTTTGGAACAACTGCTTGAGTTATTACAGAAAATACCAAAATCGCTAAATGCGTGCCTATAATATTTAAGAAGTTCCATCGATTCCTCATAGATCCTATCATCAGACCTTGATTTTGACTTAATTGGGCCCAAATGGCGTGTATACCCTTTCAATCACAAGAAAAAGCTTGCAGATCGGTTCATATTTGATGGACTTATGCGTGGAAATAGATAAAAAGAAAAACAAGAAATATAAACGTGCCGAATTGAGCATCTTCTTTTTTTAAGACTTTACAATCACAGACCCTGTTTAAGGTACAAGTAAAGGATTAGTAAAATGAAGTTCTTTGAGTTCAAATGCGTTATTTCAATACGCTATATCACACGCATGGCGCCCTAGATACCATACTAACTAATCAGATACTTTATGTTTATACATTATTCTTGAGATTATTGAACTTTAAAAGTATTAATTCAATAATAAATACTAAGTTATCAGTATGGCAGAGTTTTTTGTTTTATTTTCATTGATAAGTTTCGTTAATTATCATTCTTGCCCTGGAATATCACGAGAAAATAATACGTTAATTAAATTTTAAATTGCTGTCTAAACATTTACAAGTACCTTAGTCGAGTTGAGGACCCTATTCATCGGGTCGTCCGCAGGGCGTCTGAGTCACACGAGTCGTTGCCGTTAAGAGGGCATTGCTCACTTGGATGCTCCCCTTGGCTCGCCCGCTGCACTGTTTCAAGAATAAAGTCACTCGTCTACACGTAGCAGGACGCTCATTGTTCTACACACGCGCGTCCTTAATCTAATAATATATTGTCTCCTATAGTGTCCGCCATTTTGCTATTGATTGCAAATGAATGGCAATGCATGGCATTGTGGCCATGCTTACCCTTTTCAGGTCTATGGGCAAGCCCGTAATGGTCCGGCTGTAATTTTGGGCCGTATATGACGATTCTAATATTTTAACGGATTTTTATATTGGCACTAAAGGGGCTGTCAAGTATATTATATTAAAAAATATTTTATTTTTATCAGAACAGTTAACAACAGTGTATTTTCAAAATGTTACTGCTATAGCTACTTCATTTGAGTCTTTTTAACTATAATAGGATTTGTTGGAGCTATTGATGATATGGAACTACAGACCATATTATTATTATACTGCCTCTATTGAAATTTTTCTACCGATTCAAATGAATATTATAGTTAAAAGACGTTGAGTGGATTTAAATTTAGACGAAGATGGGAGCAGGTCGGATGACATCTAAAATAAGATCACGAGAGACCGATGATACGCTTCTACGTACCTATATAGCTGAGATTGCCCAAGCTTTCACGGGTTGTTGACTTTTTCCAAGCGCATTCGATGCTTGGGCAAGACTACAATTATCAACAAATCATCGCATGTGTCACCTAACGCACTAAAAATGCCAAAAAATAATTATTGATAACAGTAGCGTTAAAATATTTTACAGTTTAAGTTTATATTCCAGCCAATTATTCCCTGAATGTTTTTTTCTTCTTTAAAGTTGTAATTCAATAATCAATATAAATGCTGGAGACGATTCATGGCATGGTTTATTCGTTAACATACCTAATGCATGCTTGGTACCAAATTACAATGCAAGTACCTAATCGCTTTCGTCACTTCTATCGTTTTGTCCTTTTTTTGCTCCCATCGGGGTGGTCCCGCGAGTGGGTGGTCGACCACATGAAGGCTACTTTCTTGATCAGATGTTTTTTTTTTGTAGTTTTACTAAAATCTTAGCAGCCATTTCGTAATCCTAATAGCGAAGGGGTGCTCAAACTTTTTCAGTCCACGGCGCACTTACAGGTTTAGTATCTTGTATCGGCGCCCTAGCTAGCTAACTAGTCGAAATATTATTTTGTACTCGCGAATACTTAAGTTACGTATTCGAAGAATGGTAAAGAGGAGCGACCTCACGGCGTTATTCTTTACTTTCTACGGCGCACAGATTGAAAACTTCCGTAATATGGCACCTAATCCCTGATCAACATCTTGCGCAATAACTTAAATATTTCGCAATTGTCGCTAAAAGCAAACAACACGTCTATGCCAGTATAAGTATACATTCAGATAACCAAGTCCAGATAACAGCATTCCAAATCGTATTTCAGTTAGTAGGGCAGAGCCTGTCTAACGTCTTTATCATAGTTAGACGAACAAAGCCAAAGATGAGTAGCTATGATATTGTTAATCACATAATCACCATAGGTGCGGTACTCCGTAGCCTCTGAAACGAATGTAGGTCGGGCCGCTCCATTTGCCACAGTGGCAAATTGTTGATCGTCCTCGAATGTTGCGCGTGCAATATCTTATCTATCTGTGTAATCCGGCGCGGCGTGCCTCATCCGATATTGTCACCGAGGCAATTCGGGCCTCGCGGCCTCGCGAGCGTTACGATCTAGTTGCGGGAGGCACCGTAAGCCTCGTTCGCTCTGTGCTCGCTCAACAGTTTTTCGGGGTTAATGGGCCTCACGAAATACTGAAACTTGACAGGTCACGGACTCACGGACTAGCAATTACACATTTTTTTAATTGAGGCTGCATTTTATGTAATTGTTTAATTCTAAGGGCAAACACATTCTAAAATAATTCTTTACATTTTTATTCATATGCTTTATTCTGGAGGCATTTGATCTGAATTTTGTGGCCCTGCTCTAGTTCTGCTTTATGCATCTACAATCTGCATTATGGTGTCGGCCAAGATAAGATTATTTAAACTTGGAAGTGCAACATCAGCAGTGAGCTAATGCTTCGTCCACGGATATCGCAATAGCTCAAGACTCGTCTCTCCATCGGCGCTGTCAGTTTCTGGGTCGCACCGATTAATTCACTTAGCCTACTTTTGTTCACTGCTGTAACACTTTTATATGTTTGACATAATTTTGCAGCTCGAATGTGTTGGTCGCTGAGTAATTGCACTTACTTTGTATATTGATTGTAACAATGCCACCAAAATATTTGCAATGCTGATTACAGTAGAATGTCACTATTATAATATCAGATATAAACATATTTAAATGTAGTTTAACTAGGTATTTACGATAAACAATTCTATTCTTAGAATGTAAATCATAATCTACCTATTTTAATTCACAGCATTCAGGCATGCGTATTGTATTTGCGTTGAAATATCAAGAAACAAATAAACATAAATGTATATATATCGGTACTTACCTCCCCAATGCCAGATTTACAACAATGACGATATGATTTTGGTCAAATGGAAACTTATTTGAGCTATGCGATAAGATAATATAATACCTAAAACGAATCTAGGGATTCTATCAGGCATCTTTCGAGTGAGCTGTCGACTTAATTAATTAAATCATTGGACCACGACTGATGATTAGTAGCAAGTATAGTTAGTGATATATAATAAACTATACTGTCGACTGAAGTCGCCTTGATGGCAGATTGTAGCGCACTTTTTTTAAACGAGTTTTACGCGGTGCTGACGCGAAGCCGGGCGGATGGCCGAATTTAGAGTAGGTTGACTACTTTTGTCTTATGCCCATTATGATTCTTTAAATACATATTAAATAAAATAAACAAATTCATATTTCCTGATCTTATGTATGGCATCCTTTTTACCCGAATGTTGAGGAGCCGAAAAAGAGGGTAATGTTTTCCTCCGTTGTTTCAGTGGTTTATAATAAAATAATATCGTTATTCGTTCGTTATATCACGATGAAGCGGCGTCTGAAGTTGCATTTTTGACTACACTGCATGAATGGTATACCTAAGTAAAAAAATTAAAGATTCCGACGAATTGGGAATCTCCTCCTATTTTGAATTTTGCTTGACTTGTATACCTATGCGTAGGTATGTCCTATATGCCCGAAAACGACTTTTTAAAGATCGACCGGCCGAGAGCAATCCTCAGTTTGCGACAATGGGCTTTATCCAGTTGCAGGATGTGGTTGTCGGTAGTTACCCCGAACCGGCAGAGGCAGCGCATTGTCGGGAGCCCGGCTCGCACACTCGTGCAAAGTGACAGTGCTTGGTGTGGGCCACGAGCGGATGCGATGGTGCGCTCCGTGCGGTGATGAAACTGACACAGTTTCTAAAACGCGTATTTGGTAATCGAACTCCCAGCTCGTGAAAGTCGCACAGGACGGCAGTTTCGCTTATTGTACTTGTCCCACTTCATACAGATTATACTCGCTACGGTTTTGACGGCACCAAAACCCAAAACTCAGGTCTTCTCGCTCTATACAGTCATTGTTAACGCACACTGGTACTCGTACGTAAATGCGTTCGCGTCCCAGTTTTGGGGGCTTGAAACTCGATAGTTGATTGGCTTAATGTTGCTACATTTTCGCCTTGCATTCAATTCCATGAGAAATAGTAGGTACATATTGCCTTTCGACCGCTAGGTCATTCGACAATTAATAGTTATTATTACTTTTATATGTGCAAAGGCGATTTAATTTCTTTTGTGACAAGCGGGTTTGCAGAAAATCGTTTGATTCTGCTAGTCTTATGTTAAGCGTGATCATATAACTTTAATGGAAACATTGTCATGTCGACATCAACACCTTGACTTGAACAGGTTGATAACAATAGTTATCCTTAACATACATTGTTTCTACTATTAACGTTTTGAACGCCACAGTCGGCTATGGCCGACAGCAGATTTACATGCCCCTGACATCAAGGCATGCTGTTCTCCATACATTTTGTCGGCTACAGCTGTCACTCGGCGTGCGGGGCGCGCTTTCTCGCATTTAGCCGTGGCGTTCAAAAGGTAGTTTAGGTTTTACCAATGACATGACAAGATACTAGAACTAGTCTGTCATTAAAGATCGCTCTAATATAAAACAGTCCTATCAATAATTAAATAATTAGTTATTAGTCGCAGCGAATATGTATTTTGTTGACCTTTTTAATGTATAAAAATTCTTTGTTTTCGGCGTACGATTAAGTCAGAAAATTAAAAAAGAAGCTTTGTATAGAAAGCACGCGAGAGTTAAACCCGGTTTCTTACACAGTTTACGCCTTGTTACGAGCCATTTACGAGCTGCATTGTGAACATTATTTATTAATGTATTATGTTATATTGTTGCAGGCTCGGCTCGGGCAGCGAGTGTGGCGGCGGAGGGTCGGGCGGCGGCGCGCCCGCTCCGCAGTCGGCGCGCGTGTCCTCCAACGTCGCCGGCGGGATGGCGGTGAGCCGCGTGCCCAGCCCGCTGCACGACGGGAACACGCCCGTCGCCGAGAACTGGTGCTTCACACAGGTAATGTACCTATATATATATCACAATCACACTAGCTATTTAAAGTGTACGCTTAGAGCATTTTCGCGAGCAGTATAGCGAGCCGCTCGGTGCATTTTAGGCAGTTTAAATTTACCGAATGATACATATTATTGCAGGGAACTTATCTAATCCGTAAACATTTTTATATGCCCTGATCATATTCGTCGTAACTGTCCCCCGAGTATTGACGAAAAAAAGAAAATGATGACTGGAAATGAACGGTATTGAAAGCCGCCGAGCTCTACTTGATATTTACAAAGAGCTGACAGTAATACCTATCAATAATAGAGCCTGTAATTTCCGAAACCTATTTTAATAAAATTTAAGTGCATTATATAATACAACTTTGAACAGCACACACTCAAACAAGGTCAAGCAAAATCGTAACATTTTAAATAATCGGTAAGAATACCTGTTGCAAAAACATGATATTATAATAGATTGATAACCATGTACGTCACGTGAAATCTTGTGCATCGAGATCTGATACTACCGAGATGCCACGCTTGCCACATAGACTACCTACGTCATACACCGATTGATTATAGCTGGGCTAAAGACCGAAACGAGTATTCAAAAACTGAAGCTAGAAAGATTTAGAGCTATTTAAAGATGTAATGCAGAAAGTAAACGAGGAAAATATTCATGAAATATGTTTGAGTGAACTTGGGCAACAAACTCTTTTCGTAGATTGTAGCGAACCCCTGTTTATGTTGACGTCATGAACGAAGCACGAAAAGCGCACCACGATCAATTGTATGTAAATGAATGTATGTAAGCCCATCATCAATTCAAACTTGTACTGTATATGGACACTACGCGTTGACCATCACTCCAAATCGAATAGCTGGAATACGAACTGGTGATTTTAATTCTTCACTGCCCATGTGTTTAGCTTTGAATCTTTTAATTATACTTAACGTAATGAAGTTTAAGTAATTAAGAAAATAATGGTGGACCTCGAAGTACCGTCGAAATAGACTTCTAGCGGACACATCAAGCAAAGTGGTCGTAAACCTTACTCTATACCCGATGCCGTAAATAGCTATAAGCTTAGCCGCGAAGCACCGATGATATTGTTTGATGCCGCGGTTATCTCTGAACTTGAAACGTTGCTGTAGAACGGTGTTAATGTGCAAACCAACAAGGAAATAAAATAACACTTCCTCCTTCTAACAAGTACATATCAACGTTACGTGTCCAATAATCAAGTGGCAGCGATGACTCGCGCGTCACGTTGCGGTGCCGAACGACATCGGGCCGGCGCGGCAACGTGACGATCAGCACGATCTTGCAAAATATAATAAAACCTTACAATTTTTAGAAGTAGGTATATTAATAGGTAAATTGACGCATTTCAAAAACGTGACCGCTAATAGCTCATTTGAGTTTTACGAGGCTTGTTTAAATCAACAATTGCTTTTTGTTTGAGAAACAGCAACAGTAATAATGAAGAGGGCTCAAACGTGCCGGCGGCCTACAGATTTTCTTATGTACGCGAGTATTTGTTCCGGCACGTTGTTTGAAATACGTAGGTACCTAGTTAGATCTCCTGCCTACGGGCTAGGCGGTGATCAGTGCTCCGAACAATTGGGACAACCGTTTGTTCGGTCGGACGACACAGTCGCCGCCTCGGTATTACCTTTTTGATGCTTTTTGTCCAAAATTCTATTTGGTTCGCGGACGATAACGGTGTTTTCCGCGTTATGCGCGACGAGGCGGCACGTACACTTATTAAGGTCTTCGCTCTGGCTCGGTTCAATTTTGGCCTGTTGATCATCATTTTGCTAACCGTTATTAACGGAATTAATTCCTATATATTTTATATAAGAGTACCTACTTTAAATTATATCTTTTTACGCAGAATGTCGTTAGGTCGCTTGCTAGCGGTCACGTGGTCACGTTTCTCTTATTCTAACCTGTAATCTGAAAGATTATGAGGCGTTTTACGCTAACATTATTAAAGTTAATACTTACAGCTAACGAGGTAACAAATAATTTGGATGCCCAGTTCAATTCATCTCTTTATATCATGAAACGGTTATCAATTTATGCGTTATTATCTGAGTGATCGCAGAAACAATGAGCACTTCAGTGTATGACCCTGAAACGCAACCTTAGACCTGGTTCGCGTTATGTCGGAAGGTTTTATGTAACCACAGACGTATGTATTAACTATAGACTAATGTCGGTACATACAAGTCACCTTGCATTGGTATTATGCCCGCCTAATTGCCAGATGTATCAATAAAGTCTATGACATGCCAGTCTGAAACGTGTTTTGCGGAAGCGTACAGTGGCAATCCACGTGACTTGCTCAAGGGAAAACTTTTTTAAATGGACGGAAATGATAACAGGTGCTATCTACATCCATCCAGCGAACGCTTTGACAAGTCCAAATTAATACCTCTGACTTTATCGTAGTGATGACCTCGAATTTACAATTTCAACGAAAATTTATGATTAAGTTTATGTGTTACGAGTATCAGAGTCGTAGTAACAACAGGCAGCTAATAGTTGACGCGGCAATGGATTAAAAAATTACTTACCTACATATAAACTGGAGAGAGAAAGCTGGAGACAAAATTTCTAATTTGGACGCCGTAATTGTTGTCTTGGTTGGAAAGTTACCTACTGGCATAGGAATTCATGGCTCGCTTTTTTCAAATTAAATGTTCTACTTTAACGTTGAAAGCGTTTCACGAAAAGATAGTTAAATGATCTATACGTCTAAACTATTTATGGCAGTGCCTGCTCCGACATATCTTACCAAGATGTTGAGCGTATTCTCGAGTTAGAATTGTAATCTGGCGATTAATCTGCCCGCGTATAAGGCTGGTCGGACGAGTTGGAATCTGCAAATGGGCGTTATGTGTATGTCCGCAAACGCGCGGGGATGATGCGGGCGGCCTTGGAGCGGGTCGGCGACCGGGCAGAGACCCCAGCAGCACCGCAAGCGAGCGAGCCCGCAAACCAAGCAACGGCCGAGGGCAACGACCACCGCCACTGGCCTGCGCCCGCGACCATTTCTCACCTATTCCTCCTGACCTTCACCGTGCTCTAACCCCGCCTGGGTCTGGCTGGGCCCCGCAAGCCCGCAACTGGCACAATACTCACCTTACACACGCATTATAATACATGGTACTGAGATACAGTTCCTAAAAGGAGCGCTCCCTTAACTATGATGTGTACAATTCGAGTCACGTAAAAAGAGCGCTGAGGGCCATACGATTTATATGGCCGTCA
Source organism: Tortricodes alternella (assembly GCA_947859335.1). Lineage (NCBI taxonomy): Eukaryota > Metazoa > Arthropoda > Insecta > Lepidoptera > Tortricidae > Tortricodes > Tortricodes alternella. The sequence continues at coordinate 9,075,134 of OX401979.1, read as the reverse complement.
GCGATCATTTTATGTGACGCGACCTGTACCTAGGAACACATACTTGAGTCTAGTAAATATTTTAAACAATGTCAGACTCCTATAAAAACGGTTTTACCCTGTTTTTTTTCAAAATTAGAAGTATCGGCATAGCTACCTACAAAATCTTTCGAAATACACTTTGTGGGTAGGAAGTTAATTACCATTAATTATTACACGCGCCTGGCATGCTTACGCCTTGGGTTTACAAACTTTAAAGGATTTATAGCCAATAGCTTTTTGATCTTTTTCGTATGACGCTTTTTTTGACGGTAAATGTCAAAAGTCATTCAATACTAATGTAACTACTCACTAACCATCTGTCAGTAAAGATATGAATCGCAAATGTTTTTGTTCCGTCGGTTATATAATAATTCAGATATATATGTATTAATTTATTAAATTGGCTGTTATAACATTTAAAAGATTGTAATTGTTACAGGTCAAAGTGGTGAAATTCAGTTACATGTGGACAATAAACAATTTTAGTTTTTGTCGAGAAGAGATGGGTGAAGTGTTAAAATCATCGACATTCTCAGCCGGTGCTAGTGACAAGTTAAAGTGGTGCCTCCGCGTTAACCCCAAAGGACTCGACGAAGAGAGCAAAGACTACTTATCGTTATATCTATTATTAGTGTCGTGTAATAAATCAGAAGTGCGAGCGAAATTCAAGTTTTCAATATTAAACGCGAAACGGGAAGAGACGAAGGCGATGGAGTCACAGCGCGCATACAGATTCGTTCAAGGAAAAGACTGGGGATTCAAAAAGTTCATAAGAAGGTGAGTTGTCACGAAATATTATAACGTATTGCGATCTTTTCTATACCCTCATGGTATCCTTTCCCTATTTTAGGTCACATATTCCTATATAAAAGTTTTATAATAAATTGTTTATACAATGCAGTAACTCAATTTAAAATAAACATAATCGAGATCTATTTGAATATCATGGCTTAGTCTGGTACCGCGTTAAAATTCGTACAAGTTTAGTTGAAGTTTTGGGCCTGTTGTGCGAAAACGATAACTACAAACCAACGCCGACGCACATTAAATAGTCGCAGATACGTGCTATCTGGCTTGAGTTTATTAAATGTTTATGTTTATGACTATAAATTATATGCATGTTTATTCGTATTAACTCTGTTAATGCGCGTTGCGGGAAGATAATGTGCAGTTATCAGTTTTTATAGTACTCTAGTAAAGAATTGTATTAAATATTGTATTTAGATCCATGGTAGCAATATGGCTCGGCATAATTTTCGCGTTAGTAAAAAAAGAACACTCAAGTTAATCCATAGAAAATCTTCTTGCCTCGCCACATATTTAATTTTATCAGTCAATTAAGTGTGATGGTTATGTCCAACGTACAGTAGATAGTGGGATCGCGCCTGATATTAATTTTAAAGTCACTTAGAGTGTTAGTCACAGTCCTTTAAACGGGACAGCTGAGGGCGTTGACTTCGTTAGTCTTCCGGCTTACCTATCACTGTAAGAACACGCCGATTCAATAGTTATTCATTCATTAAAACACATTCAACTCTCTATTGCAGAGATTTCCTGCTAGACGAAGCGAATGGCCTGCTCCCCGAAGACAAGCTGACGATATTCTGCGAGGTGTCGGTGGTGGCGGACAGCGTCAACATCAGCGGGCAGAGCAATGTGGTCACGTTCAAGGTGCCCGAGTGCCGGCTCTCGGACGATTTGGGAGCGCTGTTCGACAACGAGAGGTTCTCAGACGTGACGCTCGCCGTCGGCGGCCGGGAGTTCCAGGCGCATAAAGCTATATTAGCAGGTACATTCACTCGTGTACTTTAAGGGGCCACCTGCTCGACTTTGATCCAACGAACCCTCACCGCAATGATATAGTTAGTTTTCAAAGTGCTACCTGCACATTCAAAAACAAATATCCATCTTTAAAAAAATACCATTAACTGAATTATGTATCACAACCAATCAATTAAGAAGAAACTGGCTCTTACGTTTATAGGTTTATTGGTATTCTACTTAGAATTGTTACTTGTATGTAGATAAATGACTAAATAACGAACTAGATACGAAAAATTTAGTATTAGATACCTTGCGTCACGAATTTTAAGAAATATAAACTAAAAATGATATCAAAATTATACCTCGTACGAATGATAAGGAAAAATGGAAGAATCACTGTTGGTTAGAAGCTGAAATCTATGAAAATTCGTTAATTTATGTAGGGAGGTTTTGACCCGCCGACCGCCGATCCATCGACTCATACTGCCACACATCTGTTCTCTGTTTCGCACTCCTATTCACGACTGATTCCTGGAAATGTATCAAACCTACACGGACAAAGAATATCTTTTAATAGAACCGTGTCATAAAAATAACTAGAATAAATTGATAAAGGTTGTTAGCTGTGTTTAGTTAGCACTAATAACTCGCAGCGGGTTTGTGTGATAACAAAAATGTCAAACGCGGTTACATCCTCGGAATTTCCGTTTAGATTTTTCCTTCAATACAACGCAAATTACCTACATTAATATTGAACGCATTTCGTTTTTATACTGACCTAATTTTTTACTGGTTTTTAATGGTGTCGCGCTAAAAATTTAAACTTTAATACTTATTTATGACGTAGGTTATTATCGACTTCAACCGCAATCTCATCTGAGTATCAAATTAGTTGTCACATTGTGGCTTAGCTATAAGTAAAATCTACAAAACCGTGTAATCAGGCCAGCGAGTTGCCTAGATTTCAGTCACTAGGGCTTGTTCTCAAATTGGTGAACTAGAAACTTTGAAACGAGAGCAAATTACAGCTGCACCCAAAAAGAGTTGAAAAAATATGACGCAGCTCTCGTTGTTCTCATTGTTAGAAAGTAGTTTGCTTTTGAATAGCTAAAAAGGATTTATATTTGTTAATTAACTATCCAAATGATTTTGATTTCAAGATAAATTTATTCTTAAGTAAATGTTTAAAGCGGGTCCGTATGTGGTTTATCCGTTTTGTATTGCCTTCGTTATCTCTGGGTAATCTATGTGTCAGTGAGTTAATTCGGTAGTTCATTAAAGTTAACAACTTACGACCGCTATCGGAATTTGTTAGTTCGTTGGTTCGTATTTCGGATGGCTAGGCCGAATCTTGCAAGTCGCAATTGACCCTCCTCTATATCGAATTTGCTTTGAAATTTGGCATAAACGTGAAATAATAATCTGTAATAGTCTAAGAGACGTGGAAGATCGACCTTCACCCATCAGATAACTTGATGAGACATATTTTATATGAAATATAATTTATTAAGAAACATGCCTATAATAACTTGCCTATCGAAAAGTTTACATAGCTATTTACAATTGAATTAATTTTAATTAAATAAATAAATAAATCAGGGGACAATCTTTTCGACAAATCGATTTAGTCCCAAAGTAAGCTCTAAAGGCTTGTGGTCTGGGTACTAGACGACGATATACATATTTATATAGCGAAATAAATACTTAAATACATAGGAAACATCCAAGACTCAGGAACAAACAATCGTGCTCATCACACAAATATTTGCCCTTACCGGGGATCGAACCCGGGACGCTAGCTTCGGGGGCAGGGTCACTACCAACTAGGCTAACCGCGTCGTCAATTTTATAATAGCTATGAAAACTTTTCGATAGGGTTATCTGATGGGTGAAGGTCGATCATCCACGTCTCCTCTACTATAAGTACTTTTGGCAAAAAAGCTTACTCATGAACCTGCTTACAAAAAAATATTTAGTGGCTAATGTTAAATTGTTGTATTCCAGCCCGGAGTCCTGTGTTCGCGGCGATGTTCGAGCACGAGATGGAGGAGCGCAAGCGGAACCGCGTGGACATCACGGACGTGGACCACGAGGTGCTGCGCGAGATGCTGCGCTTCATCTACACGGGCCGCGCGCCCAACCTCGACAAGATGGCCGACGACCTGCTCGCCGCCGCTGACAAGGTACAGTGCACACTAGTGCTTCACTTTACCTCGCCCTAACACTAAGAGTGCTACAGTTTAGTCGAACACGATCAGGATTATGAGTTAGGACTTTAGGACTAAACCTACCTAAAAAGTGCTAGTCATCGGGTTAGTTTCAGTTGGAAAATATTTATGCTATACTGCATATGTATGTACTGTGGGGATGGTACAGATGCTAATATTTGAGAATGGATCGAATAACGGCTATAAATTGCCAAAATCTAACCAGTCTCTCTTAACAAACTCCGACGTAAAAATTGCTGATGTTCTATGCTATACAAGCCTCTGCTTATTGTGATCGACCAAATAAGCGATGGTTCCATCAAAATTAGAAAAGATTACTCAGTAGATTGCTGCCGGTCTTTATACGGTAGTTTTTATTGAATATGTCACGGGATTCAAATCCATCTATAGATTTCCTAGGTAATTATATACGACTGCTCGCTGACTTTCAGAGGCAGCAAAATGTGTTCCTATTCAACACTGGTCCCCATATGTTAATGAAGCATTGTTTAATTCCAGTACGCGTTGGAGCGGTTAAAAGTAATGTGCGAGGAGGCGCTGTGCCTCAGCCTGTCGGTGGACACGGCGGCCGACACGCTCATCCTCGCCGACCTGCACTCGGCCGACCAGCTCAAGGCGCAGACCATCGACTTCATCAACACGTTAGTATTGTTATTTTTTTTAAACCTTTTGACCGCCGAGCATGTCTCAGAAGTAACACGGATTTCAACTTTTAGTCAAGGTAGGGAAGGTCTTTTTTAGCCTGTCACACATAGTCGACAACGGCGGCCAAAAGGTTAAATAAGTAAGTTTCTATTAATTAGGATCACCATCCTACCTAAGGACAAGAACTGCTCAACATGGGTTTACCCTAAAAACTTTTTCCACGAATAGGCACAAGCTTTCAGTGTCTTCACTTCGTAAATTTCATCTAATTCGTTCGTCTCGGTCTTATCTAGTTGTATAGTCAAATTAAGTGTTCAACGAATCCCGCGTGAGCCTTAGTATAACCACAGTATAATCAAGTATAGCGCTTCGTCAAGTCCGTCAGTTACATTATAAAAAAATATTGAACACATATTTTTTCTTTTGTCGATTAAAGAAAAAATGACGAAGATAAAGTGCGTTGTAGTTTCGCGTGACGTCACGACTTTGCACACTTTGTACCAATAAGTGGGGAACCCGAACTTTGAAGCTTATCTTATCTAGCTTATCTTTGCAAATTTTGATAGATTTGATGAAGGAAAGAATATATGTTTAATATTTTTTGATAATCTAACTGACGGACTAATTACGATTTTTCAGAAAACTTCCTTGCTGGCGATCAGTTGTCGAAAGCGTTGTTTTCGTAGGGATCATATTAATGAAGTGTTGTTTGTGTAACAGGAGTCACGCGACGGACGTGATGGACACGGCGGGCTGGAAGAACATGATCTCGTCGCACCCGCACCTGATCGCGGAGGCGTTCCGCGCGCTCGCCACGCAGCAGCAGCAGATCCCGCCCATCGGGCCGCCGCGCAAGCGCGTCAAGCAGGCCTAGTGCCCGGCGCCGCGCGCCCCCCACACCAAAGAGCCCCCGCGCCGCGCCTGACGCGCCATCCCCGAGCTGCGCCCGCGCCGCCGCCGGCGCCCGCCATAGCAGCTCCCGTGCGTCCGCGGCCACTAGTGCAGTGGACGTGTTCGTGCAGTGCGCGGCATAAATATTGCACATCGACCTTTGGAAAGAGAATCGGCAAATTTCGACTACGTAGAGCGTTATCGCTGTCCCTAGCTACTTTTATAACGTTTGCTAGTCGTGGTTTAGATGCGATAGAGTAAGGTCGCGTCCAGTCCGAAATATATATGTAGAGTTGTTAAAACCCCGAAGTTGTTTTTATTCTTTTTGTAGATTTTATTATTTCCACCTAAAAACAGTTTCGTAATGTCTCCCTGCAAACTTCGTGTTTCGTCAGTCGTAGGATAAAATATTCATTTTAGTTGCATATCTAATTGTCAAACATAACAAACTTCTCTTTTTTGGGAGTCGGTTGAAGAAGTATTTTTTATTTTGTTTAATATTTGTATTAATTTCGTTGGTATACTATACATGTTAAAAAGGAGTAAAGGATATTTAAACAGGAAGTAATTTTAAATCTCTATATAGTTCACGCTATCAAAACAAAACAACAATAAAGTACTTAGTTCTGAATTCGAATTCTGATAAACGATAAATCTAATAATATATGGACATGGAAATTCGCATTCGTTTGTATTCGGAAATGCGGTGATGGCCGATGTGCAATATTTACCGCCGGGCACTGTATGTAGTTGTGGATCCACGGATTCATCCTTTGTTTACTATGATTGATCTCAAGACGATATTCGATCCTAATGTTTTTGTCTCTCGCGGTCGATAGTGTGCCGCTTTATAATGATTACGTTTAATGTGTAGGTTACGATGATTCGCTGGACGCTTTTTGCGCGTTGTAATTCGGATGTAGCGGTGGTTTTATTGATATGTGTTAAGGCTTGGAGTTATCTTTTTTTATGCATGTCTTTTATGTGAAAATTCTCTTGCACTGTTGCAGCTGTCTAATAATGTGTAATATTGAATACGGAGCTCATGTCTAAAAAGAAATATCCATGTCATAATTTAATTCTATCATTTCGCGAAATTTATTAGCTAACGATTCCTTTTTTGTTTAATATAATCAATCATATATTAAATTTAACGTAGCAATTCCTCTGTGCAAATAATTATAATGAATTTGAATTTATTCAACAAGTAATCTCCTCATTCCCATGCAAAATAACCAATTACATAAGAATTTTCGGTAGAAGTTTAAAAGTAGGAACTTTTGAACATAATGGTTGAAGTAGAATGGTAATTGAATGCAATAAATCTGTAAAAAGCTCGCGTTACGTAGTTTTGCATATAATTGATTTGGAAAAGGGAATGGACCGCCGCGTGACGGAATCGCACCCGCTCCAACAATTGCGTGTAACGCTGTGTGTAGCATTTCTAGAAGTTTAGGTGACTCGAGTGATTGTATGAAGTCTATTGAAATCGTTGGTATTGTATATAGATGAGCTACGATCCCACCATTAAAATAATAATATTTCTAAGTACTATTGTAAGTGGTGTCACAGGTGAAACCGTCATTTTTTATGACATCATAAGGATGATAATATTCCAATTAAATGTTGTGATGTTTCCTAAAATTTTCCATAGGTATTACAAACACACAGACACAAGAATTTTTGTTTTCGTTATTTATATGTATGGTTAATTTAATTTGAGTGAAGTATGTATTAAAAGTATTGTATAGTTGGTTTTGCTTTGTGGACTGTAAATCACACTGGTCAGTCCGACACCGGCACGTCGGTCTCGACTTGCTCACTTGATTCATTCAAATGTTTTGTTGATCCTAAATCTCTATCACATAACCCTGTTCATTCATTGTTGATTTATGATCATTCCTCGAAAATTGTTTTGTTAGATGGGCCTGGGGAATATTAAATTTGCCACTACGGTCATAAATAATTGTATGAGACTACCTTATTTCTCAGATGGACTGAATACTTCTTCTGCTCTCGTTTTTGATCGGAGTTCAAGTTATTCATCTTATTAATATTTTATGGAATTGCAAGATAATGACCGGCAGTCGAAGCGCTACAGAGCTGCCCACCTATGCCCACATCACTAATTTGTTTAACGCAGGCAAAGTTAACTTTATAAACGCCTATTAAAGCAGATTTTCGAAATCTTATGTGATTCTTCTATTCAATTTAGGGTAACCTTGTATTGTTTAACACTGTGGCCAATAAATAGTAATGTAACAAACATTTTGTACCCATTTCCCATTAACATAGCTGACAGCTGTGTTTGTGTAATTACTACCTGTTACTTACGTAACAACTGTCAGAAATAATAACTGTGATTTTCAACATTGTCAATAAGTTGAGCAAATAAATTAAAACTGATGTGAACTCGAAGTTTGTATGATTATTATTATATTTTCCTCAAAATAAAATTTTATTATAATTATATTTCGAAGTTACCGTTTTCTAGCTAGAAAGCAGCAAAGAAACCAATAAATAACAAACAAAGAAGTTGAGAGCCTAACCCATCGGATGCTTAAGACACGGATCCGTGCTTTTTAACCGACTTCAAAAAATCCGAATGAGGAGGTTCTCGATTCGACGCGTATTTGTTTTTTTTATATGTGTGTACATCGATTACTCGGAGATGGCTGGACCGATTTGGATGATTATTTTTTTAGTCGATAGGGTATTTCTTCAGGTTGGTCCCGTTGTGATCAAAGTTGAGCTCTGATGAGAGGATCTATGAGGAATCGAGGAAACTCCTCAAATATTATAGGCACGCATATAGAAATTTTAATATTTTCTTATTCTTACATACACTTTTTGGACATTTTTTTACCATAATTTTTTTGGTACTCCATTAATGCAATGAGCCCCGAATACCTTTTAGCTCCCGCATACGAGGGGTTAATGATTCAAGAATAGAGTTTCATTAAACTAATATTACTTATATCTAAATGAAAACTACCATTTGACGTACCTACGCGTACACACTCGTCACTTTGATCTTGCACAAAAAACCGACAACGAAAGCGAGCTCATAAAAGAAATAGTTATTTATTTCGATAAATAATGGAATGATTCTATTAAAAAAATTGTGCACATTGACATAGCGGGGCACCGTTAATCAAATAGTCAACTTCGTTACTCGCTAATACTTTATTAAAAACCGGCCAAGTGCGAGTCGGACTCGCCCATGAAGGGTTCCGTGATTTATGACGTATTAAAAAAAAACTTCTTACTAGATCTCGTTCAAACCAATTTTCGGTGGAAGTTTACATGGTAATGTACATCATATTTTTTTTTTAGTATTCTCTTATTTTAGAAGTTACAGGGGGACACACACACATTTTACCACTTTGGAAGCGTCTCACGCGCAAACTATTCAGTTTAGAAAAAAATGATTATAATATCATTTTTAAAGACCTATCCATAGATACCCCACACGTATGGGTTCGAAAAATTTTTTTTGAGTTTCCGTTCTAAGTATGGGCACCCCAAAAATTTATTGTTTTTTTTTTCCTATTTTTGTGTGAAAATCTTATTGCGGTTCACAGAATACATCTACTTACCAAGTTTCAACAGCATAGTTTTTATAGTTTCGGAAAAAAGTGGCTGTGACATACGGACGGACAGACAGACGGACAGACAGACAAACAGACAGACATGACGAATCTATAAGGGTTCCGTTTTTTGCCATTTGGCTACGGAACCCTAAAAAGTTAACTTCTTTAAACGTTAAAGCGTTAAATTTCGGAAGATTTAACGGAAATTTACGTTAGTCGTTAACTCGTGATAGAAATAAATTTTATACGTTGTTGTTTTAGTGATATGCTTATAAAAAAATTGGTATGGGCTATGGAAGTTTAGGCAGGTCATGAAAAGTTTATAAAAGAAGGGTCTACGCGCGCTGACCGCCGACAACGTACTTGTCAGAATGTGTTTTTCGCGACGCGGCGTGGTCCGCGCAGTGTAATTTAGTCAATTATAACGATTAACAGATATTAATTGTTTTAACGGAAGTTAATGAGTCCGTTAAAAATGACTAAAGTTAGCTTATAAGTTAATCCGTTACTTAAAATGTTATATTCGTTAATTAACGATTAACGAATATAACATTTTAAGTATACATTGTTTAGATATGGCCAACTGAACAATGGAACAGCCAAGGACAATGTATGTATATAGGTATGACCGATCCATCTAAGTACTAGGAAATAAATCATTATAAGCATATAGTTTACGATCATACGCGTTCGAAACATGTCGGACTATTTCTTACAATAAATCTTGAGTAAAGCCGTGTGTTTTTAGCAAAATAATAAATAAATAAATAAATAAATATATAAATATTCAGCATTGGTATAGTTTGTTTGTATTAGCACTTCTTTCACGCTTGCATTTCCTATTATGAATCTACCTTTATTTATTGTAAAGAACTGGCACTGGCGGTGGTATAATGTGGCTGTATGATCTACAACGTTTGCGTTCCCCAGTCATCAAAGAAATCCTGCTGTCATCCGTCAATTTGACGTTGACATTAACAAGTAGGTGAAATAAGCCGCTTGAGCGCGGGCTGCAATTTAAAACGAGTATTTTAAACAAAGGTACTTTCAATCATTTATTTCTTATGGTAATCGGTACTGATTTCCTAAAAGTTATTTGGTACAGTTTGACAAAACGTTGATGAAAAGGTTATACAACGAAAACGGTTTCTATGTTACATCGTCTTTCCTTTCCAAACCTTTTAGCATGGTCTCCAATTTAAATTAGATGTATGAATCCTGTATAAGTAAGTGTTTTTAATTGGTATCTTCACTGTTCACAGTGTAAATTATTTCTTCAATAATTGAAAAAATGACTGAAACTCCTGAAACACCCAGAAGAGCTACTAGAAGAAGAAACAAGCCAAAGAAATATGGGGATTTTTTCGAAACTTCTCCTGCTAAACGTAATGTTTATGATGATCCAAGCTCTGAGAATGATGAGGATTGTTTTGAAGAACTTGCCACACAAAAACCTACAGGTTAGTTGCAGTACATTTATTGTTTGTATTTACAATATGCTCAGTTGTAAATTAATAATAATTAGTTGCATTTTGTCAGGTATTTTACTCTACTAGATACCTTAAAAGGCCCTTGTTCTGTATAGTTATGTTATTGCTGTTACATAGTATTCTGTAACTTTATATGGCATCCTGTAGAATTGGATGTTGAAGAAGTGACATGCTACTTTTTATCAAAGTACACATTTAACAAGGGAAATTGGTGATGAATGAATTCTAGACAGACAAAGTTGCAGTCAAAAGCTGTAAAAGATATGGGCAGTGACAGATAGAAATTCTTATTCTAATTCATTAGAAGCAGCGCAATACAACTTGACTCAGCTCAACTTTAAAAATGGGTCCATTTAATGTTTCAGCTTTATTCAGCACTGATGATGTTGAAGGTCAAGACATGTTCAAGTTCAAATCCCGCCACACTAAACATGACTTGCAAAATAAAGTCAAAGTTCTCCAAAGCAATTCCCCAAGAACAGACTCTCCAATGAGGACTCCAAAGAAAAGTATTTATTCAGAATCCATGAAGAAAATTAGTGAGGCTACACCTAAGAATCTTCAGGATAGAATAAAGAAAAGTAAGCTAAACAAAGTATTCTGAAGCCACTTTTATTTTATTATTTGAAGAAACAATAATAAGATGACAGTTACAATTAGAGTAGTCTTGTGGCTCTGCCCACCCCATTAGGGATTTTGGGCGTGATGCTATGTATGTATGTATGTACAATTAGAGATGCTTGCATAGTGGTTTGGCCATATACTGGATACCACATATCCGGCATAGTGCCAATGGCCGGATATCTGGCTGCACATGAGCTATCTATAAAGTTGTTTTAGCTTATACGGCAATCAATTTCCAACATGTCACTTTGACATTCAATACACGCTTTATTATGTCAGTTGGGAATATTCCCACGTGCACAAAGCAATGTTACATAGAGGCTTATTTTAAATAAAAATAAAAAAGTATTATTTACTAACTCGCATTGATTTCGTTTATTTCTGATGACTTTATTTTTTTATCCTATTTCTGATTCAAGTTGCTATTCAGTATCTGGCCAGATACCGAGTTACTATCTGGTATCTGGCTATATAGTAGTAAAATCACTGTCAGATAGGCGGGATACCGGATAGTAACCAGATATCTGTTGCATCTCTAGTTACAATAGATATGTACAACTTTAAAGTATTAAAATTGACAGTAAAATTAAATAATTGCTTAAACCAACTGTATAATATGTACAGTACCCTAAGCATGCCAAAGCAATTAACCAAAGCTGAGATGGCAAATAGAGAACCAATGAGGTTATCATTTGGATGCGGTTGATCTGACATTAAATATCTAGCTTCTTAAAAAATGTTGAACTCACTCTTTACTTCAATGCTGATGTTGACATCATAGAATTGTTGAAACTGTTAGTGCCTGGAATGTATTGAATGTAATTCTAGGTTCCATCAGTTTAAAGAATTGTTTACAGCATCTCTTCTTACTTTGTCTAAACATATTTCCATTTGTTTTTTAGGAATTGTCCACGAGGTGGAAAGTGGGAGTGATGAAGATAGTTACTCCGGTAGCAGTAGTGACTTTGTGCCTGAAGAAAGTGACAACGAGGTAAGGAGTTAGTACATTAAGCCCCTGTTGGTTTCTCTTCATTAACTTCACTTCATCAGCTTTGAAATTGTGTGTTCGTTATTGAAAATGTTTGATACTATGAAATGAAGTTTTCACCGTACGTTTGACAGTTATTCCTTTAACACGTTCTATGCTGCAGCTTTTCCCCGAGATTTTGCCTGATACCATGTCAAATTGCTCTTGCCCAAAATACCAGAATTCCAAAATACCTGCTTCCTCATAATACCACACTCCCAAAATACCAAATCTGTTAAAGAATATCGGATGTTATTTTAATTTTATTTCTCAATCTGGTGTTTTGGGAGTGTGGTTTTATGAGGAAACCGGTATTTTGGAATTCTGGTATTTTGGGAATAAGTGTGTGAAATCACTATAGTCGGATTTTTTATTCGCTATAGTAAACGGACAGTTGTTGAGTTACAAACCACCATACATACATACATATATCACGCCTGTTTCCCAAAGAGGTAGAAAGAGACCACGGATTTCCACTCAAACCACCACTTCTTACATATATTAAGTAGTATCAAAAATAACTAATACTAGACTGATAACCAGCAAAACATATTTTGCTATTTAAACCAGTAATATTTTTGTTGCTTATACGAAAATACGAGATTTGTAACTTAACAACTGTCAGTTAACTCCAGCTAAATAAAAATCCGACTTGAGCCAAGACCTTCCAATATGTGCTGAACACATGGATGAGTCCCCCTGAGTCAAATTACGTAAAAGGCATATTATGCGTATCACCAGCAGAAGGCAATTTAAGCCAGTCAATACGGATTTATTTTGTACTTATGGAGACCCTCACACTAATTCCTCCGTCCATGAAACCTAGTCATACTACAAAAACACTTTCTCTTTCCTAGCGCTTTTTTCCGTCTCTAATTCGAGGTACGCTTTGATCATACTGCAAACACACATTTTGGATTATTTGAACCAGAAGTGTAGCGTGCCTTGGCGGGGCCCCGTATAATAATTTGTTTGGGGGCCCTTAGGAAGGGTAAAGATTGTTTGCTCACGCACGTGGGGGGCCCCCGTGGCCCGGGGGCCCCGTATAATTGATACGGCATATACGGCGGTAGCTACGCTCCTAATTTGAACTATTATGATATCTATCGGCGGGAACTATTGGCTTTCTGTTACTTTATTTTAAGTCTATTATGTTGTATTAGCTGTTCGTTCTCCAACAAAAAAATAAATCAAATAACTCTTCTTAACCATACTGCAAAGTTTCACGAACCGAGGAATTAGTGTCTGGGTCAAACTTCTCATTGACTAGCCTGTTAATGGTAACAATATCAAATATCCTATTTAAATAATGATAAACAGATAACTTTTAATCTGTCTTGCATGTATGTATAAATAATATTTAGTTTGTATCTAGGTTACATCGGGATCATCCTCTAATACGTCAGAAGGTGAAGAGGCAGCACCCATGGAGAGTAGTGCCGCTAGTAAAGTTCAAGCAGGGAGAGGCAGAGGCAAAGCAAGGGCTAAAGACTCCGAGTATATTGTTACTCCAGACAACTACTTTATGATGCATTCTAGTAAAAAGGTAATTAAAAGCACAACTAAAGTTTTTTTTACCTTTTCTCAGCCAAACTAAGAACCCTTATAATAATAATAATAATAATAATTTTGTTGCTTAACACATTCAGTGCCGAAAAACCCGATAGTTGGGTTTTCTATGACTTTGTCGCCACGCCGAACGACTCGAAGGTTGGGTTCTTGCTACAGCAATTTTGTATGGAGGCAATTTTTCGGCGCATGGGACGAGACTTGATTTTTGGGCCGGCACTGAAAGTGTTAATAGAGAATGAGCATTAAAATAATTTAGACAAAATGTCATCTACTTGTCTTTGTCTCTTAGATGACATCAATTACCAGCGCAAGCTGAGACGTTTAATATACAGAAAATAATAATAATAGACTTTTTATTCAGGCAACAAGGCGCATAACATAAATACCTTAAAGACTAAAATATACGAGTAAACAAAATAACTTAAACCTAACACATTAACTCTGCAACATAACACATTCTGATCACTAACGCTTTCTCTCTATAGCTATGTCATAGCCTCCTCAGAAATAGGTATACTCTCTGCTGTCAAAGGATCATCCCAAAGCATTAAACATTACAATAAATATATATAACACTAGCTTCTGCCCACGACTTCGTTCGCGTGGAATCGGTTATTTAATTTAATTTTCCGGTATAAAAAGTTGCCTGCTAGTCCCCACTATATTCTATCTCGTTGCCACATTTCATGTTTCATGTTGTTTATGTCATAATGCAGAATGTTGTTTTATTTTATGTGCAATAAAGAGTTTACATACATGCATACATACACATTTCATCCATATCCGTTCAGCCGTTCTGGCGTGATTGAGTAACAAACATACCTACCTACATCCATCCAAACTTTCGCAATCATAATATTAGTAGGAAGTAGGATAGGATAGGATAGTAGGATTAACACATTTTTCCGTTGCTTCTACTTAAAAATGTACAAAGACTGGTTAAATTACATTTATGATTGTAGATTGCAACTTCAGACCACACGCTAGCGAGACTGAAAAACATGAATTTGAATGACAACATGGAGCAGGAAATTATCCAGATTTCTGAAGAGCACAGAAACAAAATAATGGAACTTAATCAGTCATATGAGCAGCTCTTTGATAAATGGGTCTATGTTTTGAGTGAAAATTTTAATATAATACTTTACGGGATTGGATCTAAAAGATCAGTGCTGCACCAGTTTCAGATGCAAAAACTGTCGGATTACCCGTGCCTTGTTGTTAATGGATTCTTTCCCAGTCTTACAATTAAAAGTATATTGGAAACTATTGTAATCGACCTTCTGAAGTGCACCCATGTTCCTTCAAATGTGGGTGATGTTGTGAAATTGATTAACACTCGACTGAACGATGATGATATAGAGCTATTCCTCATAATACACAATATCGATGGAACTATGCTGCGTAATGCTAAGGCACAGACGATGCTGGGTAGCATATCTCAAATCAAGAATGTTCATACAATAGCTACGATCGACCATATCAATGCGCCACTACGTGAGTATACGAATAGTATACATGCCATTATTATGACTACAAATTGCCCGTTTTCTGAATTATATTAGAATTTTACAATTTTATTTTTTCCAGTGTGGGACCATTCGAAGTTAAGTAAATTCAATTTTACGTGGTGGGATGTGACAACATTCCTCCCTTACTCAGAAGAGACATCGTACGAGAATTCTCTCATGACGCACAGAAGCGGTGCCCTACAGCTCTCCTCACTGAAAAGCGTGTATCAGTCTCTTACCACCAATGCCAAAGGCATATTCAACATCATCATACAGTACCAGCTGGATAATCACAAACAATCCCACTATCAAGGTAAAGGAATTTTGTCACGCCAGATTAATCTGGGTTTTACACTGAGTGTGATACTTAAGGCTTGCAATCCCGGGATTTTCGTAACTGGTTTTGTATCGAAAATTACGAAACTTTCGGGACTATCGCATACAATAAGTACCGGATTTGCAAGCCCTAATCATACTCAAAACAACACCACAATCACTCCGTCGCCCTTTCACCTCAAGTCATACCCACTTCAGTTCAATCGGAATTCGAAAAAAACAAATACTTGAATTTGTAGAATTGCTATTTATTAATCGTAATAACTGGGCCCTAAAATTTCTATTAAAAAACCAAAAAGCCTATCTATTTCTTAAGATGACTTTGAAGCATGCAGAGTATTCGAATTGTGAGTTCTCCGATTCCCACATGTTGTAGGGCCCAGCTCACATCCAATATCGATTTTTACGGATTCCAGATACTAGTTTCCTTTTGTATTGTACCGGCGCGTAAGAAATAAGTATTCGAGCACTGTGGGTCAATTGCCACACCCCGCCTAAACTTATAGATCTCTGTGCGAATTCATATGCTAGCTTTTACCTCAGGTCGACTCAGAGTTAAACCGTCTTATCTCTAAGTGCCTCTCTCACACCAATGCCGATGAAAGAGATACTCAGAGAGATAAACGGGTTTAACTTATCCCCCCCCCGTCTGGCATGCTAGGGCCGCAGGTAGCATGGGCCAAGTTACAAAATATTTCAATAGGTCTATACGAAATAGATTGTTGCTGATCATTTTGTAGAAGTAATATCGATGTTTGGCAGTCCGATACATTCAAGCTTCGAAGCAATATGGAAATGGCCACAGATGGGTGATATCGATTTTTGTAAAATCTGTTATTTCTCATAACAATTATTGTGTTTGTATTTCAGGACTGCCGTTTAAGGAGTTATATTCCAAGTCACGTGAACAATTCTTAGTAAGCTCAGATATTGCACTGAGAGCACAGCTGACTGAATTCTTGGATCATAAACTTGTCAAGATGAAACGCACTTACGATGGTAGTGAAAACCTAGTAATACCTATCGATAACACATTGCTACAGCAATTTTTGGAACAGAATAGCTGACACTCTTATGTCGATTAAGGTATCAAGTTTCTCATCGTGTTTTCAGTTACGTTATTACACGAATATTAATATTCATTGTCATTTTACTTAAACATTCCATGGGAGCAAATAAGGTACTCGTGAACGTAAAAAGAAACTCATAATTTAAGTTTAGTTTTTATTTTACAATCCCAGAAATAAAAATCTTAATAGGATTATACAATATATATCAACAGGCCAAGTTGTAAATTACTTAAACTTAATGACTTACATAATACAATAAAATTATTAACTAAAATTCTCTTCAACATATCTGGCACGTTTACCACGTTGCATCAACCAAACATTTTCATATTATCATTGATATTCTAAAGTGCATTAATTGCTCTTTTTTTAAGACTTAAAAATGATTGTAGAAAAATACTCTCTGAACTCATTTGGATGTCAAAGATTTGATCTAGTTATTGGATTAATTTACGACGCCCATTGGAATTCACTGTTAGTGTCTGATAAACATTTTCAGTTATCATTAGTGAGATTACTAAACAATAAAAATAGGTCCACATATACAAAGTAACAAAACTTATAGTAGTTAATACATTATAAAAAAAACTGAGGAATTAAATTTCCAGTATGATATTTAAGAAACGGATGCCGTTTTTTTTTTCATATAATGACCTACTATACTTCCCCACCGGTTCGTGATGGATGAATCTGACACATAGGCGTGTTCTTCCCATAGCTGGGCCCCGTTAATCAAATAGTTAACTTCGTTAAACGTTAAAGCGTTACATTTAGGAACATTTAACGGAAGTTAACGTTAATCGTTAACTCGTGATAGAAATTGCATTTTGTATGTCGTTGTGTTAGTGATTTACTTATAAGAAAAATTATGGTATGGGCCATGAAAGTTTAGGCAAGAAATGAAAATTTTATAAAATAATGGTCTGCGCGCGATAACTGCCGACCGGCACGCACGTATTTTCCAGCACTAGTTTTTCGCGGCACAGCGAGGTGGCCTTTTGTCAAATAGTAGGTACTTAATTAACGTTTACCGGACTTTAATCGTTTTAACGGAATTTAATGAGTACGTTAATAATTTAACGGTCTTGTGCCCAGCTACGGTTCTTCCTTTCTGTCACTCAGGCGCGGAGTGGGGGGGGATGAATTTTCCACCCCTTGATTCAAGCACACCCAAACCACTTTTTCAGAAGATTCAGAAAGATAATTAAAATCGAACACAAGCCTATCGAAATCCTGAAATGCAAAACAAGATCCTTGCAAACGCATAATTAGGTTTTGTTCCTAATTTCAGACACGAGTCATGACCGGAGGGGCGGTATACTGATTAAAAACATAAATGATTGTGTAATGTAACGTTCATCGGTATCAGCACATGAGAAAGTTTTCTTTCTGCAATCGATAATTAAGATAATAGCTAGAATTATGAGACGTCGTGTCCAATACATGTAAAGTGCCTGATGGTTAAATGTAAAACAAAAAACATACTTGCAGCATCTATGTAGCCTTCACTTATATTAAATGAAAATCGGTAATATTATCTTTTTTTTTTCAGTTATCATTGTGGTATTTTTCAAGTGTGTTAGGTCAGTGGATTTGCTGCCATAACTTTTGAGAAATTCCAGCTTGCAGATTGATTCTAACAGCAACTTTGGTCTAAATTCATTTCTAGTTGCTTGAATGTAGAATAAAATCGCAAGGCAGTTCAAGCCACCACTTAATTTTACATGTATATGGACTCCAAAGTCACTAAAGGTTTACCATCTTGTTCCATACCTTAAACCTAATTTTAATATAATTGATACCAAAATGTTTGAGAGCAAATTTAATGCTAAATTCTTGCACTTTCATTTCAATGATTAGACTAAAATTAAGTATGTCAATAGAATAAAAAAATATTACTACATAAACAATTTTATTAAAACATTAACTTGTCGGACAACAAACTACAGATTCCACGCGAAAGACAACATTAAAATGAATAATGTAAAACATCTGCATATATAATTCATTGGCGGCGTCGATATGACGCTTAGATAGGGTAAAAGCGAGTGAGCTAGCCTCCTGGGGTGACGGGTCAATCTCACAAATGACAACTAGTGGGGGGTGACTGCAATATACCTGGGGTTGGTTGTGATCATGTTTATTGTCCGATGCATCGGAGCGCTGTACACTTACAAACTAGTAAGATAACTCCGCTTAAGGCAACACTCAGTTTTCGTCGTCGTCATGTTTCCGCTTTTTGCCCCGAGTGCTCTCCTCGGGTTCACCGTCCGCGTCCTCGCCATCTGTTCATTCATCGAGAAATTCTTATAAATTGTTGAATAAACTAAAACGCTACATAGAAGACCGTGTGCTCGTGTTTGAAGAAACAACTATTTCTATCTTAGCGATTCCAGTCGTCTCATTGTAATCTAAGGCCGATTTATATGGGATATAATATATATTTAGGATTATTTTTACGTGACATGCACTTCACTGCATATAAAAAATGTAAAAGCGAGTCTTATCTGTTTAGTTCAAATGGCTTAATAAAGAGTAGACTAATTTAGATGAAAATCGACAGAATGGCTTGACCGTCACAAACATAAGATACTTATCATCAAGGAAATAGTGAATAATCGATTAAGGGCGTCGTACGTCGTACACTTGCTGAGAAAAGCGCCGCAGTCTTGCAGTCTATGTATGTTATGTGACTAAAAACCGGATGTTCCAGTTAACTCCTGAACTACTGGACCAATTTTAATAAATGGGGTAGCGTTTATGATTCTTGGAGAACATACGAGTGTAATAGGCTATATAAGAATTCTAAGGGTGCGTCATACTAGAAGCAAGAATGCTTTTACGTGGCCAATCGGGTTTTAGTTTTTATTGTGTAGTGGTCTGGTCTGAAAGAAGATGTAGTGACAAAAATTGAGAAAGGTATGCTGAGATGGTTTAGCCATGTCGACAGAATGAATGAAGAACGATTGACGAAAAAGTGTATAAGGCGAGTGTGAATGAAAGTGTTGGAAGGGGTAGACCTAGGCGGACGTTTCGAGACCAAATCAGGGACGTCTTGAAACTAGGCCAGGTCAAGAGTACCCTAAACCGAAGAGCATGTATGAAGGGAATAATGAAAGTGGACGAAGCGAAACAAGTATGTAAGGATCGTAGCAAGTGGAAAGAAGTGGTTTCTGCCTACCCCTACGGGAAAGAGGCGTGATTATATATGTATGTATGTGTAGTGCGTACCTATGGGCTTAGGCTTGTGATCTGCGTCGTTCTCGTCGTCGTCGTCGTCGTCCTCCTCCTCCTCGTCCTCCGAGCCCTCGTACAACGAGCTATCCGAGCTCTCCTCCTCTGTAATAAAACAACTGGTCAAGTCATTGTACCATCACACTGACATGTGATCCCGTTTCGTGCCAAGATGAGGCTTAAGCGAATTGCTGGCGAGTTGTTATTAGAGATGCAACGGATATCCGGTTACTATCCGGTATCCGGCCATGATTTTACTATCCGGCCGGATACCGGATAGTGGGTCGGTATCCGGCTGGATACCGGATAGTAAAAGCTTGGTTCAGAAATAGGATAAAACAAATAAAAAGCCATCAGACCGTAACGATACATCATCAGTTAATAAATTAAAGCTTAGTTTATTTTTATTTAAACATAACCTTTATTTAACATCACGTTGTCACCTCCGAATATTCCTAAATGATGTAATGAAGCGCGTATTGAACCTCAATGGGCCACCCCACGCACTTACAACTCGTAACAAGTTGAAACTTGCTCGCCACGCGAAGGCCGTGCAATCTAACATGACTTCAGAGATAGCTCAAGTACAGCCGGATATCGGGCTATCCGGCCAATGGCCATGCCGGATATCCGGTATCCGGCCAAACCACTATCCGTTGCATCTCTAGTTGTTATTATCTAAAAACCCGTTCACGCCAAACTTCAAAATAGCTCTGAACTCGCGACTAAGCGCGTTGTAGTCGTTATTACACAGGTAATAAAGACCACATTTTTTTGCGGGGAAACGACGATGATATATCAAATCGAATCAATATTTTATTTGTATATATCGGATATAGAAAACTACCTAATGAATATTAAGCAATGTATTTGCTTAGTGCCAGCAACCCATTAAACAGTCAAAATTATGTGCACCCATAAAATACCCAAGGTAGGTAAGTAAATAAGAAAGAGAAATTTTAGGGAAAAAATCCGTCATACTGGCAACACTATGTTATGGCGATTGTAAATAATACGGAGGAGGAGGAGGAGTGTGAACCTACGGTTTTTATACAAAAGGCGCTACCGATTTCCACCCGTTAAATGCTAACCGATTTTGACCAATTTTTGATAGTTTTGTCCGCCAGAACAAAATCTCGGTCTATACGTTTTAGTTTTTTCACTGTAATCAATAAATTCCATTTTATTGCTGTTTCAGTATTCTCATACAAAACTAATTTCGGCGATTATTTGACTTTGTTGATCTCCTTTTGGCCGCCAAGCATGTCTGAGAAGTAACACGAATTTCAACTTTAAGTCAAGGTAGCAAAGAACTTTTTTACCCTGTATACGCTGTCACGCATAGTCGACAACGGCGGCCAAAAGGTTAATCAATATTCAAAAAACGTATAGATATTGTTCTGACTGACGACATATCAAAAATTGGTCTAAATTGGTTAAAATTTAAGGGGTGGAAATCGTTATCGCCTTTTGTATGAAAAGGGTATCTTTAGCCATTGGTTCACAGTCCTCTTAATGTAAAACAATAAGTCAAAAATAGTACTAACAGGTGAAATATTATTTTGGAATGTTTGTCTTGTTTGTCCATTGTAGTACCCCTTTATCGCATAAACCGCCATTTTGAATAAATAAACTGGAGATGTTGCCAGTGTGACAGCCTATTGCAACTGAGACGGACTGATCGTTGTAGTAAGCCAGATGGCTTAGTTGGGAGTAGCCTCACTTTTGTGCATCAACTAGGTTTAAGAGGTTTTTTTTATTGAAATTACGGATTTAGCAATTAGAAGACGATCTAGACGCTCAAAATTGCAAGTGGGCCAATTACATTTTAAGTTATAGAGGGGTTGAAATGGCCCGAAATGGTTCATGTACCATTTCGGGCCAGCCAACAAAAGGAAGTGATCGGTGGCAGAGCAGTTGGCTGCGATGCAATTAGTCCTTTTTTGCTTTACCAACTGGAAAACGTAATTTAAATATGTTTAACTCACCAAGCTTGTCATTGTAGACTGCACTAAGTGACACGTCTTCTTCTTCATCATCCTCCTCGTCCTCAACGTCAGACCCTAAAACAAAACAGTACCTGGTTGGTTACTATGATTTAGAAGATAAATATATTCCAGCAACAGAACAAGAAATCCTTTACTGAATTCTCAATGGTAGAGCCACACCAAGATAAAACGCGACTCAACAGCGATTTGTTTTTATGCACAGCGGCCCTAGCAAGTTTGACACGAGGATAAGTTAAACCCGTCTTATCTCTCAATGCGTCTCTCTCACACTTGTGCCGACGAAAGAGATAGTCAGAGATAAGATGGGGTCAACTTACCCCCGTATCAACCATACAGCCCCTGGACGCGTAAGGTAGTTCGCAGCTTATATGGAAAGTATTGCGCACCTAATTGATTCGCACTGTCAGGCAAAAGTCCCTATGTGTGGCCCTACCCCAAGAGGAAATACGAGTATAGCTCTACGCACACTATTACAGTATATTAACCTTTTGACCGCCACAGTCGGCTGCAGCCGTCAGCGGATGCAGGGTAAAAAAATCCTCCATTAACTTGACTTAAAGTTGAAATTCGTGTTACTTCTCAGACATGCTTGGCGGTCAAAAGGTTAATAGTATGTTTTGATTTTATGCAGAAACACATTTTATTTCATCTTTTCTAGAGTTTGTCCAAATATATTGACATGCTTGAAGTAGACAATTCAAAAAATATAGTCAAAATCTAAGGGAACTTTTTTAAGAAAACTGTTTGAAGAATACGCTAATATGAAAACCTGCCGTTTACAAATTTACCTACACGTTTTTGGTGTAATTATGATATATTGATTTCGAACAATAAATGATCCAATCATTACAGCTATGTCTGTACAGCCAAACACAAAGAGAAGCATCATCAATTGGATATACGTGATGCTTACTTTTGGTAATATAGCCCATGTGAAATAGTAGACTGTAAACTGTGTACAGTACTACGGGAAGAGAGGATCTGCTCTCTGGAGGTCTATCGGAAGGTTCATCATCAATCACCAACAGCCCAAAATCTATATCCACATCTGCAAGTTAGTAGATAATTCAGATGCCTGATTTTTTGAGAGATATGATTATTTATGAAGTATAAGCAGTTGTAAGTAATATTGCTGAGAAAGTAATTTTAGTCAAGAAATTATTGTTCATCCATTTGGGCAATAATTTATCAATAATAATTATGAAGGTAAGCAAGTGTGAATTGTACTGAATCAAATAATTTATCATATTATTGATTATTTCTAGGGATTAATACCATTTATTTTAAATGAAAGCGCAGGTTCATGTCTCACATCCCACAGGGATGATATTATTTTCATATTGGGCTTATTAATATGGTAAAAGATGATTGAAATGCTGCCTTGTTCAACTAAAACATGTCATTATTGTTTTGTCGAATGAAAAAAGCAAGATGACATGCAAATAGTCATGTGTAATGAATGAGATTTAACGTAATTTATGATAATGTGGTGTAGGAAATGATTTTATTTATTATTATAAACAGGGAGCTTGGTAAGGGAATCGTTTAAAAATTAGCTGTATAAATGGGCTATTCCCAGTTGTCTGCATCCCGTAGTTCGCACTGCGAAGTACTGTTTTTTTTTCCAGTTGTCCACACTGCGGACTCAAAAAGTCTCAATAGTTATCATTGCTTACCATCAGGCAACCCGCCTGCTCGTTTGCCCCCCTCTTAACATTAAAAAAAAATTCGATGCTGAAACTTTGATTTTTGATCTCGTGGTATTTTTAACATTACTTAAACAATAATCAATTTTTAATACATATTTCCATAATATATAATAACGCATTTGTAAAAAAGGGAAAATATATAATGCGTTTGTGAATTTTCTACACTTGTTTAATTTAAGTACTTTTTGTAACTACTAGACAAATTTTAAATAGACACAATACCCTTAAATGACTATTTTATGCTCCTGAACTTATAATATGTAAAGACGAATCTATCTTTATTAATTTAAATGTAAAAAAGTTGTATCAAATAAAATAGTGTGAACTATTGGATTTTTTTCATAGTTATCCACAGTGCAAACAGATGAGAAAATTAATTCTCTCATCACAGGTGCGAACTACTGGGAATGCATATAAAATATCCCAATAGTTCGCAGAACGAACTAAGGGGTGCAGTCAAATTGGAAAAGCCCATAATATATAGATGTATAGATTATGTTTGCTTGTCAAACCGTAATCAGGACATATTTTACTAAACTGGGAAGTCAATAAAGGTAAAGCCACAAACCATCCTCCTCGCTGTCATTGTTTCCATTCATTTCATCTTCTTCCTCAGCATCGCTGTCCTCAGCTTCTCTGTCTTCTTTGTCCAATCTGCAAGCCAATATAAAGTTGTTCATACAGGCCCATCATATGAATTAAAAATGATTTTCAATCCTAATAGACTTTCCATCAATGAAGTCTGTCATTAACATATTTAAGAACATTAATAGACGAAGAGCTAGCAACCAAATCGGTCATGTGGCTTCAGCTGTATTGATACTCCGTTAGCTACGTCCCTGAACAACCTTTTCCGATAATCTTCGTGCTGGCAGGCTTCGGGCGGTGGGTGCGGGTGTAGTGGGGTGGGGTTTTTTTTAAAAAAAAATGTGGGCTCAGCGACTTTTTTTTTTCGAACAGTTGCTCTGTACTCCCTGTGCAAGTTATAGTCACATTTCTTGGATTTTAATTGTAGCTTAAAGTGACGTTGTAAGTAACTAAGTTGATAGGGCCTATCTTATCAAATATCTATAGTTAGACTGAGCACATGTTTACCTATGCAAAAGATCCAGTTTGTGATATATTGAATAAATACAATACACCAATCCCAATCCAAAAGTCAATTTGGGATGTATAAAATGTATTAGGAACCAGTTCCATTTGTCAAGCATGTTTACCCTTAGCTTAGGTGGTTACTATAGTCAACTTACCCATCTAAATATTTCAAAGCAGGGTTACAAGCAAACACCTGATTCCTGTAGTCATCAATGCTGGTAACTTCATTGTTAAACAGGTCTAGATTCTTCAGATTTTTAAACACTTCCAAAGGCTTTAATGTTTCCAAGTCTTTGATTTTGTTTCCAGAAAGATTCAGATGTGTTAGTTTTTTGCATCCATTTAGGAAATTCAGTCCATTTGATATTCTGTTATCAGACAGTTCTAACCTTCTCAGCTTTGGAAGTGTTGGGAATCCTTTGAGAGTAGTTAATCCCACATTATTGAGACTCAATATTTCAAGGTGTGTGTATTCATCTGTAAGACCCAGGACATTGGTGCTCCTGCAGTTATCAAGGTTCAATTCTTTAACCTGTAATTAATAAAAAGTTGGTCAAGATGCGAGGCCATGCTCAGTGTAGGGTTCTGTAGCTGTTATAACTCTGAAAACCTTATTCTAAGTAATTTGGTGCTATTTTATAAAGAAGTTAGTAGCCCGGAACTCGTAAACCAATGAAGCACACTTAGATGAGGTAGTTTTGCTTTTAAAATTGTTATAGGTATGAGCTTTCATTTACCTAAGATAAAAAGCGTCATACACACATTTAGGTTCAGAACTGTCCCCTCCTGTTCCCGAAAGTTAAGGACCCTTAGGCCCGATTTTTTGTTTGGACTATATCCGCATATAGGATATTAGGTTTAGTTTTGGCCTGCATGAAGAAAAGTTAAAATTAAGCAGTCTTTTTCGTTAACTTTCAGTCACAAGAGGGACAATTTTTGTTGCTAGTAGTGTGTATTACAGCAGCAGTGCAGTACAGGTGCAGTGGTAATACAACTGCCAACTGAAATTAATTCTTTATAGCTTTATAGCCCCGAAACCTAAAAATTGGTTGTAACATACTCCTAATAGTTTACAAAGAGCTCTAAAAATTTGCTATAACATACCATAATAGTTTTCAAAGAGCTAAGTAAAAATATTCTATTCCAAATTTCAGCTTTGTAATTAAAATAGTCTTAGAAAAAGTGGCTGTGTGTGACATAGACAGACAGACGTTCAGACAAAGGGTTCCTAGTTTGATTACAAACCCTAATAAAAAAGGTACAACCTAATATTGAGTAAAGCGCCATCTATTGACATAATATAAATGGACGCAACATATATTATGTCGTGTTTTTTTTTTTTTTTTTTAGAATGGACATACGCTGTTAGTCTCTGACGACTTCGACAACTTCACCGGAAAGATGCGAGCAGCCTGAATGGCGCTCAACAAGGGGAGTTTTACTTAACATGCCTAAGGGTGCTCCTATTGAGCCGACCTCGGACTTAGGACGTTAAGCGGGGATATAAACAATCGGTATGTCGTGTGTGGACATTTGCGGTTCAAGGTTTTTGAGTTTATCGTAGGCTCCTCTATGAGAATTTTTGGTCAAATCGGTTGTAAGAGACTAAATTCCGGCCACTCTTTCAAATTTGCATGAATTCTTTAATTGTTGGGAAGACTAAGGATTAGGTACAACCATATTACAACAAGGTTATCTCGGCACGCATAAAATGATGATGTTTCTCTACCATATGACATAATAACTGCCGCACATTTAGGAAATATGTTTCGTCTCTAAATTATTCCCGCATTTTTATATTGAACTTCGAAATAAGACATAAGTGTAACTACGTAAAAAGATTAAATAAGTATTGCTACTGGCTTCTTGAGCTTTGGCGAAGTCAAGCCAACCAAAACGTCAAAATGGTGAGAGTTCATGAGAGTTGTCAACGCAAAGGCGTTTGCGTAGTTTGTAAAATCTAACAAACTAGTGATTGAACGGGGCAAACGTTTATACAATTATGAAAGGAATGTGTTTATAAAATAGTTTGTATTAAAAAATGTAATCGACGTGCTTCAGGTTCGAAAAAAATCGCGATCGTTTCCTCTTGAAATGGCGGATGACACGAATCATCGCGACGCAATAAAAATGGCCGCTGAATCGGTAAGGCGTGCGTCAATATGGAACTGCAGATGTAAAGTGTAAAAATGCATTCCAATTTTGGTAACACATGGAATAAGTGCATCTTGCAATAACTATTTCGCTAACAAAATACCAAAGTAATTTAGACTTTATTGCGGAAATTGAATTTTTAATAGGTGAAAGGGCGCGAAATTGAGCGTAGTAGGTAAATTCAGGTGAAACTAGTTCACAGAAAACTTTTAATTACATATTACACTGACTCACTATGTTTTAGAAAACTAGTGCATTAAAGAACACGTATCACTATTTAGAGGACAAGATAATGGGTTTATATATCTGGAATATACCTAACTATTGACAGGTCTTAATCAATGATATTACTCCGCTTTATACTAAAGGTATTTAGAACAAACGCGATTTTAAGAACAATGACACGATGCTCTATTATATTTTGTATATCGTCTGTAATAAGGTGTAAGTCTACAAGTATTTTCTGAACTTAACCTCAATATGGGATATTTACATCGTGACCGTTTCTGGTACTTGTATGCAAACAGAAACTATGGAACGGATGAACGACTGAAGTAAATGAAAGACATTTGTATGTATCCTGAGGATATTGTCTCAAAAATACAATAATTTCAGTAGTACGTGTAAGTAATATGTGCACATGAAACGTAACAATCGGTAATGGCCAATTCCTGTATACAATAACGCCATATCGTTTATTAGCAAGCGGATTTTGATTACCAATAACTAATATTACATCATAATCTTATGGTAAACACAAGTAACTCACAAAATACCCAATTTACACGTATTGCACATTATGTACAGACGAAATACGTATCGACAAAACATTCCAATAGATTGAGAAATAGATTTTATTCACCTGTGAAGGTTTTCTGCCCCTTAATTCCAAGACGACTCTCTTTTCCATCGTAGCAATATTTTAGCAGGCAATTGAAACACCTTTATACCACCTTTACAATTATTTTCAAGAATTAAATCACTAGGCTTGGGTTTCAAAACAGAAGGAAACTATAGATACACGAGCGAGTGACGTTGAGCGCCGCCTGGCGGTGAGTTATAGCGACCGGATACCCGATTCAGTAGAGCTACTTTTTATGATTTAAAATGGAATAAGTATATATTATTTGACTTTAAAAGACGTAGAATATCATTTTATTATTTTACTTTGATTATAATTCTATTTTTCATGACATTTAATGTTTTATTGAATAGCGGAACTATTATGTTACTTTGATAGGTTGGTGAACTTCGAAGGTTGTAAACTTGGGACAATAGTAGCGGGAGTTTTTGTAATGTCAGGCTTAAGATGAAAAGCCGGCGCTCTATAAGCTATGTTTATATTGTCTTCATTAGCTACATAATTATGTAGGTACTGTGTATAAATATGTACTGTATACCTATCTGCACTAGAGCATGTAATCTGGTAAATTTTTGTATGGAAACGGTAAATTACCGAAATCGCATTCAATAATTACCGGATTAATAATAATAAAAATAATAATAATAATAAATCTTTATTTCAGACCACATGAGTCCATAGAAGTTGTTAGTAGTAGTGTTATTAAATAGCCTTAAAAATTGTGTTAGTTTATTGCTAAAATTAAAATTTACTTACTTAACAGCAAATCGTGCTACGGATTAAGGCATTCAGCCCTAATCTGCACTCGGCGCAGTACAAAATATATTTGTGATGGTAAACGAAACAATATTTAATTTAAAGTATTCATGTAAGAAACTTTATGAAAGTAATAAAATCACCCTAATGCTACACTTTGTATTTTTTGAGTCTACACTACATATAGTCCGTCGTCCCAGGGGTAAAAACTGTATGTAGTATATGAATTCGGATGGAGACCTAGCCGTGTGGACTAGACTCACAGTGCTCGAATAACTATTTCTTACGCACCGGCTAGGATACTCTTCAAATATAGGGGGGTCCGAAATAAAAAAAAACCGTAAGTTTTTTTTTGAGTTTATTTCTCAACAACGTACACAACATTATTATAAAAATAATTTCCTCGCCAAACTGACAACAGTTTGTTGGCGAGATCGCGCTCAAACTCAATTTTTTTGCCATGTACCTAAATTTACTTAATGTTACACAAATCTATATTCTAATACAATATAAGAGATAACTTACTTAAAACAGAGGGTTTAGGATACTCGTACTTTTGGAAAAATTCGCCCTATGCCAATCTTTACAAAAGTATTTTTTTTAACGTATCTTTCACCACTTTTCTGCAAAAAAAATTTCTTGCCTTAACCAATCAATTACGTTATACATTTTTGGAACCAGGAACATATTTGTTCTCCTACCGTAATAGTTTTTAACAGGGTGTTGTACAAATTTTCTTAATCTAATATTCTTTGTATTATATTTATTTTGCTTAAGCACCTTAAACTCATTAACATAATAATTTTCTATAGCTATCAATTACTGCACTTTTAGATGTATAGGTAGTATTTTACAGATTTTATAATACTTGTCGTAGTTACCTTTCCATTTGTTCTTCTTTGCCTTTTTTAATAAATATTTAATGGATCTTAATTGTAATTTCTTTATCTCCTCTAAATATGTTGGGAATGTTCTACCTATGTTAAGTCTTATCTGAAATCCGTAAAATTGCTATTGGATGCCTTAAAACACCTATAACAAAAACCATTTCATAGGAATCATCATTTAGTAAGCATGTGCGAAATCAGATAAGTAACTCAAAATTCTAATACTGTTTGCTTCCTAAAAACTTCGTAACAAAAATGCCTCTTGATTTTTGTTGAAGATTTTAGGGCCCAACTATTACGTCCAACAGCGATTTTACGAATTTAGAGTATTTTTGAATATTTCGAATTCCCCTTGACTTTTAAGAACGTTCGGTCCTACCCGGCTCGTATTCGGAGCACAGTGGGTATATTACGCATCACAGCTCTATCCGACTTCATAGATTACATTTCTTTTACCTCGGTGACGAAGGACTAATCATTTTTCCTTGTCGTTTTTTTATGTTACGACATTAAGGGATGATATGACGAATACAGCTGTGGTGGCGCTTATCTGAGAACTGGGATAGTTGAAAAAAGACACCGGTAAAATTCGGGTAAAATGATAACAGGAAGAATATTTTTTCATTAAAAATAAAATATAGTTTAAGATATATTCGGGTTTTATAAAGGTCCGTCAGACCCCTTGAATTGTAAGTCAAGGGGTAGGTATGAGGGACCTTTATAAAAACCGGCCTTATATACCAATTTGAAAGCCTAACATCAAATAGCTAGGGAGCTGAGTGCCAAAATTTCTATATGATTTGTTCGCTTGGCAGACCTGAATTGCTCGATTAATGAAATAAGCTAAAAATAAGATTAATTTTAATAAAAAACAAAACCGACCCCAAGATACCCTTTGAAAACTAAGAAATAAAGACTGGCCGTTAGTAAATTACCTACAAACATCACATACGAGTATATTCGTTAATTTAGTAATCAATTAAATATATCGAACTCTGTGGCAAGTAAATGAACAGTATGAAGATGTGTAGTTGGATACCTAATTTACTTGCCACCAACTTCTATATATTTATGGTTTTGTTTTTTATTAAAATTAATTTTATACATAAATCCTGTTCTATAACGTAAGTACTATTGAGGGTCAGGCTACCGTTCCACAGAAATATATTAATATTTGTTGCAATAGTCAAGTAGCCAATTACATGGTTTTAGAGTTTACACCTACATGAGAAAAATATTTCCATAGGTACAAGCTTTTGCCCGCGGCTTCGTCCGCGTGGAATTAGTTTATCGCTATTCCCTCAGAAAAGGTGCATTTTCCAGGATAAATGTGCGCTGTCACGGTCACGAACCATCTCACAATTAAATGTCACGTCCACACTAGTGACATTCCACCGGACCGGACTGCGTGGCATCGCACAGGTCTTCACGACACGATCCACCATCCGATCCCGTACCCGAAGCAACAATGACACTGTGTCAACTGGTTGGCTTCGATGCGTGACATAAATGCATGTCCCGTCGTCTCCTGCGGATACAAGCGGACATCCTCTGAAAATACCGTCATTAATTGGATCGGCTGACTGCCTGTCATGCATTAATGACACGTGGACGCTTGGGATGGGTTACATCGCGACAGTAACCCATCGATATAAAAAGTAACCTGTATCATTGCCATGAGTTCATCCATACCGTTCTCGCTATCGAAATTTATCGGAAATACTGTTTGCTTCTAAAAAGGGACCGAGTGATATTTTTCTATTACGAGAACGGTTTGCATAACCCCATGGTAATGGTACAGTACCGGCACGCGTTACCATCGCGTTACTGTCACGGTCATGGAGTTGTGTTACGATGAAATGTGACAAATCTGGACCTTCCTTTGTGCTAGCAACTAAACAAAGAACATTAGTCACGTTGTCATCAAATCATTGTCAATGTCGATCATTGAATGTCACATCTCTGTCAAATAAGTTATTTTATTGATTTATCTTTACATGTCGAGTTACAACTTTTACCTTACTTTTACTTTTTTTTATTAAAGCTAACATTCCGTATATCAAATGATTAAACAAAGTTAAGCGAGTCGTTTCTTAAAGTCACGAGTGAAAGAAAATCATGTTCGGCAGTTTTTTGCAGCCAAATTGTTGAGAAAGCAATGTTTCGCAGCCGAATTCGATTCTTCGCCAAAGCGGCTCGTACTATCATTCTCATCTTCGTATTGTTCTTTCTAATATTTGTGTATTATGAAAAAAAGATTCAAATAGAAGAGATAACAAATATTATTATAACAAGTGGAATGGAACATATTTTCCTTTCGAATAACATTACGAATTCCATGAATGCATCTGAAATAGCAAGTATTATTCTGATGCGTAACACGCAAGAGAAAATGTTAAATGAAGAAATTTATGGCCCAATAAAAAAAGATACCGTTATTATGGTGATTTTCGTAAAGAAATCTACAATAGCTTTAAAATTCATGCTGTTTTCTTTATCAAAAGTCAAGGGAATACAGGAAGCACTGTTAATATTTTCTCATTCTTATTATGATGACAACGTAAACGCCCTAATAAGAACAATTGATTTCTGCCGCGTGTTGCAAATCTTTTTTCCACATTCACTCCAACTACATCCGGATAAATTCCCTGGATCTGAACCAGGCGACTGTCCCTACTACGTGAATGTAAAGTATGCCGAGTACGTGAACTGCACTAGTGCGCCTTTTTATGATATCCATGGCTACTACCGCAATCCACAGCTTGCCGAAGAGAAACATCACTGGTGGTGGACAGCGAACCAGGTCTTTGAGAATCTAACAACTACAGAGGACCACGTCGGGACTGTTGTGTTTTTGACAGAAAACTTTTTTTTAATGGAAGACTTTCTATATATGACAATTTATATGAAAAATATTGCGAGTTCCATATCTCGATGCGAGTTCCTGTCACTGGGGCCTACGTCGGATGCGTCTCCATATGACAATCAGCTGGACGCGGTCGAAGTGCAGAGTTGGGAACCCGCACATCATTCTGACGCGCTGGCATTCGATCTCTCCGTTTGGAACAGCATAGTATCGCATTATGACCTGTTTTGTTCCATCGACGACAACTCCTGGGCCGAGTCTTTGTCCTACCTGTCGTTGAACCGAAGGGACGGCGGCCGGTATAGAGTTATGTCAAGTATGTTCCCTCGTGCGTATAAACCAAATACGTGCATGTTTTTTGGAACAAATATGAACTGTGATGTCTTCACCAGCGTGTATCAAATTATGAGTCTGCAAAAACAGAAGAATGACACTACATTTCCACCACACCTCGAAGTGTACGTTGTTATAGAGTTGAAAGACGAATACCTCGGTTTCGATTACGTCGACAGCAATGGCGGATGGAACGATCCGCGAGATAAGGCTCTTTGTCACAATATGACTATAAGCAAAATCAAAAGGGAATTATTGGATATGAACAACCAGTTTGAGGGTTTTGTAGGGTTATGAAGCGTTAATAAATATTTTTTGTTATTTAGTAAGCTTTTTTTATTGATTACACATTAATTAATTATAAGCACTATATCTGCCGCGACGGAGGGTGTGCCCAAAGCAGTGTTCGGCTTATATTATGACAAAGCGTGACGAGGGTAAGACGACGTACATGAGTCATTAAAATCTGATGAATGGGGGAGAAACTTGACTTTGGCCTGTAGTAGTAAGTTGCTGTTGACATTGATTTTTCTTGATCTTAGAAATAGAAGAAGAGCCTTGAATTAAAAAAAAAACAACATTTTTTTCAGTCCTTATTTAAGATGGTGTTTCAAACATGAGATTTGAGATGTTGATTGAGACTATTTATTTTGTTTGAATGCTTTTACTAAAGGCCGATTTAGGTTAGTACAAGGAGGGCTATTTCTTTTTGAGTACCTGTCATGCGTGATCAAGTGAATCCAGAAAAAATTACTTTGTTTCTGTCCACGGCGGCATTATTCGCTTGAACTCCCGGCGCGGTGCAGCACCCGTTCTCATGTTCTGCGCTGTGATTCTATAACATTAACGCGTTGCCTGCCAACTACGAAAATTTTCATAGAAAAACTACGAGTATACTCGTAGTTGGCAGGCAATGTGTTAATGTCCGTGGAATGGACTATTCATATTTAAACCGAATGAATTTTTCCTTAGAATCTAAATTAGTAGTTTTGGTTATCGGCTTATCAGCCGCTGCGCAGGTAAAAAAAGCGCACCACACAAGAAATATTTAAAAATTCCCACTTAATCCGACCTGACCGCAGGTTTGCCGTTACTGATTACTTGATTTATCATTTCTCTTTAATAACAGCATACATATATTAAAGGCATCTGCGGTCTTAAATTTGTCCTCTATTTCTGTCTAGGTGGGGTATTCTTAAAATTTTCACATTGTCATTTCCTAAATGTTCTATTGTATGCAGTGGTATTTAATATTTAAAAACATTTTATAAAGGGAAGGAAAATTGCGCGAAAAGGTTTTATTTCTGTACTTGAGCCAGGGTTGGTAATTCAAGAGTGCGATTCTCTAACTCACCAACACTCGGCTCGACTTCGAGTGCCATACTAGTTAAGTCGTCTAGCGTGCTCTTTAGATTAATCATATGCGAGCTGGGATTACCGTAAGTAAAGTTAGAAAATATAATCGAGAGTTAAAGTGGCGGAGGCTGGTCGGAGAGGTGATTAGTTGACAGTGCACAATTAAGTCTGAGACAAAGAGGATGACAGCGGCGCGTGGCTCGGCGGGGGCCGAGGCGAGTGCGCGCGCAGCCTCGCCCGGCCGCGAGCAACAGTCTGCTCGCGTGAGCCGAGCCTCGCGACTCGACGCAGCGCCACACTCATGGCCCATGGCAAGCACTCAGCGACCATAAGCCCGTCGGAGCCCGCGAGCGGGAAGCGCCACGCTGCCACCGTGTTGTTGACACAAGCGCCCATCCGTCACGCTTTTCAGTGATGATTCCGCGATTTCATTATTTATTTACGCTGCGCTACGGCCAAGGAAAGGACTAATTACACGTTTTCAATAAAAATATCTATGATAGTTATATATTAATGTTCAGGCTGTAGGTTATCCAGATTAATTACTGGTTGCATTAAATTAAATCTGGTGTGAATGCGTCGCGGAGCTTGCGTTTTGGCAGGCATTTAATTTCGAACAACCAAAACTTTTATCTGTTAACGCAGTTTAAGAAAACTATCAGATATGGATTTGAAAAGCGCTCCCCACATTTCTGCACGGCGAAGTTACAAAACAATGTTTGGTAAGTGTTTAGTCTTAAACCTATTTTTCTCAAATTTAAACAAACACGACTTTCTTTAAAAGCATGGTGTCTAATGCTCATCTTTTCTTTTTTCAACTAATTTCCGAAATATAACGTGAAATGTGTCGACTATTCTTCCTTCTGTTTGAATTCATTCGTAGATTTTTTTTTAAATAAGTACACTCAGTTACGTATAAACAGGTAAAGGGGTAATAAACAATAAAGCAAAAAAATATGGAAAAACTGGGACTGAGCCTCTCTATGCGGTACTGCTAGGTGATTTAAGACCAACTATACCTATCGTCACATAAATACCAAAATCTCGAATGTGAACATCAAACAAGTTTCATTTTTTTATTTTTTTATTTTCACGAGTTTGTGCTCATTGATATTGTATTAATTTTATATTAACTATGTACTTAATAAGTGAAATGTAGGTTCCATTATTTCTTCTTACAACAACATATTCGCGGTTTTGATGGTAGCTTGTACCAGCTGCCTTAGGTATCATCATGGCTGTCTAGTTAAGTCGCTGAAAATACCTAAATCGGCTTTACAACGCTTTACATCACGCCCATACTAAATACTTTACTGATTTATATTATAAGTACTTAGGTATATAATTCATCCGTTTTTGATTTTCTGTATATAAATAACCGCACTGACTCCTCTGCTGCACTGGGAGTGAAAAAAATTTGCATAGAATGCGTGCAGATGCTTATCATCCTCGCATGTCGTAAAAGTCGACTAAGGGACGGGTCCTCTCCAACATGGTGGACTATCTGTATGGGCGATGGGCTGATCACCTGTCACCATACGGTTCATCATACCATCTGAGGACTAATTAATCGAACGTGGCCACAAGAAGTCTTGTGGCTCTGCCCACCCCATCAGGGATTTCGGGCGTGATGCTATGTATGAATGTATGTAAATAACCGCACAGTGCTTCTCGTTCACTCCGGTGCAAACAGACAGTGACCGATTACTCAAGGTCATTGGCAGTTGTCAGCGTCTTAATGAACCTTAGTAATGAACATGTATCGCTGGAT
The DNA here is from genome assembly GCA_947859335.1 of Tortricodes alternella. Classification (NCBI taxonomy): domain Eukaryota; kingdom Metazoa; phylum Arthropoda; class Insecta; order Lepidoptera; family Tortricidae; genus Tortricodes; species Tortricodes alternella. Next base: position 9,039,330 of record OX401979.1, on the reverse strand, counting down.
ATCACACCCTCAGATTATCCTCGAACGAGTATGTTCAAATAATCTGTGAGTTAATACAAAGGATTTTCAGTGAAAGCGTTTCTGTTGAACGTGCTCTTATTTGACTGCGGCTGCGTTTCCACCAGAACTATGTGGTGTGCGAGGAAAAAATCCATCTATCGGATTACTTCATCTTGAAATTATGGAAATATTCCTAACCACACAAAAAAGTGAATGAAAACATTACAAAGCTCACCAATTTTTTTTTATTGCCCTGGATATCTCTGCGGATTTCATAAGTTTCCAGTACACAGTTTACGGATATATTCATGAAATTACTGACTTGGCTCATGTTTTCTTCATATTTTGGTGTAACTATTTTTGAAACATAGAGAAAGAACTTTTCATTTAAAAAAAACCAGACCCGATATTCCAAAATCATTGACTGTTTCATTACTTGTTGGCATCAAATAACTCAAAATTAGTTTAATATCCAGGGCAGCAAACCCACTGTTGACCAGTGCTATCCTTATTTAATTCTCAGCGGCCCTAACATGAATGACACAAAGATAAATTAAACCCCTTTATCTCTATGACTACGAGTATCTCTTTCGTTCGTCGGTACTAGTGGGAGAGAGACTCACTTAGAGATAAGACGGTCTATCTTATCTCTGTGTCATTCATGTTAGGGCCCGCTGGATCACATTGAAACCGATGGAGGAATATTATTAATGCATTCGGTGAATTTCGGTGAACATACATACATACATATTATCACCCTAATGAGGTGGGCAGAGCCACAAGACTACATGTGGCCACGTTCGATTAATTAGTCCTAAGATGGTATGATGAACTTTATGGTGACAGGTGATCAGCCCATCGCCCATACAGATAGTCCACCATGTTGGAGAGGACCCGTCCCTTAGTCGACTTTTACGACATGCCAGGATGATAAGCATTTGCACGCATTCTATGCAATTTCTTCACTCCCAGTGCAGCAGAGGAGTGAATTTCGGTGAACCCTATCTAAATCTAACTAGCGGCCCTAGCAAGGTTGACATCGGGATAAATTAGCGCCCTCTTATCTCTCTGACTATCTCTTTCCACAGCACTAGTGTAAGAGAGACACACTTAGAGATAAGACGGTGTTAACTTGTCCTCGAGTTAATCTTGCAAGGGCAGCAGCAGGGTACGTAGTCGAGTCTATTAGTGTTAGTTTTTTTTTTATGTCATTGACTGACAAACGAGCTGACGGCCCACCTGATGGAAAGTGGTCACCGCCGCCCATGGACATCTGCAACACCAGAGGTGCTGCCAATGCGTTGCCAGTCTAGGGAAGATGGGGTATGGGGATGGGATGGGGATGGGGGAATAGGCCTCCGGATCTCGTCACTCACCGTACGCTATTACTTTACGCCGATAGTCTGTGAGAGTGTGGTACTACCCCGGTCGAGCCGGCCCATTCGAACAGTAATCATCTAGTGAGGATTACTGTTTGGCTCTACCACTACAAAGCACTACTACTACTAGATGGCACTTCTGTAGTTAAAGTCACCGTTATACTACAGATCAAAAACATAAATGTGAAAAAAGGGCCAAGTTCGGTACAAAAACGTCTGGGATTGACGGTATCGCCGATAAAAGAGTTGAGATCTCATCGATTGCCAAGTTCCTTTGAACTTCAGAAATCATCACATTAAGGGTTGGTATAGGAGACAAAGTTATTAATGCGGCTGGTTTCCTACATTATATATCGAACCGATGAATTAGATAGCTTTGTTTTGTTATTGTTGAACGAAAATTATACCTACTTTAAATTAAATTAGGTTAGGTATTTAGAGTAATTTAATGACATTTTATTTAAAGAAAGAGAAGAGACAAGTACTTACCTATAATTTGACAAAGAATTGTGATATCAGATCAAAAACATAAATGTAAAAAAAAGGCCAAGTTTGGTACAAAAACGTCAGAGATTAGCGGTATCGCCGATAAAAGAGTTGAGATCTGAACGAGTGCAAGTTTCTTTGAACTTTATTAAATTTGTGAGCAATTAGAAGACGGTCTTACTAGAAGCGCATAATTACTAGTGTGTTGCTGAATAAAATTTTAAGTTATGGGGGGGTCGAAAATGGCCCGAAATGGTTGGTGTAATATAACCTACGTGTGTCGGTGTGTCGCGAACTTTGGCTGATAAACTGCCGTGTGTCTAGATTCTCAGTATTAATATATTACCCAATAGTCTGTCCTCTTAAAATGGCCGGTAAACTGGCCAGATTTTCAGAAATTTATAACTACACTATCCCCAGTTGTTAACTTCTAACCTTCCCACTGTAAGCATATCTGTATTTTCTTCTATAGGTATATACTTGGTTAGGTATGATTGGGAATACCTAATGAAAAATATTTTTACTACACGTTCCCAATGGGAATGGAGCAGGTGTAGACAGTTGGAAATAGCCCGAAACCGGTTGTGAATTGCCAAAAAATTATAACGGATAAAGTTAATTTGCGATTCAATTCAAAGTTCAGCGCCTCTATTCGGGAACGCTAAGTGATTCTGTAGCGACTCGTAAGCCAGATTTCTCATCCCACTCTGCCGCATGAAGCGTAATGCGTAAGAGCGAGATGAGAAATCTGGCTTACGAGTCGCTACAGAATCACTTAGCGTTCCCGAATGAGGCGCCAGTTTTTAATTTAGGGAAAGAATGAAGTTCCTTCATCTAGCTAACTTGTCTACAATGCCGAGATTTTCTTCTGCATGCGAAATAATGTAGCATCCAATATCATCGAAGTTGCCAAACCACAAGTTACCTTATTTAGATTATAAGAAAGCTTAAAATTACTTAACAAGCTACGGTAACAGTAGTAGAGGAGTTTTCTTACAGCTGCTGATAGGGTGCGATTGCTTATTCAAACAGAATCGCTTTTTTATAGGACATCTGTACCCAGCCGAATGAAAGCTTTCATCGCATTGCGTTTATTTTGCGACGGCGGGTGTTTGTGTTTGATAAAGAGTGGATTAAAAAAAATAACAAACAATTTCTCGTTGGATGCGTAAGAGTATACGAGCGGAGTCCGCATGGCATCTCTGTTCGCCTCCCTCTTATTATGAAGAAGGACTTTAACAGCAGTAGGACACAAACCGACAGGTTTTTATGTATAAATTAGATTGGTTTTGTTTTTCTTCGCTCTGTTTTTGTCATTATTGGCTTGGTGACGTGACGCCCCCACTTCAGCGAACTATTTCGCATAAAAGTAGGAGCCTAGATAGCATAATGATAGAGGATGAGATCCTTTTCATACCCCACCGATTTAGCAAACCAATAATTGAGTCAGTTTCTAACACAGTGTAGGCTAAAATGGGAAAAGTTTCTTTTCCCGTTTAGATTGCGATCAAAGTATCTAACTGAATATCGATTAGCCTTAAACTCAAGCTTCGGTTTCATTTGCGATTGATGAAAGCCATCAACCGAAAACTGAGACGTGTTTGTTTAAACAACATTACAGTTTAATTTATTTCGTAAATATCTTATTTGTATAACAAATTATGTGCTTAACAATTGAACCGTGCGATGTATGTGAACTTTGTTTAGCATGCAATGCATTTTGCATTATAATTTATTTGATTTATCCGAGTCACCACATAAATCCTCCTCTGCTGCACTGGGAGTGAAGAAATAGCATAGAATGCGTGCAGATGCTTATCATCCTGGCATGTCGTAAAAGTCGACTAAGGGACGGGTCCTCTCCAACATGGTGGACTATCTGTATGGGCGATGGGCTGATCACCTGTCACCATACGGTTCATCATACCATCTTAGGACTAATTAATCGAACGTAGCCGCAAGTAGTCTTGTGGCTCTGCCCACCCCATTAGGGATTTCGGGCGTGATGCTATGTATGTATGTGTGTACCACATAAATATGGAGAAGCGAGTTAGCAATGTCTACAAAGTATCTTGTTGTCTCGTACTAAGTGTTGTCCTTATCGGAGTCCCAAAAGCGAGGAAAATCGATTTAATCTCCAGTTGTGATCAGCTCAATGAAGTCTGTCGGCATAACCACTTTTTACCCAACTGCAGCAAAGGAAAAAGAAGGGTAACTACCTCTCTAATGTTTTTCGCGAATATGTATGTAATCAGTCCAATAGTCGTATGGGCTAAATCTTAGATTATAGAATAGTAGATACCTAAGGCTAAATGCTCAGGTGACACTGGGCATTTGATATCAGATTTCACTTCACACATTGAAATATATAGTAGAGACCGCACCAACCACCACACCGTCCGCAACGATATGATAGCGTGTGAATCAAGGACTGCCGATCGCCATACATCGCGTTCCTAGGGAGTTGTGACGCTACCTAATCGGTGAATTTCTTAAATTGCCGCTGCATTTCGTTTAAACAATAATGGTTTCCTTCGAAATGCGTGTTTACACTAACGATGTGTAAAGACGCATTTCAATTTGTTGTAATTTATTGAAAACCTCTCAGGCTATGACTGTGGCGCCATCTAGTAAAACTGTATTTTAGCAGCTTCGGCAGCAGGTTGTCAGTCCTCTTGTCTTATTCATCCATGGTATGCAACATCTATGCTACATAGAAATTACCACCCCTATGGGTCAAATCTGCGCATCTTGAGTTTGTTATAAATTAAAATAACGGAACCATTATTGTCAATGGTCGTCGTCTTTTTTAGGGTTCCGTACCTCAAAAGGAAAAAACGAAACCCTTATAGGATCACTCGTGCGTCTGTCTGTCTGTCTGTCTGTCTGTCTGTCTGTCTGTCTGTCTGTCACAGCCAATTTGCTCCGAAACTACTGGGCCGATTGAGCTGAAATTTGGTATACATATGTAAGTCGGTGACCGCAACACGGAAGCGTGACGTAAATATATGAATTTTAAAAATGGGGGCCACTTTTAGGGGGCAAATAAGAAAAAAAAAAAAAGTTATGCAATCTATATTGTGTGACATATCAAATGAATGGGCTTATTATGAGAACTTTAAATATATTTTTTTCTGAATTTTAAGTAAAATAGTTTGGAAGTTATTTAGGAAAATAGGCGAAAATTGACCATTCCCCCCCTTTATTTCCGAAACTACTGGGGCTAAAATTTTGAAAAAAATACAGAAAATAGTTCTTTACCTATAGATTACAGGAAAACCTATAAGAAGTGTATGGTATTTAAAGTAACCTAGTTTTCAAACAATCATGTATGGAACGGAACCTTCTCCACGCGAGTTTAACTCGCACTTGTCCGGTTTTTTTATTTTATATGCTCCTGTTTGAGCGTGATAATTAGTACCTAAAGCTCTGTATACCTTTGAAACATGACCGAGCCTTCAAGATTACGCGCCTGAAGGAAAAATTTTACAGCGTTCTTATCTCAGTCTGGTCTCTTCGGTTTTAATGATGTTGTTTCCGTAAAATGTTGACTTAAATATTTTCTTATTATGAATGTAAAACCGTATCGATTACTTTGAAAAATGTAATATTAAGGATCTTGACACACGGCAGTGCGTCAAGCCAAGTTCGGAAACGAAAAGGGCGACACACCAGCTCTGATTATATTTACACGAACCATTTTGAGGTACTTTTGACTCCTCTTTAATTCAAAATCTATTAAAGCTGCAATTTTATGTGCTAGTTATAGCTTTTATTGTTTTCGAGATATTGGCATCCAAAAATCGTTTTTTTATCACTCACTGACGGACTACCTTAGAACCTTGAAAAAGTTATTGTTGCGGTTACTTTCATAGAATCAGTCCGAAAACTAGGTGCATGCATAAGTTTGTATTTATGTTATACTTAAAATAATGTAAGTAAGTAGCAGTTACGTTCCAAAAGCATTATATGATGAAGTGCAACTGATGATGAAGACCACAGGTGACCACCGGAACTCCTCATTGTTAAATATTTCTTAAGATTTCTTAAGATTGGTAAGCAACTTGTGCTCATGAAAATGCATGTACCTATGAAGTGGAAGCGATGATGCAGAACCAGGACAAATCCTCAACGATTAACATCCTTGAACCTTGGATAGCTACATTTTGTCATATAATAATCACTTCAAAGCTGAAGTTTTAATGGTTACGCTATACATGCAAATAATTGAATGTGAAAACTTGCCAACTTACATTAGGTATTCAGTAGCAAGGAACGTAATAAACTCATTTTAAATCAACCAAAGAACGGTCTACATATCTGCAGCTACCTACGCTTTAAAGGTCTTCCATAGAACTTGGCACCCGTTTAGATCTCAATTCTTTTATCGGCGAAGCGGAGAATACTTGTACCGAACTTGGCCCCTTTTTCACATTTGTTTTGGTGTGATATTTTATACAAGACGAGCTAGCTTAACAGATTTAAATAAGGGATATCGAATATCAATAACTATTGGAATAGCATTGGCTTTCGGGAAATATTCCAGTTAAGCTATGCATACAACTTTGTGCAAATATTTTGAGAGATTGTCTTTCTTTGCTTAAAGGAAAATAGAATTAATGGAAATCCGTAAGAACACTAACAACAAACTACGAATATACCTTGAATTAGATACAAACCTTGAATTAGATTTTTCTGTAGTGGTAGAGCCAAACACTAATCCTCACTAGATGATTACTGTTCGAATGGGCCGGCTCGACCGGGGTAGTACCACACTCTCACAGAATATCGGCGTAAAATAATAGCTTGCTATTGCGTCTCGTACGGTGAGTGACGAGATCCGGAGGCCTATTCCCTCATCCCCATCCCATCCCCATTCCCCATCCTCCCTAGACTGGCAACGCATTGGCAGCACCTCTGGTGTTGCAGATGTCCATGGGCGGCGATAACCACTTTCCATCAGGTGGGCCGTCAGCTCGTTTGTCAGTCAATTGACATAAAAAAATAAAATAAAAATAAAGCTTTATTATTTGTATAAAGTTGGCGAAAAATCGCGACTGTTGTGCAAAGTGGTTTATGTCTGAGCTTATTGGAAAGATCGAGCGTTATCTACGTTAAGGTATTTGCGGGGTGCGGATAGCGGCGGAATCGTTGCGCCGCCTTATCTAAAGCTGGGAGGCAAAAGTGAGACGCGGTAACTCTAATAAAATTATTATCATTGGAGGCAATATAAAGTCATAAGTCATAATCTCTATCAAATTGAGTTGGACTTTAAATATATTTAAGAATCTTTTAATGAACGTTAGCATGATATAAATAGGGGAGTAAATTTAGGCATTAGTATAGGTAGTTAATCTGATTTATCAGAATCGTTTGGTTTGACATAATGTTTCACTTGTCATTATACGACTTTACTTGCATGTTTTTTATATAAGTATTGGTATTAATTTATGTTCAGAAAGGTTAACAGTTTCAGAGAAATTAGCAACTAATGAAATTGTCATTGATATTGATCGAAGAAACGGTTTTATTTTTTTCAATTATATCTAAAGAAACAACAGACTAGATACGAAATGAAATCTATGAAAATTCGTCAATTTTGTGATGTAGTCTCTTAACCTTTTGGCCGCCGTTGTCGACTATGCGTGACAGGCTATACAGGGTAAAAAATACCTTCAGTGCCTTGACTTAAAGTTGAAATTCGTGTTACTTCTCAGACATGCTTGGCGGCCAAAAGGTTAAGAAGGTATGATCCGTACCGACGTAACAGTAAACACCCATGTAACATTTAAAGCTCATTTTGCAGCCAATATATACCAAAAAGCAATTGGCAGAACCGTCATAGCATTACCCACATGAAAATAACAATGGAATACTTCCGGGGAATCACTCAAGTGTTCCACTGAGTAACTGGTGGAAGGCAAAGGCAGTCCCATTAAACTAATGCGGAAATTACGTTTGGCGTTCTGCGCCTGTATTCGGGAACGCTAAGTGATTCTGTAGCGATTCGTGAGTGAGATTTCGCATCTCGCTCTTACGCATTACGCGTCGTGCGGAAGAGTGAGATGAAAAATCTCGCTTACGAGTCGCTACAGAATCACTTAGCGTTCCCGAATAGAGGCGCTGATTAGAAGAAGTACTGGATGTAGACTTTACGTGAAAGATAAGGATAAAGATACTTAGGTGTTATGTGATGTATATTTATTTATTTAAGTATATAGATTGCTTTGCTCGCGGCATTTATAAATACACTTAATATAAGAAAGAAAAAGATTGTGAGTGTGTGCGTGTATGTGTATGTTATGTTTGTTCCTTCACGCTTCAACGGCTGGACGGAGTGAGATGAAATTTGACATGAAGATAGCTTGTACCGCGGATTAACACATAGAACAGTTTTCAACCGCAAACAAAGTCGTGGGTTCCTAGTTCCTAAATAAATTCTGACAACATTTTAAGCAAGGAAAATGTTACTCTTATTTACAAAATTAACGAAAATAAAAGTATTTATGTTCATTAGTTTGGTAAATTTATATTTGGTTTTACCTATTTCCATATTGGTTGAAAAATGGAACTTAATTTTATTACTCTCCTTTTTTTTTGTGTCAATTGACTGACAAACGAGCTGACGGCCCACCTGATGGAAAGTGGTCACCGCCGCCCATGGACACCTGCAACACCAGTTGCCAGTCTAGGGAGGATGGGGAATGGGGATGGGATGTGGACGAGGGAATAGGCCTCCGGATCCTTTAGGAAGGATGATTCCCCAATCACTACAAAAAAGCTCCTGAACTTAAGATACCTTTTATTTAATAGAAGAATTATACTCACACCTCACATTATACTCGTACCTTTATTCTTATTTGCAGTACCATTTAGGGGTTGTATACACAATAATACCTATAATATTGAATACTAGTTTCTGTCTGCCACTGTCGAATTCGGTTATTCGGGTATTATTTCAGCCTTTGTGTTAATTCAGGGTATAAGCTATCTCCATTCCAAATTTCATCCAAATCCGTACAGCCGTTGAACAATGTTGAGTATTTCACGGTTGGCGATTAAATTGCTGTATAAAGTTCTGAAACAACTTATGTCCATGAAAATTCATGTAGTAAAATTGAACAACCAGGATAACTCCTCAACGACTGACATCCTTGCACCGTGGATAGCAACAGTTTGTAAATGGTGATGAGCAATTGGCATTACGCTATTGTTACTTGATGTAGTAAATGTGTGGCGTTAAATCACAGGATAATAAATAAAATGTAAAAAAAAATATTACTTTCCAAAGGCTATTTGAAGTCGGTTTTTTATTTTATAATTCACAATTATTCAATTATATGTTTTTGAACTGATCCGTCTTTTGAGATCGTTGTTTGAGCACATCTTTTATCCTTGGGTGTGTGATGTAATAACGACTAAACAGCCGTTAACCGTGTTAATTAGCAAATTAGTGGAGGGTCTCGGCGGCAGCTTGGGGCTTATTATTAAACGAATTCATTAACTTACCCCCAAACTTGATTATGTTAGCGCACTCTTGGCTAGCTCGCTGCTTAGTATGACGATGGAACTTACAACAGGATGATTCAGTAAGCAACAGTTGATAATTTCGATCAGGCAAAACGTTTCAGAGAGCACTTTTACCCGACTACAGTGAAGCAAAAAGGAGCGTTATGTTTCTCGCGAGTATGTTAAGTATGTATGTAATCACTCCATTAGTTACCACCTAGAGGCAAAACTACTGAACCGATTTCAAAGGGGTGTCCAACGGTAGCAAGTCGGTCACTTCAAATAGCTATTATAGGTTTACATGGAGAGTCACCGACGACTATTTCCATATCCACCCCCCGAGCACAGAAAAATCAATTTCTTCCTTTTTTTTTTTAAAGGCTAACAGTGGGTATTTTTTATAATAAAATTATTCATTTGTGAATGGAGTTAGTAAATTACAACAGTTGTGCAAGAAAATGTTCTTCAGAACCATTCTGATTTTGCAGACACTTTTCCTATTAGAAATCGTACTTTAAGAAACTATGTCGAGTTTTAAGCAGAGTGAAAGCAAAAAGTTGTGAACCAACTATGGCTCAAATTGAACGTGGACATTCTATAACGATAAATCATCCTGTCCACCGGGGAATGGGACGCGCTATCCCGACACTCATTCCATTTGAGAATCGAGAGGGTTTCTTATGAAGTGCTGTTTCATTTCGTTTATTTATTTGTTACAAAAATAAGAGGTGACACGGTACCTGCTGAGAATACTGCTGAATCCTTCGCTCACTCCATCTGTCTCTGGGGAGTGAACCCGCTTTACTACCGAACCGAATGCGATGCTCGGATTTTTACAGCTCCTTCCGGAATGTTTTAAGGCTTGCATTTTAAAACGAAATTTTATTTCTTTGTACGCATATATTTTGAAGTTAAGTAAACTTGCAGATTTTTCGTGTACGCGTGAGTGTGTTTCGTCGCAAATTTATGTCATAAAACGTAATTATTACCAAACAAAGCGCAGCAGAATACTATTTGCATTTACTTTCCGTAGGGGAATAAATGTGTGACTTGTTAAGGCCATAACTCGAGAGGAATCCTTTTCAAGAATTCGAGAATGTATGTCGTGAAGCAGCCGCGTCGTTTCAGTTCTTTTTTAGGGTTCCGTACCTCAAAAGGAAAAAACGAAACTCTTATAGGATCACTCGTGTGTCTGTCTGTCCGTCTGTCACAGCCAATTTGCTCCGAAACTACTGGATGGATTGAGTTGAAATTTGGTATACATATGTAAGTCGGTGACCGCAACACGGACGCATGACGTAAATATATGAATTTTAAACATGGGGGCCACTTTTGGGGGTAAATTAGAAAATTTCAAAAAAAGTTCTGCGTCCTATATTGTGTGACATATCAAATGAAAGGGCTTATTGTATGGATCTTAAATATATATTTTTTTGAATTTTAAGTTAAATAATTTTGAAGTTATTTAGGCAAATAGGCGAAAATTTACCATTCCCCCCCTTATTTCCGAAACTACTGGGGCTAACATTTTGAAAAAATAGGAAAAATAGTTCTTTACCTATAGATTACAGGAAAACCTATAAGAAGTCTATGGTATTTACAGTAACGTAGTAAATTTCAGATAATCAAGTACGGAACGGAACCCTCTCCACGCGAGTTTAACTCGCACTTGTCCGGTTTTTTAGACGAGTGAAACCGGGTGAGGCTGCATATCAGCGCTATGACAAACAATGGCTGTTCTTCGGCGCGCCGGGCCTATTTATTTCATGCCTATTTAGAATAAATCCACCATAACGCAGCTCCAGCTATTATATATTTATGAGATGAAGATTATACAGCGCACAATAGGTACACTGATCTTCTTTTAATCATTCTGAGTGAGGGTGGGTTTTACATAGAATTAATGCTTTCACATTTGATTGATTCCGACATATCTATTTGCCTATCATTAAATATACGAGACACCGAAAAAGGTGAGCAAAGCAAAGTCGGCAAAAATAAAAATTGGGAATAATAATATGTACTAGGCGGTTCGTACATTATGTTGGAATAACACTAAATGAAAATCTTAAATAACTGAAATTTGTACCAGAATCTCTAGTGAAGGTAAGATAATTGGGTAGGTCAAGTTTTTTGAAGAGGGGCATTTTATATTTTATTTTGATTTTTGGTATTATTTTAATTTTTTATCTTTGGTGCAGAAGATTTTTTTAAATGACTGCGATGACATTTTTACAATATACAAACATATTTACAATATATGTAAGTATTTTATGCTCAGAAATTTGAAATAGACTAGTCTTTAGTCATCTATTCTGTAAAAGCACGTGCTAATACAAGGAACGTATCCTTTTTGTTCGGAACCGAAGTACGTTTAAGGCCAAACTCAACTAAATAGAAGACTAGCTAGTTATACATTTGGGGCCAATTCGAAAGTGTATTCGCTAAATTTAGAAGTCGCTAAATTTGAAATAAGAAACGTTCGACTCGATTTTGAACCTTGGAGCTATACAAAATCGAGTTTGACGTTTCTTATTTTAAATTTAGGCAATCTTAAATTTAGCGTACACCGTTTCGAATTGGACCCATTATTTATTTATTTAAACTTTATTGCCCAATATTTTTAAATCAGTAAAATAGGTAAATTATCACTACATGCTAGATTTGATTCTAGCCAGTAGCGTGTTCTGATATTTTATTAGCTTTACCTATTCGTTACGTATTTATTTATGACGGACAGATGAATGACGACTGCCCCGTCATTTTATATAATTATCTACTAATGGAATTTGTAATTATCCAGCCGTTTACCAGTCTTTGAAGCCGTCCTTAAAATCAATTGTTTCCTACGGGTCACTCACAATTATGATTATTTATGCATGGACTGTACAGTGACATAATAAGCTTGGTTTTTCTCGAATTCGAATCATTGTTAAGCGTTACTTGCATAAGGGTACGCTTGTGTATTCAAGTATTATTATTGAAATAACTTTTTGAACACAAAGTATTACAGAACTTATAACTTACCATAATATTTTTTAGCAGATGTGTATAAACAAGGCTTTATAAAATATGACCAGCGCCTCTATTCGGGAACGCTAAGTGAAGCTGTAGCGATTCGTGAGCAAGATTTCTCATCTCGCTCTTACGCATTACGCGTCGTGCGGAAGAGTGGGATGAGAAATCTCGCTTACGAATCGCTACAGAATCACTTAGCGTTCCCGAATAGAGGCGCATGTTGTTGTTGTTAGCAAGAAGCAAGTTCCGACGGAAGCGTTGGGGGAAATGAAAAATGGAGTCGAGGCCGCGGACAACTCTCGAGATCATTATCGAGGGACCCAATTAAACATATAATTGAAATATAAAATACAGACATAAAGAAGAATTTAGAGCAAAAAGTACCAATACCCAATAAAACTAATAGCACCTATGAAAGTTAGTAAACTTTCAGGGAATCATATTTTCAGCTGTAAACTCTGAAATTAAATTAAGTATTAAAATGGGAAAATAATCGAAGACTTCGGTTGAATCGTGTTCAAAGTAAATCCGCCTATTAATTAAAAGTTGCAAAGGACTTGATGTTTCGATTGCTTTAAAAGCCAATATTAAAGCTCGTTTTACTGAATACTTATTTGATGAAAGTTATATTTGATATTTTCTTAGCATAAAGCTATTATTTTTGGAAATAGCTACTTTATATCTTAACCGCGATTAAATATAGATTACCAGTGGACCCGCGACAGCTTCGCCCGCGGTATTTTCCATACAAACTTTATCATCTCTTTTCTGAGAGAATTTCAAAAAATTCCCTCCTTTGTGCAATTCTAGTGTACTTGAGGATTATCTCTTCCAAATTTCAAACCTCTAGGACCACCCGTTTAGGCTGTGCGTTGTCTATAAGTGAGACACGGTACAGTTTTATATGTATTGATTATGTACCTCGACGTTTCGATCGTATTGCAACGGCCGTGGTCGCGAGCAGACTAAAGTGGTTGTTGTCAGAATATTGGAGTCGTGCAAGTTTTTCAAACTACCCGCACTGGGGTTATTTTTCTTGAGTTTATACCTCATATTGTAGGTGTTCAAAGAAACAGACCTAAAGAGACTTTGAAACGGACTAGTTTTTCGGCAATTTATCCATAGTATAAAGAGGAGGAAGTAAATTATCTTCATACAAACGCAGCGCGCGCGGCTTGTATGTGTGCGCCAAAGTATGTATGCGTCGCCGCACGCACACTTAAACAAATCTCGACCCGCTTAGTAAGGGGAAACGGGTCGACATTTTGTTTATGTGTGCGTGCGGCGATGCGGTGCGTTTTTATGAAGATAACCTACTTCCCTTCTCTTTATACTATGATTTATCGCTGCAATTCGAGCTGTCCCCTAAAAAATTACATATTACATCACTAATGGGGACAAAAAGTTTGAATGTAAACTTGTAAGGATAGCCCGAATTGCAGTAATAGATATAAGGTATTAATGTAAGGTACTTAATGTATAGGGCATTCTTCTGGGTACCAGAAACTAGTACACTTTAGATTATAAATTGGGCATTTAATTTAATCTATTAAAACTTTTCTGGGGTAATTTCTCGGAAAGTTATGTAATAGACTACGCAATTTGTTATTTATTTACATTTTTCTTACCGGTCATCCTTAATTATAAGTATTCAATCTATATAAGCAACATGAATGTACAATAAAGGTATTTACAAACAAATTATGAATCGAAAAATTTAGTTCTTAGCATTTTTGTTTGGTTCACTGTTTTGTTTTGAACAAGTACCTATTACTTGAAAATTTAAGTGATTTATAACCAGTACGTTAAGATGGCTATCACTAAATCGCGTTCTGAAAGATTAGGTATATTGGACGCACGCGTCACGTCCCCCTTGTCCAATGTACAAAGAGCACTGACGGCCATACATCTCTTTTTACATTGGGAACTATCGTTCGGCCGGACGCAAGTCTGCTCTAATCAACCGCCGGAGCGGCACTGAATTCAGGCAACCGACACATCACATTATGTAGTAATTTGGGATTTATAATTACGTTTATTTTAAGTTGTATAATCAATTATTTTTCCAAAAAAAATATTAAATTTTAATTATTTATAAAGTAACGATTATTCTGATATACATTTTACGTAATAATATCAACTTAGTAAAGAGAAATTTACGGTTAACTCTTAGCATTCTTAGTAGTTTTATGGTTTTGCCTTGGATTTTTTTTTCTATATATTCCATACATATTTTAAAATTCCGAGGCCGCTATAAACTATATGACTACTCAAGAGATATTATTATATATTTTTCATTTTGTTTGCTTAGTAGAGTAGTTCAATTCACGAGCTCGAAAAAGTGCCGTCGCGCATTTTTCGAAAAACTTGCAGCGGAATTTCGGCTTTATATCACTAGATAAGAATTAATTGCGAAAAGCGAGGCCGCATCAATACTAATAACTATACTACACTAGTCAGTAAGTCAAATTTGTCTAAGCCTTTCAGTTTCTCGTAATAAGAACGCCAAAGTTGGCCAATAATTGAAAAAATCGTAATAGGGCTCTTAAAGATTCTGAAAATGTGAAGGTGGCATCCGATCTTTTAGTTTTCATTGCAGTCGACCAAAGTAGATGATAATAGTAATTTAATAACTGAAAGTACACCATGTGGTGATACTGTAATCAATTGTTTCGGTCCAGTGTAACTATATTAAACGAATAAAAACGGGTAACGGCATCGGTCAGCGCTTGTGAATTCGCGGGCACATCCAGTTAGGAAGCCGTCCGTTTTATTTTATTCCAGTGTAAGCAAGTATAAGCTCTCCCTTGACCCTTCTCTATTATAACCCGTCTGTGAAGCCTGCCTCAAAATAACAGACTGACTTCGAGTACATTAAAAAGGTACATTAGACTGACGTACAATCTCTTCACATATGAGCTGAATTAAGTCGAGCGTGAGTAATGGACGCGAACGTCCCGAGGGAAGGCATCCGTCCGATTTTCTTTCTTATTCGTCTTGATTTAGCTTTTATCTTTTCGTGTTTAATCTTTGTGAGCACAAAATAAACAAACAAAAATACGAACAGAATGTTAATGCTAAATTGAGACTGTAAAAAGATGTGTTTGCTTTTAATGCGGCATTTAAGGTTGTTTATAATAAGCCGAATATTATGTTTTACAAATACGCCTAAATACGCTTTACATTTGATAAAAAATAACCGAATTTCAAATAATTCGAGAAATTAACAAGAGCCTAAAATAAAATTAAGTCCTTGGTTTACTAAAGCTTCTTAACGATAAAATCAAAATAATTTACTCGTGTTGAGTTTTTTTGAAATATAATGCCAAACAGCGTCCAATATCTTCCTTTTACTGAAACATGTTTTCTGAAACCATATCTTTTGTTTCTCTTTTTCACAGAGCAAGTATCTATTTATTCACATTTTGACTATCAAATCTGTTTTTAGCCTTCTTAGCCCGGTTTTTAACGGTCCGTCAGACAAAACATCTTTTAGTAAATCAGTACAGATTATTCTAAGCATGGATCTTTATAAATCCCAACCTTAATCAATTGTGTTGATGGTAATGCACACAGCATCTGAATGCACATGCCATCTATCCCAGGAAACATACATAACGTATGATATTTTTTTTATTAGGTGTTGATGGGCTTTCACTTGACCACAGTCTCACCTGATGGAAAGTCATAATGCGGACAAAACTGGAATGCGATTGCTCAGGAAATAACCTATTTACTCTAAGATTAAATAGGCATGGAAAGAAAGGAAGTTGGACGAGACACCGAAACTGAAACTCATTTGTTCAGTGCAACTCCAAACCCAACCTCTCCAAATGGCTACCCAAGGCTTCATGACGGAACACGATTGGGGTCGCTTGGCGGCATCGCTTTGCCAAGAGGGTGGTGACCAGCCGCGGTCGAAACCCACCACCTGTAGTATGTTGCTGGAACGCGAGAGTAAAACCTACGGACGCGAGGAACTTAAACCCCCATATAATAACAGGTGAAATGGAAATCATTTATAATAGCCGTATTTTTTACCCTAAAGTAGGCACAATATCGAAATAAGGAAGCGTACAACATAAAAGGACAGGAACACCATCATCACATATTATATATATTTTATCTACACCCATATCATAAAACCTCCATTGGTTAATCAAAAACGGTAGGAAATGACCACCATTTTGACAACCAATTAGGAAAAACTAGTGCTGCGATAAAGAAATAACATGACTTCTTTATCGTTTTTAGTAAAGAAATGAGATTAGATTTGGAACAGCTGTCAAAACTCAAGTGGGTCTCTATTCTAGATATTAAAACAGTTATTGATACGAAACGTCAATTCAGTATGTTTTTTTAATATAAACTGCACAATATTTGATCTCGAGTGACGTGAGAATAGAGACTTCATCCGTTTGTCTATGATTTAAAAAAGAATGGTCTTGACGGAGGATATAATCGGTGCCATGTTGGTGTTTTGCTGAACGAAAGTAGAATTAATTGAATAGAAAAAGTTGTTTGTAATTTACATTTTAGTTGAAAATATGAATAGTAAGTAGTCTTCTCGAAGTGTGTGTGATGTGAAAATGCGCCGGATATCGGAAATATGCAGCCACGATTGCAACAAAAAAACTTATTGCCAGAAAATATTGTTGGTCCATCATGGAGGATTTATAATATGTGTGTAGATAAAGTTATGTATGCAACTCTGCATAATTTGGCCTTAAAACACACGTGCGATCTTATATCTATCATTATGCAACCGTTGCATAAACTACTGTTTTCTAATTATTTCTAAAAGGTATTTTTTTGAAGACGCTCCATATCTGCGTTAATTCTTTGCCAACATTATAATGATTTCATTGTCATTTTAAAGCTTATGTTCGTCGCTTTGTGACAAAAATACACAAATAGATTAAAATTTACGTTTTCGTTAAAAAATAAATAAATAAACTACGCGATTTGCAAGCGCCATCTATTGACAGTCTGTTTAACTAACATGTGTGTTGGCTATTTTCACATGCAGACTAATGTGAACAGATGGCGCTACTATCTTTGTGTCATTCATGTTAGGGCCGATGGAGGGTACTGCGTTAATTATTATCTTAAGTATTAAGACTTTCAATTATAAAACAGCGCGTGGCCCACAGCCGCGTACGTAAAATCACCCGCATTGCAAGCGCCATCTATTGACAGTCTGTTTAACTAAAATGTGTCTTGGCTATTTGCAGACCAAATGTCAATAGATGGCACACCCACAAGTACTCCGTTAATTATAATCTTTGTCAAAATTATCTGCTATTGACGAAAAATAGACAAATAGAGTACTAATAATACTTGCATTTACTTTATTATATTATTACTATCCGGTGTTTGATCACGATACTGTGCGAAAATTCGCACGGGTCAGCTAGTAAGTATTAATTTCTTTTTCCACAGTAACTTAGAAATCTAAACTCGTGTACGAATTTTTCACACAACATTTCCAGTTTGGAAAAAAAACCAATTCTCAGATATAATTTAATTTTATTGAGCTGATGCTCACTACCACCAACTATCTCATCGATCGACGTCGATGTTACCTTTATCTACCCTACAATATTTCAATTTAGCTGACTTCAGTGGGATACTTACCTCACACTTTATCTTCCGACCTTCTTGTTTTTTGCTTGCGTTGCCAGTTACCTTAATTTATAGCCGTTGTTCGTCGAGATCGCGCATAAATAGGCATTTAACCGAGAACCAATCTCGCGAAGCGGCTATTAAACGAACTTTAAGCTTATCTGCTTCGGGGTTTTTCTTCTAAATTGTATTCCGTACTTTTAGACCAATAATAATAATATTATGCAATCAAACAATTTCAGAACTATTTTTTATTAAAAAATAAAACTGACTTCAAAAGACCTTTGATAAGTAAGAAGTAATGACTGGCCTGCTAAGTTAATTAAAAAACCTCAAATATATCGTTAATGACGTGTTAAATTAAATACGTCGCGTTGAATTCATGGACGCGAAGGATCTTATTTACTTGTCATGACGAGAGTTAGTAACAGATTGTTAATAGTAGTTTATGCAACGGTTGCATAATGATAGGCCTTAAAACACTAGTGCGGTTTTCATGAAACGAGCCGATAGGCGAGTTTCATAATAAGATCGCACGTGTGTTTTAAGGCCAAATTATGCAGAGTTGCATACATAACTTTATCTACACACATATTATAAATCCTCCATGATGGGTTCAGAAACAATATTTTCTGGCAACAAGGTATTTGTTGCAATCGTAGCTGCATATTTCCGATATCCGGCGCATTTTCACATCACACACACTCCGAGAAGACTACTTACTATTCATATTTTCAACTAAAATGTAAATTACAAACAACTTTTTCTATTCAATTCAACAAAATTCTACTTTCGTTCAGCAAAACGTCAACATAATGGCGCGATCCGATTTTTTTTTAAATCATAGACAAACGGATGAAGTCTCTATTCTCACGTCACTCGAGATCAAATATTGTGCAGTTTATATTAAAAAAACATACTGAATTGACGTTTCATATCAATAACTGTTGTATTATCTATGGATAATTGGATACTAGAATAGAGACCCACTTGAGTTTTGACAGCTGTTCCAAATTTAATCTCATTTCTTTACTAAAAACGATAAAGAAGTCGTGTTATTTCTTTATCGCAGCACTGGTTTTTCCTAATTGGTTGTCAAAATGGTGGTCATTCCCTACGGTTTTTGATTAACCAATGGAGGTTTTATGATATGGGTGTAGATAAAATATATTTCAACTTTTTATTTTGTTATCACACGGCGCAAGGAGTCATAGTCGATTGGTTCAAAATTTTCCGTCCTGTTCCTAGAGTACTTTGATGCCCGATTTTTTTCAGTCGAACTGTTTTAAATTTGCATCAGATAGAGTTTTGACCTATATATATAATTTAATTTAAACTATCATGTTATTGACTTTTCAGCACAGGAAAGGAAAAACCTTATTGTGTATTACTCATACATAAATAAATAAATAAATATATCCGGGGACAATCTTTACACGAATCGATCTAGTCCCAACGTAAGCTCTAAAAGCTTGTGTTATGGGTACTAAACGACGATATACAAACTAATATAGATAAATAAATACTTGAATACGTAGGAAACATCCAAGACTCAGGAACAAACATGCGTGCTCATCATACAAATATTTGCTCTTATCAGGGATAGAACCAGGGACTGCTAGCCTAGCTATGCCTTGATTCTAAACAATCTATCATACAGGATAGCGTGAACTTATTGGTATTAGTTGGAGTATCGTTGATGTTCGGCTGCTCTTTCCGGTGACCGAGTTAGCGAGAGGAAGATATCAGCCGGGGAGCGAGCGCAGTCACATGTTGCCGAACCCCTACCGCCGATACAGTGGTATATTCCACACTTAGGGCGGAAGTACCAAAATCATACATATGATTTAAGTCGTCAATCGTGTTTAACAACTGACAGTTCTAGTTCATTTTAATAGACCTTTTAACTACCGTTACCTAGTGGATGGGTAAGGAGTTATTCATACACGGTGTTCAGGTAGTTAATTTATTTAACACACACTTTTGCCAATTACATAAACTGTTTACAAGGTATAGTTAGAGCGACCAGGCCCCCAATTCTCGGTGCATTCGAGATAATCTCACAATCGAGATTAAACGTCAGTGCATACACACGTTTGACACAACTGTATGAATCTGACGTTTAATCTCACAATCGACATCATCTCGAATCGCAGTGAGAATCGGGGGCCAGGCGGGACGCGGTAATTATCATGACCTACATGGTATGTTGCGCGGAAAGGTCTAGCGTTACCTAGTCCCTCCCACCTTCAGGGTCGGTCGGAGTGCTGACGCGACATTGTGCGACAGGGGTGTCGCCACAACCTTAAACGTGCAAGGCACTATTGTCCTATTAGGTTTAAATAGCCATTTTGAATATTTTAAATCTTTCTTTGTTAGTTTTGCATTACAATATTTATGCAGATCTAGTTCATTTTACACAAATAAAATAACGTGCTCGATCAGAAACCTAACGAAAAATTACTAAGATTTATTGGTAAAATGTTGGAGTCTCGAATCCGACACTGGCCCTTGACCCTGAATATCCACAAGTAGGTTATGGCACCTAGGTCTACGGCGTAGCTGGTGGATGCTTGTAGACCTGCTACGACGTAGAGCGGTGACACTAAAAATATGACTCTAGAACTTCAAGAATAATTCGCCGTATTGTGAAATTGAATATAATATATTCACCAATAATTGATAAATACAAGGCCTAGGAAATTTCCTTGATGTTTTAAAAGAAAACCTTTTTTGTTAGATGTTAGAATTATTTAAGTGTTATTTTATCAATGAAGTCAACACTTCGTGTCGTTGCTACAAATATACCTTCGGATTCGCGAGCGAGATTTCTCATCTCGCTCTTACGCATTACGCGTCGTGCGGAATGGTGGTTGAGAAATCTCGCTCAAGAGTCGCTACAACATCACTTAGCGTTCCCGAATACAGGCGCTGGCATTTGAGCTACAGTCTTTGTTAAAACTCGTACGTAATACATATCTCCCCGACAGTGAAAATCACAAAAATTCTTTGAACATATTCGTTGCTTTAGAAAGACTCATAGTAAGGGTTTGACGGAGAACGATGCGCGGATAATGCCTTTTACTTGAGACGAGCCTCCCCTACATAGCGACTGTGTGCGATTTACGATCCAAATGGAACTGGTGCTGAAAGGCTGGATGTATTCACACTAGAAACCAGGCGCTATTCAATTAGGTATTACTTTTATGTAAGAACAATCGATGCTGGTTTTTAGGTGTCCGTACCTTAAAAGGAAAAAGGAAACCTTATAGGATCACTTCGTTGTCTGTCTGTTTGTCAAGTCCCTTTCCTCAGGAACACTTGGAGATATCATGTTGAAATTAATATAAAATACTAAGGTCTACGGTCGCTTGGAGGTGTTTAAAAACCGGGCAAGTGAGGGTTAAACTCGCGTGGAGAGGGTTGCGAATTATATATATTCATTTATTTAACTACGTTCCACGTCCATATTGCAGTCATCGACTTATATAATGTGTACCAAATTTCAACTCAATCGGTCCAGTAGTTTCAGAGCAAATTGGCTGTGACAGACAGAAAGACAGACAGACACACGAGCGATCCTATAAGGGTTCCGTTTTTTCCGTTTGAGGTACGGAACCCTAAAAGTCAAGCTTCTAAGTCAACGCAATTAAAAAGTAGAGCCATTTATATCGGAATGCAGTACCTTCGTGTGCATGGTTTAATAATCTATAATTTATAAAATAAAATAAAAAATCCGACTTTAAAAGTAAGTTTTTTTTTCACGTTTTTTATTATCCTGTGATTTAACGCCACACATCTATTACATCAAGTAACAATAGCATAATGCCAATTGCTCATCACCATTTACAAACTGTTGCTATTGACGGTTCAAGGATGTCAATCGTTGAGGAGTTCTCCTGGTTCTTCAATTTTACTACATGAATTTTCATGGACATAAGTTGGTTCAGAACTTTATACAGCAATTTGATTAAATTGCTGTATACCGTACCGCCAACCGTAAAATACTCAACACTTAGCAGATCCGGTGATCATCTATGGTCTTCATTAACAGTTCCACTTCACCAAATAATGCTTTTGGAACGTAACTGCTTGAGTTATTACAGAAAATACTTAAATTGCTATATACTTGCCTATAATATTTAAAGAGTTGCATCGATTCCTCATAGATCCTCTCATCATAATTAGACTTTGACTACAACGGTACCAAACTGGAAGTATACGCAACCGATAAAAAAAAAACAAAATCGGTTTATAAATGACGGAGTTCTGAAGTAACAAACATATCAAAAGATAAAAAAAAACAAAAAAAAAAATACAACCGAATTGAGAACCTCCTCCTTTTTTTTTGAAGTCGGTTAAAAAATAGACTAACGTGTTCGTTAATAACTAGGCACCTAGTACCTCTTCTTAAACTATATCTCATTTGTTTTCATAATGCTTGTTGTTCGTTAGTAAACTGTAGTCGTGACCATGGACTTGGAACAACACTCTCCTTTGTCCTAAGTTCTGCTCTCAGACAGTCATTTCCGCCAATGCCCCTAAACGCTACTTCTAAACGCTAGTCATCCTACTTTACATTAGTAAGTTTACTAAAATAAGGATGAGGGATGAATGTATTGTACCTATTTGGATTCTAGATTCTGTAAACCTGGCTGAACCTGCGTGCGAACCTTTTGGCGGGGATGTAAACAAATTACCCGCGTGACTTAGCGTATCCGGCAAATCCAGTCAATCTTCTTTATCTATTGTGCGTCCTGATTGGCTGGTGAGCTGAGTCACGTGGTATAGTTTGTTTACATTAAGTTAACTACCTAAACAAATAGAGTATAGGTTACAATTTCTGTGTGGGACGCATGCATTGTGGAACGCAGCCTTTACTAAGGGTAGTGCGAGACCGCTCCATACAAACTTAGTTTTTGGACTATAGTAATAGTAAAAAAATCTCCTTATATTTATTAAAGGCAGGGAAGCACGGTGTTTGTTTAATTTTATTTAGTTTTAATATGTTCGGCCTTTAGTAAAAATAAGTATGCTGAATAGAAAAATACTTCTCTAGTACTTTTGTGCTCAGGCAGAAAAAAATTGCACAATGTTTGTATGAAGAGGGCCTTACCCGTGAGCGTCAAGTTGGCGTACCCGTGGAAGATATCCAGGATCTGACGATTCCAAAAAATAGTGCATAAATAGTACCCAATTAGTACCGAGTTAGAAAAAATAGTACTTTTGTAATTTCGGAGGCTCATAAGCCTATTTTTTGGGATATACAGCATATTTGGGAACAGCACCGTTCTCGAGATTCAAAACTGGTACGCCAGCTTGACCTCAAGTTAGCGTACCCGTTTAACAAGGCTCATATCTCCGAAATTACAAAGGTACAATTTTTTTAACTCGGTACTAATTGGGTACTATTTATGCACTATTTTTTTGGCATCATCAGATCCTGGATATCTTCGAAGGGTACGCCAACGTGACGCTCACCCTTACCCTACCCTTCACCCTATTACGAATCGAGCCTCCTCTAACCTGTCTCACTTTCCCTAAAATATGATAGAATATTGTTTCTCGTCAAGATATGAAATACTTTTATCACTTTAGGGTTTTATCATCTGCGTATGAATCATAACAAGTGTTATTTGTTCGCGTCTTCGCTGGAAACAGCGCTGTTTACGCGATTCAGGACAGTTTCCATCTCAATTTTATAGGTAAGGATCGAATTACGTTGGTAAAATTCGGTGTGATATTTGTAGATTCTATATACCATCATCATCATGCATGACATTGGTTAACCCTTCACTGAGAAAAAATGACAACCCAACTAGTTCGCTTATTTCAGTTTTAACCCTAATTTGGTAAGGGGTAACAGAAGTTATTTGTATGTAAGCAAATGGTTTATCTATAAATAACAAAACTGAATGTAAGGTATGACTTAAGTTATGTAGTCACTTTTTATAAGTGACAGATAAACGAAAGTTCGGTTTCATTTAACAAACCATTTTTTTCAGTGTTTCTCCGCCAGAGTCATCATAAGATGACAGTAAAATTGCCATGATAACAAATCCAAAATGAACTAACAAATTTAAAGCTTTAAGCAACCTAGTCGATAAGAAAACATTTTAATATTTTTAGGGCCTAGCACTGGTGGCACTTCGTGGAAATGGCCTGGCGGCTAAATTGTTAAATTACTCACAGAAGCACCTACAACCTTGATATATTTTTAGACATTTCATACCTGTACATTAATATATTAAAAAAATATACATTGGACAAAATAACCGTAAGATCCAAATGTCGTTTTTTTACAATCTTCGTCTGTTTGCCTGTTTGTTGGTACTACTACTGAACTAACTAGCTATGCCCCTATTCGGGAACGTCCAAGTGATATGGTAGCGACGCGCTGGCGAGATTCTTATCCCACTCTTCCGCACGATGCGTAAGGCGTAAGAGTGGGATGCGAATCTCGCTCGCAAGTCGCAACAATATCGCTTGGACGTTCCCGAATAGAACAACTCTAGCAAGTGTTATAAAGAAGATCCCAAGTAGGAAATATTTGTTTTATTTTAATCGACTAATGAAAAAAGAAATTCATATTAATTTATGTTGACGGTAAATAAAAGACGGGTGTTGCGCGTACGTATTCGCGGGGACACTTAGCTTTAGGCGTTGCCCTAATAAACACGATTGCGCGATGATCGTTAGTTCGCCCGAACTTTGTTCGCTGAACGCGCGCGATCAAACATACTCATATCGAACAGTTCCTGATTGACATTCGCGCGATCAATTAAGATACTTGTTCGACATCAGTACGTTAGGTCGCGCGTTCTGTGCACAAAGTTCGCACGAACTGGCGATTATCGCGTTCTATTTGGACAATGCCTCAAGGCTTAACTTCGACTAAGCCTAGATTATAGATAGAGAGAAAAGATATTGTGACTTACCTTCTCGTTTGTGAAAATCCTGTTTATAATCTATATCTAGAACCAAGTTGATAGCATGAGCGAGCAAATCCGGCGCGAGACAGTCGCCGGTGGCCCTTTGATTTCCGCCCTCCGGTACATTCGGCTTCCTTGCGATTTCTTCCATCCAATTACACTTGAGCGCTTTGTGCCCTAGCCTTAGTGGTCTTCAAGCAAAGTTTATTATCATGATTAAGACTTTAGGTAAGCCATGGCGTGTGCAGGATCATATGCGATATAATATGAGAAATGTTAAAATGAATTGAGTTGAAATTATAAAACCATACCTTAAGAATCTAAGAGTAGTTCTTTTGGAATGAGCAGGTATACAGTGTGGTTACAATGGACTACGCGAACTTAAACTTTTTGTAGTGGTAGAGCCAAACAGTAATCCTCACTAGATGATTACTGTTCGAATGGGCCGGCTCGACCGGGGTAGTACCACACTCTCACAGAATATCGGCGTAAAGTAATAGCTTGCTATTGCGTTTCGTACGGTGAGTGACGAGATCCGGAGGCCTATTCCCTCATCCCCATCCCATCCCCATTCCCCATCCTCCCTAGACTGGCAACACATTGGCAGCACCTTGGTGTTGCAGATGTCCATGGGCGGCGGTGACCACTTTCCATCAGGTGGGCCGTCAGCTCGTTTGTCAGTCAATGACATAAAAAAAAAAACATTTTTGTTGAGATGCTGCAAAAGACATCAAATCCTAAAACTATTTTATGATCAAATTTTGAAACTAATCGAACTAAAGCGTTCCAAAACACAGTTAAAAATATTTTTCAGGTTGCAAGACACGTGGTTTTACGAAAATGTCTTGTAAACGAGGGTACCTAACTCAATCTGCAAATACCTCACCCTAAGCCCAAGGAGACACTTGAGTGCCGGCTATTAACTTGAAATAATTCTCAAAAATCCCCGTCCCCTTGTTATTTCAAATTATAAATTTATTTTAAAATCCCAAATAGGGAATAAAAAAATTCCTAACTTTGGAATAATTTAAAAGGTGTCATTAAGAACTTATTAAAGAATTTGTGAAGAGCCCTCTTAAGTTACTCCAACATTCATGAGAGATCCTTGGGGAGCAACTTCCTAACTTGAAAGTTTGACGCAGAATAAGCTAAATTGCCCGACATATTAAAATTTTTCTTTTACATATTTTTACAAACCTACATATAAGGGAAATTATAGCGCATAATTAAAATTGTTGTCTGGGTCATTGGATATGATTAACACTTTATATGGTTTTTCTTATTTGCGGGTAGAATAGTGTTCTACTATTCAAACTAAGCACAGCTTTAATTAACTGTGTGCTTTAATATCCTGTTGCTCAGGTTAATTTGGGCATTTATCTATCGTTGATAGTAATGACGTAGATTTATATTTGCTTTTCCATAAAGGTTTTGCGTCAGTATTATTATTAAATAAAACTGCTATAACTGCTTTAAGTTAGAATTGTGTATTAATGAATGTATTATTTATAACCCCATAACAATGACGAAGAAATATTTCTGTGCTACTCATAGAAGGTCACTTTATTGGCCAGTAATATTTTTTCTATAAAAAACAAAAGAACAAATAGGTTTATCCATTAGCTTCCTGTCAGTTAGCTAGTGAAGGCTCTATTGTTATCGTGTCATATCAAAGCGTATTGTTGTTCCGTAATAAAATAGTCAATATCGTGTCGTCGGTTTCGCCGGGAATCTAAGAACCTCATACGAGCATTGAGCCTCTAAGCATAGGTGTTTTTAATTTCTTTGCACAAATTTACATTAAAACTTGCTTGCTTATCTATTAAATTGCTTGACTATTAATCATCAACATAATATTAATTATGGGAAAAGTACAGGCACATTATTATGATCAAGGGAAATGTCGCCTGATAATAAACATGTGCCTGTATTTTTCCCGGTAAAAGACGTTGTTTTATCTTTTCTTTGTTTCGATACGAAGGACATGCATAATGCATATTCTGGCAGTTATGTATTAAAAGAATAGTTTATTCCCTATCACAGCTTGGAGCGTACTAAAGTTTATTTTCTCGCCTTATGCATAAATAAAAATTTACATTCTAATCGTTTATTCAGCAAGTTGGCCATCTGTGGGCTCTTTTACTTGTCACAAAATAAAATAAAATATAATAAATCTAACAGCACATGACCAGGACAGGATATGGCCATTATTACTGAGTAGAAGACGTAAGACACTCGGAACCGTATGAGTCTTTGTAACACATGAAAAAATATTACAAACAACGCGGTTTTCATTTGACTTTGCGCTTTCCTTGTGGATGTAGGATTAATAGCTAGTTTCCGAGACATTTACTAGGCACGTAAATTTGTTTATATTCGTAGAAGACCATTAAATTTTAATTGGCGAATCCGAATGACACAGAACCTATTCAGTTTTTTTGTTTAGTCATCTAATTAGGGAATAGATATCAAATAAGTCTTCTAACCTTCATCATCAGCCTAATGGGGCTCGTAAACTAATTTATTGCTGCAATTAGGGCTATCCGCAAAAGTTTACATACAAACTTTTTGTCCCCATTAGTGATGTTATGTGTAATCTTTTTGGGGATAGCCCGAATTGTAACAATAAATTACCGAAAACCTAGCCCATTTACGAGCCCCTTTATAAAGCAGAAGTATATGAAGGTATGTTCCATACTCATAATAAAACGGACAGTATACAAGTTGCCTCATTTAAATCGGTCAGTACTGGAAGGTCTGAAACTATAAGACATACGAAGATCTGCGCCTCTATTCGGGAATGCTAGTGTGTAAGTGATTCTGTAGCGACTCGTAAGCCAGATTTCTCATCTCGCTCTTCCGCACGACGCGTAATGCGTAAGAGCGAGATGCGAAATCTGGCTTACGAGTCGCTACAGAATCACTTAGCGTTCCCGAATAGAGGCGCTGTTCTTAGGAACTATGTCATTGATTTTAATGGGAAAGAAAAACTGCATTCATAGATTGTTCATTTAAGACATCAGGTTTCATACAGCCATTTACTGCTTAAGACCTACACGATCGGTATCTGGATAGAAATAATGTAAGTTTTTTTTTTTTTCAATACACCTGGGTTCGATTTCCGAGCTGAGTACAGGTTTTTTTTAGGTGTATGAATGCGGTTTTTCTTCTTATTAAAATCGATGACATGGTTCCTAAGAACAGATCTTCGTATGTCTTATAGTTTCAGACTTTCCCATACAGACCGATTTAAATGAGACACCCTGTACAGCTATATATATAGTATCTGAGAAGCTTTTTTAATTATTTCGATATTTGAAATTGAGTGCAAAGTGAGAATCTATGAAAACTGACCAATCTATCAATGTTCAGTACATTGATAGATTAGTCAGTTTTTCATGGATTCTGACGTTCCATTAAACTTTCCGGAACGCATAATAGTCATTTCGTGAAAGGCAGTAATCAATCATAGCTTACAATAGAACGGATATCCATAATCAACATACGTAAAGAGTTTTCGGTACAATCCCAGAGGTATTAATAATTCTTAACAAAACCTGTCGCGTATGAAGTAATCAAAGGAAACTCTTTCATAAAAAGATCAAAAAAATAATGAATTATCTTTGTTGTCTTGTTAAGGGGCTGTTAATATTCGGGACTTAACCGTATCAAATAAACATATGTGCTACAAGGAGCATAAAGTTTCCGAATTCGTTAAATTTTAGTGTTGAACAGATTTTCGCACATTTCACCCTTTTGTGACAACCTTATTCGAATCGTAATCCGTTATAGTTGACCGACTTGGATGGCAGTAAATCTACGAAAAACAGGTGTATAGAGGACGCAAAGGCCTCTTGTTCGTTAATATTATATGCAGATCGTCGAGTGGACTACATTTTCGTGCTTATATGCCTACTAGGGCGTAGTTTTTGTGGTTAACAGTTACTCATGTGGTTCAAAGAATAATTATAAACTGCTCTCGTCTTCGAAGTAGGTAATTCATTAATGTGTGAAGCCAAACTCTTCATTGAATCTGCATAAGAATTACAGACCTCTCCAACTGGGAGAAAGCCTTTGCCTAACTATGAGAAGTTTTAAATACGATTATATTTGCAAATACATTTAGTTGAATGCGCCGCAGTGGGTTCTGGACTTAAAATATGACGCAAACTTGTATGTTTTTAGTACCTATAGAGACCAGGTCGTTAATTCGGGAACGTCTAAGTGATATTGTTGCGACCCGCGAGCGAGATTCGCATCTCGCTCTTACGCATTACGCGTTGTGCGGAAGAGTGGGCTGAGAAATCTCGCTCGCGAGTCGCTACAACATCAGTTAGCGTTCCCGAATAGAGGCGACTTCCATTTTCTTACTTCTGCTACGGATAACTTGGTGGCGCTATTACTAGACGTCATGAATAGTATCTAAAGTTCATGATAGTAATAAAAAAAAACGGACTAACTTTTTAATACCTAGAGTCGATAAGTCGACTTTAAAGTGTAAGCGGTTAGCCTAGTTGGTAGTGACCCTGCCTCCGAAGCTAGCGTCCCGGGTTCGATCCCCGGTAAGGGCAAATATTTGTGCGATAAGCACGAATGTTTGTTCCTGAGTCTTGGATATTTCCTATGTATTTAAGTATTTATTTATCTATATAAGTATGTATATCGTCGTCTAGTACCCATAACACAAGCCTTTAGAGCTTACTTTGGGACTTGTGTAAAGATTGTCCCCTGATTTATTTATTTATTATTATTATTAATATACTTATGTAAAATTTCATCGTTTGCTACTTTTAACCATTGAACATAATTTCTTTCTAGTCACGAATTCAAGTAGACTTGGACGCTGACAATCAGCTTTTAAATTTATCTGTCAATCTGGCAGCTATTCATCTTGAAGGACATACGCATCATCATTAAACCATTTGGTGGTTACTTTTATTTTGATGTACCTAGCTTTTTATAAGTTAGGCATCGCTTTCATTATGCCTAAGAACTAATTATATATATATATAGTAATTTCAATTTTGTATGCATTATTTTTAACGGAGTCTTATAGTAACTGTCTTAGATAATACTGAAACTATGAAACTTGTGGCATAAACGGCGGAAACAAAATCTTGTGCAAACTTCCCCGCAGCTTCCCCGTACCAACTCATTAATCTATCTGCTCCCGCTCGGTTACGAAACTGGTGTCGAGGCTCGTGGTAACTTGCCGGATTTATTATTAATTAATCAAGAAGGGGTGATATTGTTGGGGGATTGATTCTTGAGCGCTCGCTGATTGCGGGTTGAGATTGGATCATTATCATGTACAAAACTTTTACGTACTCGGGGTCCGGTAACTATTGAGTACAACTAGCCGAGGCCGTAACACACGAGTGTTTTTGCAAATTGGTGAACTATGATCAAATCGATAGCGATTTGATCATGGTTCACCAATTTGCAGATATACGACGCGATCAGATGAAGTGAGTGATTACTCCCTTCTCTTAGCTATAGCCCTAGAGTTGTACGTATAAGTTTATTTTAAATTGTCATCATCTTATTCGCTATATCTGAGTTATAAAAGATTTTTTTTAATATACGTCCCACTGCTGGGCACAGGCCTCCTCCAGAGTGAGAGGGAGCAGTTGGACATGTATAGGTAGATGATGATGATGGTGAGGATTATTTTACTAGTCGTAACATAAATTCACATTTCGGTTTCAAAACGAAATCCGATAAATAATCAAAAATGTATGTTTAGTTTAAAAATATTGGTTGTCAAATGATAACGGCCAGCTGTTTAAAAATCCGCCCATGCGAGGAAAGTGGTGGCTGAAATACCAAGTCGTTTTTGCCCGGCTCGAGAACCACCCTGCGTTTCCAATCTATGCATTAACAATCCGACATGTGACATATGTGGCGCTTCAGATGAATCCGGCACGAATCGTAGCCGCAACGAACCGACTGACCTAAATAAACATGGTGCTCAAATAACTAACTCCCACGAAAAGTATATGCCGTTATCAGGTGAAGTAGTAGCACACTAAAATATTTCATTATGTTAAATGCTTCTGTGGAAATAGGAATTATTTTGCAAAACATACTCGTATTCCGTTACAAAAATATGACAGTACGCAACTCCGCTACTTTTATATTTTTATATAATTATCTTTAGAAATGAATTAACGAAACTAAGTCGCAAATAGATTTTCAATCGGTTGAGTATCTAGGCACATATTACACGAACCATTTCAGGACATTTTCAACACCCCTATAACTTAACATCTAATTGACTTCCTTGCAATTTTGCGTGTCTAGTAAGACCGTCTTCTAATTGCTGAATCCTAAATTTCAATAAAAAGCCTCTTACCATGCACGAGATAATGACGTCCGGAATCACCATTTTTATCACTGACTGACTCACTATATATAGATCAAAAGTTTAGACTTCTTACAGGTGACCTAGGAAGTTAAAATTTGGTGTCGAGGGAGGTTATTAATAACTTAGCAAGTTTTGATATCCATCCAAAAATGTAAATTGTAACTGTTAACAAAATTAATTCAACGCTCATATTAAAATATGTTCTATATGCCATAAAAGGCAGATACTTTCGAAGTATTCGAAGTCAGATTAAAGATCACTTCTCCTCGGCTTTTCAATCTGTACATCAATGGACTGATTGGTGAGCTTAGCAGAGCCGGAGTTGGTTGTTCGATAGATGGCCAATTCGTTAACAACATTAGTTATGCCGACGATATGGCACTGCTGACCCCATCAATCAGGGCCCTCGAGAAGTTAATCGGGATTTGCGAGCGATACGCGGAGTCACATGGCCTCAGGTATAACGGCAATAAGAGTGAGCTGATAATCTTTAAAGCAGGTAATAAAAAGCCCAAGGCTGTTCCTCCGGTTAAACTCTGTGGTTCAGTTTTGAGGATAGTCTCAAAGTTTAAATACCTGAGGCACTGGGTCACCGAAGACCTCTCCGATGACCTGGATATTGAGCGGGAACGTAGGGCGTTGGCAGTGAGGAGCAACATGTTGGCCCGCAGGTTCGCACGTTGCACAAGGGAAGTTAAGTTAACACTTTTTAAAGCATATTGCCAGACCTTTTATACGTGCAGCCTGTGGATCGGGTGTACTCGCAGATCTCTCAATGCCCTACGCGTCCAGTATAACAATGGTTTGAGGATGTTGTTGGGGCTGCCCCGCCGATGTAGTGCATCTGGTATGTGTGCAGAGGCTCGCATTGACAGCTTTCAAGCCATCGTGCGCAAAAGAGTCGCCTCCCTCATGCGGCGCGTGCGGGACAGCCCGAACAGCCTCCTCAACACCATTATTGAAAAAGTGGACTGCCCTGTTGTACGGCACTGGAACTCTGTTCATAAGGGTTCCAGACCGGTTATTTTTAATAATAAGTAATTGTTTTTTGTGTTGTTGTTTTTTAATTATATTTTTGTATTAATGTAATAATGTTTTCAATTTTCAATTTTAAATAAATAATCTTTAAATTTGTAATTCTGTATCTGTAAATGTCACTAACAATAGATCATAAGGCTTTAATTGTATAACTAACACATAATATGGATACTTATTATCTGAAATAAATAATAAATAATAATAAATAATAATAATAATAAAACTTGCCAGGTTATAAATTCAATATTAGTGATATAAACCATTTTTCTTTGAAATAATATAAGGACGTTGTAGTACCTTTTTAAAGGTATCATTTCAGAAAGTAATAAGGAAATTGGCACCCGTTCAAATCTCAACTCTCTTATAGGCGATACCGTCAAGCCCTGACGTTTTTGTACTGAACATGGCCCTTTTTTCACATTTATGTTTTTGATCTGATCAATATAACAGAACTAGCGTCACATGCGGTATCAAAAGAAAAAGTTTGGAAATTGATCGAAAATCAAACGTTATACGATAAAAAAAAAATCGGGGGTTGAAGGCAAGCATTTGTGGAAGGTCCATTGAAAATCAATCTTCAATTATCTCTGGCGCAGGTACCTATCAATGTTTTTTAAACCGAGTGTATTTTCATATCATTGTTATGCTCCCTCTTAACAAGGAGAATACAAGAAACTTAATTAAGCAACGTAGCTTCATAGCTACAAGTCGCTTCAAACTGAGAGCCTAGCTGGGTCTGTGGTATATAATGTTATTGTCCTTATATTAGACAGTCTCTTTCGCACATAGGTACCTCTCACTCTTTCTATAAAATGGTGTGACAGTTAACTTTGTCGTTCCGTAAAATAAATCCGATTGATTAATTCTGGTGGTTTATTAACGATACAATAGGATCCTTGACATTAAAAGCGTTAAGCACCATGCACCAGGATTTTTTTCACATTACAAAAGAAGATCAAAATGGATTGAATATGCAAGATCTTAAGTCAAATAAATTAGGATAGATACGTAAGACAATACAATACAAATACTCTTTATTGAACACCTAAAACAGATTGGAAAAAGAAAATGAAAAACACGGAGGTAACACGGTATACAATAGGCGGTCTTATCGCTAAGTAGCGATCTTTTCCAGACAACCTTTTGAAAGAAGAGATGGCATAAGAGAGACCTTCAACAGCAGGTGGTGAATACTATAGTAAACATATAAATTACACAAAACCACTAATATACAAAATACTTACATAAGCACATACTATACACAGATAAATATATACCATACATAAATACATACATATAAATATACACAATTATGATAGAAAGGAAATCTAGTTAGCTACACAAAAGAGAGAAAGTAAGATTAAAGCACGAACAAATGATGGAAAAGAATGGACAGATTACAAAGTTAGTGACAATTAGTGCTATTTTAATAAACTAAAACAAAGACTAAAACTCTTAATGCAGAACATATTATCAATAATGGATGAAAATTAGGATCGCATATGCCGTGTATAGCATATGTCACATTTAAAGTGCTGCACGCAGCGCCACAATAATATCAGTGCAAATGAAATTTCACCAAATAAGTTGCGAGCATTTTGGACTAGTGTTTGCAAATTGGATGAAACCGCACAAACATAAAGCCACGCACCTGCAATGCAGCAAAATTCGTACAGACCGACGTATCCTGTTAAAATATTTTATAAGCCCGCTTTAGGCAGCAGTCTGCTTGGAGAGGGTTTTTTTAAACGAACGAATGAACGCTGCTTAGTAACATCGTTAATGTGTATGGGCGCCAAGGTTTCGTACCTGATTTGGGATCATCATGTTTTTGTGATGTTTGATATCAATTATTGTTTGGATAAGTGTTTATTTTTCATTAATTAAGGTAACTTGCAAGTTCTTGAGCTATTAGTAAGGATGTAGAATAGAAGATCGCTAGCTAAATGAAAAGACAACTTTCCTTCTAAAATGTACGCTTAATACTTTATTCTTTTAATGGATATCTTTTTTCATTGCGCTTACCTTCCCACAAAACAGAAGAAAGCGCATTACCTATTTCATGCATGATACAGCTAAAATCCCTTTATTCTTTTGAATGAAATTGTCGGATAATATTAAACCCCATCGTGGAATGTCTAGAAGTGGGTAGTGGAAATAAATTAAGCTTAGAAATGAAGATACAATAGTGCTTAATTTTAAGAAGTTTTAAATAAATTAGACTTCAACGTCATTCATTCTTATTTGAAAAAAAAAACATCGTTTGTCATTTGTTAAATCTGTGTTCAGTCTATCAGCCTTTGTAGACACGTAATTTTATCTACTTTTCACTCAGAAAGTGGAAGAAGTGTAAAAGGTAGGTTAGCAATAAAAGGGGACGTGACGTCCCGGAGGTCGATGTCCCAGCGGACGCGTCACTCGGTCTTAATGGAATGGACGTTATGGAATTTACAATTCGTAATGTTAAGGACACGATAGTGTCGTAGATAGTCTCAGTCCACGTCGGAAGCTAAATAAATGGTATTGGTCCCCTCATATCTTTAAGTCATATCAGAAATGGTCACTAAATTTTAACGTTTTTTGCTAAAAAAAAATACAAACTATAGGGATACGTAAAGATTTAGCTATGATTCAAAGCATTTTCAAGATCAGGAGTGGTTTAGTTCTTATAGACAGTGCTTTTCTCAAGATATACGCAACGGAAAAGAAAATTTCAGCAAAACGAGTTTAGCAACTATTTCTACTTAAATTATGTTTTTCGTGTACTAGCTTCGATTGAAGTGTGTTAAGTTTTGTTAACACTGACCAATGCATTCAGTCTGGATACAACGTGAATAAGTATGCATACTGAATGGATATTTTATAGGCAACCTTAAAAATATCTGTCAATTAAAATAAGATACACCGTTTTAAAACGAATTCCAGAATACAAATCCACTCATATTCCTATCAGCATAACAGCCTTGCGCTTGTTGACTTTAGAAATTAAACTTCTGTTTGTACGCAAAACGTACCTCGCTTCCAATTTCCAGTCCGTGTGTTAAATTATTCAAGTGTTATTATGCTCGGGATATACGGACAGAGTATACTGTTTTGTCTTGTATCGTTTGGATGGTAAATAGTTCTTTTCAGTTTTTTTTTTGACCTATCTCACCTGATGGAAAGTGATGATGAGGAGCATGCACACCTAGATAATGCCTGTTCACTCTCTTCTTGAAAAGACCCAAGCTGTAGCGTTTTGGGAACAAGTCTTCAGGCAGGGAATTCCACTCCTTAGCTGTTCGCCAAATAAATGTTAAAGCGTACCGCTTAGTGCGAATTCTTGGAACATCCACAACATAGGGAACCCAAGCCCACGCCTAGTCCCCCGATGAAGGAATGGGGGTGGCGGAATTAGTTCATGTAATTCCATCGCACACTCCCCGTGATATATCCTGTAAAATACCGGTAAGCAGGCAACTTTGCGGCGGTGTTCAAGGATCTGCAGTTTCAATCATTATTATGAGTATTTATTACTAGGATCTTATTATAAACTATTTATTGCAGAGCAGTTCCGTATTATAGCTAAATATACCTTTTATATTGACAATAACAATGAAAATGAAAATACTTATGTATCTTGAAAGTAGGACACACGCACATGGGCTCTTTCACATATCTGAATCTACCAGATTGAATTGCGCAAGTTACTTGTTAGCATCTCTTGACGGGAAAGTTGGAACTTATGCTACATAATTGATGCTTCGATTTGCTCTTACTAAGAACTTTGTAAGCGATGTTACAATGCGCTATAAATCATACTTAATTGACACGTACAGGGTATTCTATGATTTTAAAAATAGGTTAATTTTGTTAATGCTGAGATTTACTGATAAACTCCTTAGTTGGTTAGTAGGTTTAAGTTGGACTGAAGTACCTCGTGTTATTACGTACGAACGATTTCAGGAGTTGTCATTATTATAATTTGCCCGGTAACAGTTCTTATTATGTCTTGATACAACTTGTTTCCTATTTTGAGTTTAACTTGATCAAAGTGGCATGCACAATGTGATTCAATACAATTTGCCAGAAGTGCACATTTAGTTTCTGGCAAATTGGATTAAATCACGCTTTGCATGCACTTTGATCAAGTGAAACTCAAAATAAGGGACACTTTATCACAAACGTCAATGCCTAAGGCGCCACCTCCACGAGCAAGTGTATCGCGACCATATCATCGTATGAATCGTCGCAATAAACTGCTTGCGGAGATGGCAACTATAGTGGTAACATTATTGGTTTATTAGGCGCATACTTAAAAACCTTTTATTGGATAATCCACTGTACTCAGTTATGTTTGTGCCAGCGGTAGGCGTAAAATATATAAAAGGTCTAGAATATTATGTTATGAAAGCCAGCAAAATATCAATATCATTAAGGCTCCAAACTGTTCAAGTCCCTACCCTGTCCAAGTAAAATGGGTCCCGCTCCATATCGGTGGAGGACCGAGCCGGGAATCGAATACCACTTCATTATCCGCGGAAACTCGAGTTCGAGAGCTGAGAGCAGGAGCTATCCACCTGATGGCAAAAACTGGAAAATATTCTAGAAATATCTTGGCATTCAATGCATTAGAACATTACTGTTCAATGCAAAAAAACATCTTTAAAGTCAGCATTTGACGGATTTTTATCTATAAGTAGGTAATTGTTTACAAGTTAATATGTTACGTATTAGAACAATTTCAATAATATTTTGGCAGAGAAATACTCGAAAACCTAAAGAGGAGAGGTCGCTTAAACTTCGAGCGAAAGCTGGCATAATAAAAACTTATAGAAAATATATTTCTCCAAGTTTAGCTACAATCAATCGACGTTCGCTTTTGAATAAATCATCTTGGCATTTTGGTCTTGACGTGTAAAGCAGTATTACAAATTGATGGTGAAATACCGGTCTGGAACTGAAAGGAGCCTCGTTTTTAGACCCCCATTCATACCGTACAGCGTGGTCGTAAAAGGTCATGTCTTCATTAAGTGCCATTTAATAAGCATACAAGATCTTTCTGCTCGGGGATCAACTACTGCGCGATTTTAATAACGGCAAAGAATATAATGGGAAAAGCTTTTGCCGAGCAAATTAACGTTTTATCTCAACCTGGAGTAAATTAGGTATTTACAAGGAATGACTATTCACCTACACTGATGTTTGGACCTAAAGACCCAAATTTTCAAAATACCTGAACGGCACCTATGAAAACAAACAATGTCAACTTATAGAGTACTATAATAATTATCCATTATAATCCATTATTGTTGTAATGGATGGCACTAAGTTATGACTATGTCGGTGCAAATCTCTTCAGTGCTTTCTGAAACTTTGATCGCAACAGCTGAATAGTTTTTCTTACTGCGGATTCCGGATTGTCATAAACCAGAGCAACATAGTCGTTTCAATGATAAAGCTCTATAAATAAAGACTTAAAAATAGACTCAAAAAAGTGGCAGACCTGGAATAAAATAACTAGGTACAGCGCCAGTCCGAGGAATTGGGGGCTCGGGAAACATGCGTGGTGCGCCGCGCCCGAACCTCCTTTCATACCCAGTACGAGCGTTGTCCTAAACGCATTCTTATACTTATAAATTCTGTGCCCGTATTAGGGCATTTACTGCTTTTTCTTTAACGTGCGTGAGATTCCTCGGAGCTCGCGCGCGGACTGTATAAAATATGTATATTTCACAAAATAAAATAACACAGTTTACGGTTTGATTTACCTTTTGCAAGCAACTATGCTGAGCTAGATTTTCGAATTTAAACGACTTTGAGCTATTTTGAGCCTTAAATTATTACTTTGAACTTTTATTATGGCGCTACATTGTAGAGCTTAGCATCAGCCATGGGTTTTGGTTTTTATGATGAATAATAATTATGTGAATTTAAACGATCTTTGTCCTTAAATTTTGGGCACATGTAAACCAATTTGTTCTTTTTCTATTGTGTTACGTTATATTCCATCTATTATCACATTAAGTGTAATAATTTGTGTTGTTTCCAGGAGCGGGCAGGCGCGCGGTGGCGGTCGCGCGATGATCGGCCATATGCGGCGGCGCGCTCACCATGCGACAGCCGTCGACCGAAGTAAATAAATTCTACATATAACGTCACTTTCCATCACCCTAACTAGGATTACTTGTAACTTGGGCACGTACAAATCTTATGATACGAGGTATCTATCTTTTATGGAAATCGAACCCTCGACCTTAAACTTAGGATAGAATAGAACCATTGGGCCAACCGGTCGGCCTTAATAACTTTTAATTGCTCGCCAAACTTGTAAAATTAGTAGTTACCGCATCATTACCTGAGGAGGAACGAGG
This sequence comes from Tortricodes alternella, assembly GCA_947859335.1. Taxonomy (NCBI): domain Eukaryota; kingdom Metazoa; phylum Arthropoda; class Insecta; order Lepidoptera; family Tortricidae; genus Tortricodes; species Tortricodes alternella. Next base: position 9,000,623 of record OX401979.1, on the reverse strand, counting down.
GAGTAATCAGAGCTTAAAGTTGGCGCTAATGGTGTGTGTGTAGAAGTTACTTCTTCCACCCTAAGTTTCTAAGTGAACGCATTCCCGTTGCGCCTTTACGTCTGTGAATACCTAATCAGAGTATATCATTTTTGTAATCCTTGATAAAATATTTTTATTTGAAGTTAAAAAGTAAATGCCCCTCTGCTGCACTGGGAGTGAAGAAATAGCATAGAATGCGTGCAGATGCTTATCATCCTGGCATGTCATAAAAGTCGACTAAGGGACGGGTCCTCTCCAACATGTTGGACTATCTGTATGGGCGATGGACTGATCACCCGTCACCATACGGTTCATCATACCATCTTAGGACTAATTAATCGAACGTGGCCACAAGTAGTCTTGTATCTCTGTCTGCCCATGCCCACCCCATTAGGGATTTCGGGCGTGATGCTATGTATGTATGTATGTAAAAAGTAAATACTTTATCCGAAACTGTTACTATTGCCATTTTCCATTAGATAGAGTATTTCTAAAGATTGTACCTTTTTATAGCGTACTTTGTGTAACGTTTCAGACGGTTGACAAATCAGTATGCACGGAGGAGTCTGGTGCGGCGCGGCTGGAAGCCGTGCTGGTCGCGCTGGTCGAGCGCAAGGCGCGCGCACTGCATGCAGAGCAAGCGCGAAGGCGTATGCGCCACCCGCTGCTCCTGCTGCTGCGGGACCATGTACCGGACGGTTAGTTTGCGCTTAGCGCCGTCACTGCATGCTGGAGGTGCTGCAGCACTGCAGCTACTGGTCGCGATGGTTGAGCGTGCGACCATGTGTCACACGGAGTCACTGTAGGCTGCAGGTGCTGGTTGCGCGTTACAAATACTACTGCTCCGAAACTAGAAATCCTGGGTATATTGGCACCACAAATATTCCGAATTCTGCCAAAATTAGATCATCAATCCCGCTTTTTTTACCTACATACGTTATGTAGTCGCCGTTATTATTTTATAATATCTTTAAACAATATAACTAGTGGCTCCGTGAGAGCCACAATCATGACGCTGTAGACCTCGCCTCAATTTTGCCGTTGGAAAACTGTTATCCCCATACATCTACATAGGTCGCGGTCAGTATACCAACACCGCAAATAACTTTGTAATCGCAAAAAACCCCATATCTCCCCCATTTTGTAAAATTACGTAACACTGATTTGAAAAAAAAAAACATAATTATCGTACCTGCTCACAAAATTTCATGATAATCGGTTGAAAAATGCGACCTGTAGAGCAGAACACATGACGGACATCCGCCAGACATAAGAAAGCATTTTTGCCCAAACTGAAACGGAGACGCTTCACTCGCTCGGTCAATAATAACAACCGCTCTCTTAAAAATCCTATCCACAATGTTACTAAAGTATGTCATTTGTGATTGCAGAGGAGGCCATGTTCGTGGGCAGCCCCGGCGCGGTGCTGCCGGCGCACTGGTGCGAGCACGAGCTGCGGCACAAGCGCAAGAACCTCAAGCTGCAGCTGCATGCCGAGTATGTCTCACCTGCGGCTATATACGACTCGCTAGGCATAATGAGCCACAATGTGCTTTACTTTCCATGCCTAGCTATGTAATATAGAGTTTAAATACCTACTGTGTACATGATATAATATCATTTGAAGATTGAGATTGCTTCCTCTGCTGCACTGGGAGTGAAGAAATAAAATAGAATGCGTGCAGATGCTTATCATCCTGGCATGTCGTAAAAGTCGACTAACGGGTCCTCTCCAACATGGTGGACTATCTGTATGGGCGATGGGCTGATCACCTGTCACCATACGGTTCATCATACGCTTTTAGGACTAATTAGTTTAACGTGGCCACAAGTAGTCTTGTGGCTCTGCCCACCCCATTAGGGATTTCGGGCGTGATGCTATTTATTAAAGATTGAGATTTAAATCCGTTCCGATCCGATGCGATGCGGGCCGTTTAGTGGATATTATGCTTTACACAAGAAGACACACAGAGTACCTAATATAAATTAAGAAACCAATACAAAGACAAAATGGTGGTGTGTGGGTCCTGGCGACGTAATGCAAAACTGGGAATAATCGAATTGTAGTTGTAAATTGCCAAAAAAGCATTTTCTGTTTGTTTACCAGGCCCTGCAATTGTTTATGAGTCAATTACATTAGTCCAGTCGCCATTTATTTACTATTTAGTTGCGATCGGATCCGGCTGACTAACATTGCCTTTATATTAGTGACGCCGACGCAGTATCCTATCTCGATTTTTCCTTGATAATGTAAAAATTCATTAAGAACAAATAGAAGATTGTTAAACAAGAGCATGAAACGAGCCATTTTATCCGAGACGTACATATGCCCACGACGTGAATAATCACGTCGAGGGTAAAATGGGTTTTATGCTCGAGTTTTACACTCTGCTTTTCACTTCGTCTGCAAGGAAAAAAAACAAGGATTAAGCATATACAAGAAACAATTTCGCACTTCTTTCCATTAAAGTCTCAGGCGAAATCATTATTTGATCGTCACTATCACTACTCGAAGACATTGTGTAATTGCTTACGAATAACTTATTGAATTTTCAACCGCAACACAACAAATTAAGCTAGTTTCTAGTTTTGTTTGACGAATATTTAGCTTCCCGCCACACAATTTTTCTTAATTTGTTTTTTTAATTATCGACTTAGTGACGTTCGACTATGGCCTGAGCCTTAATGCCAAGTTATTAAAAAATTGGGGTTATGTTTTTTTTACATAAATGCACGCCCTAATTAATCGTTTTGTATTTAGGTAGTAATACATAATATGTTGTTATTAAATTAAGATAAGTATAACCTAAATCTCATAAAAATATATCACTTAAATGAAGGTGTATTGTGTATGCGGCTGTAAGGCCTAAATTGCCTTAGTCTTAAAAGAAGAAATAACTTTATGCACGAGAGCATAAAAACTTATTTTATGCAGCCTTCTGTCGAGATAAAGAACAATTTTACGAGCGTGAGAAGTGAAAATATTTTTACATAAGCTAAAATGAGCTAACAAGCAGCCAAGAATATTTTTTACAAAATTGTCATCAACGAAATTGAGCCATAAGATTCCAGATGTTAAATTTAGTCGTGGTTGTGCAGTGAGCTGGACAGCCCGGAGGCGCTGGAGCGCGAGCGGCGGCGGCGGCGCCGGCGCAGGCAGCGCGCCGCCGCCGCGCAGCCGCGCAAGCACCGCACGCTGCTCGTCTCCGCCATCGACGAGCAGGCTAAAGTCATACACGTAAGATTGTTATAACTACTCTACCTACTCATACGGATCTGCGGAGTGGCCAAAATTGGAACTACATAATAAACATTTTGGCTGCTAGCGCCGTGATCCTTTTACAGTTATACTTAGTTAGTTGCAAGTCATGGACGAAAGAAGCAAGAGGACTGATAACCGACACACAGTCAAGCGTACCACGGAGTTTGTAATGCTATCTATTAGCAACTTCCTAAACTGCGGCTGTAATTCGTCAAGCAGTTTGTGGATGTTTTCGTGCTGGCAGTGACAAAATTAAATGACATGTTAAAAACCCCGATTCATGCTAATTAACTAAAAGATATTGAATTTATTTTAAGAGTACTGTAAACCAACGGCAATAATCACCCCTAACATACAAAAAACGCGATAACGATTTCCATCCTTTAAATGTTAACCGATTTTGACTTGGATAGGTTGTCAGTCAGAACAAAATCTAGGTCTATACGTTATTTAAATATTGATTAAACATCAACAAACTCAAATAATCGTACTGAAACAACAATAAAACTGAATTTATTGATTATAGTATTTAAAGTGAAAAAACAAATACCTAGATGTTGTTCTGACTGACAACCTACCAAAAATTTGGTCCATATCGGTTAACATTAAGGGGTGGAAATTTTATCGCCTTTTGTATGAAAAACCGTAAAGCCGTTTTCAGCGACATCTAGTTCAACTGTGTTTCGGCATCTTTGACTTATTTGCGAATTGCACTACGCCATCTATCCAAACTTGATGTGATTAAGTGTAACTTTAAGCTACATACTGCTTTAATTCGTGAAGTCTAGATGGCGTTGGGTAAAGTGAAATTAGTAAACATGCAGAACCATACTTTAAACACACTCACTAGATGTCATTACTTACGTTACCCACAGATAGATAAATAGTACAATCTCAAGATTAGAGCTAAACACTAACATTTCAGTTTCTACTCCAGTTTTTTTAAGCAAAACTTTCAGCTAAGATAACCTAAAGTCTGACCATTGCCCGCATCCAGCGAAATCCCCCGGCAGGTCGTCGGTCCATCTTCAGTTGCGGGTTGGCGCCACTGCTTTATCTGTGTTTTTTTTTTTTCCAGGATTATGAAACTTTACTTGTGTATAAGAAGGGATAAATAGGCCAAGTCCAGAAGGCCTAGCACACTTTTATCGCGCACATAAAGCAACTGTCACTTTTTAACTAATACGCGGGTGCGAAAGGGAAAATGTATTGTTTTTCCTCCGTTTACGGTTTTAAGTAAAAAGTGGCTGCTATTTACTTAAAACTTTAAACGGAGAAAAGTAACGTATAAAAGACTATATTACAAAGCATATAAATTGTGTATTGAGTAGCGCGACAACTTATCTGGCTTCGATTTTAATTTAATTTAATTTAATAGAACACACAAATTACAGCGATTAGGGCGCCACCAGACGCTCGGTGCCCTTTGCATAATAATTTTCTTAAAACAACCACTGAACTGATTTCATTCATATCCCTGATGGGAAACTTAATATCTTAATGCAGTTCTGCGGTTTCCTTGTAATGGCGCGTCTACCACAAACGTTAGCATGAGACGTGCAACGTCTATTAACTATTAGATAAATTGCGATTTAATTTGAATTTTGATTCACCTTCGGCTCAGACTCATGGGCTCAAAAAGTTCTTCATGATTGTATGTAACGAGTAATTGCTGTATTCAATTATGTTTTAAATTATTTCTGGTTTTATGATATCACTTTGAAATGTATTAAGCATTAATCAAAATTCGCGTTTGTAACAATTCTAGATTTTGCTTCTAACTCTTTTCCTTTACAAAGTAAATTAACCTCCGGTTTCTATAAATAGCAAACGAACCGTCTTGCTTCTGAATTGTTTGACATATTGCCGCATAAAAAATATTTAAATTATACTCGTATGTATTCGTTACCAAAATGATTCGATTTCTAAATATAGGATCTGAAAGTCAGGAAATAAGTCCATAGCCAAAGTGCTTTTTGAGATATACGGATACACACAACAGACGATAGAGAGAAAGAATTTTTGACGAAAGTTTTTGATACTGATGTTTTAAATTAAAACTTCACAGCTTTATTGTACATTTTCTTTGTGCTTACAGTATTAAAATTTTATTAATAAATTGTGAATAATTGTGAATAATTTAGATCTACGTATAAGTAATATGATTCAAATAATAATAACGTCTTTGTTAAAGCAATAAGAAACTTGACACGTCACTTATTTCTATAGTTCTGTTATATTGTAGTAATCCTCAATCGTACAGGTCCTAGACCCGGACGAGTTGCCTCGCCGAGCGCGCTACACCATCATGGTGACGGCTTGCCTGCTGCTCTTCCTCTGTCTCCTGCTGGTCGGCGTCACCCTGCGCATGGCACCGCTCATCGACGACATGGGTAAGTGCAGTTACAGGATACAAGAATATGCAGGAAATATTAAACAACTGAAGCTAAGCGATGGCGAGCAAAGCTGACCAAACTGATATATGATGGAGCAGAGGGCCAGCACGTCTCGCGTCCGTGGTAGGGAATGCAATCCCGATCTCGCGGGATTCCGATCTCGCGAGATCCCGTGTAATTTTTCGGGATCAATCCCGAAGCATAATATGACGAGATCCCGTTCGAGATTGGCGGGATTGGGCGGCAATGGTCAGCGATGCTACACACATCCGCACGGACTCCGTGGGAATGCATGCTTTTGCCCGGCCGAAAGTAATACCGTTCGGACAAAATAGTTGTCTCACTCGTACTCACAATGAACTCATCTGTTGTAGCTAAACCGAACATTGCCGAAGTGTAATAATTTCAGCCGGATACAGAAAGTTGACTCTTTCCGTTAATTACTACAACAATGTTATCGTGGGTCTTGAACTGGAGTGAAAACACAGGATAAAATTGTTTAAGAGACTTTTTAACTAGCATACAATAAAACATGGGTAAAATCAAACAATGTGTAGTGTATGCTATTCTTGTAAGAAACAAGACATTCTATTTAATCAGTATAATGTGGTAAAATTTGGTTGTGGACCATTTTTTTCAAAAATATTTTTGCTGCTTGTTAGCTCATTTTAGATTATGTAAAAATATTTTCTCAATTAATTTACCTATCACATTGCCGAGGAAAAAGCATAAATCATATTTTTAATTTTTAAATTTGCCGCTAAAACGCTATCTTACTGTCAACTGTCGCGTGTGACGTCAACTTACTCAAACCGGTCGTAAATTTAAAAAAAACATAGTCTGCATGAGGGTGCGGTCTGAATAACACTCACGGTAATCACAATGATTAGGGTGGGCAGCGTGATTCGGAACGCAGCCGACCTATGCAACGTCATTTTTACTTCTAAGTCACGTGACTTTAATCACGTGTCTTAGAAGTAAAAATTGAAGATTTCAAGTTATTAAAGTCTAAATAATCCTGTTCTATAATAAACTATTGAGGGTTAAGCTACCGTTCCACAGACCTATATTAATATTTATTACTATAGTCAAGTAGCCAATTTTATATACATGTTTAAAATAAAATAAAATTCCTATTTATGATCATGAATGTGAGAACTTGCTGACAACATCCTTATACTATCAAGTATTAACAAAAATGGTCCGAAGCCTTTGTTCAAAATGATTCAAAGAAAAGGGAAACACTTGAATATTTTCCCTCCTTTAAATGTCCATGATTATTGTGTGCCGAGTCGACTATGAACGATATAACAGTGAAACATATACGGCCTCTTTTTCATATGAAAGTCAGAATATCGTACAAAACGAGACGTTAGCGCTGACAAAGGAGTCTCTTCTGGATTGATTGTTTAAGTACCCATTTATTTGAGGAGTGGAAGCAATTTAAGTTGTAATTGAGTACCTCAATTATTGCGATTATACTTTTCATCATCGTTTTATAACCATTTTATGAACACCTAGAGCGGTAATGGCTGCGTTAGTAAGCCATTCCCGACATTTTATTCCTTTTAATGAAGGAGTCACAAAAATTCTAAAAAATTACATATGGCTAGTAGTAAAAATATCAACATATCTGGTTGAAATCTCTTTATTAAAAGATAAGAAGCTTAATTATGATCATTTAATATTATAATAACACGTCTAGGTGTTTACTTAGGGGATTTCTTCGTACAATGATCGAAAGGGCCTTTGAAATTGTATTGTATCCAATTACTCGTATTAGAATTTTACTCATTATCGTTAAAGACACGAGTGAGCAAAGTAATAATTCATCAATCTTAGCAAAAATCTATTGATAATATTTCTTTCGATTTCACACAAAATTTTAAAGTACCTTAAACAAATTTGAATTATTTTATAATACTGCAGCTTTAGCTGACGCATAATTTAATATAGGACGAGTGAAAACATTCCATAAACTCCAAAAGTATTTTATAATGTTACGGAATCTGTAACATTCCTGCCTTTTCACATGTCCCCGATTTAATAATACGATTTTTCAGTGTTCGGTTCACGGTTGATTTGATGTTCAGCCGATTAGAAGGCGCCAAATTAAGCAAAATTCTGCCCTTTTTTGCGAAATTGAAGGAACGAATGACTTTTGTATTGTTTCATACACCGTTAGGTTTCACCCGCGATTTCGTCCACGTGGAATTCATTTATCGCTACCCCTCGGGAACCAGGCTTTTTCCGGAATAAAAGTAATATATATTACTCTGCGATCCTCAAACTATCTCTCAGCAAAAAAACAGCTTTGACGTGAAAGAAAAACAGACAAACAAAGAAAGTATAGCCTTTTGTTTGGTTGTTAACTTTTGACGAGGCTTCTTGTAGACGTCTTTATTGCGGTTTGATGAAGCATTTTGCTCATTAAATACTTCTTTGAATTGTTAATATTGAAATAAATTAAAGTTGACTAGTTAAAAATAAATAAGTAATTGTGGTATTGGAGGAGCGTTGGTTTCGTAGGAGTAATTAATAGAGTCACGTCTGAAAGTGTAACAAACTTTATTTATAACTTATATTCTATTTTATAATGAACCTAGAGGACTCGCCACAGCTTTTCCCCCGGTATTTTCCATACAAACGTTATCACCCCTTTTCACCCCCTAGGGACGGAATTTACTAAATCCCTCCTTAGTGCACCCTTAGGGTCAAGGAAATCCTCCTGCTCCTCCTCATTCCTTGAGGAATGTCGCCTCCAAATTTCAAACCTTTAGGACCACCCGTTAAGCTGTGCGTTGTCTATAAGTGAGTCACGGTACTGTTTTATATGTATAGATATAAACGCTAACACAAGCAAGATGTGTACATGTCGCAGTAAACCAAGACGTTACTGCTGATATGTTAAAGTAGCCATATGCTACATAATGATTTTCGTATTGTTTAATTTCATTATACGAGTATGTGGGCGTGTATAAAGACGTATGACATCATTTGCACTCTAATTGAAATACTAATTAAAGCGAATACGTGTTCCACTAGCTGTGAACTGGCGGAATTGAATTAAATCTTAATCAGTGTGAACTCAGTACCAGCTCAATGTCGTTTTACATTTGAAAGCAACACTGATCTGAAATTCATAGTATGATGAATCATCAATTCATCATGCATATGATTATAGTCAAGAGCTTTATATGGTCGCATAAAATCAACTGTATATTCATAGGGTTATTTAAAAAAAATCTTTGGGGAACGAAGTAGTTTTCATTTTTTCTTCTTTTTTTCGCAGTCATACCCTGAAATCACTCTTATGATCAAATACGATCAAAATAGAAAGAAAACTCTCACAGTTGGCTGGTATTATTTAGTAATCGACTTCAAAAACGAACGATAAAGCTTTTGGAACGTAACTGCTTGAGTTATTACAGAAAATACTAAAATTGCTATATGCTTGCCTATACTATTTGAAGAGTTCCATCGATTCCTCATAGATGCTCTCATCATAAGTCGACTATGACTACAACGGGACCAAACTGGAGGTATACTCTACCGATTAAAAAAAGATTTTTCAAGGTCGGTTTATAAATGACGGAGTTGTGAAGTAACAAACATAAAAAAAAAACCGAATTGAGAACCTCCTCCTTTTTTTTAAAATCGGTTAATATCCGTTCCGATCAGTTGCGATGCGGGCCGTGTGGTGGAAATTATGCTTTATCGGACGAGTGTTTCAGGATCGGCTCGACCATCCCAGCCGCGCGCGGTCACTTAACCGATCACCGGTTTCGACGGAGCCCAATAAACTTGACACGAACTTACAATTTGCTTACAATATCAGGAAAAACCATGTCGAACTTCATTCAAATGAATACGTATAAAGACGCTTTTGTTTCCTAGTTAGGGTTCCGTTTCTAAAAGATGTTTCTTTATTTTAATTATTATTATGATGACCCTTAGAGGCTTTATACATCTCTAAGTAGCTTAACTTGTCCAGACGCGGAGACTATACATCTCCCTTATTAGTTATTTATTAGAATTAATTTTTACCTATTAGGATTGTTTGCTGCCCTTTTTCATGTGTTAGTTTTAGTTAAAACTCTAATGTAAAAGTTGAAAAAAAAAAGACTTACTGCTGAGTTTCTTGCGACGTTTTTTCTCAGCAGATGTCACCTTTCGAAGCGCTGGTAGCTTCAGACATGTAAAAGAGCCCATGTGGCCTACTCGCAAAATAAATATTTTCATTTTCATTTTCATTTTCAAAAGGTAAAGAAAGAACCTTTATAGACTAACTTCATTGCCTGTCTGTCTGTATGTCACAGCTATTTATCTCTGCAACTACTAATGTTATGAACTTGAAATTTGGAATAGTTATAGAACTTGCGTCCCCCCATATATTGCGGGAATATAATATTTATGTATAATTAAAATTTTACTGAAAAAAGGGGCCAAGGAAGTCGGTCGAAAGCGAAGCAATAGGATTAAAAGGGTTTTCATATGAAAGGGCTATGTTAAAGCATTTTGAATAAATTTTGCTGGTATATTTTCAATATTTAATAAAAAAAAATGTGCAAATAATTACCGTTCTCCCGCCTTTATCTCCGAAATTGGCCAACCAAAAAATGAACGAAGTTGATGACACTAGATAAGAGGAAATTACGAATATTTGTCAGGAAAAATAAAATGAAGTTCCAAATATATATGGTTTTTGAGAAAACAAAGTAAATCGGAATAACCTTTGCAAGATCGTATCACACTTGACGGCTGCATAGAGATAGGAGCTTTTAAAAGTTATTCATTATTTCATAAGAAAGTTATAAATAGTTATCTGGTTATTAAAGTTACATTTTGCATCTTAAGGATTCCATACCTAAAAGGTACCTAGTCTGTTTTTCATAGGTGAGTACGGGACCCCTGGTGCACGAGTCAGTGTAGCATTCAATAAGGTGTAATGAAAATATGTCTTTTTCTTCGCTCCCATAACACAAATTTCATTTTAGCTTGCGCTGTGAGTGCTGTTTCATTCAAGTAATTTGACGGAACATTCGCTCAGTTATTTTGCAAGACTCCCTTATATTGTGGGTTGTTGTAAAGTTCCTTACACTTTATTAAATTCTCAATCTCACTGCTCTGTTATGGGAGAGTAGAAGTCATCATTTAGCTATTCTTTTAAGATTACTTGTATTTTGTACAATATGAGGTTTGAGTTGCTTTGAGGTTCGTAGTAGTACAGTGGATACACGATATTATAAGCATCATACGTAGGGAATTACTAGTACTACCTACACTCACTTTTCATTCGTACAATAATCTAATTTCAGCTTATAATTATTGCACAAACTTTTGCTGTTGGGTATAACAAATATAGGTCGCTATCTTACTCTATAGCTCATTTAAAAACTAAGACGACAATTGTTGAAACTACAAGTGAAGTAACATTTCAAAGAACTCATCGATTTATGTGAAAATTAAAATGAAAATATTTATTTGCAAGTAGGCCACATGGGCTCTTTTACATGTCTGAAGCTACCAGCGCTTCAAAAGGTGACATCTGCTGAGAAGAAACGCCGCAAAAAACTCAGCAGTAAGTCTTTTTTTTCCAACTTTTACATTAGCGTAAACTTTTATCAAAAATGCTTAGATTTCTGAATGCTTTCCTGTCTGTACATTGTTAGTGACCTGTTTTATGTCCAATTTACTGTATTTGTACTTTTGTTTTCTGTAAGTTTTTTATATGTAAATTGTTTTATTGCTTAGGTGTATAATATATTTAATTAAGATTGTAATGTTTTGGTGTCCTATACTGTAAATTACAAATCTTTAAATAAATAAATAAATAAATTAGAGGTTTAACTAAAACTAACACATGAAAAGGGCAGCAAACAATCCTAATGGGTAAAAATTAATTATAATAAATAACTAATAAGGGAGATGTATAGTCTCCGCGTCTGGACAAGTTGAGCGACTTAGAGATGTATAAAGCCTCTAAGGGTCGTCATAATAATAATTAAAATAAAGAAACATCTAAATTGATTACCTAATCTAGGTTAAATGGAGATGTAGACAGTCTCCACGGTCAAGTATAAAGAAGGAGATGTAAGGTCTCCAAATATCAAAATAATTATAAAAAATTGTTATAATGTCCTAATAATTTAAATATCGAATTTGAAACACTATAGAATATAGTATAGAGAACAAACAAACTAAGAGAGTATCAAACTAACTAAAAATCTAAATGAGGCCTTGTATTAAAACCATTCTTGAACCACTTTAATACAAGTGTACGGGCGCTCACTTTGTCAACAACAAGGCACATTAATACCTGATATTAAATTTGCGTATGTATAACAAAATACGTTATTAAAGCCACTATAGAACGGATAGGGCAGGTTGAAGTTAGCGTCGCGTATAATCATGCTCTATTCAGCCAGCCTGCGGTTGAGAGATCTTCGCGTTTGACCCCAGGCTGTACACTTCATTCACAACCCGGGTTTTTGATACCAATAGTACAATATGCGCCGAATCAAGTAAGACTAAAGGTCAAATGCAAGTCCATTATATTGATAATGGGCTTGCCTAAATGACAAAGAAAGTGATTTTAAATTGCGCGACTTTAAGAGCGTTTTTTTATAAGCTGAATCGGCATAATACACAGGCTGTGTTGGTTTAGGCAACACACCGTAAGTGATAAAGTAGGTTCAAATTGTTTTCGTATATCCGATCTGTTATCACAGTCATGTTCTGAATGACTCAAAATCGGTAATTTTCGTCGATTCCTTTCAGTAACATTATTAAGTTAATATAAATTAAACAAACATTTACTAAGCTGTAAATGGTGCAAAAGTTAATTATTGTCGGTACTGAACTCCTGTCTCACTATGTTCGGTATATTTAATACATTTTAGGTTTTCGTCTACATTCTTAACTATACGTCGAATATTACATTCAATTTTCTCAGTGTTATATAGATAGTTCGTTAATTCATATTAATAAGTCAAGCGTGTATTTTATCTGTAAATTTTACGTTTAACACGAAAGTTGAATAAAATTAAATCTTGGCAACTTTTACCCAAGTTTAAGTCATCCTAATCCGCACGTCAGTTACTTTGTAAGAAAAAATATTAAATTGAATTAAACATGGTAATATCCAAACGGTGAGTAAATCCAGCGCTTCAAAAATAAGGGTGTAATGTAAATTGATGTTTAAATAATATATATTTAAATTAGTTTAATAGAACTAATGGTCATGGTGATGGCGTTTATATTAGGAAAACATACTTATGTACAATCCTAATTATCATGTGCTTAAGTGTAATACAGAGAATAATTATTAAATACTTTTTAGATGAGGCTCATTTCAGGGTTGTTATATAAAATCTAAGTAAGTTTGTTACAAGATGACGATGCAGTTGCGATGCCTTTTCACCTGATAAAACCATATCATGTAGCAAACTAGCTAGACTTTCCCGAATCGCCGAGATTTAGGTATTATTAATGGGGATAAAGATTAAGAAATACTTAAATACTGAAGGTACAAGCATAGAGATAATTCCGAGGACCGTTTTTATACCCGCGGCAAAGAAAAGTACTCACCGTATTTTTTATCTGCACTCTCTGTAAAGAAGCTCTAAATATAACCAAGTGTACTAAGGATGAGTGACGTTATCAGGCCTCCTGACTTGCAGGACTCGACGTGAACCATAATTTATCTACCTCACAACATCTGTTTGGGGAAATTTTAATTACTCCAATATTAGCAGCCTCCTTTTTCACTCTCGATTAAAAAGACGAGTGCCGTGCGTTAGGCGCGCCTGTTTTGTGCGCGGTGGAAATGGTGGAATTTACGTTGTAAAACATTTTGCGGATTAACGCATGAAATAATGGGGCAGTTGTAAAGCCGACGGAGCTGTTCAACAACAGTTTTAATCCTTATTACCATAATGGGCCTGAGTTAGACTTACGAATCTTCAGATAGAATTATCAACGTGGCGTTACAAAACAATAAGTAAGTATAAAATAAACATTATTGCAATCTGAAGTTATGGCCGTTCCCAATATTAAATCCGTGGATAGGTTTGATTTACGCGCTTAAATTTGACATTTGCCTGATAAAAGATATCTCAATTTTTAACTAGTAGTAAGCTTTATCTACTTATTGAATATTGAGTACCTACGGGCGTTAAAGGGTCATACACCCGTTAAGAATCAAAAGTTGTTATCCCTTAGGCCAAAATAATAGGCTTAAATTCACGTGTCGTTTATACAGGCCGAAACTATGTCTGACGACCTATATGTGGATATAGTCCAAATAAAAAAGAATAGGCATCAGGTTCCTTAACTTTCGGGGCTACTTCGGAACCTAAGTATGTATGACCCTAAAATATTTGAAACTTCCTACCAATTGTTTCGCAAACTATTTATAATAGATTTAAGAGGACTGTGAAGCAACGGCAAAAATCATCCTTTTTACAAAAGGCGATAACGATTTCCACCCCTTAAATCTTTACCGATTTTGACAGGTTGTCAGTCAGAACAAAATCTAGTTTCTCGTTTTTTTAATATTGATAAAGATCAACAAAGTCAAATAATCGCCGAAATTAGTTTTGTATGAGAATACTAAAACAACAATAAAACTGTATTTATTGATTATAGTGAAAAAATCAAAACGTATAGACCTAGATTTTGTTCTGACTGATAATCTATCAAAAATTGGTCAAAATCGGTTAACATTTAAGGGGTGGAAATCGTTAACGCCTTTTGTATTAAAAGCCGTAGGTTCACACTCCTAATTATTTATTGAATCTTTCCTGCACAATAACAATACAAACTGAGAGTACAAAAGGACTTAGTGCTGTGTTAGCCGTTGTTGAAGCCCTAAAGCTTGAGATATTCTCGCCATGATTAGTTAGATTTCTGGCATAGCCATTTCATTCGAAGTTCGTATGATAATCAAAGATTAATCAAATTACTGTAAACAATGGGTGACGAGCTCACGATTGGCGACCCCGTGCGTTGAATGGAATGTCTGTCCAAGACATCTGACGTTCCTTCTGTTGTCGGTGATACTCGCCTATTATGCCGGCGAGAGGCCTTTCATAAGTTAGAGGAAAACACTAAGGATATCTTTCCAGACGACGTACGATGGAATAAAAACCGCACAAGTGCGAGTTAAACTCGCGTGGAGAGGGTTCCGTTCCGTACATGATTATCTGAAATTTACTAGGTTACCTTAAATACCATAGACTTTTTATAGGTTTTCCTGTAATCTATAGGCAAAGATCTATTTTCTGTATGTTTTTCGAAATTTTTGCCCCAGTAGTTTCGGAAATAAGGGGGGGAATGGTCATTTTTCGCCTATTTTCCTGAATAACTTCTAAACTATTTTACTTAAAATTCAAAAAAATATATATTTAAGATCCTCACAATAAGCCCTTTCATTTGATATGTCACACGATATCAGTGACATAACTTTTTTATTTTATTTTCTAGTTTACCCCCAAAAAGTGGCCCGTATGTTTAAAATTCACATATTTACGTCTCGCGTTCGTGTTGCGGACACCAACTTACATATTAATACCAAATTTCAACTCAATCGGTCTAGTAGTTTCGGAGCAAATTGGCTGTGACAGACGGACAGACAGACAGACAGACAGACACACGAGTGATCCTATAAGGGTTCCTTTTTTCCTTTTGAGGTACGGAACCCTAATTAATATCGTACCTAATTAAAACGAAACAGGGAAGTCGGGTCGTGCAATTGTGCTCTACTGGATGAACAATAATGATAATCATAATAATAAATCATCACGGATCAATTATTGGTGCCAATAAGCCTGAAGGCCTACAGCGCCTTTATTCGGGAACGACCAAGCGATATTGTAGCGACGCGCTAGCTCTCCCGCACGATGTGTAATGCGTAAGAGTGGGATGCGAGTCTCGCTCGCGAGCCGCAACAATATCGCTTGGACGTTCCCGAATAGAGGACCTGCGGCCCTAGCATGCATGCCACAAAGATAAATTAGAACCGTTTATCTCTATGACTATCTCTTTCGCCGGCACTAGTGTGAGAGAGATGCATTTAGAGATAAACGGTTCTAATTTATCTTTGTGCCATGCATCTTAGGGCCGCTGGTAGATTGGTCAGAGCGCCGGGCGATAATCGTTGACATCACCATTCCACATGATGCTAACCTCGTGAAGACCGAGAAGGACAAACTAAGCAAATACCTTGACTTGGCCCACGAGGTTTCCGCAATGTGGGATGTGGATACAACGATTATTGTCCCGATATTTGTGTCGGTGAATGGACTATAAGCGTAGAGTCTCGACCACCAGCTGAAGAGGCTCTCGCTAGGTAGTTGGATGAAAGGCCAGATACAAAAGGCGGTAGTCCTGGACTCTGCACGCATCGTTAGGGGGTTCCTCTCTGCGCGGGCGGTCGATCTTTATATATTTCTTTATTTCATAACGTTATTTTTATATTTTAAAAAAGTGCAAAAGATTGCAATGTTAAATAACTAAAGAGGAATAATTATAATGATATCTTGGACACTAAGACATATTGATCTAGTCCCAAATTAAAAGAGAATTTGGCAATACTGCGGACTTTGCGCTTCGTGTATAAAGTGCCTTACTTATACTTATTTATCTTTGTCTTCTTATTCTTACTCGTATTTATATTTACAAAATCGTCAAACTGAGGTCGAAATAGCATTTTTGGTAAATTCTGCCCTTTTTTACTATATCGAGTTGTTTTTAGACATGAGCGCATTTTTTTAGCAATTTATTTTTAGTTTTTTTTTTAGATTTGCTGTCTTCTTAAGAACAACATATAAAAGAATCACTATACTAAACAAATGCGTTTGCCACACTATGCCAAAAATGCCATTTCGACCTCAGTTTGTCGATTTTTCTCGTGAAGAAAACGTACTCATTTTTAATTTTAATTTATTGTAGCGTTAAGGTAGTGTCCTGTTTTTTACTAAAACAATGAGAAATACGTAAAAAAGAAAACATGAATTTTTTGGTCATGTTGGGGCCAATTTTCTTAGCTTATCGATACCCCTCCTTTAATCAAACAAGTATGAAATATGAGTTGTTCTAATCGGATATTTTCCTATAAAGTAGGATAATGAACGTGAAAAATTCAACCTCCATGTTTGTTGCACAAAATCTTTGCATTGAATTCAATTATAGAAGACCAACAAGCTTTTAGAAAATCTAGTCGGTCAGAGTATTAAAAAGTTAACATTGTATTCGAGTGGACTGCTCTAGTATTTATTAACCTTTAACTGACGACGAATACGTCTCACAGACGTCATTACTTTTATTTTGAAAATAATTTTGCTAAAATGTGGCGCACGGCGCTACCCCTCCCGCTACCTTCACCACTCGGCGTCTCCTAGCCGCTAGTCAAGGCCGTGGCCACGGCGATTGCACATGTGGCTGTTCCGGAGCGATCGACGTCTCACAGACGTAAGTACGGTGTTCATGTACAAAATTTTGCACGTCTCTTGGACCTCACCTCGGTGCTTGTGTATAAGTATCTATATTGTTTCCCAGACGTGACATCGTTTTTTAAGTAATGTTTTTATATTGCAGAATGCATGTATTGAAAAAAAAAAGCGTCCAGGAAGCCTAAAACCTCCATTGTTGCCTCCATAATATGACGAGATCTTTGAAAAACTCCCAAATGAGAGTTATGTGAATTACGGGCATATATTAAAAATATGCCAAAGACATGTCATGTCAGTTTTTTTATGTTGTGAATTAGAAGATTTTTTATTATTTGTTTTTCTTCACTTTCTTATGAAGTAAGGCAATTTTATGTTTTTAGCTGATTTATGCATAATTATAGTAAATAACGGGACTGAAGAAAGTACCTAAAATTTAGTAAGTAAAAAAAGGTGATCTCATAAATAAATGTTCATTATTATTATGATTGAATTGGTTTTATTTTTAATTCCATATATAATAACCCTAAGTAATTGTCTATTTAATGCAAAGGGTTTTAAAAACCTGGCGTGCCCTTATCTTTTTTATTTTTGATTTTGAAATATACGTATGTCAGACGCCACCACGATGTAAGTGTTACTCTCAAACCACGTCGTCAGTTAAAGGTTAAGGTTATGCCTTTTGGTACAGCTTCGTAAGTGTTGTACGAAAATAATCACTAAGGCTAAGGCGGTGACTGAAACGATTTTTCATACTTAGGTCCAGAGATATCGCTAAATTAATAGGACTCAAGCTAAAACTTTATCAATGAAAAAAACATTGATATTCTGAGTCTTCTCGCACAATGGATATACTAATACTTAGTGTTCGAGTCAATGTGTAAACTAATTCGGTACCTGACGTGAGTGTTTGTGTCATATTTGTAAGCACAATGAGTACTTAATTTTTTTATTAATTTAAATTTTCAAAAGTATTCTAACGTAAAACAGCTTTTATTCCGTTCTGACTGCGTAGCACCATCTACGGGCTACGCCGTAGCATCGTAGCTTGAATTTGTGGAATGGAGGTCGTGGCTGAATCTGATTGCGATAAACCGCAACACGATTTAGCAGTTATTATTTAACCAGTTAATTTTACTCAATTTGGTCTGCTTTTAAGTTAACGTAAAGTAGTACTTTTTATAGCATGCTATACGATAGATACGACGTTTGAAACTGTCCCTTTGGAAAATTGCTTATAATTGCCAAATATCAAAAAAGAGCTAAGAAGGGTTCGGTAATCAATAGCCACAACTTTTAAGTAAAAAAACTTATACATGTAATCAGCACCAGGCGGGTTTCACTCCGCACTTTAGGTACGCTCGGCCGTCGCGTTGCTCGGAGGTGTGAATCGCGGTAGTTTGCCGCTCGTTCATGCGCTGGGCGATTCGCGCGTTGTTGTCATTGCATGACGCGGATAAAAACTGACAACCCTAGCGTATACGAAAGAGCACGTTTTATGCGACGGAGAGAGAAGGCATAATTAGTACGTTAGTACTATTATCTATTCGGTGTCAGCACTTATGAAACACAATGCCATTCGCACTGCACTAAGTCTTAATTGATCATACATACATACATCACTACCCAAATCTGTGACGTCACATTTATTCCGTACCATTTCGTAGTTTGCGGTTGCATAAACGATGTCACTGACATTACCAAGCGCGCGTTTGACACTCACTAAAGCTGAGGTCACACTGTCGCTGGCATACTTAAGGGAAAGTGCTGCGATGTCTTCCTCAGAAATACTCACGATCATTTTATCTTATAAACTAGTAGCGCTGAAAATCCTAATTAAGGGTAAGCGTTTGTTAATTGCAGCTATTCTCTTTTCACTGTCATGTGGTGGGGCGCGCTAAGCGTAGGGCGTAATAGCGGTTTTTCGCTTTTTAGCAAAAACTTGTTACGAATATATAACCTCGCCACTAGCTCCTAATCAATGAAAGTATTAAATTAGTTATATCGCGTCAACATGGTTATATACTTTGTTGCAGTATAATACATAATTCAGTCCCATAAAATTCGGAGACTACGATCGAAGTTGTTAACGATTGTGTACCTGAGACAGACTGTCCAGTTAGTTAGGTCCAACTTCGAAAAAGAGGTCAATCATCGAACCCGACTCGGCTGCAGCGTCCGGGAAGCTGCGACATATCTCTTCGTGTCAATGTTCCGTAGCATCTTGACAAACGAATTTGGCCAGTATCAGTGTGTTGCCACTGCTGACTTACGGCACTGAGACGTGGTCGCTCACAATGGGACTCATAAAAAGGCTCAAGGTCACTCAAAGGGCAATGGAGAGGTCTATGCTTATAGTTTCACTGCGTGACCGAATAAAGGTTTAAGAGATCCGCAAATGAATTAGAGTAAACGACATAACCTACAGAATTGCAAAGTACTTAAGTGGTAGTGGACGAGGAACATTGCTCGTAGCCGATGGCCGAAGCTGAAGATCTGTAATGATGATGACACAGTTCAGTTGCGATTAAAATATATGAAATGAAATTAAAGTAGTATTATAATTATCACAGCATTGATAATTATTTTATAGTCAATAAAAAAAGTAAACAACATACTTTATTACTAGAATGAGTGGTGACGTCAAGTCGTTTGCGGCTTGCTCGTCACGTGCGCGAGCGACGATCCGGCGCCCACCGCTAACAAACGGCTTATATGTTGAATACGTAATGCATATCTCGAAAAATATGGAAAAATATTTACATATAGGGAATATTATGATGTGAGGAACTGAACTGCAGCTCCTGAAAATTAATCGTTTTACTATTAGCACACGTTTTACAATCTTTGATCGTATTTAAAATGGAGTCTTGACACATTGAAATGAACTACGCCAAAATTGGCAAAGTACAATATGGTTTATCCACGTAAACAGTGGTCAGTCTGCTGTCGGATTGAGATTGCTGTTATTTAGTTGAGCCGCAATGCTTCCATCTCCGGTCGCCGATCCGTTGTGAATTTGCCCTGGACGTAGTAGTCGTCCATAATTCAGCCAGCACCATGGTTCCCCGGATGAACGTTACATACAAATAAATGGACAGCCATTTATTAAGCTTCTGCTGGCAAGAATCATTTATAATATAAACTATTTCAAGACCACATCCATGTTATCCGAGGAATACTATTTTTGGATCGCAATATCCATAAAAGATATTGAAAACAATGGCGAGTAATAAGTAACAAGGTAAACAATAGGCGCTCTTATCGCTAAGTAGCGACCTCTTTCCGACAACCTTGATTCGTTTATTCTGTGTGCATTTTTGACCCAACAAAGCTAGTTAGACAGAAGTTAGACAAAGAATTGAAAAAGGTTAAAAAGGTCTGTCGAATGTTTTTGCAAATGCTAGGATAACATCTTGTCTTACTTTTTTCAACGTCCAAGATAAATACGTCATTTATTTCGTTATACATCGTTTCATTTTATAAAGGTAGGTCAGACCAATGTCAAATTTAAATAAGTCAGTACCTACAGTTTATTTGCCAACCGTGATTGAGATTAGGTCGAATGGATTTTTATAAAGCCCAGCCCTAGACGAAGGGTATAATACCGTCAGCCCGATAATTGGACTTTAAATGAATACCTGGTTAGCTTGATTTACATATCAAACTTACATGCAAAGCGTCTTAATATCCAATAGCCTCTGAAGAGTAAATAATTAAGAGCCAGTGCGGTTTCTTCATGAATAATTCATCGATGGCCGTAATCCGTTATGTTTGTTGGTCTTTATTACCGCGAGGTCCCGCCAGAGAGGGTAAAGGGGCCTGTATGTCGCCGGCCGACAGATGTGTACGCCCTCATGCATAAAACATGGTTTTACGTGTCACGAGGACCTGTTGAGAGTGCCTTACAGCCACTGACAGGTCGCTGAAGTCACCATATTATGTTTTGATGGCGCAAAGTGGAGCTGGCTGTATATTACTCACCTCTGTCGCGTTTCTTGAAAGTCAGGCCTTTTATCCAGTTTGTACATTCCCTACTTTTATTTTTTTTACTTTGAATTTGACTTTGAAATGAGCAAGTTTGTATGTATGTTTTTGTTTCTCGACAACGCTCCAAACAATATCGATGAAAATCACGGATTGCGAGTATTTTGGACCAAAGACGGTAGTGGGGCCGTATAGACGGGCCCGTTCCCGGTAAAAATTCTGTTCAGCGAATATGTCACATTTCTAAGAAATCCCTCCCTTCCCTTTCTATCCCTCGTTTTTTAGGGTTCCGTACCCAAAGGGTAAAAACGGGACCCTATTACTAAGGCTCCGCTGTCGGTGTGTCCGTCCGTCCGTCTGTCACCAGGCTGTATCTCATGAACCCTGATAGTTAGACAGTTGAAATTTTCACAGGTGATGCATTTCTGTTGCCGCTATAACAAGAAATATTAAAAAACAGAATAAAATAAATATTTAAGGGGGCTCCCATAAAATTAACGTGATTTTTATGCCCGGTTTTGCTCGATATTGATAACGCCAACAGGTAGACTCTCGAAATATTCACAAAAATATTTAGATGTATATTCACTTTAAAAATAAATAATTAAATTAAAATGAAATAAATATTTATGGGGGGCTACCATACAACAAACTTGTTTTTTTTTTCGCTTGATTATAGATAATGGCACGGAACCTTTTAAGCGCGGGTCCGACTCGCACTTGGCCGGTTTTTTTAAATATTTAAATATCTCTTGTCACGTGGCTGGTAGGAACGTTATAGATTGTATATTTTTCTAAAACCAATTGTTCGCGCGTAGAAAAATGCAACTACAGCAATTTAACTTTCAAATGAAGTTCATCTATAGTAGTTTATGCAACGGTTGCATAATGATAGGCCTTAAAACACTAGTGCGGTTGTCATGAAACGAGCCGATAGGCGAGTTTCATAATAAGATCGCACGTGTGTTTTAAGGCCAAATTATGCAGAGTTGCATACATAACTTTATCTACACACATATTATAAATCCTCCATGATGGGTTCAGAAACAATATTTTCTGGTAACGTTATTTGTTGCAATCGTGGCTGTATATTTCCGATATCCGGCGTATTTTCACATCACACACACTCCGAGAAGACTACTTACTATTCATATTTTCAACTAAAATGCAAATTACAAACAACTTTTTCTATTCAATTCAACAACAATTCTACTTTCGTTCAGCAAAACGTCAACATGGCGGCAATTCGATCTTCCATCAAGACCATTTTTTTTTTAAATCATAGACAAACGGATGAAGTCTCTATTCTCACGTCACTCGAGATCAAATATTGTGCAGTTTATATTAAAAAAACATACTGAATTGACGTTTCGTATCAATAACTGTTTTAATATCTATGGATACTAGAATAGACCCACTTGAGTTTTGACAGCTGTTCCAAATTTAATCTCATTTCTTTACTAAAAACGATAAAGAAGTCATGTTATTTCTTTATCGCAGCACTGGTTTTTCCTAATTGGTTGTCCAAATGGTGGTCATTTCCTACGGTTTTTGATTAACCAATGGAGTTTTTATGATATGGGTGTAGATAAAATATATATAATATGTGATGATGGTGTTCCTGTCCTTTTATGTTGTATATAAGTGGTGGATAAAACCTGTTTCAGGTCAGTAAATATTTTCATGCAACGTGTGCTCAGCGTCCCAGAGGAAGGTAGTAGCCGGTCAGCACATATTAATGGGGCAGGGCCAAGCCCCCGCAATCGGAGCAGTATTGTGTTCTTAGTCTATGCCAACAAAGTAAAAAACAGGCTCAATGTTTTACTGTTATTAACAGTAAAACATTGGGATGTATTGATGAATGAATTTTGGGATGTATTACGTGGAAATATTTTTTTATCTACACCCATATCATAAAACCTCCATAGTGTAATCAAAAACCGTAGGAAATGACCACCATTTTGACAACCAATTAGATAAAACGAGTGCTGCAATGTTATTCCGGTATCGTTTTTAGTATAGAAATGAGATTAAATTTGGAACAGCTGTCAAAACTCAAGTGGGTCTCTATTCTAGTATCCATAGATATTAAAACAGTTATTGGTACGAAACGTCAATTCAGTATGTTTTTTTAATATAAACTGCACAACATTTGATCTCGAGTGACATGCGAATAGAGACTTCATTCGTTTGTCTATGATTAAAAAAAATGGTCTTGACGGAGGATCGAATTGCCGCCATTATGTTGGTGTTTTGCTGAACGAAAGTAGAATTGTTGTTGAATTGAATAGAAAAAGTTGTTTGTAATTTACATTTTAGTTGAAAATATGAATAGTAGTCTTCTCGGAGTGTGTGTGATGTGAAAATGCGCCGGATATCGGAAATATGCAGCCACGATTGCAACAAATAACTTGTTGCCAGAAAATATTGTTTCTGTATCCATCATGGAGGATTTATAATATGTGTGTAGATAAAGTTATGTATGCAACTCTGCATAATTTGGCCTTAAAACACACGTGCGATCTTATTATGAAACTCGCTAAGCTCGTTTCATGAAAACCGCACTAGTGTTTTGAGGCCTATCATTATGCAACCGTTGCATAAACTACTATTTTGAGCTTAAAAACAATGAATCACGTTTCCTGGTTGATGATGTGATCGTTACAGAGGCGAAACTGGTACGATTGTTTAGTCTGTGATTGTAGTATGTAGCATATAACAACTTGAGGTTTTTTTTATGTCAATTGACTGACAAACGAGCTGACGGCCCACCTGATGGAAAGTGGTCACCGCTGCCCATGGACATCTGCAACACCAGAGGTGCTGCCAGTCTAGGGAGGATGGGGAATGAGGATGGGATGGGGATGAGGGAATAGGCCTCCGGATCCCGTCACTCACCGTACGAAACGCAATAGCAAGCTGTTACTTTACACCGATATTCTGTGAGAGTGTGGTACTACACCGGTCGAGCCGGCCCATTCGAACAGTAATCATCTATTGAGGATTACTGTTTGGCTCTACCACTACAAAAATGCGAGTCGATATGCTGCAATTCGGTCTCAGACGTAATAAAACAGCTTGAATCCGGTAAATATATACTGTAATTCGTGAAAAAGAACGTATTCTTGTAAACTTTATCAGCAGTTTATGCCGAGAGTGGTATTTTTGGGACTGTTGTTTGAATCAAACCCTTGCCGTTGTCTCGCGCCTATTAAGCTTTGTAGTTTTCGGGAAGCATGATTCTGGCACTCCGTTTAATTGGAGAGATATTTCGCCATGGAAAAATGTTCCAGCATGTTTGCATCTCAATCGTCTGGATAGCAAATATCTGGCTATTTTTAAGAATACAATATCGTTCGAGGACCCTTGCACTATGATATTTCAGTAGATTGCTGGTTCGCTACCTGCCTTATTGTTATCGTCTACACGAACCACCAGTCTTTATTTTAGTAACGTTTAATAAAGGTGAGGTGGATGTACGTATTTCTATATTATTTATTTTCTATAGATGCTTATCTTCAGATACATTTTAGTCGACTGTTACTGTTACAGTAAGTGGATTAACAGTTGCCTAAATTTCGTCAAACATATTCAAATACTATATTTCTTTCATTTACTTTAAATATATTTAACATTCTACATAAAAATTGTTAAGAAAACAAACATTACGCACAGGAAATAGTTCAAAATTTATTCGTAATATTTCGACCTATTCGACCATAACTTGATATTGATGTAACGATTAAATTTCTGAAAGTTTTCATAAATAAAATAAAGATAAATGAGCGTTTAACCTATTTTATTGCAAAACATAAATTTCCTTCAGCTTTAAACTGGGTAACTAAAAAAAAATGGATAAAGTTGCTTGAAAGCGTCTATTTGGCTTTAAGTTGTGCAAAAATGTGTTTATTCACATTTTTATACGATCTCCTGAAGAATATTTTATTTTTAGTGTAAATGTAAAAATAATGGAGCATTAAAGGTTATTTAAAAAAAAGAAAACTAATTTTTAAATTGAGAACCTTCTCCTTCGGTTTTTTTTAAGTCGGTTAATAAGTCACAGGTGTCTTTAAGATACTTGAAAATGTTTCCTGCGCCTCTATTCGGGAACGTTAAGTGATGTTGTAGCGACTCGTAAGCGAGATTTCTCATACCACTCTTCCGCACGACGTGTAATGCGTAAGAGCGAGATGAGAAATCTCGCTCGCGAATCGCTAAAGAATCACTTAGCGTTCCCGAATAGAGGGGCTGTATTAGTAACAATAAAACGTAAGCGCAAATCATAAGGATACACTGGTCAAAAGATTCCTACGTGTCATTTTTTGGACTAATACACTTATGACAAGAATAAATGGACATTCCTGTAGTCTGGTATGCTGATTGTTGGTAACAATAGCTTTTTTATAAATTTTGCCTCAATGTGGAGTAATAGATGTCGCATGTATTTTATTGAAATTTACGCAATTCACCTAATAACCATGAAACGGGTTCACTAATGAAATACCGAAACTTGTTTGATAAAAGTTCATTTTACAACCAACGTTTCGTATACTATTCATTTCACAACTATGTTGTTGCGAGAATGTGTCGATTCAAAACTTATCGTTTGACAACTAGTCATTTACCCAATAGTATAATTTATAAATGTATCAAATGTTTTATTTTCATTTATGTAATTTTCATTACACAAAAAGATTCGTAAGGCAAACTGACTGATTAGCAAATCGACATTTAGAAAATGAATTTGAAATTATCAGTGTTTGTAATTGGTGTGCATTATTCATCGTCCTAGCCTAACCTAACCGGCAGCGTGTCGACGTCACCCCGCTATGCGGGGTGCCTATTTCCGCTGTAAGGGACACAAGTTAACCCTAACCTAACCTACCGATTATATAACTGTTACCTTTGTTTGTTTTATAACGCCCCGTTTTCGACCCCCCCCCCCCCCCCCGAGGGGGGCTCCGCCCCCTTCCCCCCTCGTGGGGGCTCCGCTCCCCTTTCCCCCTCGTGAGGGGTTCCGCTCCCCCTTCCCCCCTCAAAGACAGGCTTGGCCCCCCCCAACCCCCTCCCCTATCAGGGGGTTCGACCCCGTTCCCCTTTTTGGAAGCCTTCGCCCCCCTTCCCCCCCTTTTCTAGGTGCCCTAACCTAATAAGGGTATTATTACTTATTTTATACTAAAGCTTATATAGAATGAAACCTATAACAAACAAAGTAATATTATATACCAAACGTTTGTAGGTCGAACGTTAGTTGACTATTTGATATAAATAATAAATAATCTATTTGACAAATTATACAATACAAAATGAAAATTTGTCAAGTAAGTTGTTCGAAAACATGGATCATTTGCGAAATCTGTAGTTGTAAAATGATAAAATGATAAACGACGTATTTGTCAATCGTTGGTTGCGAAACGTAGCGTTGCTAAATGATTGGCGAGATTTTGATAGGACACCCATGAAACGACACCAAAAACTTTTAAATATTATTTACAGCAAGAAAGTTGCATATGAGTAGTTTCCCTATGTCGGAAAATAAAGAAATAGATATGTAAATCACAGAAGAAATAGAGTCACGCAGCCCCTTCGGAATACAAATTAACATTTGATCAAGATGAATTACCTCGAAACCTTGTAGCCTCCTATTACCTACAAATTGAAATCGCACCATAAAGTTAAAAGGTATTTGTGGTATTCGGGCTTAAGTGAACAGTGATTTAATGAAATACCTCGCTGCTGATCGCCGAGCTTGGCGCCGTGTTTTATTGCACCGAATTAAGACCAACGATCCGATTTATTTAAAACACCCGTACCTGTTATTGTTCTCACCAAAACTAAGCGATCCTCCTTAAATTAGAACTGGAGACTGTCTACATCTCCATTTAACCTAGATTAGGTTATCAATTTAGATGTTTCTTTATTTCTTAATTTTAATTATTATTATTATGACCCTTAGAGGCTTTATACATCTCTAAGTCACTTAACTTGTCCAGACGCGGAGACTATACATCTCCCTTATTAGTTATTTATTATAATTAATTTTTACCTATTAGGATTGTTTGCTGCCCTTTTCATGTGTTAGTTTTAGTTAAAACTCTAATGTAAAAGTTGAGATTTAAAAGACTTACTGCTGAGTTTCTTGCGGCGTTTCTTCTCAGCAGATGTCAACTTTCGAAGCGCTGGTAGCTTCAGACATGTAAAAGAGCCCATGTGGCCTACTTGCAAAATAAATATTTTCATTTTCATTTTCATTCTCATTAATTTGATTATAATTTTTATAATCTTTGAGGTTAAGAAATGTTAAATTCTTACCAAGCCGTTTTTAACTAAGTACTTGAAAATATTTTAAAGAGTTGTGCGCGTTCTTTAAAATCCCTTCGTTTCTAAGATGGACATTCTTTCCTGTTTTCAAGAAAACTTTGAATTGTTGAAAAGCCTTTGAAAAGAATTTGAAGCATTACAGTCGTCAACCGAAGGAGCAATGGAATACTTGGGGTTAGATTCTGGATATTTTCACTATTCTGTGGTTTTCAGAATTGTGAAATTATTCAAAAAGAAGACATTTCATATCCATAATATGGTACGTCCACATCTGACGAACGCGCCGCTCGCGCACCGTTAGCGAACCGCTCGCGCGCACGTGTTTATTGTACGCCGCTCGCGGCGCATTCGCGGCGCGTTCGTCAGATGTGGACGCATCATTACAGACAAAAGAACATGCTATTAAAACCGTAACATACAAGGGGTGATTCTTTTAACCCATAAAAGCCCACATTTGACTATATTAAGCATCTCATTTTGCATCAATCAACACTGAATTCTATGACGTTGCGTTTCATTTTAAAATAGCGCGCCCTCAGCCGTGGCTGTTACAACTAACGCGCGACGCGCGCACGCGTTTACGATAACATCTATAAATATATCTTTTTTTAACACTTTTGAATTCGGCAAAGATTTAAACTTTATTTAATAAATCCGTTTTAGCAAATTGAGAAGTTATTGTTAGTCATTTTAACCAAAAATCTTCATTAATTTGGGTTTCGAAGATTACACCAAAAACATGTTAAAAAAGAGTTAGGTTTGTTTAAAAAATTTAAGTATCGAGGTTTTTATTACTAATCCTTTTTTCACGTTTAAGCATTTCAAGAAGACATATTCAAAAATATATCCAAAGAACAAACACGTAGCCCCTATTGGTATTGATATCTAGATCGTCAAACGTTGCGACTAGCATATGTGGGCACTTAATGTCCCAAAACTGAAAAAAGAAGATAATTCTAATCCCATTAGATGTATTACGATCCACATAATTAAGAAATATAGTAATACAAATAGAGGGCTTTATAATATGTATACTGTATAATATACGTATTGACTTAAAGGATATAACACTTTGTCACCGATCTCACCGGCGAGCCTAACTTGACCCATCAGTGCGTGTAAACTGCATGTTCTTAAGTGTCTTCGACCTTGGTTGTATTTCGACGCAGTTCTGCCAAGATCGTAGGTTTCTAACTCCGCATAATGCTTACGGGCGCGCGGGTTAATTTATGATTGTCGGTCGGAATGCGCGAAGAATTTTATTTAAGAGAATAACAAAGCTGATGAACACCGTGGTCATTTTAATACCACAGTTGAGTTGAGATAGCAGCTTCGTAACTTAACGCAGCAGGACTGCGATTCAGCCATGCCTGCCACCATGTTTGGTTCCATGCCACACACATGCGTTATGCATCTTTAGATAATATGCTAATAAAAATTATACAAACAGTACTAGCCTATCTTCCTATATTGCCAAAGTGTGTTTCTAGTTGTAATTAGGTACCTACAGAAGATATTTTGTTCAGCAGATTCTGACGAATATGGCACATTTTTCATGGAGATAGTCATAATCGAATTTTTGCACCGGCAAAGTTATGGGTATCAAATTAAACATCGGTATCACTGCTTAACTTACTTTATTTTAATTACTTTTTACTTATTTGTAAAATCCATCGACGACGCGGTTAGCCTAGTTGGTAGTGGTGCCTCCGAAGCTAGCGGTCCCGGGTTCGATCCCCGGTAAGGGCAAATATTTGTATGATTAGCACGAATGCTTGTTTCTGAGTCTTGGATGTTTCCTATGTATTTTTAAGTATTTATTTCTCTATATAAGTATGTATAAGTAAGCCTTTAGAGCTTACTTTGAGACTAGATCGATTTGTGTAAAGATTGGCCCATGATTTATTATTATTATTATTATTATCTTTCTTGTGCAATTTGATTTATTTAACTTCTTAGTTGGCGGTGACTTCATGTAGGCATCGTAATTCTTTAGTTACAAGGGTGCCGGCCATAAGGTCAAATGAAAGTTAACGGGATCTCTTTATTACGCTTCAAAGTGACCGGTTTATGTAAAAGAAATTGAGATTTATCCTTATCGAAAACTACCGTAAAAGGCTTTTAGGTTCCCCTAGCTATTCGCTGTTGATGTTTTTAATGTTGTTTATTTTATTTATGTTTAAAGTTCTGGTTAATATTTCAGTTTGTTTCCGTCTTCTTTTGTATTTTAGGAACATGGATAGTTGTTTTTATTAAAAAAAATATGGTACCTTAATGAAAGATAAATCATAGAAGCGTTAATGCCAAACTTAATAAAATATTTTTCACATAGTTATGGAGATTAAAGCCGGAAAATCACTAATAATATAAGAGAAAATACGAAAATCATGCGGAAGAGTAAAGAATAATCGGCGCACGGACAAATTAAATCGGCCCACTTCTGTATCCATAGAATAGAAATGAGGAATCTAATCAGAGAATGTAAACATTGACTCCGACTTAGCGATTGGACAAACGTGAACGTATTAGCAGAAATTGGATCTGGAATAATATCCTATTTATTTACAATATTACTTTCAATACTTACTATTTTGTGGATAGGATAGGAATTTAATATATCGAAACCGAATTACTTGGTCTCTATTGATTTATCTAGAGTTACCGAAACGAAGCAAGTTGTCAACCGTACGAGGTTCCTCGAAGTAATACGAGATTTGTGGTCTTCCCTTCGAGGTACGACGACACTATTAGCCAACGAGATTTTGATATAAAGAAATTTATAACGTGATTTTGCGTTGCAGGCAATATTAGTTCATACACATCAGTAAGTAATCCAAACCATTAAAAAATTATGGTTAGTCCACGAGATCTGTTTTCCTTTTAAAGGCCCCACATAATACCCATCGCGGCTGGCCAGCTGCGTCCCTATCAGCTAGCCAGCCGCGATGAGTAATATGTGGGGCCTTTGTGACATCACAGCACCAATATAACATAAATTTGCATTTGCATTGAGCCGACGAGGTTTGAAAGCTAAAATACAGGACTGTTATCTGCTTCTGTACGAGGACAATAATTCTATGGTTGGCGACTCTGAAACGAAGTTTTGTAGCGATACCTGCGCCTCTATTCGGGACCGTCTAAGGGATATTGTAGCGAATCGCGAGCAAGATTCTCATCCCACTCTTCCGCACGATGCGTAATGCGTAACAGCGGGACGCGAATCTCGCTCGCGAGTCGCTACAATATCACTTAGACGTTCCCGAATAGACGCCCTGGTTGCGAACAGATGACTCGGCGACCGGGTTTTTGGCAGTGAAAGTGTTAAGCCACTACCTGATTCATTCGTTGCAATTGTTCATCGTATTTATCTTCTCTCCCGAACTGCTGTGC
This sequence comes from Tortricodes alternella, assembly GCA_947859335.1. NCBI lineage: Eukaryota > Metazoa > Arthropoda > Insecta > Lepidoptera > Tortricidae > Tortricodes > Tortricodes alternella. The sequence continues at coordinate 8,969,796 of OX401979.1, read as the reverse complement.
CCAACAGGTCTCACAATGATCTCTTTAGTTATAAGTTGCATCGGTAACACAATGCAATGGAGAAAGTATTGCGTAAGTTCGAGTGAGACAACGATAGTATCCGACGTGTATCATTTTCCGCCGGGCACAATACAGTATTGTCCTCTTCGCTTCTATGTAGGTATTCACTAAGAAAGGGTTCCTCAATATTCAACCATTTAGGGGTGAAACTTTGTGTAGGGTAAAGGAAAGGAGTGGAGGTAAAGTTCAAAGTTTCTATGGATATTATGGGTAAAACTGTAAAGCCGTCAGTGACAACTTCAAAATTCTAATAAAGCAATATTAGATTCTGTACTGGACCTCTCTGTTCGTCATTGGCTTAAACTGTATTGCATTCAGTCGAAACGGATATTGTCATCCTTTTGTCATTTGTGAAGCTCAAAAACATAATGCTTTTTGAATCGACAGGTGCTATTCCAATTGTTACGATATCGTTACCGTCACTAACTGAAATTGTTTCTCTTCGTACTTCATTTAATTTTATTCTTAGAATTTCGCGCTTCTGTTTTTAACCGACTTATAAAAGGAAGAAGTTATCAGTGGTAGCATCGATAATTATCCTGAAGTGAACAATTATATTATTTGATGATGCAAATTGAGGTAGGTAAGTGTATCTTGTTTCAAGTTGCATAATTACTAAGATTCTTTAATTTCCGAACCAAGCGCTTTAACTCGTTTATGCCTTAGGTACCAATACATATATACACTTTGAAAAATAACTATATTCCCATATGTATTCTAATACTTGGAAAATAGAAAAATAGTCATTCATTTCATTGGATTAGCATAAAAATTTAGTTATTAACAAATAATTCAATTATATTAAAAAAGCGTGAAGTGTTTGGTATTACAATGTTACAATTATTTCATTGTTAGCTATTTATAAAATTAGAGTCATTATGAAAAAGTAAATTGCACCCCACGCTTTTTTACTATAATTGAATTATTTGTTAATAATTTAATTTTTATTCTAATCTTATCCCAACATGATTGGGCATAATTGATTGTTGGAATTTCTATTACTGTAACACAAGCTCTTCATAGTTAAAAATCATTTTCTACTTTTTAGTTCGGTTTCATATTAAAGCGTGTTTTTTAGTTTTTTAAACTATAATTTACACAAAGACTAAAAAACATGCTCTTCTAAGTAACGCACTAAAAAGTACACAAGACCCTCATCACTAACCTATTGGACTCGTCAAACCAAATAAAATGAGCCCAAACTCGAGAGGTTTACTATTAGTCATTGAAGAGTTCCACTATCCACCTCCTGGTTCCATGGTCAGATCAGCTCGTTGGTACCAAATTATTGTATTGTCATCCGAATTGCAAACCAAATGAGCCCAAACTCGAGGGGTATACTAGTAGTCACTAAAGAGTTCCACTATCCACCTCCTGGTTCTATGGTCAGATCAGCTCGATGGTACCAAATTATTGTATTGTCATCCGAATTGCAAACCAAATGAGTCCTAACTCGAGGGGCTTACTAGTAATCATTGAAGAGTTCCACTATCCACCTCCTGGCGCCATGGTCAGATCAGATTAGGACATAAGGGTAATGGTAAATTTTCGCCTATTTTCCTAAATAACTTCCAAATTATTTATTTAAAATTCTAAAAAAAATATAGTTAGGATTCTCACAGTGAGCTCTTCCATTTGATATATCATACAATATAGTTTGCAAAACTATTTTTGTAATTTGCCAATTTACCCCTCAAGAGTGGCCCCATTTTTAAAATCCGTTTATTTACGATGCGTCCGTGTTGCCGTCACCGACTTATATATGTGCGCTATGGGCGTACTTTGTGTGATGTGTAATATGTGTATCCGAGTCATGGATGTTCAGTATTTATATATGTAGGTATTGTAGGTATGTATTTATCTATATTAGTTTTCGTATTTTTCTCACGTACCCATAAGGACAGGAAACCGTAGTTTGGGACTAATTCAATATGTGTTAGTGTCCAAGATGTTATTATTATTATATTATTATAATTTATAAATCCAAACAATACAAAATATATTGTTTATTCACAGTAATACCAATACCCAACTCGTATGTGACACTTATTGGATAAAATGAAATATTGACCACTATTAGGTTTAATATCAACCAAACGAATTAAGCTTCCGTCTTCATCTGGAGTGAAAATGTTATTACTATTATTTTAATCTGGCTTTATACACGAATTTGTAAAAAAATACCGAAATTAACCCACATTAAATTTGAAAACGCCACGAATGATGCTCGCCAGATTACCGCCTGCGCTCGAGTTATAAAGTACAATGTAAACATTGTTGTTTATTTAACAAAGTTTTAGTTGAAAATGTTTATGTCTCGGGAACCGACTATCACGCATCAAACACTCTCACTTTTGTTCAATACCACATTAACAGTTCTAGGTAATGCTTTATTAGAAAAAGTGTTTTTGCGTGTTGTAACGATGGTCTTGGGCTTCAGTGTTTTTATAGAAGAAATGGAATGAATGCTGGCCTTATGCATTATTCAACTCCGAGGAATCCAATAAGTGTCACTGTGCCAACAGTGGTTGTTGAAAAAGGGCGGGCCCTTCGGGTCATCAAGGGGAAGTAAATTTGTTTCTAGTGGAACTACCGCCATTAACAAGGGACCATGTAGCGTACACCATTATATTTGACGCCTCTGCGAGCCCACAGGGTATTCGGTCGGCTTTAATTGTATCCATTCGATTGCTTTGTGTTTAGTGTCTGAAACAAGAAGTCTTATGTAGATATGTTGTAAGCAAGATGGTGTCACTTAGTCACCGAATAAATATCTCGTGTCTGAGTAGTAGACGGTGTGTACCCCAATCGAAAATGGGAATAAAGCCATTTAAAAAAATACCTACGAAGATATGCATGAAAGTTGTCTATCCTTATACTTTATCAGCTGTGGTGTGATTCGAATCACATGGCTGTAGTGTTGAATCAAATAAATCGGCATTACTCCCATCTAGTTTTCGTATAGATGACGTATTTATAATGTTACATAACCATAAAAAGCTAACTAATGCTATTAAATTATTGTATTTTCTCCTAATTTTATAGATTCGTGTAGTTTCCGTTCACTTATGTTTTAGATAGAAAGAAAGAAAGACACATGCAATTTTTATATAATAAACATGTTGTTTATTTTATTAACCCTATATTTTTGTAATAAATTAATCGGTCACCTCGAAACAAATATAGTGCAGAGTGGGACTTCTAGGAAATATATATATTTTAGTCCTTTGTTTTTTTTTAATGAAGGCCAGTTAACAATTCAATTAAATATCTCGCAAGCGCTTTTCATTAATCACATTTACCACTTTTCACTACAATCATATTTTTGTTTTTGTAATTAATATATTATAATTTATTGTTCATCCAAACTCAATCAAAACTTTATCTCCGCATTGCAAAAGGCTTGAATATTTAACTCATTCATAATTAAGATTATGTTCCGCGTATTTATAATCCCTTAGGATAAACCCATTTAGGGGAAGGAGGCTTGATAATATATTATTGCGTTTAAAAAGCCAAATCATGTTTCTTTAAATCCCACATAAATACCTAATAAAGTTTAGTGAGGATGACTGATCGGGCTCAATATCAAAATATTGAAAATATTTTAAACAAAGCTGCCATCTAGGATTAGAACGAAGAAACAAACATGTCACGCAGAGTCGACGAATATGATTTATCTTCTTTGCGGACGGATTGGTTTACTATGATATATAATGAAGAATCTACGAGATTAATATTTGATTTTTAGGCTGAAGAATAATAATATTGTAAAACATGTACCCCCAGACCGACTAAAAAGGTCACACACGCCCCGCGATGTGACTTTATATAGTGAATAAAAACTGTCAATGAAAATATGATCATAATAACAAGAACAATCAATCTAGAGCTTAGAGTATAAAATAATAATAGAGTAAACGTTGAAACCGTCAAGCCATGCCGCCCAAAACGTCAACTACAGGCCACACGGATTCTTACAAAACACATGCGCATGTTTCGCCTGTAAGGTTATGATACTAAATAATATTGGCAATTTAGTGTTTATTTGTGACAGCATTATTACAATCTTATTAATTTGGTCATACTGTCACTGGCTGACGTAAGGCGAAGAACCATATTTGAAATCGACGTACTAATAAAATACAGCCATTTTGTTTTATCATTAGGGCGCTGATGTTTGCGGGAGCAGCGTAGCATTACACACACATACACACATAGCATCACGCCCGAAATCCCTAATAGGGTGGGCAGAGCCACAAGACTACTTGTGGCCACGTTCGATTAATTAGTCTTAAGATGGTATGATGAACCGTATAGTGACAGGTGATCAGCCCATCGCCCATACAGATAGTCCACCATGTTGGAGAGGACCCCGTCCCTTAGTCGACTTTTACGACACAGGATGATAAGCATCTGCACGCTTTCTATGCTATTTCTTCACTCCCAGTGCAGCAGAGGAGCATATATATGCATTACAGTCGTAGGTTCAATTAATATACAGCGTATCTTTTACTCTATTCTATAATCTAAGATCTGGAGATATTGCCATAACTCGACAATAAGAGTAATAATGACCCGCAAAAAGAAAAGACAGCTGACTAGATGTTTATCCGATTTTTCTACGGGAACGGCATGTCTATTGGCAAACTGTGTGCTGAGTCTCACACGTCAAAGGTTCGCAGTGGAGCTTTGTGTGTTATCAGTGGGTCCGATAGCGTAGCATTGTGTTCTCGGGTATTGTACGTCAGTTCACGTTTCAACCGCGGCTGACGGAGACACTGAACACTTAGGACCTGTTACATGTCATCTTTGAGGAAACGTTTAGGTAGTGGATGACCTAGTTGCGTTTATAAAGACTTTATGTCTAACCGGAATAGTCTATAGTCTTTATAAGGTCAAATAAAGGAGAACTGAAATAGATTCAAACATCGAATTCTGTTTATGTAGGTAGTATATTATTTATTAGTATATTTTCAACCTTAGCTTCAAATATTATGCGCTTCATACTTCTTGATTGTAGGGGATTGTGTTTATCTTTCAAAATAATCCAGTTCGGATGAGTAAGCTGAAAATTACTTGCAATATTCCGCTACCCCCGGTTGCATGTAAATTGCGCATTTATCTAGATATTCACCACACAAGTTAGTAATTTGGGCAGACTTAGTGCCGCGAACACCCTCTTCAAAGCGGCTTGATGTGTGGAAAAGCGTGCTAATGTTGAGTTAACCAGATTTTTCCTCCGATAAATGCGACGCTTTAATAGTTTGACCAGCGTGTCTAGTCTAAGCAAACGGAAGAATTCAAAATATGTTGCAAACTTTAGGATCAAAGGTTGCTAACTGAAAATAATTACGCCTTAGGAATATTATTATTGGAAGTTTCGAGATAAAAGTAAGCAAACTTAGTCAAATTAAAACTTTCGTGAGACATTATGAATACTTGAAAAACACACGGCTTTACTCACGATTTATTGTCAGAAATAGTCCGTCATGTTTCGAACTCGAATGGAGTCCTTCTTCAGGGTTTGGGTACGGTCACGGTCAGAGCAACCCGCGCACTCACCCCGAAGAAGGACTCCATTCGAGTTCGAAACATGTCGGACTATTTCTGACAATAAATCGTGAGTAAAGCCGTGTGTTTTTCAAGTATTAAAAACTTGTTGCTTTGTTATTATAACCTACTAGAAGATTTGGTAGCGTTTAGTAAATTGACTTTAAAATCTTAGGGAGCTCGTAAGCGGGCTAGTTTTTCGGAAATTTATTGTTGCATTACGGGCTATCCTCAAAAGTTTACATTCAAACTTTTTGTCCCCATATATAGTGATGTAATATTATTATGCAGTCTTTTTGGGGATAGCCCGAATTGCAGCAATAAATTGCCAAAAAACTAGCCCGTCTACGAGCCCCTTTAGGCTGCACGTGTGCACGAGAATACGGCAGTTGTGGTAGTTGCTCCGAGCGCCAGCGCCGAGCGCCGGGCGCCGCGAGGCGTGCGGCGCGTATTGAATAGTGTCGATGCAGCGGCCTCCCGACAACTTCGCCACTATCTCTTTGGTTTCCCGACTCCGAGACAATTTAACTTGACAACGTAGACTCCGTAACAAAAGCCGCCTCGCTCTATTTAACGCTTAGCTCCACTCTGCTCGTGTGAGGACTTCAGATATTAAACGCTCTCCTACGATATTAAATGTTACATTATTTTCATTCCGCCACAAAGCCACGTTAATGCTTTATATTACTACCTACTTTTTTCATTCGAGCATTGCATTAAGAGCAGGTGAAACTGGGTCACGAAGGCCCATGCTTGTTTACTTGATGTCGCACAGGAATACAATTTTTCGTTTAGGGGTGAAGATTGCATTCCCTTTCAGAATTAGATTTGTTAAATCACGTGATTACGCAAACATTTGCCCAGAGTTAGGCGCCAAAGGAGTCCGAACTCCACGTCGAGCAAACATCCCCGGAATCTGGTACTCCCATTTGGAGACATCACTTTTCACGTTACCGTCCGTAGTGATGTATAGGAATATTTGCAAGCGTTCTTTGTGCGATGGGGAACGAGTGTAAACACGGTTGCGCGGCTCGGCGGCGTCGCCGTCGCGGCCGAGCGGGGGGCGTCGCGTCATTCGGGCGGCCGCCGCCGCGCGCTCCGCCCGCACGATGTCTGTGCGCGTAGACCACCGGGACAGATTCTCGAGGCATTCTTCGCGCGCTTCCGTAGATCTGGCCTTTCCTAGTAGCTCTGCGCGGGACCATTCGTTTCGCTCAGTGCATTCCGCCCGAGTGCCGCGGGCCGCCAGCGATGACCTGATGGTGCCGGTGCGCACGCTGCGCTCGGCGTCGTGCCGCGTGGCGCCGGGCGCGCCGCAGCGCCTGCGCCGGCACCACTCGTCGGCGGCGGAGTGCGAGCGCGCGCGCCGCTCGCGCCGCCACACGCTGGAGCTGCCCGCCAGCCGCGGGCCCTCGGTGCGCAGCCGCTCGCCGGAGCCGCCGCCGCTGCCGCCCGAGCCCGAGGTGCCCCCCGAGGACGCCGGCAAGGAGGCGCGCCGGCGGCGCGTGGTGGCCGCCGTCGCCGCGTCCTTCTTCGCGCTGGCGCTGGCGTCCGTGCTCGTGGTGGTGGTCACGCTGACCCACAGCTCGGTGCTGCGCGCTCACAACCAAACGGCCAAGTACTACACGTTCTCCGTGCCGCCGCACCATCCTCTCAGTGAGCCCCGTTCATGTTGCCCCACCGTCGCCCCTCCCGCTTCGCATGCGACTGTCTCCGACCCTGAGTGCCAGGGGCTGCGAACGTCAGCGCGGCGGCTCGTCTGCGTCGCGCCGCCAACACGAGCGGTACATATTGTGCAGTTCATACACGAACAAATAAACGGCATCAACAAATGCTAAGCGTTCGCCTCACTCTGGATACCACAACGGTATAGTGACCCTAATCCGTAATGCATTTGGAACGGGTTGAGGTTAAATTTCAAGCTCGCGAAAAGTTTCGGGATCAGCGTTTACAAAGGAGCGTGGATTAAAATCGGAGCGGCAACGCTCAGCCTTTGTCAAATTAAGCCTGTAACTGACTACACATGTAACGCACGTTCGCAACCCCACCTTCTGCATGATTAGTTAGTAGATGTCAAGTGTTTGTGATGGTAATTGTTAATTATAAGATTAACCGCTGATACAATGACACACGCATTGTATAGATTATTATTAATCGAGAGTCCGCGGGTCTGTGTCATTAATCTTTAGTTCTGGCGCCGCCCGTTCCGATACACCCTGCACACGTCGGTCACCACGAGACAGATCAATTTATTATTACATAATTACAAGAGTCATTTGGCCAAAATTGTGGCTAAATGCCTGAATATTTTCTGAGCTTTCAAATTAAATCAATTGGTTAAACTATCCGATCAAGAAATTTCAATGTGAAGAGTAGTAGTCTTACGTGCAATTTAGTGTTTGTCATAAGCAAAGTTACGTGGTACTTATAAGTATCCATTAAACAACTGAAAACAGTCCATCCCGCCTGAGGGCGGCGGATGTATCACTTTATGGATACTTGATTGAGTACACAAGTTGGGTTAATCATATCAAAATAAGGAGGAAAAGGTTGGTTGAAGTTAACAAAAAAGTTGGTCAAGTGCGAGTCGGACTCGCGCCCAAACGGTTCCCTACCTATCGTAGAAATAGAGTCGCGTTGATGTCACGGAAATTGGGTATAATTTTCAAAAATTAGACAATTGACGGGTGATTTTGAAGAGACAAGCTGACGTGTAGTTTTCCTTTAGTTTTCCTCAGATGCGTGTTTAACTCAGATGTAAGTGATCATTGTAACCTCGCAACAGCAACCTATAAGCGCCCCCACTCACTTCTTTAGCTCGTGAGATAATAAACAACTCGAATGCAATTGATCGCTTGAAACACTCTAATATTATTGTAAAAATCAGTCAATCAATTAAATCAAAACGCTTTTTGGCTATAAAAATATATATATCTTTCAAGTGTCTTAAGTTGGCTTAAGAGCTTTTTGGTTGATGAATGCAATGAAATGAAATCTTGATTTTGTGACGGATTCAGGTTAGTTTTGCAGTTATTATTGCTAGGTAGCTAAGGTAGCTAAACATACATTAAAACAATGAAAATAGAATACAAAATAACATACCTAAATATTCAACATCAACTAAATGATGCAAGTTAAAGAATGAGAAATAATTATAATGATGTTATTTTATCCTAACCCTAGCCTATCGTTTTTAATGCGTTGCTTCTAAACTATTGTTTCAGACTCCAACTTAGACAAAGCTTTCAGTTTGATTTTCAGTATAACGCTTCGTACAATCAGATTGGAACAGTTTGAACAATTCTAGCAGCATTCGGTATTTACCACTTACAAACTCGACGTCGCCACAATGCATTTATCTTTGGTCAGTTTAATGAAAGGGTTCGGAGCTATCAACTCATCGGAAAGAAACTAATATTCAGTTATCAGGTATTTACCTTTCTCGGTTGAACTATTTCAGTATTTTGTTTAACATCATACATCAGTCCGCAAAAATGTACTAGAACACCGTGTTTTTTGTTATTTTAAGGGAAATTTAATGGATATCATCAGTGACGCCATATGTTATATTCCTAATATTTCGATACTGCGAGACAATTATTTCTATCAGATACAGTTTTGTAAGGATAATTTCCATCAAACGGCCCGCATCGCATAGGATCGAAACGAATTTTACAATCTTTAAACGATATTAAATCGTGTACTGTACACAGTATTTAAACTCTATATTACCTAGCCGCGTGTCGCAGCAAACTTTCAGCTACGATCGCGTGTCGCAGAAGACGCCCGCGGTCAAGCTTCTGTGCACGACTAGGTAATATAGACTTTAAATACCGTGCACATGATTTAATATCGTTTAAAGATTGTAAAATCTGTTCCGATCCGGTGCGATGCGGGCCGTTTGATGGAAATAATGCAACGGTTAGTAGAATCTCGCCAAATACCTTTATGATCATGCTGCCTAAAAATCAAACCGTCTACGTGAAATTTAGACTTAAGCTTATATTGACTAAGAAGCAAAATGCCTACCAGGCAATATGACTATGCAGCACTTGAACTTCATTGTATATTGACTAAGAAGTAAAATGCCTACCAGGCAATATGACTATGCAGCACTTGAACTTCATTGTATATTGACTAAGAAGTAAAATGCCTACCAACCAATATGACTATGCAGCACTTGAACTTCATTGTATATTGACTAAGAAGCAACATGCCTACCCAACTAGCCAAACTGCATTGTAGCGGACGTATATACGCCGATGATGATGATCGCGCTCGAGGCACTGTTGAGTAATTATCAAAATTCATAATTTCTAAGCGCGTGAAATTCGGTGAGAATTATTCCCTCGGGAACTTTAAAATTATCCGGGATAAAAAGTAGCCTTTTGCACGCGCCGCACGAGCTCTCCAACATGCTGCAGATCCTCGACCAAAGCAGGCGCTGCCACCTTCGAGGACCTCAACATAAACATGTTCAACTCTAACTTTAGACGATTTGCTACTTAGGTATTATTGCAATTTAGACATTGTGATTCGCAAACATTTTGATCTTTAGACAGTTTGCTGCTTAGGTATTATTGCAATTTAGGCATTTTGCTTGGCAAACGTTTTGATCTTTAGACGATTTATTACTAAGGTATTTTGCCACATAGAGATTCTTTTTAGTCATTTTGCTTCGTAGACGAATTGCAAATTAGACATTCTGTCTGATCAAGAACGGCCAAATATTACTTGTTCCATAATTTTTAAGTTGCTTGTGTTGTGACCGCTAGCGCGGCGTGACAGTTAATTCGGGCTCGATTCCTCCTCGATCAGGAGCTAATTCCGGCTCTGCGGTCGATCCCTCGCATCCAAGGGATGCCTATTGATCCTTTATATCTTATCCCAAGGCGTATTTTGACCATAATTAAGCTGCTTAAGAGCCGCAACTATTTTCTTAGATCTTAATACACCATCCTTGTTTGATACCTGCTAAATATTTTTTAAATAAAGAATGCTTAGCTAGTTTATATATTAATGGAACATGAAAAAAGTTTTTCTCATCCTTTAAATTTACTAAAATTCTATTTTTTTTTCTTTCTGTCAATTGATCAACAACATTCTTTTATGTTTCTTTGATCCTGATTACAAAATATTTTTTTACCTGATTATACTGACTATTTATTCACAATTAATCAACCACAGATCCATAAAGAGGTGATCACTTGTTACACCTACCATTATAAAAGTATAATTTATTTACTTATAAACCAAGTTTTGTTGTACTTAAACATGTACAATGGATGGATGGTATGCAAAATTTTATCTTAAACTTATTCTATATATATTATTATTTTTGTTCAAATTAATTATTGCACAATATACTTAGACAAACTTTTAGCACTCCAAAGGCACTTTTCGTAGTGAGTACAAAAGCTTTTTTTCTCGTTGACCTAATATTGAAATAGTTTTAAAGCAAAGAAAGAAACAGTTTGAAATTGCTTTTACGTTTTTAAAATGGCCGGTACCCACACACAATTTTATAAAGTGATACCCCAAAAATCTGACATGAATGCACTTGGGCCCAAATTAAAAAGGAGATAAACGGAGTTGATTACTTCCAGAAAAGTACCTTTACTAGCAATAATTACAAACGTTAAGGAAAACGCGATTCACAGCCAACTCACTTGTCGACTTCGAAAAATGGCGCTCGGTCCAGAAGCTAATTTTTTCATTGTGTTTTGTGTTAACCTCATTCTACGTTAGTTCTTTTGGTTTCACTTAGCAGTTGATAATAACTATATTAACTCTTCTACATAGCACATCGAGATATCCTTGGTTTAGCTAAATTGCTTCGGCTTTGCGTTTCCATAGTGATATTTAAACCTTAATTACGATCCCAAAAACCGGTAATGAATAATGGATCAAATCTTAAATTCACGTGAAGGAGTACTTTAATCTCCTCAAAGTAAGTGCGGAACATAAATATATAACAAATGTATATAATTCAATGACATATAGTTTTGTAGACCATTTTATAAAAAAAAAAAAAAAACTTTGACGATTTTAGCAACAACGACATGATCTCTGTAACAACCACTTCGGATTTTGTTGTTCAATCTAGTGGTGTGACGTTAAGATCAGTTCAAAAGATTGTCAACCGAAAATAATAGTAGTTTATGCAACGGTTGCATAATGATAGGCCTTAAAACACTAGTGCGGTTTTATGAAACGAGCTTTAAGCGAGTTTCATAATAAGATCGCACGTGTGTTTTAAGGCCAAATTATGCAAAGTTGCATACATAACTTTATCTCCACACATATTATAAATCCTCCATCCATGATGGGTTCAGAAACAATACAAATAACAATGGTTTCTGGCAACAAGTTATTTGTTGCAATCGTGGCTGCATATTTCCGATATCCGGCGCATTTTCACATCACACACACTCCGAGAAGACTACTTACTATTCATATTTTCAACTAAAATGTAAATTACAAACAACTTTTTCTATTCAATTCAACAACAATTCTACTTTCGTTCAGCAAAACACCAACATGGCGGCGCGACCATTTTTTTTTTTTAAATCATAGACAAACGGATGAAGTCTCTATTCTCACGTCACTCGAGATCAAATATTGTGCAGTTTATATTAAAAAAACATACTGAATTGACGTTTCGTATCAATAACTGTTTTAATATCTATGGATACTAGAATAGAGACCCACTTGAGTTTTGACAGCTGTTCCAAATTTAATCTCATTTCTTTACTAAAAACGATAAAGAAGTCATGTTATTTCTTTATCGCAGCACTGGTTTTTCCTAATTGGTTGTCAAAATGGTGGTCATTTCCTACGGTTTTTGATTAACCAATGGAGGTTTTATGATATGGGTGTAGATAAAATACTTATTTCACCTTCTTCAAATGAGATAATCTCTAAACAAAACAAGTAAAGCGTCGTAAAACGTTAAAAGCAATCTGGGAAATTTCTAAAATGAGATTAATAGTATAATCTTTCTTCCTGTATGGCTGGCCGTAGTCGGCTAAAAATTAGCTAATAATAGGAATAGAAGATAATAGGAATACGTTTTAAATTAGAAGTATAAATATTCTGTAACTTCTGAATAATGATTGAAATGTTCTATATATTCTTATTTTTATTTGTATGTATATAATAGTATAGTTATTGAATATGTCTATAAAGCTATCGCGAACTAGTCATTCATATATAAAGGCAAACGCAAATGAATAAATCTATATATATAAAAATGAATTGCTGTTCGTTAGTCTCACTAAAACTCGAGAACGGCTGAACGGATTTATCTTATCTTAGTCTTGAAATGTTCGTGGAGGTCTAGGGAAGGTTTAAAAGTACATAGGTTACTTAAATTATTATTCTTCGCAGACGAAGTCGCGGGCACCAGCTAGTTAAGACATAAAATGATGATGCGAAGTTATACTATGGGCAATTATAACCGCTCATGTTCGATAAAACGATAACACGGTCGAGTAGGTGGCTCTGCTTCATAAATACCGGCCGATAATAGAGCACGCGTGACTAGGTTACAATAAACTTGTTCCTCCGCGTCCACCGTCATAAACAAATCGACAAAATTATCTTTGCCGTCTAAAAACTACGCAATCCACCAAATTACAAACACTCAGTACAAATTCCCGACGGAGATATTTTTGTTAGCGAACATCGACAGACGCGGATGTGGTTGGCGTTATTATTTACGTACCCTATAAACACATACACTGACGCAAGACAATTTTACAGCGGTCATGCAAATGGGGTTAAAACATAGCTAAAGCATTGCGGCCATATACTCATAGACAGCCAGTAAGGCTAGTGAATGTTAAACGATTCTTAAGATTTGCACAGTTAGATACTAGTAAGTATTCATTCAGTCTAAATTATACTCCTCTCCTGCACTGGGACTTGGGAGTGAAGAAATAGCATAGAATGCGTGCAGATCCTTATCATCCTGGCATGTCGTAAAAGTCGACTAAGGGACGGGTCGTCTTCAACATGGTGGAATTAATCGAACGTGGCCACAAGTAGTCTTGTGGCTCTGCCCACCCCATTAGGGATTTCGGGCGTGATTCTATGTATGTATGTATGTATGTCTAAATCGATATTACTTATCGGAATCGACTCCAAAGATCGACACGCAGCTTATCGCGTAAGTTAGTTCGAATTTAGAATTATACCATGCGCGTATTTTATGTTTTAGTACCAAGAGTGTGTACAAGATGCAAATCTCACACGAATATACAAGCAAAGTCCACAAATAAATACCCTGCTACGTGAAAGCCAGTTTAGTGGTAGAGTCAAACAGTAATCCTCACTAGATGATTACTGTTCGAATGGGCCGGCTCGACCGGGGTAGTACCACACTCTCACAGAATAAAGTAATAGCCTGCTATTGCGTTTCGTACGGTGAGTGACGGGATCCGGAGGCCTATTGCCTCATCCCCATCCCATCCCCATTCCCCACCCTCCCTAGACTGGCAACGCATTGGCAGCACCTCTGGTGTTGCAGATGTCCATAGGCGGTGGTGACCCCTTTCCATCGGGTGGGCCGTCTGCCTGTTTGTCAGCCTACTCCTTTCTCTAAGGGCCGGCAACGCATCCGTGATTCGCCTGGTGTTGCCGGTGTCCATGGGCGGCGGTGATTGCTTACCATCAGGTAACCCGCCTGCTCGTTTGCCCCCCTCTTAATATAAAAAAACCCTGGGGCCCATTGCAAAACTACTTATAACTTGTATATATAAGCGGAAGTCTCTTTCTATTAAAAGAAGTTGAAAAGAGGCTTCCGCTTGTATTACAAATTACAAGTATTTATGCAATGGGCCCCTGATTATGACAAATCGTCATATCAGTGTAATAAGTGCGTTCAAATAACCGGTTTCGAAGGACAGGCCGGAGCTTATATCATTATTTTAATTTCAGACCTCATTTTAGTTCACCAAATTATAAAGTATCTTTAGTAACGGCGATACGAAAGGGTCTGCAAAGACCCTTAACCGTTTTTTCCCAGACATTCAATGAAAACGGATATATTTATTTAATACCAGATTCAAGTAAGAGTGCACAATTAAATTGAAATGTTAATATAATGACTTACAATGTTACAAATATTTGTTTTATCAATAGGTATATAGCTTTATTAGTCAACGACACAGAATGCGTCAGCAGACAGGCAGTGATCAGTCATATGAAATAACCAGCTAATATTACCTAAGGTTAGAAACACCGTCAGTTTCCTATGGAGACTCCAATAATAACTGGAGTGGCCGGTACTTTGACTGCAACGATTTATGAGGATTCCGGTCGGAGCGCGCGTCATGCGTCGTTGGCAAAATGTCCAAAAACATTCCAAACATTTGCGGCGTGTGCTTACCTGAGATGTTGGTGCATATTTAGAATTTAACAGTTCGTGCCGTGTAGTTGAAACTTTATCTTTACATACATTGTTCTAAAATCAAACCGCCACCATTACACATGTGACGAAAGTTTCGCGGTATTAGATAGGCATGTATGTTACGTTCAATTGTTCCATCACTAGAACAAACTCTAAGGTTATTTCTGCATACCATGCGTGATGCCGTATGTATGTACGGTAATCTGTAGTATTAATATTTACGTCTGGCTATTTTGGGTTTTTAACTGTCTTACTAGGCCTGATTTAATATATTTCATTCACTCTTTGAGCGAAGAAGCTTGGGTTTTATAAAAGCCAAGGTTTTAGTAAATATCTGATCAAATTTAAGTTAATTAGAAAAAGTTTTGGCATCCCCGAATAACATTTGATTTTATGGATCTTTATTAAACCAAACTTTAGACCTAGAGTATGTCTCATTGTTCAACCTGCTTTTATGTTAGTAGAAGGTTTCGGCTGCTCAGAAATTTGCGAATTTATTTATCCTCTAAATGTCGACTTTATACCGCATCTTTCTTTATTCATACTCAAATTGCTCAACCGAATATGGATAGGATTACCTAGATTCCGAAGTTTTCGACTACCTAATGTTATTTGAAAGAATATTGAAAGTTTTCGCCATCTTCTTCGATGTTAAAAAGCTATTCGGGATACTTTATCACTATTCAATGGTTAAAAATAAATTTTGATCTGGTCTCAAGAAAAGTTTGTACATATTTTTATAAAATAACTTCACAAAATTTACACGAGGAGTTTTGTCTAGGATGCCAGGTTTTGACCAGAACCTGTATTCGAAATTGCCTAAACGATATCGCAAATTATTTCGCTACGATATGGTAGCTCTTATTAACTTTACAGCAGAGGCGACTGCATTGTAAAACATAGCTATATCCCATGTCGCAAGAAACCAAGCAACTCCTTCAATTTACGCAGTTGGTCATCAGTGTTTTTTATACCGATCATACTATTAATAGCCTAAGTTTCATCACTTATATAAGTGATGAAACTTAGGCTATTAATAGTAAGCTTAAAGCTTGAATTAAACAGCATCGCCAAACGTTATATGTATACGACCAATGGTCCATAACTATTAATACATATGTATATGAATTTATCGTAGAGGTATCAACAAGAATGTTACAAAAGAATGGTTTTCAAAGAATGGCGTCTCGAATATTCCCGCCGCCTGCTTACATAATACTTTGGAGATGAGCGGTTTCCCTTTTTTTGGTCTCTTTATGAAATACGAAGGCAAAGGACGAACTGGATTAAAATATCTACCCAATCGTACAGCCGTAGGGCTCTGAGATTAATTTTCCTCTTAAGTCGCTATGTTAAGAACTTCCAATTCATCTTTTAACCAATGGATTTAGCTATCAATACGCTAGCCACGGATACTACTTTCACATGCTGATTGAAGTTTCCAAATTAGAATCAAAAGGTATTAAGGATGACAGTGTTTTCCTTTCATAAGTTTCCTTTCATCTTATTTTTTTTTTTATCTGTAATTAATATATATCACGAAATTTTAATTGAATAGTGTCGTCTTGTGTAATTTATCTTGTAATTTGTATTTTCTAAACTAACACTTAATTTCTAAGTATAGTCATGTATTACTAACAATTATATGGACTTAGTCCGAAATAAATCATTATATTATTATTATTATTATTATTATTATAAGTGTTATCGTGTTTAGACTATTATAGAACTTGAAATTTACCATAGTGGCGAAATAGTTTTACTTAAATCAGAGTCGAAACCGATAAACAAGAGAGATATATTGCAGGTGTATTACAACTTTAGTTTCTATTGACCGAAACTGAGAAGAGCTTAAGAAAATCAGTAAAAACTTGAGTACTTACAAGGAAGTGATTAGTAGAATAGGTAAATCGTTAATTCTTCACATGACTGCCTTAGAATAACAACTCTTTGGCGGAGAACACGAGGGTCCAGGTTTATAACGCGTAGGAAAAGTAATATGATGTTATAGCGGTTTTAAATGACGCTCATTTAAAACCTAGTCCCACTATCCATTACGACTAGCGGAGCAGAGAAAGGTCGTAGGCTATTTGGATTTAACGACGCTGTAATGGAGAAAGCCCACTGAACTTCAACGTAAACCTACCTACGTGTAGGGTAGCCAATAAATGCGACTTCTTGGCTAAAAACCAAGACGTATCACCATCCTCTTGAGTTCCAGTCATGCCTTTGTTTTCCTTTTTTATATTGTTTCTTTTTTCTCTGAGAACGCGTTTTATTGTTCACTCTTCTCCACAACCTGGACTGTTTTCGGTCTAGTTTTATACTGCTAGCCTCATTGCAGGCGCATTAGTGGCCACCGAGCCACTAAGGCAAGAGTACTCGAAAAAACACGCAGAATATGGAACTTTTTTAATTTCACGCTTGATTCGAAGCTCCCTCGCTGTAAGATGGCTGCATGCCGCGAGCTCGCGTTTCCACGAAGCTGCCGTTTCAATGATGGATTATAAACACGGAAAAATGCGTTACTTCTTTCACGTGTTTTCTTGTACGTGGACAGCATATGTATTTGCATGTCCTTAAGACATGGCTACACGTGGAACTTTAAATTGTCATTGTCTATTTCTCTCGCAATTTTCGTGGAACAATGACTATTCTATTATATTGTGATGCATACGTTCAATGAACTTCTGTGTTTCCTATATCTTAAGGATTTTAAAACGACTGGTGGATATATTTTAGGGTTCCGTACCCAAAGGGCAAAAGGGGACCCTATTACTAAAGCTTCGCTGTCCGTCCGTCCGTCTGTCTGTCCGCCTGTCATCAGGCTGTATCTCATGAACCGTGATAGTTAAACAGTTGAAATTTTCACAGATGATGTATTTCTGTTGCCGCTATAACAGCAAATACTGAAAAACAGAATAACATGAATATTTAAGGGGGCTATAATACAAGAAACGTTTTTTTTGCCGTTTTTTTAAATAATGGTACGGAACACTTCGTGCGCGAGTCTGACTCGCACTTGGCCAGTTTTTTATTATACCCAGGTCGATCTTGCTTGATACCGGTGATACTCATAAATTCCACTCCGATATAACCTTCTCATGAAGTCACTGTCACATCAAAATGTTTATACAACTCACTGGCAAGTATAGCATTTATTTTTGTGTAAAAAGAGTAATAATAATGTCAAATGTATACAGTTTATTTCAAATTAGCTGAGATGGGCTGAGCCGCACATAATGGTGACGTTTTGAAAAAGTTACTTCGCTTGTCTGTATCGTATCGACTAAGGAAGAGGTGTATCGATAAAAAGATTAACGTAATTTAAATAAATGCAACTATGATTTTCAAAATAAATAACAAAATTCGAAATCATCAGATCAGTCATCAGTCGTCAGTCAGACATGTCATTTCAGCGGGCCTAACATGCAAGACACAAGGATAAATTAAACCGTCTCTAAGTGCGTCTCTCTCACACTAGTGCTGACGAAAGAGATAGTCATAGAGGTAAACGGGTTTAACTTATCATTGTGTCTTGCATGTTAGGGCCGGGGTGTCACAGGGATCAAGCAAGATCAACTGAGGTATGATATCCCATGAACGCCTTTATTTTGATTTATTTTCATACATCACAACAAACAAGTATAAGCTACCATCATCCACATTTACGTATAACCTTGGTTTTCTGGGATTATTCCTAGATTTATCGCTAATTAACTGTGACAATCATCGATCAAACATCGATCAGCGCTGCTTGTCATTTACGTGACGAACATTTACTATGCAGGAAAATTATGATGGATATGCATCCGCCTTGTTATAAACTCCGCTTAATAGATTGAGCTCACAAAGGCTTGGCACTTGCGGGGGACCTACATAAAAGTTATGACGTCAATCAATCGGTGTTTCCATAGTTATTATGTGTGTTATACTAGCTGGGAGTTGCCCCGCCCGTCACTATCAGTGTACATGTGCATTCACTTAGTACATGTTGATTGCACACCATCTTCATAATAGATGTCGTTGGTAAATTGAAAACACAAATTTGTGTTATTTTAGCGTATACTATGATAGTTTTGAAAGTGCAGTCTCATCAGTCCCTCAATGCCATGCTGTTTGCAAAACTGTTGAATTTCTAAGACATTAAGTTGACACTTGTTCTACATAATGTGCCCATGCTTAAGTCCTTATTGGTGCTACTTTTGGAAGTTAACCCAGCTCTTGACTACAGTACCATTACCATGAGTTTATGCAAACCGTTCTCGTTATCGAAATCTATCGGAAATACTGCGTGTTGCCGATACAAGTAAAAGGGACCGAGCGATAGCGTTTCGATAACGAGAACAGTTTGCGTAAACTCATGGTAATGGTACTGGGATCTCATTTTGTTGTAGTGGTAAAACTATCGGATGCATTAAGAACCGTTAGATTCAGTAAGAAATCTTTCAATGAGTTCACTTGGCGTAATTTACTCGTAAATCGTGTACCAAATACGGTTAAAATACGGGTGCACCGTCCAGGCGCCTCATTCGGGAACGCTAAGTGATTCTGTAGCGACTCGTAAGCCAGATCTCTCATCTCGCTCTTACGCATTTCGCGTCGTGCGGAAGAGTGGAATGAGAAATCTGACTTACGAGTCGCTACAGAATCACTTAGCGTTCCCGAATGAGGCGCCTGGGCGTACCCAGCCGAGATTACACAGAAAACCATTAAATTCCTTAACCAGCTCTATACCAAAAATGGTACCTGAAAACTTTTAAACAAAAATAGAACAGATTACAAAGGTACTATTTAGGTACTTACTATTTATTGGAATCATCCGAATCTAGATATCTTATGCCGACTTGATGCTCACAATTATGTCCACTTAAATCCATACTAATATTTAAGAAAGACTTTCCGTCTGCTAAATTTTCACGGCAAACCGCTGAACTGATTTGAATGAAATTTGGCAACGATCTACTTTGTTGCCTGAGGCAGGACAAAAGATAAAAATAATTCCCAAAAAGATTGCACAACTCCTGAGGTAAGAAGACGTCACTGTTAAAAAAATATGAAATCAATTAAAAGCTACAGGGAAATACACTGCTGAAGGATAAAAAAATTGCAATGGTCACAGAAAAAAAAGCGCATAGTTAGATATAATAATTAACTAACTATTACAAACTTATTAAAGAAAATCGATATATTAGTCGGGTACTTCCACGAGTAAGGGAGAATGTTGTTTTGGCTAACGTTTTTAAAAAGGCTTGGAGAATTTCTTTATCAATTATAAGATTTTTATTTACAAAATGAAGCTCATTCTGGAAAGTTTTGCTACCACCAAATAATAAATTAAAATGAAAAAATGTGAGTGAATGATTACCTACGCATACGTTATTTCCCCATTTATATGATCGAATGTAGTGAAATAGTAGTTTATGCAACGGTTGCATAATGATAGGGCTTAAAATACGGTTTTCATGAAACGAGCTTTAG
Source organism: Tortricodes alternella (assembly GCA_947859335.1). Taxonomy (NCBI): domain Eukaryota; kingdom Metazoa; phylum Arthropoda; class Insecta; order Lepidoptera; family Tortricidae; genus Tortricodes; species Tortricodes alternella. Next base: position 8,949,290 of record OX401979.1, on the reverse strand, counting down.
CGAGTTTCATAATAAGATCGCACGTGTGTTTTAAGGCCAAATTATGCAGAGTTGCATACATAACTTTATCTACACACATATTATAAATCCTCCATGATGTGTTCAGAAACAATATTTTCTGGCAACAAGTTATTTGTTGCAATCGTGGCTGCATATTTCCGATATCCGGCGCATTTTGGCTGCATATTTCCGATATCCGGCGCATTTTCACATCACACAGTCACTCCGAGAAGACTACTATTCATATTTTCAACTAAAATGTAAATTACAAACAACTTTTTCTATTCAATTCAACAACAATTCTGCTTTCGTTCAGCAAAAAACCAACATAATGGCGGCAATTCGATCCTCCGTCAAGACCATTTTTTTTTAAATCATAGACAAACGAATGAAGTCTCTATTCTCACGTCACTCGAGATGAAATGTCGTTCGGTTTATATTAAAAAAACATACTGAATTGATGATTCGTATCAATAACTGTTTAATATCTATGGATACTAGAATAGAGACCCACTTGAGTTTTGACAGCTGTTCTAAATTTAATCTCATTTCGATACTAAAATCGATACTGTAATAACATTGCAGCACTGGTTTTACCTAATTGGTTGTCACAATGGTGGTCATTTCCTACGGTTTTTGATTACACTATGGAGGTTTTATGATATGGGTGTAGATAAATGCTTTTTGTTAATCGCTCTTAGCAAGTGAATTAGACATGACAAGCCCGGGTTACGGCAACAAGTGGCCAGCCGGCGATCGAGCATGAGTAAACAGCAAGGTTACTCGCAGCAGTTATAATTAACTTCATTTTATTGCAAACGAGGCTACTAAACATCCTATAAAAATGCCGCGTTTACACATAATTCCAAATGTAAATGTTTTGCAAACACTCAAAGAATTTAGGCAATTCTTGGAAAGTGGTTTTTTGTGAGGTTTTCGGGTGATTGTAAATATAATGTTCATTAAGTACTCGTAAACGTCGAGTGTGATCAGTATATCTATATATAAAAGTTGTACAATTGTGACACATGAAAAGTTATACATACACACATAGCATCACGCCCGAAATCCCTAATGGGGTGGGCAGAGCCACAAGACTACTTGTGGCCACGTTCGATTAATTAGTCCTAAGATGGTATGTATGATGACAGGTTATCAGCCCATCGCCCATACAGATAGTCCACCATGTTAGAGAGGATCCGTCCCTTAGTCGACTTTACGACATGCCAAGATGATAAGCATCTGCACGCATTCTATGCTATTTCTTCACTCCCAGTGCAGCAGAGGAGTAGTAGTGGAAAGTTATAAACGTGAAATTATACTCGTAGCAAACGAAGTGCTTCACTCACCGTTTCCCAGGTATTTCTTTTGATCATGACTGCTCGAAGCAATACAAGAACATCCATTCTCTTTGTTTTTAGGGTTCCGTACCTCAAAAGAAAAAACGAAACCCTTATAGGATCACTCGTGTGTCTATCTGTCTGTCTGTCTGTCCGTCTGTCACAGCCAATTTGCTCCGGAACTACTGGACCGATTGAGTTGAAATTTGGTACACATATGTAAGTCGGTGACCACAACACGGACGCGTAATGCAAATAAATGAATTTTAACCATGGGGTCTACTTTTGGGGGGTAAAGAAGAAAATTTAAAAAAAAAGTTTAGCAAACTATATCTTGTGACATATCAAATGAAAGAACTTATTGTGAGGATTTCAAATATATATTTTTTATAATTTTTGAATAAATAGTTTGGAAGTTATTTAGGAAAATAAGCGAAAAATGACCATTCCCCCCCGTTTATTTCCGAAACCACTGGGCCTACAATTTTGAAAAAAATGCAGATAATAGTTTTTTACCTATATATTACTGGAAAACCTATAAGAAATCTATGGTATTTAAAATAACATAGGAAGTTTCATGTATGGAACGGAACCCTTTCCACGCGAGTTCAATTCGCATTTGTCCGGTTTTTTATGCAGTGTAACGGATTTACCCGTAAGCGTGCGTAGAAATGTATCTTTAAAATATAACGAATTTTCATGTGACTGACTTTTGTGCACGCATGAACTTGCCGTTAATTCGTTTTCCAGCCCCTATTTCAGCCTTTTTGCGGTTGGTCCTTTGAGGGTTGGGGTATGTCCTTCCCCAAGGCTCAAACTATTTCAATACCAATTTCATCAAAATCGATTTAGTGCTGTACAGCTGCGACAGACAGACAGACATAGTTACTTTCGCATTTATAATATTAGTATGGATTGATATAGTGTTTGTTTGTATGTTCCTCTTTCGCGTCAGAACGGAGCAATGGATTGATTTGTAATAATTTAACTAATTTTAAGCCGGAAAAACTTTTTGAAACTTTCGTCCGTTCCGCGTTGAAAACCGTCCTTTTTCAGAATACTTGTCCGTAATTGGCGTTGTACATACTGACAACACTGAAAAAAGTATGTTGTGGTATAGGCGGTATAGGTTATTGGTCTGTGGTACAGCCAATGATACATTTTTATGTGTCTATCAATGAAATTTATGTTGCTTCACTCTAATAAAATTGTCATTCACTGAAACATTCAACAGTCTATTTTGTCGTTTATGAAAACTAGCTGAATGAGAGTGCACGGATATATCGTAGGTAGGTATACAGCGAGGCCTCGCCGAGTGGCCGGGTATCCGCAACAAGTGGCCCCTTGAAGCGAGCAGCGATACGATGGACTATACCGGTAGTGCTCGAGTAATATTGCCGAAAATATTACCAGTCCCAACAGCCAAACTTCGACAGTGTCACCCAGAACCGTTAAGCTAAGAACCGGCCCGATAATCATACATACATACATACATAGCATCACGCCCGAAATCCCTAATGGGGTGGGCAGAGCCACAAGACTACTCTACTTGCGGCCACGTTCGATTAACTAGTCCTAAGATGGTAGTTATGATGAACTGTATGGTGTCAGGTGATCAGCCCATCGCCCATACAGATAGTCCACCATGTTGAGAGGACCCGTCCCTTAGTCGACTTTTACGACATGCCAGGATGATAAGCATCTGCACGCATTCTATACTATTTCTTCACTCCCAGTGCAGCAGAGGAGATATTCAAGGTATTCGTAATATTAGAACGCGCGTGTAACTTTTATAAAATCATTTTTGAACATTTTTCATTGACTAGTATTCTATCTGCTGCAATTATTTCTGCTAAAATAACATATCTTATATTGAGTATTTTAAGCTTTAAATCCAATCAACAAAACTTTAGTTTGGGTTTGGGTCAGGTACCTAAAGTCAAGTCTAATTTAATTATTAATTAATAAAGGTTTCTAGTTAATATTAAATATACCTCAGGATAATCTCTAGCCTTGCCTTTAATTGTTGATGACAAAAAGCAATACTATTGACCCAATAATAATACGATACGATTATCATCATCATCATCATCATCAGCCATAAAACATCCACTGCAGGACATAGGCCTCCCCCAAAAATGGGGGAAATTGCCATACTCGCCACGCTTGGCAGGCGGGTTGGCGACCGCAGTTGGTCGTGATAGTGCTCGAAGGACGCTGCTGCCCATCCTTCGGTTGGTCCCTCTGTCGCCTTTTACGACACCCACGGGAGGAGATGGGGATACGATTATACTTCGCATTAACTATGAAAACAATAATGAGAGCCACTTGCGTTACTTCTCATAAGGGACTCGTAAACGGACTAGTTTTCCGGCAATTTATTACTGCAATTCGGACTATCCTCAAAAGTTTACATTCAAACGTTTTGTACCCATTAGTGATGTAATATGACATGTAATCTTTTTGGGAAAGCCCAAATTGCAGCATTAAATTTACGAGCCCCTTTATGTTCAAGAAACGAAAGTACGAATACAAAATAGTTCACAACCAATGAAGACTAAAATCATAAAACGTTTTGCTCCAATTTCCTTTAATAAACTTCTTTACGTCACAAATTATTTTGGTACCGGGAACTCAATAAAGTCTCTCAATCTTAATTTAAATATTTCTTCATTTAAAGACGAAAACAGATACAAATAAAAATAATAACAGTAAAGTTCGCTTTCTCTCCTTGATAACATTGTTGGTACCTGTATAATATTAAATTTGGAAATTATCCTTAGTAACTATTTACAACGTAACTGAATTTTAGATTAGTATACTTACTCGGAAATATTTGGTAAAGACGAGAATTAAGAATTCTATCAAAAAAGTTATATTTAGAACTTACCTATCCTGAAAATTTTTGTTAGACACGGCGGCAGTTTTTTTTTGTTTATTGGGAATAATTTTGGAAGATAATCCATACAAAGGCAGGCCTGCGGAATGCTCCAGTTCTCCCTCCAGAAAATACAATTATGACCGTTTATCCGATTATAATCACATTTCCGTGCAGTTACCGCTCCCGAGACGGCCGGGTCTCCGATAATGATATTACATTGCATTATTTTGATTTACTTCGTGGAAAGAACTATTGGTGCTGTACATTATTAGTACTTGATTTTAAAAGTATTAGATATTATTAGTTTTATTTTTACGTCTTGAAGAAGTCTCGAGGGATTTGTTGGTTGTACTCAATTTTCTTTTTAAATTTGATTGAAGCAAGTCAGCCTTGCGATGGCATGCCTACGAAGTTAAAAGAACCAATTGAAATATGGAAAAATATGACCTTTTAAAAATGACAATACAGTTTGCATCCCAGCATCATTACTGCTATTGCCATATATTTATATATTTAATATCCTTCCTCCCTTTAAAAACAAGGGAATGATTCATAGCATTTAGGTATAATCATGAAAGAAATGACCCAGATAACAAAAATCCCTCACTAGCGTCTTTCTTTCGTTTGCGTTTCTTCTTTCGTGTTATTTTATATCTGTGGGATAATGTTGGTAATTATATAATTTACTTTGCTTATCTACTACTCTACTACTAGGCTACTCACAGATTTACGGCAAGGGAGAATTATTGTGAAAAGGTTGGGATGGCCCTAAGTCGCTTCCTTGATTGTGGTGTGTGTAGATCGGCAGGGCCTAAAAATATCGCCTCTGCTGAACTACACACACCACAAGGAAGTGATTTAGGGTCTTTCCCACCGCTTCACCCTAACTCGCCCATGCTGCAGGTGAGTGAGTGTTTTTAGACTAACATTGGGTCTAAGTTAAGGAATATAATTTCACTTGCCTTGCAAGAATCAGGGGCTGATTTTTGAGTCAAGAATGGTCGATATTTGCTTTCAAAAGTGATAAAACCGATGCTAGAAGACGGTATTTCTTATACGCAAGTGATAGAAAATTTAAATAGTTAGAAAAGGGTCTAACTTCCAACTCTCACATTCAAAAAATAAGGTTGCAATGATCATTTTCGTAGGTAACTTTCGTTGACTCGGAACTGAAAAATCGGTTCGCTTAGCATCGTTTACGAAGTCATTCAATTTAAAAAGCAATTTTAGTTATTGTATAAGGGTGCCATTCTCAACTAATTAATTACTCTCCGAACTACTCGGCCCCTCTCCGTCACTTACAGTGATGACACTTCGGAAGGTGACATGAGATGACATCTGCAGGCGGGGGGGGGGGGGGGGGGGGGACGCGGGGGCGACCAGGGTTTGTAAGTTTTACGTGTCATAAAGATTTTTATGATAAAATCAACCCCTTGTTTTATGACGCGGAGCATAGTTTTTGTATTTAATATGTTATATGTGACGTAAGTTTTTGTTACGTAACAAAATGTGTTTTCCTTTGTGATCACTTATTTAAGTAATACACGTAACTTAATTAAACTATATCGCGGACTAGCAAGAAACAATTCATTCGTTTGTTTCTTCGCTCGCATTGCTTTAGAAAATACTGACATTATAAGAGTTGGTTGGTTCAAGTGGAAGGAAACCTCTTTAGTAGAATAATTGCGCTGCGCATTTCAATTATAAGTCGCTTATATTCATGCGTGAAAAGTTTTGTAAATCATGGTGCAGTAGTAGAATTTTACATGTTTTTTGTCACGACACGTAAGACGGCCGTTCTTAAAAAAACAATTTTACCTAAAAGGTTTTGTATTACCTTTTGACTGGACTTCCAGCAATCTTAATAACGTCTGATCAGATTTCAAAGCTATTAGACTTACTGCCAAGAGTTTTTAAGCCAAGAAAAGTAAGCGAAAGCTTTGCGCTCTTGGAAAATGTTTGCTATTTTTATATTTTCCTTTTAAATCTTATTTTATACTAAAGCGTCTGCACGCTGCTAGATATAGAAGTTCATAAACGGATCTCCCTGAATTATGCGCACATTAGCCAATTAGTCTAATGGAGACGCGACACTCGTTCATTATCTCAAGGCATGTCACCCACACATTCAGTTTCGCAAAACTCAGCAAAATTATAAACCCCGAATTATGGATCTTATCCATAATTCGGGGGACTAAATTGACAGATGAAAGTGTTGCCAGCGGCCCTAACATGCATGCCACAAAGATAAATTAAACCCGTTAATCTCCATGACTATCTCTTTCGTCGGCACTAGTGTGAGAGAGACGCACTTCGAGATAAAACGGTCTATCTTGTCTTTGCGTCATGCATGTTAGGGCCGCTGGACTGGATGAAATTTAATAGTTATGTTGTTAATGTCGATGATTCAGTATCGAAGCAATCTACATGGTCTGCCTAGTATGAGTTGGCTTATTACGTTATAATTAAAATCGGAAAATTAATTCTATTTTCTCTGTTTTACTGTGTTTTTGTTTATAAAATAGGCTCTAAATAGCTCTTACTGTGCCGCAGAGTCTGTGTTCCTTTATATCGGTACGAACAGCTCTTTGAACTGACAATTTAGTCCCCCAAATTATAGAATCTATACTTCGTTTTATTTAGCATGAGAAAGATCTTGACAGAAGTTGTCTACGCATGTCATAGTCCCTAATTGTTTATAATCAGACGGCCTTCGATTAGGGACAAAGCCCCATGGGACCATTACCCAAAAACACTTGTGCTCGGCGGTTTCGGCTCGGCGGGCGCAAGCGCCGCCCTGTAAAATTAATTAATTTAATTATAACAATTATTTGGACTTTATCTTCGGTTATTTCTAAACCTATTTGGTGTGTGCGGACTAATTTGTGAACGAGATATAAATGCTGCCAACCTGCGTACTGCACCGATATCCAGATCAAGGTACGTGATTATTTCTTTTAGGTCTAGGATATGTGTAGACCATCGGGGCCTGCCACATCAACAGACAGACAGACCAGTGACTTATTAAGCACAAGCATATTTACAGTCCACTATTCTTTTGAGTTATTGAACAGAAGTAAGCGTAAAGCTTCTTATTGATCACGTTTTACGGTAGTATGACGGAATAAGTGGATATATATGTTTGATAGTTTACCATTTATTCCGAAATATTCCCGTAAAACGTGTTCAATAAGAGGCTTTAAGCTTACTTCCGTCAAGATCTTTCTCATGCTAAATAAAACGAAGTATAGTTTAGTCAAGAATTTTCACCGTAACTCAAAAACACAGTTTGTTTTATCAGATTTATTCCTTATTATACTTCGCTCGACGTTTTAATTATACCTGAAAACGTGTAAAATGAATTTTCATCGATAACACTTATCTAGGTAAACTTGAAAAGTCAAACATTATCTAAATACAAAACATCAAAACCGGTCAGTAGTTGGTTTCTCGGAAACGGCTCTGACCAGGCGCCTCATTCGGGAACGCTAAGTGATTCTGTAGCGACTCGTAAGCCAGATCTCTCATCTCGCTCTTACGCATTTCGCGTCGTGCGGAAGAGTGGAATGAGAAACCTGGCTTACGAGTCGCTACAGAATCACTTAGCGTTCCCGAATGAGGCACCAGATTTGATGTTTTATATATTTCAAGAATGGTTCTCGTCAAGTAATAGGATTTAATGGCATAAACTATTTACTATCAATTACTTCTTGTTCAAATTGTATAAAAGATTCTAAAGCTAAGAGAGCAGTTCTTTATGAAATTATACCTACATTCATACACTACAAATTCTACTGACTTATTTCGATAGCCCTGTCGCTCCTTACGTTTGGAGTGTGTAAAAGATTGCTCCGTAATATTCTACCGTGCTCATTTTTAAAAGGAAAAACGAAAGAATAGAAACGATAGGTATAAAAATGATATTTTCAGTCAAAGGCGCAATCTGTGGTACTTCTGGTTCTTATGAAATAATATTGAGATTATGCCTTTTATTATGTTTAAGTTCGCTAGTTTTTTTTCCTTTTACTGCAAAACACAGCTTTTAATGCAAAACATCGTAAAGCTTCAAAGGCCCAGTCAAATTACGGGCGCGCCACATTGTTTCTGTATTGTATTGGTGTTACGGGATAGACCGCGCCACGCGCGCATGTATGTGACCGAGCCTTATCTTGTGTTTACTTTATTATTTCCAAAGATTCTTTGTTTTAGTTTGTTTTCTTTATTATTATTGTTAATAGGCTTTCGCTTGACTACAGTGTCAACTGACGAAAAGTGTTGACGCGGCCGATTATAACTATTAGAATCCATTGTCTATACATTTCTTTGCAACTGCGATTAGCTTATAGTCTATCTTCCTGTCATACATACATACATAGCATCACGCCCCTAATCCCTAATGGGGTGGGCAGAGCCACAAGACTACTTGTGGCCACGTTCGATTAATTAGTCCTAATATGGTATGATGAACCGTATGGTGGTGACAGGTGATCAGCCCATCGCCCATACAGATAGTCCACCATGTTGGAGAGGAAGGGACGGGCCTTAGTCGACTTTTACGACATGCCAGGATGATAAGCATCTGCACGCATTCTATGCTATTTCTTCACTCCCAGTGCAGCAGAGGAGCTTCCTGTCATGCAGCGTACAAAGTGTCACAGCGTACAAATTGAATAATAGAAAGTGATTGTGGAAGCTGGCGTAATGGAGGGAGCATGTGGCGCGTAAATGGAGCTAGAAGAACTTAATTTTAATCAAATTGGCACGCACTATGTTGCAAAGCTGGCTATTAGGGGCGCCGTAAACGTGTATCACTTTGTTGACATCTTAGTGTAGTATTTCTTATTTACCTACCGTGCATTTATTTTAAGAGGATCGTGAACTAAAGGCAAAAATCACCCTTTTCATACAAAAAGCGATAAAGATTTACACCCCTTAAATGTTAACCAATTGTGACCAATTTTATCAAAAATTGGTTGTCAGCCAGAACAAAATCTAGGTCTAAACATTTCTTGAATTTTGATTAAAGATCAAGAAAGTCAAATAATATGGAAATTACTTTTGTATGAGAATACTGAAACCAAAATAAAACTGAATTTATTGATTTGTTGAGATTTTGTTCTGACTGACAACCCAACAAAAATTGATGAACATCGGTTAACATTTAAGGGGTGGAAATCGTTATCGCCTTTGTATGAAAAGCCGTAGGTTCACATTCCTCTTAATCCGTAGGTCGTGACATACAGTGAGTTTTCAAACCGGAAGTCTGAAGTTATTATCGGTTTTGATTAAACTTCGCGCATAGAGCAAAGTATCAAATCAACTTCCGATATCCATTTAATGGCTGACTACAAGGTTGCTTTGTGAATTCGTCGTTCAACTAAAGGACCTGCTTCGATCTAAGTTTATTTTGTTTTTTCGTCTCAATAAAGATAGAAGATTAATGTTTCCGGGACCAGAGCCTTTTATTTAATCGGACTCGTCAGAACCGTACCCGAAGTGCAATGTTCGTGCGAGTCGCCGACCGACATTTTCCCCGGCCACTTTTCAGCTATTTGAAAATAGCTGAGATTTTCCTCCTCTGTATCTTACAACACATCTGCTTACGTTATATATCGTGTGAATACCATCTCGGCCGTGGATTTTTCTACGCCGGTCTCATTTTTCATGGCGTCTCATCATGACTTTAAAGGTCTCCCTAAACTTAATTATACATCTAAAATCTTGTCGCTAGTAATTTAAGGGGACACGTCTTAAGCAATTTATAAACTTGTTGACAAATTTGAACGTATAGGCACTTTTACTCCAAAACTGCCGGCTAAGTGGTCAAGAATTTCTAAACAATTTACCCGGCTCAGAGTTTATGCTGCTGATAAAAAAACCGGCCAAGTGCGTGTCGGACTCGCGCTTGAAGGGTTCCGTACCATTACCTATAACTATAATCAAACAAAAGAACAAAAATCACGCTTGTTGTATGGGAGCCCACCTCAATTTTTTTTTTTTTAATTTTAATTATTTACTTTTGAAGTGAATATATATCTAAATATTCTGTGAATATTTCAAGCGTCTACCTGTTGCCGTTATCAATATCGAGCAAAAACGAGCAAAAAAATCACATTTGTTGTATGGAAGCCCCTTTAAATATATATTTTATTCTATTTTTTTAGTATTTTTTGTTATAGCGGCAACAGAAATACATCATCTGTGAAAATGTCAACTGTCTAACTATCACGGTTCATGAGATACAGCCTGGTGACAGACGGACCGACGGACAGGTGGACAGCGGAGCCTTAGTAATAGGGTTCCGTTTTTACCCTTTGGGTACGGAACCCTAAAACATGTGTTGTACACCTCTGTTCGTTTAACGGAAGCGTAGTTGGTATAAATCACTATAAAACTTTATCCTGGCGCCTCATTCGGGAAAACTAAGTGATTCTGTAGCGACTCGTAAGCCAGATCTCTCATCTCGCTCTTACGCATTTTGCGTCGTGCGGAAGAGTGGAATGAGAAATCTGGCTTACGAGTCGCTACAGAATCACTTAGCGTTCCCGAATAGAGGCGCTGCTCTGTTACTGTTTGTACTTTCGTTTACATTCCGAATCTGTGGTTTTAAATAAAGTCAAATAAACGTGCTGTACAAATTAGTAAACTACTTATTCAAAACGTATTTTGGGCACAATACACTCTATTTTCAATAAAGATTGATGTTTTAATAAATATATCAGACGGGCAACGTGAATAATTGCCCACTCTTTCATGAGCCTGCGAGTAAAATAAGCCTTAGGCTCACGAAACGCGAGTCGTGCGCGATGCGGTTCGAACGCGGTATGGTTCGAGGGCGAACCGGGCCTAAGGTCTGTTGGCCGAGAGTTGATAAATATTATGATATCGTTTCGAAATAGCGACTGTCGCTTAACTTGCGAACTGTATGACGGGCGTCACTTATCGCCGCGCGCACTGAGTTTCGTGGTACGAGGGACGCAGATGTTGTCATATGTAGTGTCGCGCCGGGCGGACGGCGGCGAAAAAAAAAAATTTGGTTTGTTCATATACCCAATCGCCATATTGCAAATTAATGTCTTGTATGTGCGCGTGAAATGTCACATAAAGTCAATAATCCTGCACTGGCTTCCGCCAAAGAAACAAAAAAGATTTTTAAATCTATGACACATTTAATACGCGTTGAGTATGGATGTGACGTGACTTGTGTCTTTCTATAATATGTGCTTCGAGTTAGTCGTTCGGGTGTTCGCGTGTTGCTTTCTGTTCATACAGTTAGGCTATTCAATAATTATATTCTATGAAAAAAATATAATTTTTCCCTTTAATTTTTAATTATCATCGGTCAAAATAATTAGCGGGCCGTTATTTGTAATGGGTTAAGAAGCCCTGACTTTTTACTTTTTTTATCAACGTATTGATACTTATGTCGCTCAAATTTAATTTCTTGTAATTTAATCTTCTTCAAATTTAATTTCACGCACGAAGAGTCGATAGTTTAACATTTGCACGCTGAAATCCCTAAATGATGTAAAATTATTTAATAAATGCACTTTAATTACACACAAAAATTTATTAAATGTTAAATCTTTGAACAACTTTCTTGATACAAAGTTCAAACAATCATCAATAATATGAGCTTCATTCAATTCGGCTTGCATCCATCCATGGACTCATTGTTTCATAGAATGCGCTGCCAGTCAGAAAGTTTATTATTACCTACAGCAATACAACGAAGTTTTGTATCCCTGAAGCACGAATACCTGAATACTAAAACTATTCCTGCAATAAAGCGAACAGTGTTGAACTCCGCTCGTCATCTCCACAGTCGAAGTGTAGAACAAACCGCGTCTTGGTCGGGAGGATTTGTTTGGCGCTTGTTCGATTCTTGTTTCAATCTTTGTTCAAATAAACGAACGTACATCCAAATGAACTGAACACAAGAAGGGCGAACTTCGTGCGTTGATTTGAACTAACTGCTAACAGAGAATTGGGTACTGGGTCCCCTTTGTGGTATGATTCACATTCTTATATAGAAAGTTGTGAATAAAGTTACGCGAGTGTGGTGTTACAATGGCAGTAGGTCCGTGCCCTCGGGTCGAAGTAATGATATACCTATTTTATTTACGTCTGAAAAATGGTGACTTTGAGGGGGTGTTGGAATTACCTAACGGTTTAAAATTCACAGTATTCCATTAGAAGAACGATTTACCTATCAGCATCCGGCTGGTTATTTCTTGGCGGGAGAGAATAGGCCTGATGCCTGAAAAGCTCTATATTTTTTATTTTGTTAATTAAACAAAAAAATACGAAGATATAGTGCGTTGAAGTTCCGCGTGACGTCACGCCTAGGTACACTTTTTATCATTAAGGGACAGTGACATGAGCCCCCACTCCCGAACTTTGATGCGCGTTATCTTTGTCAATTTTGATTGATTTGATAAAGCAAAAAATTCTTGTTCAATACTTTTTGATAATCTTACTGACGGACTAATTAGTTTTTTTTTACACAGGCATCATCCTCATTAAGCAGTTTCCGGAATTAAACAAGTAAATTTTGTTTATAAAAAAAAAATAGGCTTTTAAATAAAGTAAGCAAGCATCTGTACTCATTTGAATCATTAACATCTAAATAAAATTAAAGGGTCTGGCTTTGACTTCAAAATTAATACAAATATCTAAGTTGAACATGCTAATTACGTAATGTCAAAGACTAAATTACAGTTTTAAGATTTTTGTATGTCTGTCCTGGCGCCTCATTCGGGAACGCTAAGTGATTCTGTAGCGACTCGTAAGCCATATCTCTCATCTAGCTCTTACGCATTTCCCGTCGTGCGGAAGAGTGGAATGAGAAATCTGGCTTACGAGTCGCTACAGAATCACTTAGCGTTCCCGAATGAGGCGCCTGTGTGACTGAATGTTTGTTCAAATAGGCTCCGAAATAGTTAAATACATTTAAACGACACTTTCAGGGCACCAAGAGTATTTTAACTTAGATAATAGCTTCTATTTTATTTTGAATAATCATCCCAGTCCAACGCGAAATAAGTTGCGGGCAGAGCTAGTTTTAAATAAAACTGCTGCCCAACTACTTCAGAGCTATTTCAGGAGCATTTGTAATACAAAAGATTTTATTAAAAGTTCCAATGTATACTTACTGTAAAGGTGGAAAATTTGTAAAGGTTTCTTCGTGAAGCCTGCGCCTTTATCCGGGAACGCTAAGTGATGTTCTAGCGACTCGCGAGCGAGATTTCTCATCCCACTCTTCCGCACCAGGCGTAATGCGTAAGAGTGAGATGCGAGTCTTCACTTAGACGTTCCCGAACAGACTCCCTGTTTTGTTGTTAGTCGTCAAGAGAGCGCAATTTCCGGAAACACTTCCTCTGCTTGCAACGCAATACTGTTGTTAATATACGAAAATGGATGGTTAGTGAAAGACGTCTCATATGTTGAACTAGCAGCCGGCCACGGCTTTTCCCAGGACATATCTCAAAAGACACGTTTTCGTTCGACTTAATCGACAAACTATATCATATTTCAGCGAAAATGCATGAAATGTTTATATACATTGTACCTATACATAAACCTTCCTCGTAAATTAGTCTATTTATTACTGAAAACCCTATCAAAATCACTATATGATATTTTCTGAGATAAGCCTTTACAGACCGACAACAGAAAAACACGGCGGGGATTTATAATATGTAGTGATAGTGAAATTGTTCTCTACAAAATGTAGACTCTACTCAACAAACATTTTGGACCACTCTATAATGTAAGGGTTTTCATGGACTATCTGCATATTATTCAGCCATAAGAAGTCTGCGTATCGATATTGTGTTTGCATAAGTTGCAGCAAGCAAACTTGTTTGCCGGTATCGAAGCATTGCCCGCAAAACAGCTGTTTGCGCTGCTTGATCCGGGTAATATCGTCGGCAGATCGTTTTTTTCACGATTTCCCAGATCCCAAACCATTCACGTTATTTAAATATTATGATACATCCAGAAATCCCGAACAAATAGCTCATAAATAAGCTTGAGTGTTGTTTACCGTCAACACCACTTGAAGTATGAGCTGGAGAAGTAGATTCGCTTTGAATCGACGCTCATGTTCGCAATAGTCGTAATTTCCAACTGTTGTTTAACTTGCTGTTGTTGTGTTGCGACAAATGAAAACTTACAATAAAAATCAAAATCCTTGGAAAACTATATTATGCCCCAATAGATAAAACAATCAAACTCCTCAAATAGGTTTTCCTAGTTCTGTTTAAGTCGCAAATCCTAGCAAGAGCCTCGAAGATAAATAGCTACTATGAAACTTACCTCACGGCGTGTCCCGATAGCACTTTACCGTGTCAATTTATTTCCTTCGAGAACTGACCCTAACTGCCGCGAAATAAAAGTTAATACAGAATTACGGTGTCAGCGTAAATCCGGGAGGCTGGATGGAAAGGCCAAAAAGGAATTGTGTGATTTATATCAGTAATTCTAATCACTGTTCGCCGTATTTGTAATGTATTATCAGGAGGGAAATATCGGCTCACATGAAGATGATAAAGTAGTTAATATAAGTTTAAAATGTAATGTACCGAAATAATTTTCAATATACTTATATATTAACTATCCACGAATTGATGAAAAGCAAAGTGAGATGTTTCCCTTTAGCCGATAAGTTCAGTAAATCGGCTGGCCTTATACGACTTTAACTTGCATGAAATGAAAAGGTGGCTGAGCCGCACCGTGTAAGTGATGTCCGTTGGCTGCGGTCAATTCGATAATGGTCACGAGTAATGCAAAAAATCCACTGAACATGATTTAGAAATGAGGATTTGCAAAGTACCTATGCTATAATATTCTGATATTATATTAGGATATCGTGCAAAAATCAACTGGCGCTAGATTTTCATGTGAACATTTAAATTCACTGACAACAATTCGCTTTTATAAGATCGTGATAAAACAAGCAATAAGAGATTGAATAAATCCCATACTTATTTTCAAATGTAGGAGTTCGGAATGTTTATTAATGAAACCTTAGCTAGGAGTAGTGATAGCGCTGAACAGTATCGCGTTGCATAGCGAAATAAAAAGGGGCAAAACAGGAAAGCCCGAGTTCTTTGAAGTTTGAATAAAAAATTCTGACACGTTTTAGGTACCAACCCTTTGTGGTACTTTGAAAAGGATTCATGAAAGTCTTTGCGTCTGTATAACAAATTTTGGTATCTTACCCTAATTTCGGTACTCTCCTCTAGTATTTTCATTCTGTAAAATTGAAACATAATTAGCAAAGTCATCTCAATAAGAAAGTGTAAGAGGCTCATAGAGCAAGTTAACGGGCACTTGCTACGAGGATCTCATTATTTTTACCTCCTTTCTCAGGTCAGGTCGATTTATATGTAAAAATATAGCATACGCATAAATACCTCTAGAACACGGCCTCACCTTACCACGCACATAAGCTTGAAGGGCTACTCTAAAGTTACCCCAAGTTCTATTCAAAACTTTGCTCTCGTTGTACGATGCTTACTGAAGCCTAGGACCTATTTGCTCGTCAAGGTGATAGATATCGACTGTGGAAATTTCAAATGTCGTAAGGGACATTTTGACATTTCGACAAAATGTCCCTTATTTCCGATGTCGTAAGGAACAATTTGACATTTACACTAAATGTCCGTTACGACATTTGAAATTTCCACAGTCGATATTTAGAAACCCTTAGCCCACGTGTTCAGCGTTGCTTGTCATATTATATATTAAGTAATATTTTAAGTAAACTTAAATTAAATTCTGCTATCAGACAAAGCCTTTAAAGCGACGTTTAATGTGATTATCATGCTGGCACCCTTAATAATTCTATTAATTATGTTGAAAATGCTTGCTTCAGTGGATTTCCATTATTAAACTGAAATTTGTATGACACTGCAAGATAAATTATAATGAATATATTAAAAAAGAAAACCGGACAAGTGCGAGTTGAGAGTGTTCCGTTCCGTACATGATTATTTGAAATTTCCTATGTTACTTTAAATACCATAGACTTTTTATAGGTTTTCCTCTAATCTATAGGTAAAGAACTAATTTCTGTATTTTTTTCAAAATTTTAGGCCCAGTAGTATCGGTATACATTTTCGCCTATTTTCCTAAATAACATCCAAACTATTTATCTTCAAATTCTAAAAATATATATATTTAAGATCATTTGATATGTAACACGTTATAGTTTGCAAATCTTTTTTTTATTACCTAAGTGTTTAAAATCCTTACGTTATGCATCCGTGTTGCGGTCACCAGTATGTACCCAATTTCAATTTAATCGCGCCAGTAGTTTCGGAGCAAATTGGCTGTGACAGACGGACAGACAGACAGACACACGAGTGATCCTATAAGGGTTCCGCTTTTTCCTTTTGAGGTATAAATGAACCCTAAAAATGTAATTACCCTGAATTTTCATTAAAACGAAATAACAAGTACATATAATTAAAGTGACCAACGAAATTGATATGCACGCATCCTTTTCATATTGGTTATTAAAAACCGCTATGTTTGCCTTCCCCTTATATGTATTCAAAAATCTATGGAAACTAAATGGTCAAAAGGTTAAAGCAAACATAATTGAAAGTCCTACCTCAGTGGTGCATTTGGACCGATGCCAAGATACGTAGCTGGATAATGCCTACACTTGAAACTGTTGACTAAGTTTTTACAGATTTTGCTCGAAGTTTCAAACTTAACCGAGTATATAATTAACTTGCTGGAATACAAAACACTTGTTATGTTAGTTTGAAACTTCTAAGAAAACCTTTGGAAGTATAGAATTAATTTTTCGATTGTTAGGGCTCATCACATAAATGATTTAGTTATTTATTTCTTTATAAAAAACTCCTGTGGACTTACAGCTCAACCAAAATGCCCAGCTAGATAAATTAAATTCACATTATAATATAAAAATTTAGAGGAATAATAAAACCTCTCATAGCAGCTATAAGTTGCAACCAATTGTCTGCGAACACATCAGCATCCTGGTTGTGTGATAGAAACTCATTCAGAGAGACAATCGCTCTTGTGGTAGGTGCATTGCTTCCCAGTAAAGTACGTGATCTACTCGGGATGGCAAAAATATTGCGTACGCGCCGGCCCCTGCGGCCCACCGCGCTTGCAAAACGGTCAGGCACGGATAGACCCAGTCTTTCTAAGACGGAGGGATTATCAATCTTATGGTGTAAGAGTAGGCAGTAGTGGAAAAGGAGCATAAGCCCACGTCTCAGTTTAAGAGTATCTCAGCCGACCATCCCAGAGACAAACAAAGATGGAAAAAGAAATGGGTAATACCCGTAATGCTGCTTGTAGGGGTATCGAGCTACGTTGCACTCTCTCAATCATTAAAGCGTACTTAGCTTCCCGGGGATCCCATACCAAAGCATTGTACTCACGCTTGGATCGGACTTACACATTGTACAACAACACAGCGACTTTGGGGTCTCGAAATTGTGACGCTGTCCTTATTATAAATCCCAACATTTTGTTGGCACTTTTACAGATGTTTGCTACATGACTGCGCCTATCCAGTCGTGTAGCTAACATAATTTAGTGCTAATTAAATGATTGTGTCACCAATATAAATTTTACTTAAAGTAATTTTATCTGGTTAGCATAGATATCTATCGTCCAGGCTAGGTGAGGTTAGGTTATTTTTATAACTATACTGAAAGTTTTACATGTCTAGGGTAAATCGAATAAGTGCATCATTGAAATCAATTCAAAACGTTTATTCAGCAATCAGCACCTGTGGGCTCTTTTACTTGACACACACACATGCATTACACACAACAAAAGGTAAAAATACGACCACCAAATCACAAAATGGTTACCAGCCAACGTTTAATTAGGTAAGGAAACATAGATAGGGTGAGTGTTTGGAAATGTTAGAACACTTGGAGAATGGCCGAGAAAATAAGTTTCCACGCTGGAACGGAAAACTCGGGCGAACGCCCGATGCTTGCTTGTTCCTATTTTATTGTACTATTCATAAAAGCTTACGAGCATGCCATTAGTAAAAAAATTTCACGTTTTGCTGTTACTTATTCATATTTCCATAACCGAATGCAATTTTTAATATAGACGAGAACAAATGGTATTCAGCGCGATAACTGCGACATCAGCTATTTATAAAGTTATGCTTAAAAATAATAAACAATTCCAGAAAACATAACATATACTCGCCTCTGGTTTTGTCATATTGGCTATTACGTTTACATACGTACTGAATAGTTTTTATTTAGAAAATAAAAGCATTACGCGTAAATATCTACCATACCATGCGTGCTTCAGAGTAAAATGCTTCAGAATAAAAGGCGCGTCTATCGTATTGAGTTTGTGATAACTAGTGGCTCCGTGAGCTGTAGCCCTCGCGACAAACTTAACTTTGCCGTTGGAAAGCTGATATCCCCATACATCAATATAGGTCGGGTCAGTTTACCAACACCGCGATAAGTTTGTAATTGCAAAATCCCCCATATCTCCGCCATTTTGAATAAATTCGAATAACTGAATCGGAATAAAATATTTACATAATTATCGAACCTACTCATAAAATTTCACGAGAATCGGGTGATAACTGCGACCGGTAGACGAGAACAAATGGACAGACGCCGGACATACGAAAGCATTTTTGCCCAAGCTGAAACAGAGACACTTCGCTCGCTCGGTCGACTAATTGTATCGTTTTGTAAAGAATGCAAACCTTATTTTTCCTCCTAATATTGTACTAAAATCTATTGTAAAGGAAAAATAAACATACCTAACACAGGGGTATAACTATGTCAATGCAACAAAAAAACATCCCAATATGACTAATCAACATCGCAAAGCCCAACAGTAAATTTTATATTTCCTTTTCACTCGTTTTTGATCCTTGTAATTTTATTTGTTTTCGGGTGATTAAGGCGGTTTTAAGGTGTGTCCACATCTGACGAACGCGCCTGTTTGCGGAAGGCTCGCTGACTGCGCGCGTGCATTACGTAGTACGAGCAGTTAGCGTGCCGCTCTTGCGCAAGCTACGGGCCGCGCGTGTACAGCGCTAGCTATGCGCCGCGCGTGAACAGCGCTATAGCGCGCGCGCGCGTTTGCTTCCTCCCGCCCGCCATAAGTGAACGCGCTTGAACTCAAGACGCGCGCTTTATGCGAGCCTTGCGCTAGTTGCGCTAAATAGACGAACAAACAGTTTCAATAAATACACGTGTGCAGCACGCGTGCTGTGCGCGAGCGACCATTAGGTAGACGGTGTATTTTCACAACCTATGCCCAATTTCGGAAAGAAAATAATAAAAGCACGGTTTTTTATGTTTGTTTGGTATTTTTGAATCTCTGTTGATTATGCGTTTTCTTAAATAATTTAATTTAAATGTTGTCCAGTTTATGATCTTATATTCTTTATCTACACCCATATCATAAAACCTCCATTGGTTAATCAACAACCGTATGAAATGACCACCATTTTGACAACCAATTAGGAAAAACCAGTGCTGCGATAAAGAAATAACATGACTTCTTTATCGTTTTTAGTAAAGAAATGAGATTAAATTTGGAACAGCTGTCAAAACTCAAGTAGGTCTCTATTCAAGTATCCATAGATATTAAAAAGTTATTGATACGAAACGTCAATTCAGTATGTTTTTTTTAATATAAACTGCACAATATTTGATCTCGAGTGACGTGAGAATAGAGACTTTATCCGTTTGTCTATGATTTTAAAAAAAATGGTCTTGACGGAAGATCGTATTTGCCGCCATGTTGACGTTTTGCTGAACGAAAGTAGAATTGTTGTTTAATTGAATAGAGAAAGTTGTTTGTAATTTACATTTTAGTTGAAAATATGAATAGTAAGTAGTCTTCTCGGAGTGTGTGTGATGTGAAAATGCGCCGGATATCGGAAATATGCAGCCACGATTGCAACAAATAACTTGTTGCCAGAAAATATTGTTTCTGAACAAATCATGGAGGATTTATAATATGTGTGTAGATAAAGTTATGTATGCAACTCTGCATAATTTGGCCTTAAAACACACGTGCGATCTTATTATGAAACTCGCCTGCGGCTCGTTTCATGAAAACCGCACTAGTGTTTTAAGGCCTATCATTATGCAACCGTTGCATAAACTACTATTACATTCGCGTTACAATATTTTAGTAAAAATCTATGTAGTCCCAAAATAGGATTATTTGAGCTAACGCATGGCTATAAGAGGACGATCCGCGTATTTAAAAATAAATTCAAAATTAAACATCTTATTCAAGCTAAACAGATAAACTTTCCCCTTAGAATTTTAAAATTAACGACCTTCGTAGGCTTAGTAAGGGTGGTCGCCCACGGCTTAATGCAGCGATGCATTCAATATCGCCGTCACTTTTATAAGTTTAAGAGTAAAAGTGACGACAATATGAAACGAGTGACTGCATCGCTGCAAAAAGTCATTGCGGGCGCCCGCCCGCCCTAAGAAGGACTACTGCTCAGCCAACAGGTGTAACATAAAATGTTTTGATAGCGTCTGTGCTAACACATAATACAACAGCATTTACAAGCTGAAGAAGAACATGAAGATATAAAAATGGTGCATAAAAGTCCAGGTACATTACCAGTGGGGTCGCGGCACCTATCGGAAAGAGTTTGGAGAGCGCGCGAAAAGACGTGGAAGGACGCGTAGTGCACTCACGGTTAACTGACCGTTTCTAATGCTACTGGACAGTTTAAGTACAGAAGTTAACTTGTACAGACCAGTAATGTAGTGAAGATGCCGATAAACACCGAAATAAAAATATTATTATTAAGACAGTATCTCTCATCACAGAAATTACAAGCTCTCCTTGATTAAATAGCGTATTAAAATCGTCAGATTATTGAATGCCTTCAAAAATGTGCTCTTTAACTTGAAGAACATTTTCATGCTTTTTTATAATGATGTTGTTTTTAACGGCTAACAGAAATTCGGTGATGAATTTACCGAAAAGTACAACGGAATAGCAAAATGCACCTGCGGCTTTTTAAAGAAAATTTAATCTGCAATTCTGTTGGCCCAGCACGGTCTGCAGCGTTCTAGTTCATTAACTGTCACTTATCGAGTGTGGCACGATTAGAATGGCTACAACCTTCGTAAGTGCGAGTGATAAATTACAGCGAACGCTGGACTTGACCCGTGTCGAACGTGGTATTGACGCGACCCATAAATCCTCGGCCGAGACAACATGGATTCTTCATAAGGATACATTTGCAACACCAGCACTCAACGCAAAGATCGGTCTATTCGATTAGTGGTCGATAACTCGCGCGACTTGATCCGTTAACCCTGGCTTCTTAACAAGTTTCAGGCAGCACTATCTGATAGGCGAAGTGTCAGCTCGTTACCAGGGTTTAAGGGCTATGGAAAACCGTTGACCATTGTTTTTTTATCGGCCAGCATTGCATATTCGTTGGTCGCATGAAACCGTTTAAGCTAAAAGCTTTTCCACCAAACCTATTTCGGGTAACGCTGTACCGTAAATGTGTTTAAGGCAAGAAAATCCGTATTTTCTATATAACACTGATACGAAAAGATATCGGAACGGCTTATCGTCTAAACTCAATTTTATGTATTGCATTATTGATAAAATCCATTTCCTTCCTATAAACCTTTTTCATGCATTGATAAATATCAAAAAGCAGGAACGAGCTGAGCATTTATCATTTTCGTTATGAAAAATGCCAGGAAAAAGGACACTTGATAATGAATTCAATATTCTCGTTAGAGTCAACCAATCAGAAGCGGAATTTTTTTTTTTTTTGGATGGTACCAAGTGCTTAATACTGAGTCTGGCCCATTCATTGCTGAATGGACTCTATCGAGAAATGGTTTTGTATCTTCGTTGACAAAGCTTTATTTTTCAGTTCTGAGTTTTACAGAATTTTACAGAATATATCAATTTATCACATATTTATCACGTTTTGGATTGCGAATTGTCATTTTCTTTGGTTTACTGTCATTAGGTACAAATGGAAAATCGTCCACGTGAAATAACCATTCTGAATTTGGGTCAAAGGTAATAGTATTCAAAGTGAATTTACTCAAAATGTAATTATTTTGAAAAGTATTTATAGCCAAATTTATTTTCGTTGTAAATTAATTTACGAATAATGGAGTTAAGTTAATAACGTTCAAGTGGACGATTTTCCATTAGTACCTAATGACAGTAAACCTTTTCTTTACATAAGATCGAGCGGGTCTTTTTGTGAGGAGGTAAAATTGTAATTATCCAGAATTAGTATTCTTTTAATCAGTACTCTTTTAAGTCAATTATTATTCTTTTGTCTGTGAAAAAGTAAGAAAATAGTGATATTCGTTTTGATGCACAGTTTTTTGTTGAAATTACATTTAAAAGAAAGCCATTTTCGTAAGCTAGTTGCTATCCAAATCTCTGACAATCCGACGGATAAATAAAAGGATTTCATTATCCCGCCCTCGGAAGTTTTGGCACCACAAAAGAGGTTTTATTTAATTTTTATTCATCGGATCACATAAAACGGAACCCACCATCCGTGAAATTGTGTTGTTATTACTAAATATCAAACCCATTTCGGCGTGGGAATAAATCCAAATTAAGATTATTATGGCAAATAGGAAATGCCATGACGGATATTCATTATTATAGTATAAGATCCCTGGTAAACATTGCAGTAACCTACAAATTTCACCGCCTACCCGCGGCTTCTGCAATCTCAGCGAAACGTTGTTAGTGTCAAGTTTCCAATTATTTTTATTCACCTGTCTGTGTATGTAGGATTTTGAAGTCATTAGTAAAACATCTAGCAGCGTGTAAGTTATAACACAAAATCAGTACACAAAAAAGGAATGGGAGGCTTGGATAAAACGCAAAAGAAAAGAAAACACTCTCTACTACCTATACATACTTGTATGATATAGTCGTGTAGTATAAAGATCTAATAACGAAAATGGAAATTGAGTTACTTATTCGTTACTTTTCTTGTTCAAACAATGTTAAAACCGGACTCTCCATCGCAAGTGCAACTGAAAGCTCGGATCCATTTGCCGAGCACACGTACGAGTACCTAGCCAAATCGTGACGATGAATTCAAATTATTATTTCAAGTAACCTTACAATATGGTGGTGCAGGAAAAACATTAGGTAAAAGATGAAAGAAAGGTATTTCCTGTTGTTAATAGGGTCACTCTCTATGTTAATTCAGTTAGAGGTGCTAAAATAGCAACCAAAGAATCTTTAATTTGATTAAGCGGCTCCTGTTGCGAGTTCTAATAACGTTATCCCGACACAACCAGCGGCGCCGCGTCTCGTCCGCTCATTTCACTTTATTTGTTTAGGACAAATTAATGTCGCTTAAGGGGGTGCCATAGCTTTGGCAACTGTTACGGTTGACGCCTCCCGCTCGTAATTGCCCCACGTGTAGTCACAATAAACACCTAATTACAATCCGCATCTGAAGCATAGGAAATGACTTGTTTACAATCCGCACCTGTAACCACATAAACGACTTGCGACACACACGTAAAATTGATTATTTATTTCTAAGAAATGGACTAGCATTATGATAACTTATGTTTTATTAAATGAATTTTACTAACAGTGTATTAATTTTCACGCGAGAATGCAATTAACATAACAGTACTGACAAATTAATTTGGGATATTACTCATTACTAACCAGCATTGTTATGTAGCATACCTGCCAAAATATTTAGTTAAATTAAATCATTAAGTCCCATTCCTTTAAGTGATGGTAAGTTTCGGTATGAGACTATATTTGAAAATACAAATAACGCAACCATTAACTAAACTTAGGTGTCCTACTCATAGACCCTCAGAACGTGTCCAGTGTAGACCCTAAGGCGTGCCCACCTAGCCCCCCGAAGTGTGGCTCCCAGCAAACTCCAGCCCCTCGCGCCACTCGTGTATGCAATGGTTAAGCCTATCGTCTGTTTGTTCGCAGTACGCCAGGAGAACGAGCGCATGATGCACGACGTCCTCCAGGCGGGAGTTTTAAATCGCACCCAGTCGTCGGGGGGATTGCGCTGACGCCGCGCTACTCGCCGCGGCCGCGGCTCGACCACGCGCGGCCCGCTGCTGCGCCGCCCGAAGACCCGCCGGAGCCCGACGCGGACTCAGATGACGACGAGCCTCATGCTAACGCCCTGGCCGGCCCTCTCAGCCCCTCAACAACCACCACTCTTATCGCTTCGGTGAGCCCAGCCCCGGGCCCCACGTGAGTCCCGAGCCCGAACACCGGTCTCTGCTTCGGCCTGCTCCAGACCCGCGTCTGTTCTAGTGAATGATTAAAACTCAAAAACTGCCAGTGACAACCAAATGCACCGAGCTGTGACACGTATGTGAACAGAGAGAATTATATGTTATTCGACATAGACATACTTGTTAGTTACTCGTTCGTGAATTGAAAGTGATGGAAGACGTAGGTAGATAATGTGAAATTGTGAATACATTAGTAATAAAAAAGAATGAAATGTTGTTTGTTGAATTGTATCAGGAATTCAGGATAAGATATAAAAGACAATGTCAATAATCTACGATAGTTTAAAACGCAGGATATCTAATTAATTATAAATTAAATAATTGTGAGCCGAAGAAAAAGATTTAATTTAAACCGATACAACACTGTTAAAATGAGAGAGTAAGAGAGAAAATAATATGCAAAGTAAAAGAAAACCCTTTAGGTACCTACTTACGCCCTATAGTTGACGATCGGTTAACTGAACAATTTTACCCTCGTCAAATGTTTTTAAATTTTGCTCCACGGTGTTGTTGGAACGGAGGTCTTGTTACGATATTGATTTTTAGAACAACGTAGTCTGGCATAGATTGTCTTTAAAAACGACCACAAGGCAAGGGTAAGTAGGTCAATGGGATCAATTATTATAATTATTATAAACTTTGCAACAAATTAAATATCTTTCTGGGGCTTTACTTACTTTAAATGATACCAAACGTAAACAGAATGATCCCTGGCAGTCACGCCAAAATATGTTAGAATAAATAAGGTACGACCACGCCCATATACATAAATAACGAGGATATTTACATACAATATTATATGCATAAAAATAAATGAACAACTATTATTGTTACCCTGTCGTTATTTAAGAGAAATGCTATACTAAATATGATAACATTGTTATTTTTAACTAACGATATAGCTGAAACCTGAACTTTTTTGTTACACCTCCAGCTATTTGTTCATATGCTCGCATTATGTTGTAATTGTTTTTATTTCTCGTGATTATTATCTTACTGGACCAACTGAATATTGCGGCTGTTATTGAATTCTATTTAATATCTATCTGAATATGAGATTTATAAAAAAAAACAGTAACAACGTTGACGGGGATTTGACGGGACTTAGCATAAATACTTTTCTAGTTGAGGCCATCCCCGGTTACATTCTACTTAGCTTGATCGCAGCGTCTCCCGTCCATACACTATGACCAGATGCTCCTACATAGCCATTTTATTTACAGATACTTGCTTGAGTTTTTAATATCCTTTGCCAAAGAAATTAACATCCTCAATATAAAAAACATATCTTTGTTATGACAAAGGGGTCGTAAAGGAAGATAAGAACGAAAGAAGAGGTTTAATTGCCTATAGGTGAAGAATTAAGATCATAGTGATTAGCTTATTAAAATGATCCAACGTCTCAAATTATGTTAAACTATTGAGTGGAACCTTAACCATTTTAAGGTAAAAAAACAAATTCCTGTTTACTGAGCGTTAATTAATAATGTATTGTATTAAGAGAGGACCTAAGTAATTAGTTCAATTACTTCGATACTCAGGCTGCCCTGTCTAGTCGGAACGAGCTTTCAATATTGCGCTTACGCTGTTAAATGTAAGAGCTTTTTGTAAAAAAATACTACGGTAGATGTTGTTAGATAATTAATTAATAATTATGCAACGACGATTTTCGTTCACAGTAAAGTGAAAACGGCGAAAAGTTACAGCTCTTTGTATGTAATCAATTGGTGTTATATAAATGGCAATTAAATTGTTTATTGAAGTACTGTTTCTACTTTGCTTATAATGTATCAAATGGCAATCGCATAGATGAATTAAAAATTCAATATGGAAGCCAGCGCCATTATTGAATGTTGTAGCGGAATCGACGAGCACGGTCGAGTGGTTCCATCGCAATAGTACGCAACTGAACTGCGCCCGCCGTGCGCCAACTTATTATGATCTGTTATGTCGCGATTGCGCCATTGTAGACAATCTCGGCTTACGAATCTGTCTATGCGGAATTCTTGTATTGGTTTGATTTTGGTTCAATTTTTTTTATTAAATATAGCGATCGGTGATACTATTTTATTTCAGCACACTTTCAGCATAGTATAAAGAGGGGGAAGTAAGTTATCTTCATACAAACGCACCGCGCGCTGCTTGTATGTGTGCGCTAAAGTATCTATGCGTCGCCGCACGCACACTTAAACAAATCTCGACCCGCTTAGTAAAGGGAAACGGGTCGAGATTTTGTTTAAGTGTGCGTGCGGCGATGCACAGATACTTTGGCGCACACATACAAGCCGCGTGCGGTGCGTTTGTATGAAGATAACCTACTTCCCTTCTCTTTATACTATGCTTTCAGCCTAAAATGCAATCAAAATGTTGTTCCGAGATTCTACATGTTTTTCGTATTTACATATCTTTTTTAGGAGAAAAAAAATCGTTTACAGTCAATGATGTAATTGATTTTGCCTCAATATTGGCATACCTCGTAGCCCTGGACGGGAAACCTAAAACTGTCAACGTTAATGAAAGTGAATCAATCATTCAATAATTACTTGCGGGCGTGGAATACACAGAAGAGCCCTTTACTGAGAACAGCAATTAAATTATCATTGCTAGTTTTATATTGCTCTTGTAGGAAATACCGTTATATAAATATGAGGAACATTATTTTACAAGTAGACAACAAGGTTAAGTACCCACACACCGACCGGTCCCTTATGGGAACGTCACGTTTCCAGTTATATTTCTTGAAATTATCGTAAATGTAGAATCGAAAAGAGCCATGTAGAATCTTCGAGTTCATGTCAGATTGTATTTTTTTTGGTTTTGGCAGTTGCAACTCGTCAAAACACGAGTGAATAATTAATGAAAATAGGTGAAAAAAATCTTTTTGAGTTTACCTTTAATTTTAAGAGGTGTTGCTATTTAAAATGATGTAACCCTAATAATCCTGGGCTGTTAATAAGTCATTTTTAATTAGATATAAGTCGCAAAGATACTGTAAAATAGCGTGGGCATGGTTAAAAATAGCTTTTAAAATTCGCAGTAAAGTGAAACGAAAAGGTTACAGAGCCTAAATACGCGAGAGGCCACGCTTCCACTGGGAGCTTCCTTACTTTATCGCCTCCTAAATCTTTGTAATGTAAGCATTATTATTAAAATCCCGTACAATATAAATCATTATAACCACTTATTGCAACTTAGTTTGTTATATATTTTGACGTTTGATGTTGAAGCGAACGCAATGTATGCTGCCTAGCTAAACCAGTCCATGGGTCCACTGAAAATCAGCGTCGTATTCCCCCAATAGGTGGTACGACACACAGCTGAATGGATACCATTTTCGCAGCAACATGTAACTTTTATTTAGATCCCAAATATTGTTAGATTTAAGTTCATGAAATGTAAAACATCTACATATTTAGCGAAATAAATTATTTTCTATTTCTATTTCTATTTCATGCCAAAGATCTTTTCTCTTATCGACATAAAATATTCATATAAAATCTGATCCGTAATCTTATAAACTAAGTTCAAATGTTTATCGATGAATAGAAGAATTATTTGATACTAGCCGTGTGCCCGCTGGGATTTCCTATCGGCAACATATTCATACAAACTTTAATCCCGTATTTAAGGCATGAACTTTCTTCTTTCTTAGTGCTGACTTTCGTGATATCTAAATGAAATTCTTGTGCAAAATTTCATGCTTCTAGACCCACCGGTGTAGGGTGTGCGTTGTCTTTCATTCAATGTTAGGAATTGTATGTGTTTTAGTCACATAAAACTCTAACTGCCCGGTAAGTAATACAAATGACTCCCATAGTGGTAAAATCCGTTTTTATACGCGGCAGGCGAGCATCGGCGAGTAAAGCACTTTGCGCGGTAAAGAGTCACATGAATTAACGCACAGACGATTACTACTCCTCTACTACTGAATTAAAGTACTCAGAACACATTCATTTGAGGCAGTGAATGCGTTAAGAATTTGAGTGTAAATAATTGTTAACTGCCGGGTTCAAGTCTTACAGTATCTTTGCGATGCATGCGGGCAGTCCCGCGCGATGGCAGTGTTACGATTAGATATACAGTAGCTATGTTAAATGTGAGAGCAAGTGTGTGTATAATATGTATTATTATATATGTAGTCCAAGTGCAGCTTGAACCCCTCCCATCCTCGTGTGATACAATAAGTTCGTGTTCAAAAGTTATAGAAACCAAAAGTTCGCCATCATAAGAAAACTGTGAATCCATTCTAATTATTTTCATACTATCGATCAATTCCAAATAATTATATTACACAGGACCTATTAATGTAATTAGTGTTAGAGGGAGAATACAAAGAATTTTATAGTTGTTTGTTGTAAATGTCAGTTTAAATTAATCTATTTTACAAAAAACAATGTTTAATAAAATATCTTTATAAATATTGTGTGTTTTCATTGCGCGTTTTATCAGTTGTACGCCTACGCGTAGGGTTTCTCTGTGAAGGCGGCGTGCAGGTGGATACAAAGGCTGTGCGGCAGGTACAGGTCGGGTGTAGTAAGGCGGGGGCTTTCAAAAGGTGGGCTCAGCATTCCTCGGGCGGCTCTCAACTATGCCGCGCGGGCTGCTGCCTCGACGACTCCGCTGGAACATGAACAATTTATGTTGAAACAACTTACCAGTAAATTAGTGTCCCATTGGTTAGGCGGAGGCATTTATCATGGAAACTACTGCCATAATTAATAGTTGCTTCGGCGCCCAGTGTATTACGCTTTGCAACTTGACTAACCACTTTTGTTTTCTCAGAGTATTGGGTGAATTTAATTCCAAGTGTGTGAAGCCCCTTGAACGTATACGTTTGTCCCTTTTTCACAAAGGCTTAGTGAAACAGACAGGTACGCCTTCACGGGGCTTCGCGTCCTGAATCTGAGCCGTCCTTATAACTCGCCTCAGTTTCTAATTAGCTCTAAATATAAATTCGACCTTTTTCTAAGAAAAGCTCGGAGAACCTGAACGTGAGCAGTAATCTTTAAAGCCGACCCATTGTGTAGGGATTTTAATAAAGAGGCTCAACCAAATATAATCTTTATTAAATTGTGTTTTAAGCGTGTAATTAACAAACAATTAATTGGCACCATTTCTGTTGTCACCGTACTTCAATACAACGCTAATTCAGCTCGATGTTATTAGAATGAAACAATATCAGATGACGTGTTATAATTGAGAGTGAGAAATTTGTTAAATATAAATAGGTACCTACAGTTTTTATTTAATAAAATTTTTGCCAAATGTTTCTTGTAGTGTAATGCACATGTTTATAGACATTTTTCATCTTTTGCAATAAAGAAACCAATCCAGTTTAGATTTTACAGTTTCAGAGGTTTGGGAGCGTTCAAGTATTACGTAACGAATTTGGGGGGCTGGGGGGGGGTCTGTGGTCATTCCTTTTTAGGGTTCCGTACCTTAAAAGGAAAAAAGGAACCCTTATAGGATCACTCGTGTGTCTGTCTGTCTGTCTGTCTGTCCGTCTGTCACAGCCAATTTACTCCGAAACTACTGGACCGATTGATTTGAAATTTGGTACACATATCTAAGTCTGTGACCGCAACACGAATGCGTAACGTAAACAAATTAATTTTAAACATGGGGGCCACTTTAGGGGGGTAAATTAGAAAATTAAAAATAAAAGTTACGCTAACTACATCATGTGACATATCAAATGAAAGCGTATTGTGAGGAACTAAAAATATGGTTTTTTTTGGAATTTTAAGATGGATGGTTTGGAAGTTATTTAGGAAAATAGGCGAAAGTTGACCATTCCCCCCCTTATCTCCGAAACTACCAGGCATAAAATTTTGAAAAAAATACTTTACCTATAGATTACAGGAAAACCTACGAGAAGTCTATGGTATTTAAAGTAACATAGGGAATTTCAGATAATCATGTATTGAACGGAACCCTCTCCACGCGGGTTTAACTCGCACTTACCCGGTTTTTTTTCAAATGGATATGATTTTTTTTAGGTTAAAATGGTCACTTGGCGGTTAAGTAACGTTTTACTAGGGGGGAGGGGGGGTACAGAAAAACGTTACGGTGCGTTACATGGGAGGAGGGGGGGTCAAAAATCTAACAATTGTGTAACGTAATACTTGAAGGCTCCCTTTCTCGATAATGATATATGTGATTCAGGGTAAAAGTTTAAATGCCCGCATAAGGTGTTACAGATACCTAACAGCGAATTTTGTTTGAGTTATTCGACACACATTTTATCCGACAATTATTAAATCAGCCCTTAAAAGAATACTTTACTAAAATGTTGATAAAATTTAGTCGTAAAGTGTTACAGAAGCTTTTTTCCATACTTGAATGCATTTACAGACAATAGGGACGGTGCCTGGGTAAAAAAATTGTAATTCTAATTAGTCCGTCAGTTAGATTATCAAAAATATTAAACACGTATTTTTTGCTTTATCAAATCAATCAAAATTGACAAAGATAATGCGCATCAAAGTTCGGGAGTGGGGGTTAATGACGTCACTTAACAGTGAAACGTGTACAAAGTCGTAACGTCACACGGAATTTCAACGCACTATATCTTGGTCATTTTTTGTTTAATTGACAAAATAAAAAATATCTGTTCAATATGTTTTTATAATATAAATGACGGACTAATTACATTTTTAAGGAAACTAGCCTATTTAAGCTGCAACGTAAACTCTTGACTTGGACGTAAACGTTTACACCTATCGACGTGTGATATCCAGGGTAGTGCACAGTCCACTGGGAGATCAGATCAGTTCCACTCCGCCGGCCACCATTGTCGCCCGCCAATGAGCCGAGCTGCCGTACCTTTATTACCCACTTTAGATCACCCGAATACGTCTGTTACCACTATTGTTCATAAATTACATCTCATATTTCGGAGTTAATGAGTATTAACTTGATAAAGAGAGTTAAGTTTGATGTTGTTGGAGTCAGTTGAGTGGTCGCGTTGCACATTGGTTTGATTGACTAGTATAATATCACATACTTATCGAATAGTTAGTGTAGGCGCTTTGAGGTCCCACAAATTAAGAAGGTCAACAAATGCAGATTAAATACTTTTTATTAACACAAAAAACACGTTTATTTAAATGGAAAGGTACAAATTTCTAATAGCGCTTAAGGCGACGTGCGTACTCGCGGCTTGCAATCGAGATCTGACGACCCGTCCCGCCCGCCCCGCACCCCGCTCTTCACCGCGTCGCTAACATCCTCCACCCCAGTGCTGCTTAGCAGCACTCATCAGCAATGGGAATTCGAGCAACGCGTGCGGCCGACCTTATTACACAGCGAGAGATTGACGACCCGTCCCGCCCGCCCCGCACCCCGCTCTTCACCGCGTCGCTAACAGTTAGCTTTGATTCTTATACGATACATTAGGTAAATCAGGACCGTTAGTATGAAAGCGTTTGTTTACGAATATTCTTTACAAAGGGCCCCGTTGTTTCCGTTCCCTAAAGGGTCCATTTTTTGTCAAACGCCCTTAACCCTGGTGGACCTCAGAACGAGATTAATACATTTCTAAAACCCGCAGAGGGCAGAAAGGACTGTATTTAAACGTCTGCGAACAAGATATCCGGGACTTTGGAGAGGCGGAGCAATTTAACTTTCTTTATTATCACATGCAAATAATATTGACATAAATTTGAATAATAATTAAGATTTATCTTCCTATGAACATGACGCTGAGATTATTCCTGCTTACATTCGTTAAGGTGTGTTATGTATACCTCCCTATTTTACATCGTTCATTAAATTATTTGAACCTTTCACTCCAAAATAATATTGTTTCGTTTATTCTTACTAATAAAGTCTAATTAATATCACCAAGCTTCTTTCGTACAAATCGATGCTCAATAATTCTTTGGGAGGATTTGATCTCAGTAATGTAAATCCGTAAATAATGATTGGTCAAAAGCGATAGATGATAACTTGTATTTAAATAGCTTCAGTACTTGCTTCTGTGTTTATGAAAGACCTGTTGTAAGAGAAAATAGGTAAATCATTTAAATATTAAATAATGTTATTCAGATGGGTCACCTTCACGCCTCGGTTCAAAACCAAAATGGTAAAAGTTACTTACTTATCTAAATTAACAACAAAGGACGAAAATGCAATCATTAAAACGATTGAATACCTATTTATTATGAATAACGTAAAACTAACAGATGCGAGACTAAATAATTCGAGACTAGACTTTCAAGAATATATTTGCCATAAGGTAATATCTAAGGTAAAAGGGTTAACTGAGATCTTTTCTAATACAAATGCTACAGGTCAGTCTTGTCCAAAAGAGCTTTAAAACCTGTAACAGGCGCCTACTTAAAACTATACAGAACAAGTTAAAAAAAACCAGGCTTGCAAATCTGTACAAAACAATGAGGCTCTCAGCTTTGCTCTATAAAAGCAACTCGCAGCAGAAAAATAAACAAATTCACCGCACGGCACGTGCATTGTGTTCTGCCCTTTATGACGGACCGGCGGACCGTAGTCTCACTGCTAATTGTGGTTCTTAAGTAACGGGTGGTTTTTGGGTGTACCGTAGTCAAAGCGCTCTGCGCCTCTATTCGGGAACGTTTAAGTAATACTGTAGCGACTTGCCAGTGAGATTGTCATCTCACTCTTCCGCACGATGCGTAATGCGTAAGAGCGAGATGCGAGTCTCGCTTGCAGGTCGCTGCAGTATCACTTAAACATTCCCGAATAGATCCCCGACGTCTATTATACGGGAACGTCTAAGCGATACTGCAGCGACCCGCGAGCGAGACTCGCATCTCGGTCTTACGCATTACGCGTCGTGCGGAAGAGTGGGATGAGAAATCTCGCTCGCGTGTCGCTACAACATCACTTAGCGTTCCCGAATAGACGCGCTGTATTTACATTGTTTCACTTACTCACTGCTACGTAGCGCTACGCGTTAAGTTCGTAGCGCGTAGCAGGGTAAGTATTTTACCAGAGTGCATCTGGTACCAGATTCTAGGCAAAAAAGTGTTAAACTGATCTAAGGCAGTCCTAAACTGGACACGATTAAGGATAATTCTTTATATGAATGCCTAATTATTGTAGTGCATTATTTAATATTTCGCTGAATCATAATGTTGCATAATTTATATTACGCTGATATCATAATTTTTTCCTGACTTCATTAATACCCATCGCTTAGGTACCTAGGTACGGTTAGATTATTAGGTTTGCTTTATAAGAACTCTAAAAAGGTATTCATTTTTAGTGTAAATTCATAATGCTATTGTTTCGCACCATGCGATCCAATAAAGATCCTCTTCGCGTATCACGTTTTTGACGACTCTCAGCTCTCGATGCAGCTGTGAGGTTTTCCGCCTAAATCGATGCTGTCACCTGCTGCTCAATTACGTAACACAAATTGGTATCGCGTTCGCGAAAAGTAAACCAATTGTACCCTTATTTATACAGAGTTAAGACTAAATTGGTTTGCATTTCGAACCAAACCGATACCAATTGTGCTGCGTAATTGAGCTGCTGATTAGAGTGGCTTCGTCGCGGTCTTGTTTCCAAAGAGATCGACATCATCAGACACTATTCATTACTGGAAGCGTTACCTACCTGTACTGTATGTATAAATACTACTACTCCGTATCTATTATCTGCTGGAAAGCGCGCTTCGCTACCACAATGTGCGGGGCGTGCAAATCAAAAAATGGCTGCTGCTAATGCTACAAGTATCGATGGTGCAAGAGCACCACGTAAGTACCTGTACGAGGGCTTAAGAAAGCCCTCGTACAGGTACTTACGTGCCGATATCACGTCAAAGGATCTATTTAATTTAAAAAAATTGAACAGGAAAATCCAAGCAGTAAAATTAATTT
This sequence comes from Tortricodes alternella, assembly GCA_947859335.1. NCBI lineage: Eukaryota > Metazoa > Arthropoda > Insecta > Lepidoptera > Tortricidae > Tortricodes > Tortricodes alternella. The sequence goes on along the minus strand of OX401979.1, from coordinate 8,914,900 downwards.
AATTTTGCTGTAATGCAGACCAATTTAACGGCGTTACATCAAAAGAATAATAATTCACTTAGCAAGAAAATACAAGTTTAAAGCAAAAGCAATGCTTGCTTACAAATGCTTAAGCATAGGGTTTCATTAAGAAATTACTTAAGCTATAAGTACGTATAATCGACCAAAACGAGGTGTGGTATTCTTAATATTTATGTATAAAGAGAAATACATAAAGAAATTTTTGGTACGTACCTTACCTCCATTTCTGTGAAAGAAGTGAACACCTTTACATCCCATACTGATGCGAACATGCAACCAACTAGTAATCCGATAATAATGATGAAAATATTGGTTGCTCTATACCTACATGAAAAGCAAAGATCAAACTCCCGGCATAGCGCCCGCGTTGCAGTTTATTCCTAATAACATTCCATTGCATTCTGTTGCCACGTATAGCGCTAAATATACAGCATAGGAAGTAGAGCTATAGAGCATAATAAATAATCACTTCTTGTGCACAGCATTTAATTTGATTCATCAACTATATCTCAGTCTGCTCATAGTTTGATGTCACGTGATTCTCCAAAACTCATTTATTGTGAACCGTGTATTTATTCTCAATTACATAACGTCTGAAATTGAGAATTAGTACATGGTTCCCCAAAAAATTAGTTTTGGAGAATCATAAGGTCTGAAATCTGCCTGCGGCAAACGAATTATATGCTGAATATGCAACTGCCTAGTAAATAGTTCATTAAAAACCGGACAAGTGCGAGTTAAACTCGCGTGGAGAGGGTTCCGTTCCGTACATGATTATCTGAAATTTACTAGGTTACTTTAAATACCATAGACTTCTTATAGGTTTTTTCTGTAATCTATAGGTAATGAACTATTTTCTTTATTTTTTTCAAAATTTTAGCCCCAGTAGTTTCGGAAATAAGGGGTGGGGAATGGTAAATTTTCGCATATTTTCCTAAATAACTTCTAAACTATTGTACTTGAAATTCAAAAAAATATATATTTAAGATCCTCACAATAAGCCCTTTCATTTGATATGTCACACGATAAAGGTTGCATAACCTTTTTTTTAATTTTCCTATTACTCCCCAAAAGTGGCCCCCATGTTTTTCCCAATCCAATTCATATATTTACGTCACGCGTCCGTGTTGCGGTCATCGAGTTACATATGGTTACCAAATTTCACCTCAATCGGTCCAGTAGTTTCGGAGCAAATTGGCTGTGACAGACGGACAGACAGACAGACAGACAGACAGACACCTACCCGTGGTGTGTAAGGAACTACTATACCAACAGGTCGATAAAAAATCATCCAACAGAAGACTTTTCTTCCTTTCGCTTAATTTGGAACAACCACAAGCAGAATTAAAGCAGAATTTGAACTCTAGAATTACATTGTAAAATTGTCTACAAAATCTTTCCTGCGTCGCATTTATCCCCTGAATCCGCATATATCTTCACACGGAAAAACATTAGACAAGTGAGCCGAACGTCCGCGCGATTTAGTCATTCCATTTGATAAAGTCAATCAAACCACTCTGAAACATCCCCCGTAACTGAACAATAAAACTGCGAAACTAGGACGGTGGAGAATGGAGTTCGATGTTGTGATATTTTTCTTACAAATGTAAACGTCGAGTTACGATGATGGATTGAGCCTTCCCGACAGCAAGGTATGCTTAATGGTGTTTTTATCCACAACTATGGTTTGGAAAATATATGGACAACGTAGTTGCTACGAGTAGATTATTATTATTGAAGGCATTCTGTGATTTCTAATAATCTATAATTTATAAAATAAAAAACCGACTTCAAATAGCCTTTGAAAAGTAGGTACCTAAGTTTTTTTGTTCACATTTTATTTATTATCCTGTGATTTAACGACACACATTTACTACATCAAGTAACAATAGCATAATACCAATTGCTCATCATCATTTACAAACTGTTGCTATCCACGGTGCAAACATGTCAATCGTTGAGAAGTTCTCCTGGTTCTTCAATTTTACTACATGAATTTTCATGGACATACGTAGCTTCAGAACAACATTTAGGAGTTCCGGTGATCATCTATGGTCTTCATCAACAGTTCCTCTTCACCAAATAATGCTTTTGGTACGTAACTGCTTGAGTTATTTCAGAAAATACTAAAATTGCTCTATGCTTGCCTATAATATTTGAAGAGTTCCATCGATTCCTCATAGATCCTCTCATCATAACTCGACTTTGACGACAACGGGACCAAACTAGAGGCATACCCTATCGATTAAAAAAAAATTTTTCAAAATCGGTTTATAAATGACGGAGTTCTGAAGTAACAAATAAAAAAATAAAATATACAACCGAATTGAGAACCTCCTCCTTTTTTTTGAAGTTGGTTAAAAATGATTACTTATCTGAAGGGTTTCTCTATTTATTTTATTTTTATCATGTGTTAATGACGTGAAAATAAAAGATAAAGAAGCACTTTCTGTAGCTTAGAAAGAATTGCAATCCCACTGGGATTTAATTTTGTCTTGGTATTATTTACTGCAGGCAGACCTGGAGGCAAGTGGCTACCGCCTATGGCGCATTTGCAGTCCCAGAGGATATGCAAAGTTGCTTGGCATAGAGCCCTTTTCACAATTTTGGCAACGAATGAAATCATGTTGTACCTCGTTTTTTACTACAAAGGTGAAACCAAAGGTGGAATAGTGACAATATTTTTACCGTGAGGTTGAGTTTGTCCATCACTTTCCTCCCCAAAATTACCAAACTGTCTGTCTGTTTTTAATTGCGTGCTACTCGTATTAATGTTACAGAAAAAAAAAAAATGCGTTACTACCGACATCAATAAGCTTGACATGAATTTTCACACATCATAATAAATGTGAATCATGAGGTGTCTATGAATTGCCTACGTATTAATCGTAAATAAATAAATATCGGAGTACCATTTTTAACTGCTTTTATGAAGCCATTTATGACTCTATATAAATCTGATTAAAAACTTCAAAATTTTGCCGAAATTGTTTTATTTTACCGGTATACCACAAAATGTAATTCCCATCACAGCACTGTGGAGGTAAAACGATGAATAAAGCCAGATTAATGACTACGCCGTCTGCCTCAGAAATGACAGTTATGCTGTGTTGAAAAGTTGAGGACCTTAGTTTTATTTCCTTTCGATAAATACCTTTCGAATCACAGTTTTCTAATTTAGCCAAGCTCGTCAGCACGAAGTTAATGCTAATTTGTTTAAGATATCGAATTAAAATTCAATTAGTTAGTTATCTCTTAGAAGTGACTAAGTAGGTAATATAAGATTGGCATTAAAGAGACTGCAGGGCGTCTATTCGGGAACGTGTAAGTGATACTGCAGCGACCCGCGAGCGAGACTCGCATCTCGCTCTTACGCATTACGCGTCGTGCGGAAGAGTGGGATGAGAAATCTCGCTTGTGAGTCTCTACAACATTACTTAGCGTTCCCGAATAGAGGCGCAGTTATGCATTACTACACACACAGGCGACAAATTAAATGAAACCTTGTCATTATATGGTGTCTTATGCAAATAAAAAATGCTGATTCTGATTATTTATACATATTAAAAAAACACATACTTACGGAAGAAATTATTAGATATTTAATTTAATTATTATTAGCTGAAAAACACGATGCTTAGATATATATATACAGCGTTGTCTGCTCTACCCTAAATAAAAGAGAACTTCTATTTCTTTTCGTGTAATTCGAAAGTTGTGTCGAGAGAAACATAGTCTGTCAATTAAGTTATGCCATCCAATTGAAGACAAATAAAATTATTTATCTACACCCATATCATAAAACTTCCATAATGTAATCAAAAACCGTGGGAAATTACCACCATTATGACAACCTGTACTGTAATGTTGTTACAGTATCGAATTTAGTATCGTAATGATCATAACGATACAGACATGAACCCCACGACGGCGCGCCGCCGTCGCCGTGTCGCCGTTTATAATATAAGTATAGATAAACTTATGTATGCAACTCTGCATAATTTCGCCTTGAAACACACGTGCGATCTTATTATGAAACTCGCAAAGCTCGTTTCATAAAACCGCACTAGTGTTTTAAGGCCTATCATTATGCAACCGTTGCATAAACTACAAATATAACCTCAACTCCGCGCATAATTACAATAACAGCTTATACTTATTTACCTACAGACTTTTCTATTACTTACCAGAGGATCGTTGTTGCGCTCAAAACTCCAAGTAGGCCTTTTCACGTTATAAAAACTTTCGAGTACAATATTAGTCTTGAAAGCGGACTATTAATACGGGTGCAATAGATTTAATACCCATGTATGTCTGGAATTATCTTGACAGACGCGTGCCACGAGTTCTGTACACTAAAGTTTGTAAAGAACGCGTCCGTTCCACTTATAATTGACAGAATAACCAATTTGCTATATCACCATTCGTAAACGTTTTACTCATAATAAACGTCAACGTGAGGTGCATAAATTTAAAATAGTATCACATAAAATTGCTCGATGTTTCACGTATGGAAGCGGCTTGCGACGGAATATTTACGGACCGTCTCTCGGGGACATCTGATACCTATATGCGAATCAAACGAGACCTAAGTTAAAAGAGGTAATGGAATTCCCGTTGCTAAAAGAATGACAATGTAGAACGCTGTAGACCAATGTGACAGCGCAGCGTCAGCGACGTGGACACATTTCATTTGGACTGTAAATACAAAGTCATTAGGTCCAAATTAAATGCGCTTTCGTCCCTGAATCTATAGTTTATTTTGTACTAGTTACTTAAATTATAGAATAGAGTAAAAGATACGCCGTATAATTAATTGAACCTACGACTATAATGCTACGCTGCTCCCGCAAACATCAGCGCCCTAATGAAAAAACAAGATGGCTGTATTTTATTAGTACGTCGATTTCAAACATGTTGCTTGACAAGTGACAGTATGACCAAATTAGGAAGATTGGAACTCTTCTTAATTTAGTGGTAATAATGCTGTCACAAAGAAACATTAAATTGCCAATATTATTCAGTATCGTAACCTTACAGGCCAAACAAATGCGCATGTATTTTGTATTAATCCGTGTGGCCTGGGGCCCGTTTCTCGAAGCATATTTAGTTTAATAATATTAGTGTTTTTTTTTTAGACTAATATGCTTCGAGAAACGGGCCCCTTTAGTTGACTTTTTAGGCGGCATGGCTTGACGGTATCAACGTTTACTCTATTATTATTGTATACACTAAGACCACTTACCTGCAACAGGCTTTGTATGGGAGTTGTCTGGTTTTATCGACCTCGTCGATATTAGTCGACTAACTGAAAAATTCAATAAATTTTGTGGTTTCAATCTCAGGAAACATGTGAAAACTGAAAAGAAATCTGTCCAAAAGACAGATGTGGCTGGCGTAACGTATAATATGTATAGAAGATGTTAAACTTAAATAGCGATCTTTTATCGGCTCTTGCAGACATATTTATTATGAAAATGAAGTGATCACTATAATCTCTATATGAAAGTTACTTATAGGGATCAAAATAAAAGGAATACCAGAATGATTCACGAAAAGATAACACGCTAGAACCTTTCACTTGCGTTCACCAAAGCAATAAGCTAGATGTCTTAGACACGAGACTGTAAACCGCGTTGTAATGAATTAAATGTTAACCCGTCTGCGTGTCTGCACTAGGGGAGCGTGGACGGGTCCGGGTGGACACGCTGTCGTGGCACGAGCAGCTCCCAGGCCGGAGGCGGTTAAGGTTCCTATACTCCTCCGACCGACTGCTCGTGTGGTGCCAGTGTGCAGTCCTGAACCCGCCTACCGAGCCTCCAGGGTTTGGCCCAACGTCTCTGCGTCCTAGCAGCAGAACTGCTGGCTGGGTGTAGTCATCGGAACGGAACGGAACGGAACCCGTCTGCGTGTCTGCACTAACAGTTTATTACGTTATTGTAAGTTGAGACACGGCAGGTTGAAAAGTACGTGCGGTTTGACCTCACATGGAAGCGTTATGTTAAACTTTTATTTCGACCCCAAATTCATACTGATATCCTGCACATACGGGCCATATTTTCACTTTTTATTTATTTATAGTGTCATGTACATTTTAGTTAAGGTGTTACAGTGTTGTTGATAAGTCACACCAGGGGGGCTAGCATGCCCGCGAGTCGTTTATCGCTGAGACGGGTGGTCGTGTTAGACGTGCAGCCCTGCGAGACCACAATAATATCTTACACTAAAACTTAACTAGTAAACAGGTAAAGTAATCGGAAGAATATAGGTGATTATATAGATTGGTCCTTGATTATATAGAGATTTATTAAATATGTGTATTTAACAATAAAATTAATTGTGCAAATGCAGCCAGCCTTATGGGGGATTATTCGACGCTTATGCCATTATTGTTTCTTCCTAGTCGCGATTCTGCACAATATGAATTCCACACATTTGGATTTGATCACATTCGTTATTCTTCACAGTCATTATTTTTATACAATCCGGTTTCTTCCTAGTCGCGATTCAGCACAATATGAATTCCACACATTTGCATTTGATCACATTCGTTATTCTTCACAGTCATTATTTTTATTTAATCTTCATGATTCTTACAATTTTCACTCTTAACTTGACGTTTCGACTTGTCCATTTATATGTTTGTGCATGTGCATCTTTATGTTTAATTTCTTTTACTATTTATTTTCATTTAAGTATGTAAATTAGATTTGAAATAAATTAAACAACGACAAAAGCTTCTCTCGTTATCATCATTTAAGCAATATTTCACTAATTTCATCGACATCTTTACCTACATCTGTTACTGAAATAGGTATATTCCAAGGATCAAAAATGTATAAAAACGCAAAAGCCAGTTATTTGCCTATTTGTTTTCAATTCTGCCTTGGCTTGGTTAGAGGAGAAAATAATAATATAGAGTACAAGTGGGAATAAACGCAATCGTGTATAAATAAAAACTATACGGAAAAGTAAATATGGTCAACACATGATCAGACTGTGAAGAATACCGAATGTGATCGAATGAATTTGTGTGGAATTCATATTGTGCAGAATCGCGAATAGGAAGAAACGGGAATGTAATAGTAATAATATATATTTATTTCTCCGTTAAAAAATAATACAGTCATACAATTTACAGAAAATGTTTATACAACTTTTGTGTGTAATTTCCTAGGGGAGTAGTGACCTTGCAATCCAGAGTATACTGGTTCCTACACTAGGCTTGGCCTGTCTCGTAGGCAACCAAATTCATACAGAAATTTCAAAAACAGGTGCGAAAAGTTAAGAAAGATGTAGCTAAATACTAATTACATTTACATAATATTACAAATTTGCTTAGTTCATTTTACTTTACTTGACTGTTGACACTTTTGTATGTATGTGTGTGTGTGTGTGTGTGTGTGTGTGTGTGTCTGTGTGTGTGTGTGTGTGTGTGTGTGTGTGCGTGTGTGTGTGTGTGCGGGTGTGTATGCGGGCATGTGTGTGTGTGTGTGTGTGTGTGTGTGTGTGTGTGTGTGTGTGTATGTGTGTGTGTTTATGTATGTGTGTGTGTATCTGTTACCTAATCACTCTCAATATTTCTTCGGTTTCCTCGTAAGTTAGAGTGGACAACCAGGATTGGACTTTGCGTTTTAATTCTGTCGCTGAGCAATCTTTTAGCGTTATTTTGGAGCTGATTTTATTGTACACGAAAGGTTGGAGAAATACTGAATCTCTTCGCAAATGCGGACTTTGTTGGTGGCACATGTATAAAAATAATTACCGTGAAGAATACCGAATGTGATCAAATGACAATGAAGTTGTGTGGAATTCATATTGTGTAGAATCGCGAATAGGAAGAAACAGTAATGGCATAAACTTCGATTAATCCCTTATGGGCACCTTGCCCAGCGGAAGCGATTTAGGCGATATTTTTTGATACGGGTAGTTTAGTAGGTATTTAGTATTATGTATGTTAGTCTGTAAGGTATTTATGTATGGGCCACTGATGCCTGAAATAAATGGTTTATTATTATTCTCTTTATTAATCTTGAATCTTAAGCTAGGTTTTATAATATTTGTATAAAAAGTAAAATACTTTTTATTATTATTATTATTAAGTTTTTTTTCGTTTTTAAATCCGTCATTGTTTTCTTTACCTATAATAACTACTTCTTGTAACTAATATTATGGAGCAATCTGAAATACTTACTACATTACAATATAATTATTGACTACTTTAGGAGCTCATATCTCGCTAAAATATTCACTATAAAATTGGAATAAAAGATTATTAATAAAAAAAAAATGTTACATTTTCTTCAATCGATTTTTATTAAGTGCGTTAAAGAGGTATCAACTATTTTCGTACAGCTTAGCAATGACCACGCAACTAGCCGTCAAACTTTATTATAAGGACTTAATTTAAAAATATCCAGGAATTAAATTCAATTAGCTGAAGAAGAGGTGCTAGGACTATGCGAGCAGTACTAATCTTCAGCAGTATAACAATCGTTCCTGACTAACAAATCGTACTTAAGGCTAAGTTCAGATGAACGCGTGTCGACGCGCTTTCATCTGAACTTAGCCTAATTGCCAAACTGATTTGTACAGTTATTGATCCAAAGCAAGTTAAATAATCAATTTTTTTATAGTAAGAGGGAGGCAAACGAGCAGGCGGGTTACCTGATGGTAAGCAAGCACCGCCGCCCATGGACACCCGCGACACCAGGGGAATTACGGATGCGTTGCCGGCGCTTTGAGAAAGGAGTAGGCTGACAAACAGGCAGACGGCCCACCTGATGGAAAGCGGGCACCGCCGCTCATGGACATCTGCAACACCAGAGGTGCTGCTAATGCGTTGCCAGTCTAGGGAGGATCGGATAGGGGTCATGGTATAAGGGCATGATAAAAATCGGTTTTATAGCTTAATATCATGCATGACTATAATCTGCCCAACTACCTTAAAAGTCACTTCAAGTTTGCACGATAAGATTTGGACACCACCAGAAATATTAACAATAATATTTCAGACTTGACAAGGTCGAAAAAACTTAATACGTTTCCTAAACTGAATCAACTGGAAAATGGTCTCTGGTTTTCTTGCATGGTAAGCAAATCATGTCTCTCTCTTATCGAATCGGTCGACTCAATCATTTGGTAACGTAAGTAGTCGGTAGGTTTTTAACAAAAAACTCGGCGATAATAGATAGTCATGTAACTCAATGACGGCTACAAAACTAGATACGAAACTGATTTCACGTACAGAGCAAGTTTTTCATATTTCACTTGTCAAGATCTGATGGGTGAACAGTGTTAGGCATTGATGGCAGCTACCCTCGTCACTCGACTTGTCGTGGAAGGAACCTGCCAGTATGGCGTCAATGTTACTGATACAAACGATTTTAATAGAAATTTTGCCATCGAGAATTTGCTGTGCTCTGCTTTCATAGTAAAGGCAACATTACAGGCAGAAGCAAGGGTATAGTTGAGCGAGTTTTCAGTAAAATATTATACTAATACTTAAATACGAAAGTTGCTCTGTCCGCCTGTCTGTTTGTTACGTTTTGACGACTAAACCGCTGTACGGATTTTGATGAAATTTGAATAGAGATAGTTTGATCTCTGAGGAAGGACAAAGGCTACTTTTGTAATTTGAGGGAGAAAAAACCGGACAAGGGCGAGTTAAACTCGCGTGGATAGGGTTCCGTGATTATATGAAAATTCCCATGTTACTATAAATACCATCGACTTCTTATAGGTTTTCCTGTAATCTATAGGTTAGGTACATTTTTCAAAATCTTAGGCCCAGTTGTTTCGGAAATAAGGGGGGTGGGGAGGGGGGGGTCAGTATACGCCTATTTTCCCAAATAACTTACAAAATCTTTAACTTTAAATTCTAAAAAATATACATTTAAGATTCTCAAAACGAGCCCTTTCATTTGATTTATCACACAATAGTGTTAGCAAAACTTATTTTTAAATTTTCGAAATAATCTCCCAAATGTGGCCCCCATGTTTAAAATTCATTTACTTACGCTACGCGTTCGTGTTGTGGTCATCGACTTACATTATGTGTACCTAATTTCAACTCAATCGGTCCAGTAGTTTCGGAGCAAATTGGCTGTGACAGACGGACGGACAGACACATGAGTGATCCTATAAGGGTTCAGTTTTATCCTTTTGGGGTACGGAACACCAAAAAAATTTGAAAATCTGTAACATGATAATTAGTTATACGTATGTTAAAGATACATTTCTACGCAAACGAAGTTGCGGGCAAAAGGTACTAGCTTTTACCCGCAACTCAACATCATAATGACGGTAAATCAAACACAATGAATCAGCGACAAGAATTTAATCCAAATTTTCCTTTTGAATGCGTTTTGCAGTCTACTGAATCAGCGCTCAGCCACGCGGTGTTTTCTTTCACCGCGGAATTCCAATAAGCGTGGGTGTAACGCGTCAGTTTCTCTCTGGAAGTAATGCAATCTGACAGGTTATCAATGAAAAAGGGGAAAGTGGATCCCGCGACTCGGCTCTCGATACCAGCTGATTGATATATTGCGGGCTGAAAGATGTGCTAACATGAGACTCGACCTTTGTTAGTGAATTTCTGCACTGACATTTTTCACGACGTGAGACACTTTATTGATTTATCACTGGTAGGCTTTTGTTTTTTCGTTACGGAACGTCTACCGTTGGTTTAGAGCAGGGTTCGGCAAACATTTTTGACAAAGAGCCTGATGCCGGATAAATATCGATTTTTCGGAAGCTCATAGAGCCGCAGTTTTCTGTTTCAGGTAAACCGGGCCCCAGCTCTTCAGGGGAGAACATTTTCTAGAAGAAACCGCGGCCTAATCTATACAGGATCTACTTTGCTTTCAGGTTAAAAGGCCAAGATAACAATCGCTTTCTTAAAAATTTGTGTCTGGGGCAAGTCTTGAGATTAAACGAGTCGGACTCGCGCACGAAGGGTTCCGTACCATTATCTATATACAAGCAGAAAAAAAAACACGTTTGTTGTATGGCAGCCCCCTTAAATATTTATGTTATTCTGTTTTTTAGTATTTGTTGTTATAGCGGCAAAAGAAATACATCATCTATGAAAATTTCTACTATCTTACTATCACGGTTCATGAGATACAACCACAGATACACCATGAGACCATGAGATACAGCCTGGTAACATACGGACGGACAGACGGACTGACGGACTGACGGACTGACGGACTGACGGACAGACGGACAGACGGACAGACGGACAGACGGACAGACGGATAGCGGAGCCTTAGTAATAGGGTGCCGTGTTTACGCTTTGGGTACGGAGCCCTCAAAAATGCGATACGGGCGAGGCTGCATAGTTACGCTGTTTGGGTTCGAAATATAGACAATAATTTGGCTCGCGCATATTACGCAATATTTGATCTCATTTGCACCACTAAGATTTTTTTGAGGGGAACTTGAAGACCCGCAACTGACCCTTCAAAGAGCTGCATGCGGCTCGCGAGCCGCGGTTTACCGACCCCTGGTTTAGAGTACCTAATATGCATTTGAGTGTTAAGTTTACGTAATAATTTTAAAGAGGAATTAGTAAGTAAGTCCATGCCCTTGCATTTAATATTCAGTAATATACGCATGTAACTACGCGTATATACTCTAAAGCCATTCTCAAGAAATTCTCCTAAACTATGTTAAACTGCATCAAAGTTCATGAAATAGTTTAGAACTTTTAAGCGAATACACAGACAGGGTCAGTGAATTGGTTTTATGCCGTAGTAGCTTTTACCCGCGGCTTCGCTTGCATTTAAGCCCTTAATAAGTGTCAAAGAATCATACTTTCCAAAAATGTTTTTTTTTTTTTACTTTACGTAATTTATTTATTTTTGTTATAAGAGGTATTCGATGTCCTTCCCAATACCTTGAGAATATGTGTATAAATTTTCATGATGACCGGTTAAGTAGTTTTTACGTGAAAGCGTAACAAACAAACTTTCGTTCGCGTGTAATTCGTTTATAGTTGTTCCCTGGGGAACTTATAAATTTTCCGGGATAAAATGTATCCTATATTACTTCTAATACCTCCAAGAAAATGTGTACAAAGTTTCATGATAATCGGTTAAGTACTTTTCGCGTAAAAGCGTAACAAACGAACTTACATTCACATTTATAATATTAGTAAGGATATTCACTGGTCAGTTTTACCATTAAAAACAGTACATAATATATAAAAAAAACATAATCTAAAATAAATAAAACGGGTTACGGTCTTAAACCTAGAAGATTTCATAAGTCCCCAAATATTGTATGACAGTTGAGAAACAAGGAGAACAAAGTCGTCTGCGGGAGGAGTGATAACGAACATACTACGTAGTATGTTCGTTATTACTAATCCCCAAAAAAAACGAGCTGAAAGCCCGCGTTGCAACACAAAATCACTTATAAAACGACATATTGCATCATACTACGAGTATAATCCTACTATATTCTAAATCCGAAGCTTTGTGCGTGTCTGTATGTGTGTTTGTTACCAATCAACTCAGTAAGCTTTGAACGGATTATGAAGCTTTGGTATATAGTAACCTTAGGTTCTGGAATAGATATAGGATACTTTTTAAACAACTTCAAAGAAACCGAAGGAAGAGGTATTCAACGCGTATATACAGGGTGTCTCATTGAAATCGGTCAGTATGGGAAAGTCTGAAATTATAAGACATACGAAGATCTGTTCTTAGGAACCATGTCATCGATTTTAATAAGAAGAAAAACCGCATTCATATTCCTAAAAAATACTAATACTAATACTGGATAGTACTAATACTGTTGAAAATAAAGTTGTTCTCTTACTTCTGCCGACATGTCTCCTAGGGCCTCTAAAACATCTTCTAAGATTGCAAGGTACTTGAATCTATCCAAAAGTCCACCATGGTTGTTCTTCCCATTAAAATCGATGACATGGTTCCTATGAACAGATCTTCGTATGTCTTATTGTTTCAGACTTTCCCATACTGACCGATTTCAATGAGACACCCGGTATATATTTTTCTTTTGTTAATCGATTACTCAGAGATGGCTGGACCGATTCGCATGATTATTTTAATCGATAGGGTATTTCTCCAAGTTGGTCCCGTTGTGATCAAAATCGAGGTCTGATGAGAGGATCAATGAGGAATCGAAGGAACTCCTCAAATATTATAGGCACGTATATAGCAATTTTAGTATTTTCTGTAATAACTGAAGCATTTGCGTTTCAAAATCATTATTTGGTGAAGTGGAACTGATGATAAAAACCAGGGATGACCACCGGAACTCGTCAATGATAAGTATTTCACGGGTGGCGATTAGATTTCTGTATAAGGTTGGGAAGCAACTTATGTTCATGAAAATTCGTGTGGTAAAATAGAACCGTTGATGAAGAAACAGCAGAACTCCTCAACGATTGACTTCCTTGCACCTTGGGTAGTAACATTTTGTAAAGGGTGATGAACAATTGGCATTATGCTATTGTTACTTAATATAGTTAAGGTGCGTCGATTAATCAAATATGATAATCACTAAAAAAGGTGAAAAAATACGAAATTTAAAAAATAAAATATCGACTTCAAAAACCCTTTGAAAGTAAGAAATAATGATTGGCGTTTGTAAGTAAATTACCTAGAAATGTTAAATATATTTTTGATTAAGTGATAAACTAAATATATCGAAGTCGCAAATAAATAGGTACTTAATACCTACATACTACACTACATACTGTGTTCATTTACGTGACACTGATTTCAATGTCGGGTTTTTTATTTGTAAAATTTTTATATCCCGGAAAATTCAGATAATAACTATAACTGAACTCCACGCGGTAGAACTCGGAGACAGAAGCTTATATTATAAATGAGGTGTGTTTGTTTGGTTATTTACGTTTTTATGGCCTAACGGCTCCACAGATTGCCGTAAAATAGATGACGGCGCTGCGCGCGATAAGCGAATTCCATGCGGAATTAGTTGTGGGAATAAGGTAGATAGTGTGGCAATAAAATGTTCATGGCACGGGCCTTCCCCTAGTTTTTGAACTCTATCTGTCATCCCATCATTTATTATTGATGGTCAAACACCTATAAAGAGTTTGATAATACTCAAGCAAAAGCAACAATGCAACCAAACTTTAAAAGCGAAATTTTAACTTTCCATGCATTATGTAGGATTTAAAACACGTAAGATCAGTATTGATTGGCAACCGAAAACAAAAGATACGTACGTGCAAACATGAATAACTATCTTATTATGAAATAAACTCAAAAGTCGTGAAAATAAACTTTTTATAGACGCCTCGTAACTCCATCTAGCGGGAAAACGTCGCTCGTTTTGCAGGGAAAACCTCGCTGCTTTTCACCTTTAGTGGCGACATCTCACGAACACGAATAGGTATGTGTTCAGGGACAGGGAAGGGAGGATGGCGGTTTGAAGATGGGTGTAGCTACAGTCGATTGTTAGGCATTTTAGCTAGATGATTTCCTGAGAAGCTTTACAGCGCATTACCCTAGAGAGCGCTACTTACACTTTTCACAAGATTTTTATGGAATGCAATCTACGTAATTTAAATTTATGGCTATATTATAAATAATGCAGGTTCTAAAGAAAGTTCTTCAGAGCCTGCATGATATTATACAGTCATAATATAATTGCAAGTATTATTTATCCACCAAGAAATAAATGTTGAAAAGAAGACTAATTTTTACCCGCCTAAAGCAAAGGGAACGAGTTGAAATCTAGATTGATACTTACCAAGTTTAAAAACAATATTTTGTTAACCATTTCAACGCCGCAGTCGGCTGTAGCCGCCAGCAGATTTATGTACCCCTGACACCACGACATGCCGTTTATCATACATTTTGTCGGCTACAGCCGTCCCTCTCCGTTTAACAAGTTTAAATCTTACATTAAGCGCTACTTGTTGAGCAAGGCATATTATACTGTAAATGATTTCCTAGATGACCACAATGTCTTTAAGTAAAATGTTTAGTTATACGAATAAATACCGTGTATAAATGATCATGTAGGTATAATTTGTTTTGTAAGTAAGATTATTGTATATGTACCTATATCGCACATGCAAATTTTTTATCATGTGAGTCCACTGTGACATCTCTCGTCGGACGGCTACTCGAATTCACGTTTTTTTATGTCATTCTTGTCCGGCAGCTTGAGGTTGTCATGCTCGCTCAAAGGTCTTTGCTTACGGCGGCGTCGTTGATCGAGTCGCCACCTTCTTTAACACATGGTTGAGGGAGACGATGGCTGAGATACGCGTCATACTCGTGAACGGGTGCTGTCTGTGGGGTCCGGACGGTTCATGGTTGCAAGAACAAGAAATGTAAATTGGTTAGTTTTTAATTTATTAGTTTTGTGCGCTATCTGAACCTGACTAGAGAAACATCATAGTGTTCTCTATACTATATTTGATAGTTTTCATATTCGTATATTTGTATTATTAATACATGAAATGTTATATTTCAAATTGTTTCTTTTTGATATTTGGAGACCTTACATCTCCATCTTTATACTTGACCGTGGAGACTGTCTACATCTCCATTTAACCTAGATTAATCAATTTAGATGTTTCTTCGTTTCAATTATCAATTTATTATTATGGCCCTTAGAGGCTTTATACATCTCTAAGTTACTTAACTTGCCCAGACGCGGAGACTATACATCTCCCTTATTAGTTATTTATTTGAATTAATTTTTACCCATTAGGTTTGATTGTTGCACTTTTGTGGTCGTTTTTAGATAAAACTCTAATGTCAAAGTTGAAAAAAGACTTACCGCTGACTTTCTTGCAGTGTTTCTTCTCAGCAGATGTCACCTTTCAAAGCGCTGGTAGATTCAGATATGTGAAAGAGCCCATGTGGCCTACTCGCAAAATAAATATTTTCATTTTCCTCGGCGTCCGGGGCATGCTTTCTCACACTCAGCCGTGGCGTTCAAAAGGTTAATTGGTAATCATTTTGTTAATATCTTTCATTTTTAGGGTTCCGTTTCCAAAAGGAAAGAAGGAAACACTTCTTTGCCCTTCCGTCTGTCATTTCGTATTCCGTATAACAATAAGATCCACTGAGATTTTCAAATCTTATGTGCGGATTTGTATTTGATCATGACCAAGAGTATTTCGGTGAAGGAAAGCGTATCGATATAATCGTGACTTAATTCGGCAGATGTGTGTGAAATCCACAATTCGCACTGGGCACGCGTGGGGACTACTGCCGTATACTACAGTGGGACGTATACAGGCTTATAATGATGATGATAAAATTAATTTTGTGTGTGTTACAATTAAGTATATCAATATTCCTGCAATAGGTACTGAGATATCGTCGCTGCACATGCAATACCGCGGAAGAGCACTTTGTAAAAATCGCGTATCAACGTTTTTTGCGATTTTTTAGGAACAAGAAAAAACTGAATATCTCAGACATTTAACTATATATCATTACATATCTCAATTTTGTGCCGTGCTGCTGTTACGCGGTATTTACAAAGTGCTCTTCCGCGGTATTGCACGCGCAGCGACGATATGTAAGTAAGGGTATTCTAAAGTATATCCTGGCACGGTCGCCATTTAATGCTACTTTGAGCTTCTTGAGGTTCCATGGAAGATTGTGGAATTAAACACCATGTTCTCAGTACGCGAGTCAACGATTTGAATACACGTCTATAATCTTAATTTAAAATACTTACACAGGCTTTCGATATGTGTCACGCATGCCTTAAAAGTATACATTAAATCGAAACAGTACCAGTACCAAGAGTAGTTGGTAGACTGCCGTTGGCTTCGACCTATTTCTAGGACAACGCTTCCAGAGCTTTCGGACTATACCAGAAAAGCGTCAACAGAACTTAGTTCCTATTTCCACGCTTAAATTGGTTCACGCTTCATTATCCCGACTTTATTATAACAAGAAATTTAATTTGGCTTTTATATAGCCCAAACGACAACGTTTAGCATACTCGTAACACTTCTCATTCTAATATCACCTCACACATTTTGTTGTTCGTTCGCTCGTTTCTCTTTTGGGCTAATATTAGTTAATCATAAGTTTATGGCACAAATGAAATGCTTCGTTGACTTCATGTGTCGATCATAGTAAACCTATGTAATCAGCAATCAATTACACAGGTATTACTTTCATCCGCCGATGAGTCAACAAATCTGGACATGTTTCAAAAATCTTCTTAATTAATGTTAAGGAACGGAGATAATAGCCATAAATGTAAAATGTAATAATCCTAGCTACTCCCTCAGGAAAACATGAAGTAAGTACTTATCTATTCAAACATCCCTCTTAACCACTTACATTAAAACCCGAGATCGTTTACGATAAATCACGCAAATTGCCGACATAAATCAAACAATAACCGCGCGATATTCGATCCGATGCCCATCATAACCTTTTAGAGATCCTTTGTGCGGTAAAGAGCTCTGACATAACGTGTTATCAAATAAAAGAAAGGTGTGAATTTTCACAGGCGGTTAGCGAGGCCCCTCCTTCTGAAGATGGCGTTATCCCCCCTACTTGTTAGGCAGCCAGTAGCGGGCCAGGATTCTGTGTTGTTGGTACCTACAGCCGCCGCGGCCGTCGGTTTGGAACCACCTATTTTCGAAAGCAATTATCATTGAGCGGAGTGGAGAAGCGGCCACGGAGTTAGTTAATACTTTGCTTTGCTCAATTGGAACTGGTATCGTCCAAAATGGCAATCTCTTATAGAAGATTATAAGAATTAATTAGTGATAGATAAGTGATAAAAAATAGAAAAGGTGTGCAAACTACTAAAGAACTATGGAATTTAACCATATATCAAGCACGTGTGAAACTGAAGGTAGTTCTAAAATAAATCATAACTACAGTGTTGTGAGTGAAAGAAAAATTTCTATTGATGACTGCGAATTCATAACGGACAATGATAGTGAAAATGAAACTATTGATGTTATTTGTGAAAATATTGACCGCGACAGGTGCAATGAAAAAATACAAAATTTAGTTCCCATTCCATTTATAAATGCAAATAAAGGACGGTTTTATGAACAAACGCGAGTAATAATGCCTACTAAAATAAGAAGTGATAGTGGTGTGATTAACGCAAAAAGTAAAACATTCCTCATTGATAGTATTTTAGGAAATAATAAAAGCAGTAATGATCGATCACTGGAAAATGAACCATTTGAGGAGACCACTGACGAACATAATGGTGAGTATAAACAAACATTTAGGAAAAACTACGGGCAATAGGACTGTCTGACTTTTTGCATTTTATTCTAGTTTATCCAGCTACTATGTAACAAAACACGTAGATATATCGTTAAAATTAGAGGCGATTAATTGATATGTTGTTAATAAAGAACCAAAAGAAGTATTTGTCAATTTATACGTAACTCAGCGTTACACAAACAAATCACGAATCGCATCGTCACACGTATGTCTATAAATTGCTTGCAAAACATTCAATCAATCAATCAGATCTTATTGCAATCATCTTGAACAATAAACAACATAGAGTTTGCATCGCCACAAAAATTTGTATATATATGAGACCTAAGGGCACCCGTACAATTGCCAACAGTTCCACTAGCTAAAAGTTGATGGATTTAAAACAGCAGAAAGACAGGGACAATTACAAATTGGTTGTGTGTTTAGTGTCGTCGACGTCGTGTCCGGAGCTGAGCGCGCTGAGCGATGGGTTGCTGGCGGGACATGCGTACGCGCACTGGCTCGCGGCGCATCAGCCTAACACATTCTTTGGTATGTCTTAGTTACAATGGTGAAAATGAAGCGGATACGTTTTAAATGAATTTATGATTATCTATCTCTCGGTCTGTTAGTTTGTATAATCATCGCAAAAAATATACTTCATTAATGTTGATCAAGCAGGGATGGTATCAAAGGATGGTAGTAGTAGCTCGCTCTGCGTTATTATCGACGGATGTGGGAACGAGCCGATGGTAGAGAATGGTTTATGGTATGGTATGGAAATGGTATTGGTAATTGGATGATAAAACCGACGGCAGTAGTAGCTAGTGGTTGGACTTGCGCCTCTCGAACGAACAGAGTACCGTACCTTTGAGTTAACGGAACTTATGTGCGGAATCAATATTTACCACGAGAATTTCGGTTAAAGAAAAAACCTGAAAGTGATTACCTGCAAAGTAATTCAATAGTAGTTTATGGAACGGTTGCATAATGATAGGCCTTAAAACACTAGTACGGTTTTCATGAAACGAGCTTTAGTGAGTTTCATAATAAGATCGCACGTGTGTTTTAAGGCTAAATTATGCAGAGTTGCATACATAACTTTATCTACACACATATTATAAATACTTACTCCATGATGTGTTCAGAAACAATATTTTCTGGCAACAAGTTATTTGTTGCAATCGTGGCTGCATATTTCCGATATCTGGCGCATTTTCACATCACACAGTCACTCCGAGAAGACTACTAATCATATTTTCAACTAAAATGTAAATTACAAACAACTTTTTCTATTCAATTCAACAACAATTCTACTTTCGTTCAGCAAAAAACCAACATAATGGCGGCAATTCGATCCTCCGTCAAGACCATTTTTTTTTTAAATCATTGACAAGCGAATGAAGTCTCTATTCTCACGTCACTCGAGATCAAATGTCGTTCGGTTTATATTAAAAAAACATACTGAATTGATGTTTCGTATCAATAACTGTTTAATATCTATGGATACTAGAATAGAGACCCACTTGAGTTTTGACAGTTGTTCCAAATTTAATCTCATTTCGATACTAAAATCGATACTGTAATAACATTGCAGCACTGGTTTTACCTAATTGGTTGTCACAATGGTGGTCATTTCCTACGGTTTTTGATTACACTATGGAGGTTTTATGATATGGGTGTAGACAAAAATGTTTATCTACACCCATAATAGAGACTTCATTCGCTTGTATATGATTAAAAAAAAATGGTCTTGACGGAGGATCGAATTGCCGCCATGTTGGTGTTTTGCTGAACGAAAGTAGAATTGTTGTTGAATTGAATAGAAAAAGTTGTTTGTAATTTACATTTTAGTTGAAAATATGAATAGTAAGTAGTCTTCTCGGAGTGTGTGTGATGTGAAAATGCGCCGGATATCGGAAATATGCAGCCACGATTGCAACAAATAACTTGTTGCCAGAAAATATTGTTTCTGAACCCATCATGGAGGATTTATAATATGTGTGTAGATAAAAGTTATGTATGCAACTCTGCATAATTTAACCTTAAAACACACGTGCCATCTTATTATGAAACTCGCCTGTCGGCTCGTTTCATGAAAACCGCACTAGTGTTTTAAGGCCTATTATAAATGATAATGATGAGAGGACAGTAGAGTCAATGGTAGAGATGGGGCACAATAGTAAGGCTGACAGTAGGGAGCGTATTGTTTTTGTAAACCAGATAGTAATTTGGATGATAGATTCGACGGTAGAGCCGAAGATAGAGCCGATTGTTGTCATTGTAGAGCCAATGGTAGCTCGCGGGCAAAAGCTAATAATAAAATATTCCAGTTTAATCAAGGCCAGTGTTCAAATGAAAATTTGAATGCTGTCAAGACAGACACTGAAATCGTTTCATTATCTGCAACTTAGATCATATGAAAATGAAAATGTTAATATTTATAATGCAAGTCGGCCACATGGGCTCTTTCACATGTCTGAATCTACCAGCGCTTCGAAAGGTGACATATGCTGAGAAGAAACGCCGCAAGAAACTCAGCAGTAAGTCTTTTTCAACTTTGACATTAGAG
The DNA here is from genome assembly GCA_947859335.1 of Tortricodes alternella. Taxonomy (NCBI): domain Eukaryota; kingdom Metazoa; phylum Arthropoda; class Insecta; order Lepidoptera; family Tortricidae; genus Tortricodes; species Tortricodes alternella. The sequence continues at coordinate 8,894,089 of OX401979.1, read as the reverse complement.
TTTTATCTAAAAACTAACACAAAAAGTGCAATAAACAAACCTAACGGGTACAAATTAATTCTAATGCATAACTAATAAGGGAGATGTATAGTCTCCGTGTCTGGACAAGTTAAGGGACTTAGAGATGTATTTAAAGCCTCTAAGGGTCATAATAATAAAAAAATTGTAAACAAAGAAACCTACAAATTGATTAATCTAGATTAAATGGAGGTGTAGACAGTCTCCACGGTCAACGACATAGCAACTGCAACATGCATCCTTCATCCTATTGCATCTGGATTTTTTTTTAATTTAACACGTTCCATTCCATACTTGTATGGCATATCAACTGGCCAGTATCTTTTTGCTATTCATAAAACTCTAAAAGTAACAGGATATTAATTAAATATCTTCAACGCATTCACTGCCGCCGGTACATTTTCCGTAGTACCTATGATACCAAATTTCAGCAAAATCCGTTTAGCGGTTTAGCCATAAATCTCGCAGATGCATAAAAAGACATCAAATGGCTCTAATTGCGCACGTTACTTGCAGTAAATTAATTATGCAGACTCCATTTTACATTGAAAGGGGTTGATTTTCTGAAGCAAAAGTAGTGTATGTCCTTCGCCACGGCTCAAACCATCTCCAAACCATACTACATCAAAATGATTAAGCGGTTTAGCCGTAAATCGGGCGAACAAACTTCCCGTAAATCAACTTTCCAGCTACTATTTCATTCTTTTAGGGCTTGATTTCTTTAAAATAAAGTAGCCTTTGGCCTTTTTCAGGGTTTAAACTATCTCCAAGCCAAATTTCATCAAAACCGGTTCAGCGGTTTAACAATTAAAACGTAACAGACAGACAGAGTTACTTTCGCATTTATAATATTAGTACAGTTAATATTAAAAGTACGGATATATTTATGGTATTATGCGTAGGTGGCATTTTTTTCGCATACTAAAGCTGGATACCCAAATGTACCCCATCCGAGATGAATCACTCGCTGATCGCGTGCGGCGGGCCGGTGCGTCTCTTCACACGCCCCGCACGCAACTCTACTCATTATTTGTTGATTATTTATGAGGATGAAAGTAATGTTTAGTGTGATTCTTCATTTGTTCATACGTTATTTAGGGTTACACAGATCACAGGAAAAAAAAGTTTTATTGTCGTATAAAAAAAAAGCAGTGCTGTGGACGCAATGATAATAACGCCTTTTGACCCGACTACAGCAGAGCAAAAACGGAGGGTTACGATTTTAGCAGCGTATTGGCCGAATTCAGAAACGCCACTTAAGCATTTGACTCGATATTAAGTAGTTAAATGTCCCTCAACTAGTTGTCAACCTAGACAGAAACGTCACTGAAACGTCACTTTAATTAAAGCATAATTTGAGTGGTTTTTCTGAATTCGGCCATATGTATGTATGTTAGTTTGTATAACATGTATGTTCATCTGTTCTCTCCTTGCTCTTTAAATACTTGTTATATTTTAATAAATGGGGATTCGTTGATTTCGGCTTAGTGTTGTGTCATAACAGGCTATTACGACGAGATGAGCACACACGTGCGATCTTATTATGAAACTCGCTAAAAGCTCGTTTCATAAAACCGCACTAGTGTTTTAAGGCCTATCATTATGCAACCGTTGCATAAACTACTATTATTTAAAGGTGGCTTCGTTGTTTCACTTGCGATGTCTCTGACATTATTTTTCACCCATCGACTTCCGAGGCATCAGTCTATCTTATTCAGAGCCGAACCAAGTCTCTTGGACTGTGACCTGTACTAGCAATTTAAAAACCTTCTTATATACATATATATGTATTTTTGGGGCTTTAGGAAATGAAATGATAAGAAATAAACAATTCAAAAAGAATAAAACTTTTCTGAACCTCTTTTCTGTGTTAAGAGTATGAAAATCACAGATGAAACGCGAAAAACTGGCATTTGATTAACATGCCAATTCTTTTAATACATTAATAGATTTATTACGTTTGAATGTTGGGTTACATTTGCAGATCTTAATGCATAACAGTTTAGTTATACCAAATTCTACCCTTGCTGGTGTACACGCAGATTTAATACAATTTTTACATGCAACTTCCTTTTATAAATGTCAAATTATCAGTGATCGGCAAGACCCGTGCCATATGGTGTCAATGACCTCAATCATTATGTTAATATGGATATTCCCCGGGATTCCAGCATTCGAATCGATAAAGGAAAATAATATATTCTCATTTCAGTAAGTAGGGAACAGGGGTTTTGATTATATTTTAATACTTACATATTTTATATGAGTGCACGTAATATTTTACGCAGTGTAAAATAAACCAAAATTTATCAATATTTTCTTTAATGAAAAATAATACATTTTATGAGTTTATTAAATATTCTGACTTCTATTTACAAATACATATAACATAACTACATTTTTGCGAATCATGTCATGTCCATATTATTATTTCCTCTTTGAATCCCGAGGTGTGGCACGGGTGTTGCCGATCACTGCAAATTATACATCTAATACAATGAAATAAAATTGAGCAAATTAAATACCTAATACGAGTATTGTTAAAATTATTCATAATCTAAAAATTCTATTACATTATGAAAACATCGTTCTATTAGCCATAATTTGATTTTATTTTTAAATTGATTGAAATCGGGGTCAGATCTAATGTCAAAAGGTAATTTATTAAATATAACTATGCACATTTGAAATGAAATTTTGCGTCTGAAATTAGATTTACTTTTTCACGCTAGGATTTAAAGTGAAATTTTCAACGCATGGTTCAATCAAGGTAAGTAACTTTTCCGAGCTGGCGAGTGCGCAAGTATAGACAACTAGAATCCTAATTCTAGTTTTCCAAAGGGTTTTTCCTGATTCCTCATTTTATTTTGCTCCAAAATATAAGACAGTTGTAGTCTTTCAGACACATATCGTAACTGAAGCGTCTATTAAGACCTGGCCCGTGCTTTTTCATATCGGTCCACTAAGTAATTTTATAATCCAACTCCTATGCCGCCCACTCACCCAAACTACTTAACAAGCTCTTTAAGCGTGACCAGATAGTTTGATTTACAACATTTTTGTCATTTATTGGTGACAAGCTCGTTGTTTGTCCAGTGTTTTCTCACTTACGACGGTGGCTATAAAATTAGTGTGAGTGTGGCACCTCCGGGAAACGGCCTGCTGGCTCGAACTTTCTATGGCAGTCGTTCAAACAATAAAGTGGAGTGGTCTTTCAAAACACTACTTCTTGTAATATTGCTGATGTTTTCAAAATTATAGTAATATGTAGTTTCATCGGTGTTTCTATCATTGGATCGTGCCGTTAAAGGGCTCGAGAACGGGTTAGATTTTTGGGAATTTATTGCTGCAATTTGGGTTATTCCCAAAAATATACCATAGTACATCACTATTGAGAGCAAAAAGTTTGTACGTATATGTAAACTATTGAGGATAGCCCGAATTGCAACAATCAATTGCCGTAAAAGTAGCCTATTTACGAGCCCCATTAGTACTGTAGTTGTTTGTTACAAAGATTTGTAGTCGGCACTTAAACATAATAAGAAAAAAAATATTCAAACTAAGCCGTGTTCTTTATATAATAGAAAAAGGATAAATTTAAAAACCCGAATTCCCTGTAGTATTATCGCGTAACTTTTCTCGCTTTGTTATGTTATTTAGTAACTAATTTTCAGCTCTGAAAAATCCAGAACTAGTTTGTTAGCAGTTAACAAAAACCAACGTAAATGATGAAAACAAAAAAGTTTCATTCATGCCAATTCATATAGACTTTTGAAATCTTGCCATACACAACGCACTGTAACGTCAAAATGTCCACCGTCACTAATTCGTAAAACCAACAGTGGTTCGCTCGCGATAGGAGTATGTTCGTCGAATTGCTGGCCGCCGTCGGTCGGTGGTCGGGCCTTCGCACCGAGGTGTCGGCAAACAGCTGCCAACCGATAATTGCCAACAAAGCGCAGTGTTTACGCGCCCCCTTAGCACGGACTGTAGGACTAAAAAAATACGGTTTAATTTCAGTTAGAAATAACCCATAGAATTTGAGATCTTTATAATAGGACTCAAATCTGGTTATTTATAGCTTTAGAACGAGAAATAATAAGATATCCAGCCTATCCTAAGTGGTCACCGCCGCCTATGGACATATAAGACATTTTCCAACACCTGAGGCGCTGCTAATACTTTGTAGACTCGAACAAATTGGATGCACTTTACAATATCCTTAACATTTTTTATAACAAAAGTTGGCCCATTAAGCGCACGATCTTTAAGTTGTAGTTTCAGTGCCTCGTCCAACTTCCTTCCTTTCCATGCCTATTTAATTTATCACAAGAGTAAATAGCCATTTTCTGTGCAATCGCGTTCCACCTTCGGCCGCGTCATCACTTCCCATCAGATGAGACTGTGGTCAAGCGAAATACCATCAATAATAAAAAAAAACAAATGAACGATTATTACCACCTGATCACGCTTTATTTTGCGGGCATTTTTTTATGTGGTTTGGTTTTGAGCTGTAAGTATGTAATATAATGTAATGTTAAAATAAGGAAACATAATAGTTCGCCAGCTTTAGCGTTCGCAAATGTTTAGCGTTCGGTTAGCGCGTCATTCGCGGGCGTGTTTGCTGCCAGCGCAGGCGCAGGCAAACAGCCTGATTGTGTTTATAGCCACTTAACGAGTGCCTGCGACAATTCCGATTAGTCGACAAAAACTTTACCGTATTGGTCTTTAGTGAGCTACCTTGTAAATGGCGGGCTTTTGTTAACGAGCTGAAGAGACGCGACATTTTTTAAAACTTCATTGTTTGGACTGGTGGCTTTCTCATTGAATATATATTGCACATGTGTCTCGCTCGAAGCATAAATTAAACGACACGCATTTTGATTCCTCCATTGAAATTAATTAAAGGCTGTTTAGACTTGCTGTGTAACTAACTTGCTTGTAAATAACCAAATAAATACCATTCGGCTATAATTCTGTGGTGCAATATTATGTAAGTCGTCATTCTGTTTAAGTAAGTACTTAATATTAATGCAAGAATTGATAACTTATCACGGCTAACTTACCCTTAACTTTTTGGATAACAGCAATATTTCGGTTTGTATTTATCAACCTGTAAACTTTTATGATGATGACGTCTAAAACACTCGATGAGGCAAATTCCTATTGGATCTATACACATAAAACAGTACCGTGACTCACTTATAGACAACTTACAGCCTAAACGTGTGGTCCTAGAGGTTTGAAATTTGGAGGAGACATTCCTCGAGTACCCTAGAGGTGCACTAAGGCATTTTTTTAAATTCCATCCCTAAAGGGGTGAAAAGGTGTAATAAAATTTGTATGGAAAATACCGCGGCCGAAGCTGTGGCGGGTCCTCTAATGAAATATAAACGCCTTTGTATATGGCAATATTACTTCTAAACACAGAAGCATTAATATATATAAATCTAAATCATTATAAACACTTATTGCAACCTAGTTTGCTATATATTTTTACGTTTGATGTTGAAGCGAACGCAATGTATGCTGTCTAGCTAAACCAGTCCATGGGTCCACTGAAAACCAGCGTCGTATTCCCCCAATAGGTGGTACGACACACAGCTGAGTGGATGCCATTTTCGCAGCAATATATAAAATGTAAAAATTGTATTTTTTTGTTTTTGCGAAATAAATATTTTCTATTTCTATTTCTATTTCTATTTACACGCGCAATGGACGTGTTTATATTTATTCGTAAGAGTGACAGAAATACAATACCTATGGCGTTACCATTTCTTCTTACTGACTTTTTTTGTTCACCAGATGACAAGAACAACCGACGACCACGCCGAGCCGGGCCGGAACGGAAACCACGCCAAGCCTACAGCGCCAAGCAACTAGAGCGTCTAGAAGCTGAATTCAAACTAGACAAGTACCTGAGCGTTTCAAAACGAATGGAACTATCCAAAGCACTCGGTCTTACAGAGGTCCAAATCAAAACCTGGTTCCAAAATCGAAGAACGAAATGGAAAAAGCAGTTAACTTCTCGACTTAAGATTGCGCAAAGGCAAGGATTGTTTCCTGGACAGATTTTTGGACACCCTTCTCAAGCGTATTCCCTTTTGAATCCCTATGCCTATGCTCCTCTTAGTTGTGTATTTACCCCCGTCACCTTGCCATCTAGTCCACCGTAAACTAGGAAGAAATAAGTTTTGGTAAAAGGAAAAAGTCGAAGTTAAAGCGACCCAAGAGGAGGGTTCGTTCGTAACACTAACGCTGAATAACAGAAAACAATTGCCGGTTTGGTGTACATGATTGTACTTGATAGTTGCGAGTTTGTAGATCATACCTTAAATTCGAAATCTTTTGCAAATACATAATCTTTTAAATTAGAATTTAGATAAAGTAGTCTGGAACAATGTTATACCATTCAAATGAACAGACCTCCGTTTCTGCCATTCACAAGAGAGCCATTCCATTTTCGTAACATTGACAGCGTGTTAAGTATTTTAATTGCGGTGCGAAGAGTATATAATGATCGACTTGCTACTTTTGTCACTTTGTTCGTGGCCTAAATAGAACAATTGTCAAATTTACTGATTTTACTGCAAATAAACCAACTTAATCAAACTTAGAGGTTTAATATTTGCTAGCTACCATTTTCTCTTGCGCTAATTGATAAACACCATGTCAAGACAGACTCCATGTTAAGGGGATTATTTTATTGGTTAAGTATAATAAGGTAAGTGAATATGCAATTCAGACTGTCATTGTTTCTTCAGTGAAGTCTTTTTTCTTCGAAAGTAGCAGATAAGTGTTTCTCAGAAATATTTGAACACGACTAAATCTGTCACAATAATTTAAAGAGTGAAAACTTCCATGATTTCTAGATTATTTGTTATTTTACTACGAATTAAGTAGATTTATAAAAAAACCCAGTAGTAAATTGATTATTAATTTATTTTTCCGCCTTTAGACATGTAAAACTGTAGCCTTAATATTTAATATATTGATAAATGAAATATCCTACACAGTTAATTATATTTCTAGTAATATTACCTATATAGGTTCAAATAAAGAATTCACACACAGATTAAGTAATATTAAAATAAGGTAAAATCAATAAACATATCACAAATAATTACATTAATTGTTTTCTTATTCATTAGGTTACACAACAATTCTTACTTTTATATTTTGTTAAACTTAACACAACATTGAATAAAGCAAAAGATACGGACTTTGATTACATCCATGAGCCGCTTTTACCACGTCATGCAATAATGCCAATAATATAATCTTACTAATATTATAAAATTAAATATGAACGTATGTGAAGAGATTTGGATGTTTGTTTTTTTTATTGTAAAAGCAGTTTGGGAAGGACGAGCGTTTGTTCCTCAATCATGCGCAAGTGGATGGATTTGGATGAAATCTGGCAGGATTGAATAAAACATACTTTCACCCCGGAAAATTTTACAGTTACCGAGCGAAAAGCGATGAACGAATTCTATACGCATACAAAGTGGCTGCCTAAATCGTATCTAATCTAAATCTAAATCTGTTACGAGAAAATGCTTTTATGTGTTAGTTTTCAGCCTTAAGCGGAGGCTATTAATAGGGGTCTGCCCTTAAGAGGAGTGTGAACCTACGCCTTTTCATACAAAAGGAGATAAAGATTTCCTTCCACCCCTTAGGGGAGAGTCGGCGAAATCGTACCGGCATTTAAATTGTACCGCCTCTAGATTACCCACAAGCCAACACATATCTTTCACGCTAGCAGCACTAAACTATGCTGTAGTGGCGCCCTCAACTATCCTCCATTTCGTGATGGCGTCTGTTGAGAACTTTGTGTGCTAGTGAAAAAAGTTACTTTTTGTGGAATTTGATCTAAATTTTCGTGCTGATTCGTAAGGTTTGTAACCCACGGAAAAGGTAAGTTTCACTAACAAAATCTACGGTATTTGAGTGCAAAACTAAACATCTTTTTACTTTATTTTTGTGGAGTCTCTAATTTTAAAGGCTATGTATCCATATGTTGCTTTTTTTTAAAATTACATGGTTTGCTAAATCGTACTACGCACAATTCGATATATTGTACCGGTACGACTTATCCGACTGTTAAAACAACGTAATTTTATCACGTTTATTTTTTTTGTTTAGATGACGGACCTGGGCGATAAACGGAAATATTTTGAGTGGAACAATGAAGACAGACAGACATATATGACATCGAAAATAAATATTTTGATTTAAATTAAGGTTGTTTTTATGACTACTGGTACGATTTAAACACCCATAGTACGATTTAAAATACCTGTAGTACGATTTAAACAACTTGTCGGCTAAATTGTACCGTTAGCAGACTTCTGAAAAAATATTTTTTTGGCTACGTTAACTGCACTCTAAGAAACCAATTTTTTTTTATGTGATTGCCAAGACATTAAACTATAATTTAAATATTAATTCATATGTATAAGTCTCTTTGGAAATGAAATATCGTGACCAAAGTAAAAAGTGGTACGATATAACTGACTTTCCCCTAAATGTTAACCGATGTTCACCAATTTTTGATAGGCTGTCAGTCAGAACAAAATCTAGGTCTTATACGTTTTAATTATTTCACTATAATCAATAAATTCAGTTTTATTGTGGTTTCAGTATTCTCATACAAAACTAATTTCGGCATTATTTGAATTTCGTGATCTATAATCAAAATTCAAAAAACGTATAGACCTAGATTTTGTTCTATCGGTTAACATTTAAGTGGTGGAAATCGTTATCGCCTTTTGTATGAGAAGGGTGATTTCACCGTCCTCTTAACTTCCCATCTAAGTGCAGTGGGCGGGCGGATAGAGAGCGTCGCAGTCAGCTCCGCCCAGCCCGAGCGCCGCCGCCCTCAGCGCGCCCAGCGTCTTTCCGTGCGTCCACGCCACTCCTGCGCTGAAATATAATACAATTATCAAGAACATATAAAAATGTTCAGTTAAAAAAAGATCTTTTCAGGGGTGTGAGTTATGAAGTAACGTTGAAAACAGATAAAAATGATCTAACTGACAATTTGACGCTGATGAAAATAATAAAAAATAATTACATAGATTTTGTCTTTTAATATAATTAAACGGCAACAATGCGTGCGTAGTATATCATGTACCTACTTAACTTTCATTATATGACATAATTTGTATAATAAGAGTATTATTAATATTTAATCGACCGAGCGAGAGGTAAGGCAATAATGCTTTCGTATGTCCGGCTGTGGGGCTGTCCATTTCTTCTCCTCTAAAGGTCGAATTTCTTAACCGATTCTCGAGAAATTTTGTGAGCAGCTTGGATAATTATATAGATGTTTTTGTCGATTAAACTTTACGAAATTTTTCAAAATTGCGGTGTTTCAAAAATTATTTGCGGTGTTGGTAAACTAACTAGAACCTATGTCGATGTATGGGAATAACAGTTTTCCAACGGCAAAGTCAAGTTTCTTACGAGGTCTACAGCTCACGGAGCCACTAGTTATAACGAGTCAAACAATATCAACGTTGAAGAACTTACTGCCAAATCGGTAACCAATACTTGTCCCCATCCCGTATGTCTCTTGCCTTCCGATTTCCGAGGCACAGCACGCGGTAGAGGCACGGCGTGGATCGGGGCTTGAGCGCTATGAGAGCGTACCTCGCCAGGGTGTTTGCGGTGGACATTCTAGAACGTTCCGCGTCTTTCTTGAAGCGGAACACGTCGTCCACGTTCACATTATCCCCACTGTTATCTACCATCTGCATTACTTGAGGTTGTTGGGGGTGCTGAAAATTAAAACGTGGTTTTAAAGATCTACTGTTTATTTTTCAGACAAAAACTATCCATTTACCGAATTGGATACCTACCTGAAATTTGAAAAGCTTCATTATATCTAGTCCCTTGTATTCCTCGAAAATGCGGACTAAATCTCGCATTTTCATGAAATAACTTTAAACGATAATTCGAGTTTTCGCGTAGGCCCCCGTTTTTTCGTGAAAACAAGAATTACGTGATTCCATTTTAATAAATTTTTGTTGTTAATTTTATTTTTATATAATTAAATATGTTAAAAAGCGTGTACCTACTAACATAGATTTAGATATCCACACTGTTCTAACGCTATATGGGTCAAGTTCACGAAATAAATGAGTCATTCATTCATTCATTCTACGACGACGCATATACTTGAACCCTAAAAATAATACACTCCTTTCCTTGGGCATTTAGTAACAACGCTTCATGTTCCGGCCATTGCCAACTCCCATAATTTGAGAGTATGGCTTGGGGTTACAAAATGAGGCGCTTATAATATAATACTACATTTTACCAGCTAAACAGCTCTTAAAGGCACACATCATCTCACTCAACTTACCTCTTCTTGCGGAAATCTCTATACAAACTTACCATTGTAATACACATCAGCACCTGCAGCACAAACATCCCAAACGACAGGAAAGCGATCCCCGTGAGTGAAATATCGAAGAGATCCGCCAGACCGAGCCCGTGGTCGTGATCCTTCTCCACGTGAATGATCTCTTCGTGGTGGGCAGAGGGGTGGTGGAATAGGGGCGGCGGCGGAGGGGGCATCGAGTACTCGTATCCGCCGCCTGGAGCAATGGAAACGTGAGTATTGTGCCCATCTGAAAGTACTGGTTTGTTCAGAAGTGTGTTGAGGATGTGAGTTCATTCTTTTTTATCAAAAGTGCTACAATAGACTGGTTTGCTGAAAAAATCTAATTAGTCCATGCTTTACATTATAAAAAAATATGGAACATGTATTTTTTCTTTTGTTTTTTAAACGTAAAATGACGAAGATATAGTGCGTTGAAGTTTTGCGTGACGTCACGACTTTGTACACTTTTTTTTACCATTAACTGACGTCATTAGCCCCCCTTCCCGAACTTTGATGCACGTTATCTTTGTCAATTTTGATTGATTTGATAAAGCAAAAAATACGTGTTAATGTTTTTTTATAATGTAAAGGATGGACTAATTAGAATTACTATTTTTTACCCAGGAAACATCCCTATTAGGTATCTGCGGCCAGCCATACAATACCTCATCACTATCAGTCTATATAATTATGGCCCAATGCTGGGCACAGGCCTTCTTATAGTGAAAGGTACTGGGAAATAGTCCCCACGCGAGCCCAGTGAGGACTGGAGACTTCACACACATCTTTGAATTACTTCGCAGATGTACGCAGGTTTCCTTCACCGAAATGCTTCTGGTCAATATTCAATTCATTTCCGCACATGAGATCTGAAAATCTCAGAGGCAATACAAAAAGCAAATCAACTGTAGACTATATACTATTGTTTATAAGAGTACTCGTGTTCTTACCGCAAAATATCGGGACCTCTATTAAGTCCTTACCGCGGTAAGAACTAACAATAACAACAGTGATGTCACTCATATACACAATAGTGATGTGAATAAAAACCGCGATAACTTAAATTAATACTCGTATATCCAATTTTGAATGTTTATGGGAGTTAATGTTTTTACGACTCAAAATTAATGAAAATATAATTCATATAATAATTTGTCGTAGAATTGCATGGTTCATTGGTATTTTTACATGCTGTGGACTAGAAAATTCACAAACCTAAATCCGATCGTACTTTACTTCGCTAGACGAATGCAATAGTGGCACAATTAAAAAAAAAATGGTTTTTGAGTTAAACCAAAAATCGTGTTATACATTGCATATCTTATACCATACAAAACAGACCGAACTCAAAAGGATATTAAGGTCCGCCACATACATTCGTTTTCCTGATTGGCTTTCCGAATTCGTTTTCCGTATTCGGACACCCCGAACCCAGGCATTTCATATAAATAGTTCAACATGGCACACACGTTCGTAATTTTTCCGTACGGAATTCCGAACGGAATTCGTTCGAACGTGTGTGCCATGTTGAATTATTCATATGAAATGGCTGCGTTCGGGGTGTCCGGATACGGAAAACGAATTCGGAAATCGAATCAGGAAAACGAATGTATGAGGCGGGCCTTAGACATGTGTCACTATTGCATTCGTCCAGCGACTTATTGGTGGAGTGATGCATCTTAAGTTCAGTATATTATCAAAATATACGTACACCAGAGTGCCTAGTACACTAGTTTTTATAACGCATATAAAGCATCTGTCACTTTTTAACTGATATGCGGGTGCGAAAGGGATGAATGCTTTATTTGCGGGATAAACTTAGTGTCCTTAGCCCTCAGGGTATTTCCTGGATACGACAAACCCTGCCTGTGGCAAGTGCTTATTTTGCACGGACAAAACTTACTGTATTTGGAAACGTCGTGCACCGGATGTTCTGGCTCAGCATATGCCGTGACGTCAGCGCCCTCGAAGAACTCGTATCCGCTCTGCGCCCGATCCAGCGAGGAGTTGGAGACGGCAGGGCTGGCGCTCACCGCATTGTAATGACGGTATATGTCGTTCAGGGCTGCCACCCTGTGATAGTGATTAATGTTGTCAGGGGCAGTCGGTTTTATAAACTTACAAATTACCTATATAAAAGCTACAATTTTACATGATGGCATGTTCCGGCATGATGCTTTGGGTAGCTATTTGGAGAGGTTGAGTTCAATGGCGTAGCTACCGAAGTGCTAGACAGTGCCGTGAACCGGGGCCCCCAAGCTCAGGGGGACCTCGGACCTTGACTAGCAAACCTCGTATTGAACTAAATAGAAATTAAAAAAAAAAAAACGTTCCGTTCACGTTAATCGTTTCGTCCATAAGGAAATAGAGACTTTAACGCAAACGCATTCGAAACATTTGGTATGACTCAAACTTACACTAAGGGCCCAGAACAACCTACAGTTGGAGAATGAGCGGGAAAGCCGCGTACTTACTAAATAAAGACGCACGTGTACGTAGACGTATTGCATATTACAAAATAAAATTAGATGTATTGCTTATACATGTTATGTCCTTTCTGCGGGCTGTCTGCTCGTTTCCCAGCTAGTTATACTCTAGTTAGCCAGTCCTGGATGTGAGTAGGTAATAGTAGTAGCCGTTTGCACCGTTTGTGGTGAGCGCCGGCGTCGCTTCCGGAGTCGAACGACATCCGGAATCTGACGTCACTTAGGCTTCTCGGTACTACCTTAAATGTATCATAATCACAGTATGTAGGTACTTAGCTAGCCAGTCCTGGTAATTAGCGGAGCCGACGTCGAGCAAGCCGGTTGCGCGCGGGTCCTGCGGGCGCCGCGTCAGGCTGGTGCCTTCCACGTCGAACGCCACGCCGAGCCGGCTCTGCAGCACCGGTTTGCCCATCTCTTCCAGAATTTGCTCAGCGAGGAAGTTGCGGCATCGGTATTCGTTCATCATCTTCCTATATGGGACAAATGCACAATTTATAAAATCCTTCCGGTGCATTCGGAACTAAACTCAAAATGCCCTATTACTAAATACGACCTAATTTCAAAATGACTTTTTCTAAATTAATTCAAAGTTTAATTCAATAAAGCTTCATTCCCTTAGTAAAAAACCGTAATTATGCCACAGTGCAGCAGTGTTGCTAACTTTTTGAACAATCTTTGGTTTCTCGCGGTAACAAGTACCTACTCTATATCTTAGTGTCTTCTATTTTGAGGGGACTGTGACATACTGCTTGGTAAAGGGTAACTCTACAGACTGTTTTTGCAACAGCGCAGCGTTCCACTTGCGGTATTAGTATTGTTGGTAACATGATCCCGACGTTATTTTCTAGTGTATGCATTATCTGTGAACATCGCAGCTGCTGTTTTTTATATTATTTAACAAACTTTGCGGGCTTACTCATCAGGCCACTGTAGCACCTTGTCGCAGCGAGTAAACTTTTGGGTTTGCTGTAAATTGGACATGGTTTTACGGTGGTCTAAAAGTCACATGGTGGCATTTATCTATTGTATGAACTAAGGATCCCCTACCTGTGATACTCAAGCGTCGACAGCGCAGCGTCAATACTCCCATTAACAAAACTGATCGCATTGAAACCCGCACTGGAATTTCCATCAACCTTTTGCTCCACAATAAAATAAGTCGGCATTAAATCCGTACGAAGGAAATCGTTAACGTTCAAATCACTTTCAAATGAAAACACCGAACGTATAGACAAAACACACGCGAATTGAAGAAGCATTTTAGTTATCGAGAACGTATGCACACAAGAGATGAGAAGTGAGTGTCACATAAAGTTGGCGGAATGATTATTCGGGTTGTAAAGCGGAAAATTCGTTTGCAATGCAAGAATGCGAGCGCATCGTATTAAACGCTCTAACTGTTTATAAAGACAGTAGAAATCTGCATCATGGTTATGTTTAATAGTTTATAACTTCGACGAAGTTAGGCAATCTATTATACTCTTTAACTTCCTTCGAAAAGGAGGAGGCTAGGTATGTATTCGACCCATATTTTTTTATGTATGTCCAAACATAAATCTTTAGCTAGTGGCCCGATTTCAATGATTATTTTTTAACATACATACATACATAGCATCACGCCCGAAATCCCTAATGGGGTGGGCAGAGCCACAAGACTACTTGTGGCCACGTTCGATTAATTAGTCCTAAGATGGTATGATGAATTATTTTTTAAACACATAGAATAGGCCAGGTACCTACATACTTCGTATTGGTACCTACCTTGTTTTTGATTTTTATTTATTTCACATTCATTAACAATACAAGAGTGTGTTTGAAATGATGAATCCTTAACTATAAATTCCAATACAGTACACTTGGTGACGAGGGTCTGATAATGAAGCATGGAGGTGGGCAGTGGAACTCTTCAATGGCTACTAGTACTTAAACTCCAGTTTGGGCTGTTTTGTTTGTTTTCACAAGTCCAAACACTACACTTGGTGACGAGGGTCTGATGATGGAGCAAAAGGTGTAGGAAAGTGGAACTCTTCAGTAGCTACCAGTAAACCCCTAGAGTTTGGGCTGCTTCGTTGGTTTTAACGAGTTCTTACTCTTGGCTTATTATGTTTTTTTAAACTATATTTTTATTTATAGTTAAGTTCCTACGGGACCCTGGGCACGCGAAGTAGACTTGCACTTGACCGGTTTTTATTTCTTCTAATTACTTCTAAGCCCTATGGAGTACATGCATCACTTTCACCCTGCATCATAGTTAAACAATGCCCTACTTATAGAGTGTGAGAGATGAAAAAATAAATTACAATGATGTATCTGTCCTCTTTAGGGTTCCGTAGTTCAACTAGGATAGTTGATAGTTTCACCATGTCTGTATGTATGTCACAGCCCTTTTTTGTCGAAAACTATTAAAGTTAGAAAGCTAGAATTTTATACGATTGTCAATGTTGATTCCGCGCACAAAGATAAACAATAAAATTGGAAGGTTTTTTACGCTAGGTAAATACATGGTAAAATAAAAAAATGTAAAATAAAATAAAAATAAAAATAAAAATAATTTATTCTCAGATTTCGCAGATCCATAGATTGTTAGTTACAAAACACTTATACGTATACGTTAGTAGGGTAGACCGGGGACAATCGGTCCATTTTTTGTTTGACAGCTATTTGCGCCTTAACTAAAAGCGTAACGCATTAGTGTCATATACCGTTGTATAGAGTATATAATCAGCTATGAAATGCAATGTGCAACATTCCTTATTATTAAGAAAGTAACAAGATATAGTCAATCAAACACGCCGGGGGAAAGTGGTTCAATTGACCCCGTTACGGGGTCAGTAGACTCAAATGTTTAACGTCACCTAACTAGTAATTGTAGTATATTTTACAACTACATATTTACACATAAAAAAGGTTATAGTTCAGTTTACCTGCATTCATGATAAAAACTACAATATTCTTGAAACAAGTATCAAAAAGGATCGCATAAAAAGTTTGCCTTTAACTTTTTAACGCCCGGTTATATTCTTATTTTAAAACAAGTGAACTTTGTAATTTAAAATTGTACATAGAATAAAATACAATTTAAGTTATTGTTATACGGTATTTCAACTTTATTAGCAGTAATGACTTTATATGAAAACAAGCTTGGTTCATTTGCCCCAGTGGTTCAATTGCCCCAGTCATAATTCTAAGAGGTATGTATTAAAATTATAATTATGGAAAAGAATATCTTTTATTTTTTAATAGACTTTAATTGACAATCAGTTTTACATTGAGTTGCAGAAACATAGATTAGGGAGCTTTTATATGTCCAGTCGGTCTTTTTTTTCGATTACGAGGCATGTGCAAGAAGCGGTATTATAATTATTTACTAGAGAAACTTTTAAGTACTGTTAAGAAGATAAAAAAATCCCTGCAATTGCATTGTACTACTAGACCAGGTATCGAACGATCATGTATCTTAACCATTTCTGAATACTCATTAAAATGTTTTATAAATTAATATAAAATTACTTTGATTAAACAATTTATCAGGAAACAGTCTCCTTGCTATGATCCTTAAAGGATGGCATGTCATTAACTCTCTATTTCAGACAGTAATTAGCAAATTACAAATGGCGAGTTAAAAAAATATATATAAGTATGCATGCATACAGTTTTAAGTAATTATTTAGAAACAATAAGAATATACAAAACACCCTAATGCTTATTTTTCAAAATCGTTTACTTTGCTGGACTAAAGCCCCTTTCAAGTTAGCAAATTAAAGTAAGTTTTTCATTACAAATAAATTAAATAATAATATTAAGTTAAATTCTCTTCATGCGATATTTTTCACGATGCATTGCCAATTACAAAATTACGAGTAGGTATAAGGGTCAGTTGAACCACCGGGGCGATTGAACCGATTCAATTGACCCCACGATTAGTGGACCAATCGTCTCGACAGAGCTTTTAGCAAAAATAATTATTTACTCTGATTTAGGCAGCGTTGCGACCATCACTTTTATAACAACGAAGGCCTAAAAGTCAAAAGAAATCAACAAAACACAAAACAATCCAAATACATTGTTATTTTGCATAAAAATGACCATATAATACGGGCGTAATATTTACCGTGAGCGTCCCAAAACTTCGTTGCCCTCTGGTAAGCATCCGCGTTGGTCTGCGCCCGTGGCTGACTGTCAGTTACTTGCCGCGTTTTATAAGAGTGTGCTGAAGGTACACGCACATTGATAACTTATTTGGTTTCTGAGAAATCGCGTGTGGAGCACTTGCCCCGCGGTTCAATTGTCCCCGGTCTCCCCTACACTAATATTAAAAGGTTACATAAAACATTTAAGGACGCAAGACATGAAGTTCGGTGTATCGGCGGAAAATATCCGAATCCCACCTCCCTGCTATCATTTTCAGGATGCTATTTGTGCTCCCCCTCAACTGCATCACCACAGAGGCCGTCTTCTTTCGTACTATTGCATAAAAGTCCTCTACGCTAGCATCGGCAAACATCCCAGAGGCGCTACAGAATCGAGGAAGCCCAAACAGAGTCCTGAAAATGTTATTGTATTGGTTAATAAATATTTTTTATTCTTCAACCTCAAATGCGATGTCGTTGGATAGCTTTTTGAAAACTATAACGGGTATGTTCTGAACACCGTTTCTACCCCCTACAACCAAAACTGTAAATTCTAAAAGTCTGAAACATATCTTAAATGAAAGTTAAAAGGGAAACAACCATGGTCATGTGTTCATGAATGAGTTATAAGGGACAAAATTTATTAATACCTACTATTCTGTATTGTGTGTTCCTCTGCTGCACTGGGAGTGAAGAAATAGCATAGAATGCGTGCAGATGCCTATCATCCTGGCATGTCGTAAAAGTCGACTAAGGGACGGGTCCTCTCCAACATGGTGGACTATCTGTATGGGCGATGGGCTGATCACCTGTCACCATACGGTTCATCATACCATCTTAGGCCTAATTAATCGAACGTGGCCACAAGTAATCTTGTGGCTCTGCCCACCCCATTAGGGATTTCGGACGTGATGCTATGTATGTATGTATTCTGTAAAACATCACCGTCCAGAGCATAAAAATGGATTATACTTTCTTTAAAAAACCGAACATGTGCGAGTTAAACTCGCGTGGAGAGGGTTCCGTACCGTACACGATTATCTGAAATTTCGTATGTTACTTTAAATAACATAGACTTCTTACAGGTTTTCCTGTAATCAATAGGTAAAGAGCAATTTTATGTATTCTTTTTTTTCAAAATTTTAGGCCCAGTACTTTCGGAGATAAGTGGGGAATGGTCAATTTTCGCCTAGTTGCCTAAATAACTTTCAAACTATTAATCTTAAAATTCTAAAAAAAAATATTTTCACGACGAGCCCATTCATTTGATATAATCACACGATATTAGCAAAACTTTTTTTTTTCAATTTTTTCCCTCAAAAGTTACGCATTCGTGTTGCGGTTACTGACTTACATAATATATGTACCAAATTTCAACTCAATCGGTCCAGTACTTTCGGTGCAAATTGGCTGTGACAGACGGACAGACAGTCAGACAGACAGACAGACAGACACACGCGTGAGCTTATAAGGGTTCTGTTTTTTCCTTTTGAGGAACGGAACCCTAAAATAGCTTTGGGTGCTTGGGAGCGAGACGCAGATATGACTACGAAGTAGGGAACTCTACATTGTGCATGGTCTGTGGCATGGTCCAACATTGTACTTGGCCGGTCTTTTTGTACATAAATTGTTATATTTAATTTCAATTCACTATTTACTAATCAAACATGTCAACTATCCTGTTTAAAAACACCCTATTCCCTCATTCGTTAAGTGCCCGTCGGCAGTGAAAAGATCCTTTGTTGTGTTACAAATGTACGGATGTCATCCGGCAGACGTCTGATGTGAGAACAAACCGCGTGCACCCATTACAACCACTTTAAAAAATCTGGTAGGTACATGTAGGTACCTACACCAGGTATGAGTGAATTGAATTTGTAAGAAGGAATGTACCTATCCCATCATGGACGTTAAAGGCAAAGATCTTCAGAGTTGGTTCCCCTAATATTATCTTACTAGATTTTGCAGTCGGCATTTGATTTCTTAACAGAATTGAATCAATTGTAATATTTTGTATGTTTATTCCTTTATCCCGGTATCAACGATGAGAGATAGTGGCGCTCTCTGGTGCCTATTATTGCGTACAAGTTTTGAAGAGAGTTCATACATATTTTGCTAGATGTCGCTTTTTATTGGCAATGGTAAGAAACAGAATGAATATATTCTATATAATATAATAATACGTTAATTTAGTGCAATGCAATATCGTTTATTTGCTATTATTTCCTTCCAAAAATAAAGGTCACAAAAACGAAAATATAAGAATATATCCATTTGTCTGTCGTACAATTATCTATCAAAAATTTTTTCTTTATTTTTAGTCTATGTACTTATCCGTCTGTGAGTGAATTGGTAATCAATCAATCGAGTTTCTTTATTCATTTGCAGACTAATAACAAAAACGTAGTTCTAAAGAAGAAATGTAAATAGACGAACACTTTGTTCGTCCCTTTGGCATCCCTCATGATGGGCACAAATGGCAACGGTCGCCGCGGTGGAGCCAAAATGCCCGATATTCGCAGACCCATGGAAGAAGGCGACTGTATAAACGATATGGAGAGCCCCGAGTTGGATTTCGTTTACGACGACTGCGATACACAAGCTAACGAGATAGCGGAATTGTATAGCTACACCGAACATCCGGAGTTTCAGCTCAATGTGAGGGCGTTTGAAGATATAATGGAGGAGTTTAATCTACCACCTAGTTGGCAGAGGCTGTCTTATAAGCAGCAGCGGACTGTTGTGATGAAGTTGTTAGAGCACCTCGACGTTGCTGTGAACGAAATACGTATGCGGGCAACTCGCTGTATTTTGTACTTGGCGCAGGGCTGCTGGGCGGAGATGCAGTCGGACGCCGAGCAATCCCACTGGGCGCGAATCAACGTGATGACCTTATATGACATGGGCGTGTTCCCTGCTTTCGTTGAATTACTAAATCTCGAAATAGTGAAAAGCAGCTCCGCTATAGCTACAAGGAAACTTGCAGAATCACTAGCCGATTCCACTAACCTGAGAGTTATCTTATCAGTTTTGTATTTGATTACAGAATACATGAGAACCGAAAAAGAAAACCCTGAGTCAGAGTATGCATACTTAGTGAAGAACTTTAGAGAAGAGCTGGGAACACCTTTTGGTGATGAATTACTACCTGTAAAATTGTTGAGTATGGTGACACATCTTTGTGCAGGCACTACACCGCATTTCCCTATGAAAAAAGTCCTACTGTTACTGTGGAAGGTACTACTAGTATATTTAGGAGGTTCACAAGAGTTGAAAGAGAGGAAATCAAGGCTCAGGGAGAAGCATGGACTTGAACCTTTAACTGAAGACACTCTTGAAATAATTAAGGGAATGAGAGCCAGCTCACCTCCACCGAGTGCTGCAGACATGCTTGAAAACCAAAATCCTGGGCAAAGAAAACTAAAGGAAAATGAAAGAGCTCTGAGAAGGCAGACTTTCATGAAACAAACCTCTCTGGATGAATCTGATGAACAAATATTTGTGGACAAAGAGGAAACTGGCAATGGCTCTGAGGATTATTCAATGGAATTTCAGACAATGCCTACAGATAACACACAAAACGCTAATCAAAACCAGAACTGCCCATACTATATGTACTTTAAACAGTTTGAGAGTCCTCCTCCACCACCACCATTGCCCAAAAGTCTGCCTTGGCAATCAAAAGTCCGACAGAAAGATATTGATATGTTCCTGGATAATGTTAGAATCAAATTCGTAGGCTACTCTCTTCCAGGAGACAGACAGACTATAGATGGTCTTCCGCAACCCATCCATGAAGGCATAGAGATACTGAGAAAGCATATGTATACCAGTCTGTCTGAGCTTCAGATTGAAAGAGAAATTGAAATTGCACGCAGTCCACTCACAAGAGGAGAGAAAGACGTTGAAGAGACGGAAGTTGAAATCTTATACAGGGCCATGCTGCCTAACCTGCCACAGTACATGATTGCTCTGTTAAAGATTCTTTTAGCAGCTGCACCAACCTCTACCGCAAAAGCCTACACTTTCAACATCATGTCTGAACTTCTTCCTGAGGAAATGCCTATGACTGTCTTACAGTCTCTGAAACTTGGTATTGATGTCAACAGACACAAAGAAATTATTGTAAAAGCAATCACAGCAATATTACTTCTATTGCTCAAACATTTTAAGCTAAACCACATTTATCAGTTTGAATTTATGTCTCAACATCTAGTATATGCAAACTGTATGCCACTGGTGTTGAAATTCTTCAATCAGAACATTCTGTCATATGTTGGAGCGAAGAACTCAATACCCATATTTGACTTCCCTGCCTGTGTTATTGGAGAACAACCGGAACTGACAAAAGAATGTCTTGACATTGGAGATTCATCAGTTCCATATTCATGGAGGAATGTTTTTTCTTGCATCAATTTATTGAGAATTTTAAATAAGTTGACAAAATGGAAAAACGCTAGAATAATGATGCTTGTCGTATTTAAAAGTGCACCTATATTGAAACGTACTCTCAAAGTCAGACATGCGTTGATGCAATTTTATGTCCTGAAATTGTTAAAAATGCAGACCAAATACTTGGGGCGCCAGTGGCGAAAAACGAATATGAAAACGATTAGTGCCATTTATTCTAAAGTGAGACATAGATTGAATGATGACTGGGCCTTTGGCAATGATGTTGACGTTCGGCCATGGGATTTCCAAGATGAGGAGTGTGCTTTGAGAGTCAGCGTTGACCGCTTTAATCAAAGGAGGTATGGTACAGGTGGTGAACTTGAAGTAGATCTTATGCCTCTTGATACTGATATAAATAGTGTATTGGAGTCTAATGTAGAACTGGATGAAGAGTTTAAAGATAACTATGAGTTGTGGCTAGAGCAAGAAGTGTACACTAATGAAATAAATTGGGATATCTTACTCACAGCATAAAATATCTCAAATGCAATATGAAATATAATATGATGAAGGCAATTGAAGTATTATAAATACATTTGTTGACAATGGAAATGTGCATGCAAATTTAGCTAGTATTGTATGTGGTTTATTCATAAATACTTTGTTTTTGTATACCTACATAGTATTGCTCTTACAAATGTATTTTTCTGTTCTTTAGATCAAATTATAAGCTTAACTTAGGTTTGACCACTGCACAATACAAACATATACATTAAGGCCATACTTTTAACAAAACGATCATGCATGGCTATGTTAGTGCTTACTGACTTAGCTTTGCGTGCAGTGCCATGAGCGTCAGAACCTTAAATATGTCGCACAAGTTTCAGTGGACGGTGGCCTGACATGTTTATGGTTAAAAAAACAAATTTTATGTTGATTTTAATTTTTTATTTCATCACTAAAGTCGCGCTCTAGGCACTGTGTGGTCTGTTATGGCGGTAAAAGGGTTACTCGTGTTAAGATCTCAAATGAATTCAGCCTTGGTAAAATAATCAGGCTTTCTGCAGGAACGAATTTGTCAATGTGTGGGTTCAGTCTTATCCTCCTGAGCTTAGCCTTCTGCCGTAATCCCTTTAGTTTATATTAATTACTTATTATCATGACAGTAACACCTACATAACATATACAGCATGAATAACGTCAATAAAATTTTGTTATAGTTGTGTGAATATTATACTAATTTTACAAGATGTTTATGCTTAGATACATTCAACTGTAGATACATTTTTTAAGTAATGAACAATGAATTGTAAAAAACTCGTAATCATGTAGTACCCATCAAATAAAAAGAAGTATGTGTGAAAGGATTAGTACATATTTATAGTAGTTCATCTCTCCTTCAGTGGTAATGAAATTTCCAGTGATAAAAAACCAGTTTGTATTTTATTATTTTTTAAACAATTATTTTCTACCTTCATATAACATTTTTGAATATGCCAGTTGTAATAAATACAGTTTCAAAGAATGTGATTTATTACTTTAATGAAACAAAATGATTAGCTACTGGGCCTACGTCGGCCTTCGCACTGGACGTTCATTCGTACCTGAGAATGAATGAGATCGAGAGAAATATCTTTATCCATTCTTAAGTATGAGTGCCTGCCGTGCGATAACTGACGAGGGGCCATCGTGTATTGGGCCATAAAGCGTTATCAAAGTACTTTGGTATAGGTCGCCTGTGGTTTTTACGGCAATGTGTGGCCGGCAACTATAGGCATCTTCCTCTAACGTACGAAGTTAGAGTATGTCAGCTATAGTTGCCGGCTATACATTTCCGTAAAAATTTACTCGTGTAACTGCACTTTAAGACTTCTGTATTCACAGAATATTATTAAGGCCGAGCAGCTACGTTTTTTCTCGCAGGCGGCTGTCAGTTACAAACTGGAAAACTGGGCCCTATTCAAATCTAGGTTCAGTCGATTCGTCAGTACGCGACATTGACCGTCCGTCAATATCATCTACTGACGATCAATATAATTGTGCAACTGGTGATATAGCACAGTTATATTGTAGGTCAGTAACTAGCCTAAAAATTAAACATTGAATACCAATTTGCTCTTTTTTCCGGTTAATCTGTTTGTAGGCTACATATAGTAATCTGTGGTGTGCATGCAGTATGCCTTATCTGTGCTGTGTATTGTTGATTTGATACCTACCTAAGGAGAAAGATAGAAAATAAATGATTTATAATCTAAATAAAATCTCTTTCCGGTTGTGTACTGCTAATTTGAGAAGCGTAATCGATAAAAAGTATTTGCAGCTGCTTTTAAAAACACGAAAGCATTTCTAAGGGTTAGTTAGGAATATTCTCTAAGTATATTATTAGCCAACGCCTACTTTGCAGGGAAGTAGTTTGTCAGCGGATATTTATAAAACTTAGTAGTTAAATCATTTATTGTTCCAGCTGTACCATGGCGGAGTTAGCGGCATTACTGCAAACGGAGATCCCGGAGGGACGCAATCACTTGACCGACAGTCATACAAATCTGGAACGTGTAGCCGAATATTGCGAAGCAAATTACTTCCAGTCTGAAAATAAGCGTTTGGCCTTGGAGAGCACTAAGAACTACACAACACAATCTTTGGCTAGTGTCGCTTACCAGATTAATACACTAGCATACAATTTCCTTCAATTGTTGGAGCTACAGACCATGCAGTTGGCAGAAATGGAAGGCCAAATGAATCATATTGCCCAAACTGTGGCTATACATAAGGAGAAGGTTGCGAGAAGAGAGATTGGGGTGCTAACTGCTAACAAAGTCACCAACAGGCAGTATAAGATCATTGCTCCAGCTAATCCTGAAAAACCTATTAAGTATGTGAGGAAGAGCATTGATTACACAGGTTTGTCTCATAATAATGAATAATGGCGTTGAAACTAGAATCATATTTAATTGCATTACAAAATCTGGTAGCTATAGAGGTTGTACAACTTCAAAGAAATCTATCTTCAAACTGCTATAACAGACATGAACAAATGGGTAATACACACTTCAAGAAACAAAATTTGTCCCTCCTGTGACCAAAAGTTAACAAAAACGACTGCTTAATTTTACGTTTTCTTCATACAGGCCAAAACTATGCCTAATGTCCTACATGCGGATATAGTCCGAGCAACAAAATCACCACCTCAGGGTCCATAACTTTCGGGAACAAGGGGGACAATTCTGAACCTGAACGTGTGTATGACCCAAATAAACTACAAAATTCACATTTTGATAATCCATTAATCTTAGTTATACAATACTTTTTTTTTTAGTTTATTTCTTAAAACATACATAACATTTGTACACATATATACACAAATAATTTTCCCGCTGTGTCTGTTTGTCAGTACAAATAGAAACAGTTTGTTGGCAAGATCGTGCTAAAACTAAAAATTTTTTTTTACTTAATCCTACACAAGTCTATATTCTAATACAGTATTTATTTTATTTATAGTGCCAATCTTTCCAAAAGTATTTTTTTTAATGTACCTTTCACTACTTTTCTGCAGATTTTTTTGTCTCGCTGTAACCAATCAATTTCGTTATACATTTTTCGAACCAGGAACATATTTGTTCTCCTACCGTAATTTAACAGGATGTTGTATAAATTTTCTTAATCTAATATTCTTCGTATTATATTTATTTTGCTTAAGCACCTTTCAATAAACCCCATTCATGTGTTCATATAATATTCTTATCACCTAACTCTGATTCCAGCTCTAGATGACATTGGTCATGGGGCTCGCTGGAGCAGCGGCGGCGGCACGCCGCGCGGGCGCCGCTCGGGCTCCACGCCGGCTGCTGCGCCACTGCCAGCACCCACAACTAAGCCTCCAACACCCCCAGCTGCCGTGCGAGCTGCTGCGGCTGCTGCCAACACTGGCACATTGGGCCGGGGGACTCTGGGTAAGATAATGTTCATCTAAGCTGATGATTGTTTATATTATAAGTATTTACTCATACTTATTACGATATGCCAACTAATATATTTTCAATATAGATAATGGATTTATTGCTTCTTTATTTAATCGAAGGAATCAATTAATGTTATTTGTAAAAATCATGTTAATTATTAATTTATACTTTAAATAATAAAATATCCATATTGCATAGATATGATTGTCATGTAAAGGGGTTGAAAATCTAAAATTAGGTTGTGCAATAGTATCACTGGAAGTTTTCTAGTCCAGCAATGGACTATGGTCTAGCAATCTATTGGCATTTACAATAATAAATCATATTTAACAAAGAACAAAAAGGAACAAACAAGTAAAGACTCGGTCACATTTGTAATTTATAATAAGTAAAGCTGGTGGTCTGAAGTGAGCCCAGTGAGATTTGTTAGATGGGTTCCGAGAACGCATTATTTTCGTGTAGCTTTTTTCGGAATCGTATTTTTCCGCGTTCGATTAGTTTATTCATCAGCATTCTACTCGTGGAAACAACAAAAAGGTGGTTATTTTATCAAAAGTCGCAGACAAAATGTTGGACATGTTGACAAAAATTAAATAGCTTATATTCATAATATTATTTGCGTGTACAACATTTTGAAAGTGAAAGTAAATGCGTCATTAAAAAAGCTACGAGTAGGTAGAAGGCCTGTGGATAAATTTTTCGGAGACTTGGAAGAAAGCTAGAGTAAAATTCCGCTGAAGAAATTAATCGATCGCGGAAAAATGCGACTCGGAAAAAAGCTACACGAAAATAATGCGTTCGCGGAACCCATCTAACAAATCCCCTGTGCGTGTGTGGGCAGGCAAGTCGTCGCGCGAGTACCGCACGCCGCCCGCGGTGGCGCCGCCGCAGGTGCCGTCGCACTACGCGCCCAACTACCCGCGCCGCCCGCCCGGCTACTCGGCGCTGCCCCTCGTGCAACCGCAGGTACACATATTCCGCTTCTGCTAGCAGTTACCAACGCTTTCACAAGGCAGTTCTCCCGCGAAGCTATTAACGAGCGACTTGCATTTGAAAGAAAAAACTGAAAATGAAAATATTTATTTTGCAAGTAGGCCACATGGGCTCTTTCACGTTATTTCCCGTTCGGTAAGTAGTCGCCTTACATTTTCGCTATGTTGTCGCACGCTACGCGAGTCTGTTATGCGTACCATGAAAATGGCGGCCGAACGGGAAGTAAAAACATAATACTTGTAGCTGAAAACTATCCTTGTTTATACAACTATTAATTATGTTTGAAAAGATTTAGTGGATAGTAAAATTAGTGTAATTCCCTGGCAGTGATATTTAATTAAATGTTTCTTTCAATGTACAGGTGTACCCAAAATGGTCTTTGTCTATTCTTGTCATAGATATAAAGAAGAATGTCTTCACCACTTGAGTCACTTGACATTGTACTTCACAGTTCAGTAGGCAACCTAGAGTTCATATCTCAGTCTGGTAGCTAGTAAATAGCCTTTTCTTCCTACTACGCTTTAATTTCATCATAATGGCCTTAAATACTCAGCACAAAGCAGCCCTTATTTGCTCTAGAGCAAATAAAGTTGCATACAAATTTCATTATTGCACTGTTTTGTATTTTTTTTAATTTGGTTGGTTGATCAAGAAGGTTACACCAACAGCTACCCAATCCGCCCATTCACAGTCCGACGGGACAGCCGACCACGCTTCTGTGGACTTACTGTGCGAAAAAAAAAAACAGGCCACATATCGGCGGCCATATTGAACTGTGATTGTCTCGTCTAAAATGTTATGCTCAAAATACTGGCTGATAAGATAATATGGGATTATGTAATCTGTGGTATGGGTTACAAAAAGATTTAAAAAAAAAATTGGCATAATATGACAATTAATTGACTAGATACAAGTTTTCTGTGAAAATTTTCGGATTTTCGACTTTAGCTTCAGAACCAATAGACCGATTTTAATAAATAGGGTATCTTAAGATTCGGGGAGAATGTGCGAGTGTCATAGGCTATATAAAAATTCTATGGGTGCGTCATAACAGGTGCCAAAATCCTTTTTACTTCACTAGTTGGGTTTAACTGTACCTTTACGTTTTTTACCAACTTTTAGCAGTAGTAGAAAGAAAAGCAGATTATGCACCTCGCATCAAGTGATTTGTTATTGCGCTCGTGTTTTTAGAGCCCTCACTTGCGTTCGGGCTCCAAACCAACACTCGGCGCAATAATGAATCACTTTCTGCTTGGTGCAACAATCTACTATAAGACACTTTATATTCTATTTGTTTGTGTAAACACGAAAAAAACCAACAAGTGGGTTTCATTACCTTTATTGTTCGTCTGGTCAGTTTAACCTTTTGGCTGCCGTTGTCGACTATTCGTGATAGCGTACACAGTGTAAAAAAGTCCTTCATAACCTTGACTTAAAGTTGAAATTCGTGTTAATTCTCAGACATGCTTGGGAGTTTTGTGAGAATTTGGAACCCTTTGTATTAGTATTACTTTGGATTTTTATGAACACTAACAATAAATTCATGTGGCACAGGTTGGCATGGTGCATCCAAATCAGCACTCATCACCCTCAAGCTATTCCCAGCAGGACTTGCATTCCAGTATGCCACGTAAGTACTGTAACTGCTAGGGGGCTAGCACGACATGCCCGCGAGTCGTTTGTCGCTCAGTGCGTCTCTGTCAAACTAGTCAAGTATGTAAGGGATGCACTGAGCGACAAACGACTCGCGGGCAGTTCGTTCTAGACGTGCTGCTAAGTATTTATAGCATTTTAATTTGGCTGTAAAATATGTATTTTTTTGCAGCACCACCATCTCCTCTGATTGGATCTGATGGAGAGCACAGTCAGCATTCGATGAGCCTGCCCGGACAAGTCAGTATAACTTCCACTTAATAAATTACTAGTGGCTCCGTGAGCTGTATACCTCGCGACAAACTTAACTTTGCAGTTGAAAAACTGATATCCACATACATCGACATAGGCCGTGGTCAGTTTACCAACACCGCAAATAAGTTGGTAATCGCAAAAACCCCCATAACTCCGCCATTTTGAAAAAAATCGAAAGACTGAATCGACAAAAAGAATCTATGTGATTCTTAAACCCGCTCACAAAATTTCACGAGAATCGGTTGAAAACTGCGAGCTGTACATGAGAACAAATAGACATCCGCTGGGCATGTCCACTTTTTATGTTAGTTTTAGTTATATGTAATTTTAAAGTGGAAAAAAGACCTACTGCTGAGTTTCTTGCGGCGTTTCTTCTCAGCACATGTCACCTTTCGAAGCGCTGGTAGATTCAGACATGTAAAAGAGCCCGTGAGGCCTTCTTGCAAAATAAATATTTTCATTTTCATTTTCATTTTCAAATATTTTCATTTTGATTTTCAATCATTTTGAGAATAGCCCAAATTGCAGCATAAATGGCCAAATTCAGAAAGGTCACTCAAATTGATCTTTAATTAAAGTGACGTTTCTGTATAGGTTGACAACTATTTGAGGGATATTTAACTATTTAATATCGAATCAAATGCTTAAGTGGCGTTTCTGAATTCGGCTATACGTTTCCAAAAAACGAATCCGTTTCCAAGCCCGTTAATGAATAGTGTCGTGTAGCGCGCGTCGTCGCTGTCGTCGGGCGGCGCGTCGGCGCGCGGCGGCTCGGTGTCGCCGCCGCTGCCGCCGCCGCCGCTGGACGACGAGCTCGCGCACGACGCCTTCGGCCGCACCGTCCACCTCAGCGTGCGTACCCACACACACACACACTCACACTCACACTGTACAGATATAGTAATGTTTCCATCGGTAAAACTCGGATCTCAATCGGAAGACGACGGGACCCGAAGTGTCAATTCATTATTGTATTCGATGAGTGACATATTTATATTCATTCATATGAAACTTTATTATTTACTGTCAAATATCAAAATGAAAAATGAGAACACGGTATGATGGGTACTGGCCCCCAATTCTCGATGCATTCGAGATAATGTCGATTGCGAGATTAAACGTCAGATTCATACAGTTGTGTCAAATGACTATGCACTGACGTTTAATCTGGATTGTGAGATTATCTCGAATGCACCGAGAATTGGGGACCTGCTGAAGCTAATTGAGAGAGCACGATAAATACGAACAATTCCGATAAAACACGATGTGAACTAATTATGCACTACATCTGTACATAACTTTTGTACAAACATCTTGGGCGAGTGAGTTAGAAATCCGATCCAAAGGTGAGACCTTAAATACAATAGGGAAGATGCATATTTTTTTTCATCTTGTATTGGAAAGTGCTGTGTAATAGAAACCGATCTGCGTACGCAACATATAATTATGTTGTTTATTTTATGAGTTATGAATGAAGCTTTGAAAAGTCATTGTTCATACCACTCGCAAAAATACTCTATACAAAATGGATGACAACTCACGTCACAGCATTCATTGGACTGTACAAATGTATGGCGCTTAAACAAAATCTACAATTATTTCCGAAAATACTATTTTTATGACAACGTCGTAGAAGTAAAACATGACTAATTTGATGAGGATGTCCAAAAAACTAAAATCAGAACTATAAACCAATATATATTTTTCACAAATTTCGACCTTTAATAAAATAAAAATGAATAGTCAAAATGATCAGATTTTTCTGTAAATATGCTTTTGTTTACATTTACATACACATACATAGCATCACGCCCGAAATCCCTAATGGGGTGGGCAGAGCCACAAGACTACTTGTGGCCACGTTCGATTAATTAATCCTAAGATGGTATGATGAACCGTATGGTGACAGGTGATCAGCCCATCGCCCATACAGATAGTCCACCATGTTGGAGAGGACCCGTCCCTTAGTCGACTTTTACGACATGCCAGGATGATAAGCATCTGCACGCATTCTATGCTATTTCTTCACTCCCAGTGCAGCAGAGGAGTTCATTTACTTTCATAATATATCATTTAAACCTCATTTTGATTTTCATGCATCTTCCCCATTGTAAGACTTGCCCTTACTGCACAGGCATTCATAGTTTTCACAACCAAAACGAGAAAAACATTAATTTAACATTATTCTAATGCCATCTATTTAATAAATATAACGAAGCTCTTATTGGTCAAGTACTAATCTTGATCTTGACATGTTATACCTGTATTAATCTTTTGAACGCCACGGCTAACGGCGAAAACGCATGCCACGAGCGCTCGACGACGGCTGTAGCCGACGCAAATGTATAGAAAATGGCATATCGTGGCGTCAGGGGCACGGATATGCTTCTGTCGGCTACAGCCGACTGGGGCGTTCAAAAGATTTTATTCGTTTTTTCTTCGCATTTGCTTTACTTTTCAACTATTTGATCTTATGTACACTCTACTCATCTGGATAATATTTAACACCACTTAATATATTTACCTGTTTCAAGAGAGCTGGAAAAGAGCAGCACTTACTTCGCACGAATAACGTACTAATGTAAGTAAGACTATGGAGCCACTCATCTATTCATACCCTCCTTGGACCTCGCGTCCGTTATAAGGGACAAAAGCTATAAATTACTCTGGACTTCATCGTAATTTGACAGAGTTCAAAACTCAAGAAAAATAACTAACATTCGGGGTCTGAGGAGGATACATACGAATCTCACTTAAGAGGACTGTGAACCAAAGGCAAAGGTCACCATTTTCATACAAAAGGCGATAACGATTTCCACCCCTTAAATGTTAACCAATTTTGACCAATTTCTGATAGGTTGTCAGTCAGAGCAAAATCTAGGTCTATACGTTTTTTGAATTTTCATTAAAGATCAAGAAAGTCGAATAATGCCGAAATTAGTTTTGTATGAGAATACTGAAACCACAATAAAACTGTATTTAATGATTATAGTGAAGAAATCAATACGTATAGACTTAGATTTTGTTCTGACTGGAAACGTATCAAAAATTGGTGAACACCGGTTAACATTTATGGGGTGGAAATCGTTATCGCCTTTTGTATTAAAAGCCGTAGGTCTACACTCATCTTAAAGCTTTTTCCTCCTATGATATTAGCTCTAAAAAGGAACGCATGTGTTTCGTCGCCTTAGAAATGTAAAAACTTTCTGTTTAGAGACATGCACAATATAATTAAGTAAATTTGGGTTCCTTTTGCAGAATAAGATGGGTTTGCAGTATACGAATGCTGTACCAGCCATCGTGCCCGATGAAGAGGACTTGCCTGGATGGGTGCCCAAGAACTATATAGAGAAAGGTATGTAGTTGAGTTTTGTTATTGACAGTATTTTACTAAGCTACGCCAAAGCTGTGACTAAAGTAAGTTTCAATATCCGGCTTGTAACGCGTACGATTGTGGCTATTCCCAGTTGTCCACATTTACTTCATTCCCATTGTAAAAGTGGATTTTTACCGATAAATATTTTTCGATATTCCTCCGTTACCACCTGCTCCGTTCCCACGTTTCTTACTGCGATTATAAATTAGAAATTTTTTCGAAGGTAAAACTAATAGTAGCGGACAAAGTTATGTATGCAACTCTGCATAATTTGGCCTTAAAACACACGTGCGATCTTATTATGAAACTCGCTAAAAGCTCGTTTCATAAAACCGCACTAGTATTTTAAGGCCTATCATTATCCAACCGTATACAAAGGGGAATAGCCCGTACGATTTAGTTAATTTAGCTCTTATAATTATTATTCAGGTAATGTAGTGGATTTGTATGTTAATGTTAAGGTAACTATTGGCCGAATACAGAAACGCCACTTTATCATTTGATTAGCTATTAAATAGTTAAATGTCCCTCAACTAGTTGTCAACCTATACAGAAACGTCACTGAAATGTCACTTTAATTAAAGATCCATTTGAGTGGCCTTTCTGAATTCGGCCATTAAGCTCTTAACCAGTTTAGTAATAAAGTATTAGGAAGAGCGGTGCATCTGAGCGCACGTACAAAAAAAAAGTTGCAAACCAGTTATTTAAAATATTTGCATAACCTAAAATCGTTGTTCTAGTGGTAGCCATCTACGACTACTACGCGGACAAAGAGGACGAGCTCTCGTTCCAGGAGAGCGCGGTCATCTACGTGCTGAAGAAGAACGACGACGGCTGGTGGGAGGGCGTCATGGACGGCGTCACCGGTCTGTTCCCTGGGAACTATGTCGAGCCTTGCGTCTAATTTTGCACACATGTGCAATAGCCCTAGCTTCTATCGACGTGTAACTAGTGTTATTGGAATGAAGTATGAAGTTAGGTCTCCTGCAATATAAAAGCTATCCGCCTCGCTCTTGGCTTGAATGAAAATAAACCAAAAGCGTTAATTTATTAGTTTTTAACGCACGCACTGGCTAGCTATCATAGCCAACACGGTCTGGCATTGTAATGTTCTAACTTTAACCATAAGAATAGATATAGAAGGGCAACTTCACGCGCGCTCCTGCTGTGGGGCGAACGCGCGGGTGCTGCCGCCATCTATCGACGCGAAAAGTAAACATGCGACGACATTTCTAATGAAGCTATCATATAGGGCGCCACTGTCTATGCTAACTGTCGTTTTGCGACATGAAAATGTTCTATTTTTTACCATGTACTTTACGACCATGGGCCTGTTCCATAAATACTTGTAAATTGTAATACATACGGATTTCTCTTTCTAATAAAAGAAGTTGAAAAGAGGCTTTTCCTTGTATGTATTACAAGTTACAAGTATTTCTGCAACAGGTTCCATTGTATGACGAAATCGGCGAAGTTTCAATCCTTCTTTATTCACATAATCAAATATTAAGTAAAAAGCGTTAAAAATTAATCCATACATCGCCGCCGAATTTGCCTTTCTCATTATATTTATTGTTATGCTTGAGCATTGCAGGAGACCCAGCGTGAGACAAACCGATTACCCGATTATATATTTCAAGTTTGAACTTTTTTTCAAAATATAACTATAACAAATTAAAGTTTACGATTTTATAAAAAAAAAAACAACACTGCCTAAAACCACCACCATTCCAATACTCATTTATCTTGATTCTATATAATAAATTTTATTTATTGCGAAAATGGTCTAATATTTGATTTAAAATGTACACAATGACAAATGGTATATTCTTTTGTAAGGATTTTTTTATTGTATATTGCCGCTAAGAATACATTGTAACATAATAGAGTAGTATGTTATTATGTATAGTTTAAAGAATGATTCGTTTATAAAAATGCATTTAGACTTTTATCATGACGTGAGCGTGCTAATAGTGAATCAGTGAAGATAATATTTATGAACTCTACTGAGTAAAGAAAATTGGTAAAGTGAATTTAAAATAAGAAGTTGCTTACACACAGATTATTAAGATTTACTTAGATGATGTATGAAAACTCAAAAGCGTTTATAAATTTGTATCCACTTCTCCTGTTATTTTTTTACCTGCGCTTTTTTGTGCATCTGGCGAAATGCTTTGTAAGTAAAAATTGCCGATCTAATATTTTCGTTACTTGATGACAGAGTAGTTATTTCTATAATATAATTTAATGTCTAGACTTATTTGATATATGTATAATAAATACCTGGTAACTGATATATCTTTTACTTTATTACCTAGTCTGCTAAATAGTGGAATGAGAAGACAATTGCTTTAACCGATCTGCGCTGCGCCAGAGGGTAATGTGTTTCAGGCGTATCTAAGTTTGTTTGTCCGTGCCTATGTTAATTCGGCTGAGTGCATTCCCATAAAGGTGTCGTTCGATTCGGCTTTGCTGTTGTATGGTTTACAAATTAAAGTTTAAATAAGGTAAACAGGACGCTTTTGTCAGTAAAGCAACGGAGATTTCCGCTATTCACCTTTCGACTTCATCACGCCCTCGTCGCCAAGTATTGGATATATGAAAACAATCCAAATGAGCCTAAATTCTAGTTTTTTTATAGCCACTGAAGAGTTCTTTTTCCAGCTCCGGCTCCATCATCAGACCTTCGTCACCAACTTTAATGGATTGAACTCAGCAAAACAAACCAAATGACCCCAATTACCAATGGGTGTAGTTCAAGTCACGTAAAAAGACGTTTTTACATGACGTGACCTAGGCTGTACTAGCTCAACACTTTTCATCACCAGGCCAAAAACAAGGACTTTCGCTGCATGCCGGCCATGGGAGTTCCCGGTACTGAAAGTGTTAATTATCAAAAAGAGTCTTCTCCTTATAAGGGGCCATCCATTAATCACGTGATCTTTTTAAAAAAAAAAAAAAAACCCCCCTCCCCTTGGTGATACATGGTAAGGTTTAAGACTAACCAATGGAGGTTTTATGATATGGGTGTAGATAAAAATTAAGAGGGCGCCGACCGTCCAGTGGCGCCCTCATCACTGTTATTGTGTTTTCTATTAAAGGAAAGTATTTTATTAAAATTGAAGCCGTATAAGTTGTTACGCAACTTAATACACAACGTATATGCTATGTAATATAGCTTTGCAAAGTATAACCATCATCTAATCAATTTAACAGAAAAAAGTGGCCACTATTTTCTATTAAATTGATTAGATGATGGTTATACTTTGTAAAGCTATATTACATAGCATATACGTTGTGTATTAAGTTGCGTAACAACTTATACGGCTTCAATTTTAATAAAATACTTTCCTTTAATAGAAAACACAATAACAGTGATGAGGGCGCCACTGGACGGTCGGCGCCCTCTTAATACGTGATATCTTACTACACCCCCTCCCCCCTTGTAACATTTCGTGATTTTTGTCAAACCCCTCCCCCCCTCAAGCCTCACGTGATTAATGCACGGACGTTCTAATCTACTGGAATGTCCATGGAGGTTTTACTTTGCCAGCTTATTGAAATAAAACAATTTACCAATTTTCACGTCTCGTCGTATTTATTGTATCCACACATTCAACCCACAAACTCACAATTAGACTAAAGGCAACGTTCGAAACAAATTCTATAGCAGTGGTGGTATCATCGGAATTATTTAAATCAACCAACGTCTCACATACAAACCATTTAACCTTTTCGGGTAGTTCCCATTCGTTCTATTGAACTAGGATTGTCGTATAGAGGTAACTTATTTGTGACGTATGTTCCATACACAAATCGTGGTTGTATGGGAATTACCCATCAAATACAAAAGTTGGCACTCACACGCCAGGCAAGTCTAATAGCACGAATTTCAACCCTACGCGAAATCTGTAGGTCCCTCTACCTACACTGTATGCCCTACCTCTTTTGGCGTTGAACTTATGGTGCGCGCATCCGTCAGTAGCGTTGAAAAGGTTAGACTAATCTAATTGCCATGTTTTCACTGGAAATTGAAATAGATTTATTTCTTTAGGCTATAATAATTCAGAACATTGAGTAATCATAGAAATCGTTCTATATCTCAAACAGGACATCCTTTCAAACTATATTCAATAATGCTATCACTTTCTCTCTTAAGTCAAAAACTACATTTGATTGTTCAATGGCCAAATTCAGAAAGGCCACTCAAATTGATCTTTAATGAAAGTGACGTTTGAGTGTCGTTTTTTAATGACCACTAGTTACCGGACATTTAACTATTTAATCTCTAATCAATTGCTTAAGTGGCGTTTCTGAATTCGGCAACAAGACTGCTTAAATGTTTAGCTTAATTTATACAAGTCAATATTAAGTATTCATTAAATACTAGTTTAAACAAGTTATTCCTTATCATCGATATCCATATTTTCAGAAGAAATAATGTCGTTATCCTTTTCTTTGCTTTCGTCCGGGGCCTCCTCAACTTTAGTCAATGTGTCTGTACTTGATGGAGTATCCGCTTCTTCGGTAGTTTCAGCTGGCTTTTCAGCTTCTGGCTGCTTTTCTTCTTTCTTTGGTGTTTTTCCAAGGCTGGAGGGATAATGATAGAACATTAAATATTACAATATTTTGTGCAATATTCTTTTACTTAACTTTTTCATTGTCATCTTTAAACACTACTTACTTGGTGGGTCCGTTGACAACTTCCACGACGTCATCGTCCTCGTATTTGATGCTGATAACAGCTTCAACCTTGGTCTGTATGCTCTTCAATGCGGAATGGAATATTTTCGAGCTGGCCTGTAATAATCAAATCGGTTAAAAGTATTCTGGGTTCTCTAACGCGCAGATAAAAATATTTTGTTAATAGTGAGCGAGGTTCCGGCTAGCGAAGATTTTAAGAGGGCTATCACTAAATCGCGTTCTGAAAGATTAGGTATTTGGACGCATGCGTCACGTTGCCCTCGTCCAATGTACAAAGAGTGCTGACGGCCACACTACACTGAGCACCATCGTACGGCTGGACACAGGTCCACCCTAATCAACTGCCGGCGCGTCACTGAATAAAGGCGGCCGTTCGTCACATCACATTATGTAGTAATTTGGGAGTTGTAATTACGTTTATTTTAAGTTGTATAATCAATTTTTTTTTTCCTGAAAAGGTATTAAATTTTGATTATTAAGTAACTTTTTTTGATATTATTATTATTATTTATTATTTTTTGGTTTATTATTATTATTTTTAACTAACGATTATTCTAATATAAATTGTACGTAATAATATCAACGTAGTAAAGAAAAAATTACGGGTAATTCTTAGCGTTTTTATTAGTTTTAAGGTTTAGCCTTGATTTTTTTTTCTTCATATTCTATACATATTTTAAACTTCCGAGGCCGCTATAAACTACACGATTATTCAAGAGATATTATTATATATTTTTCATTTCGTTTGCTTAGTAGAGTAGTTCAAACCGCGAGC
Organism: Tortricodes alternella; assembly: GCA_947859335.1. NCBI lineage: Eukaryota > Metazoa > Arthropoda > Insecta > Lepidoptera > Tortricidae > Tortricodes > Tortricodes alternella. The sequence goes on along the minus strand of OX401979.1, from coordinate 8,856,955 downwards.
TTAAAAAAGTGCCGTCGGCCATTTTTTGAAAAACTTGCTGCTGAATTTGGCTTTATATCAATTGATAAGAATAAATTGCCAAAAGCGAGGCCGCTATGATCAATACTAATAACTGTACTCCACCATTCAGCAAGTCAAAGTTGTCTAAGTCTTTCAGATTCTCATTATTAGAACGCCAAAGTAGCTTAATTATTGAAAAAATCGTAATAGGCCTCTTAAGGAGTGGGCGCGGCCGACTGCGAGCATCATAGCTCGGATACATGTACATAGTGGAGTGGAGACTGACCGCGAGCTCGGCCTGGCGCGCGCGCGCGGCGGCCAGCTGCGCGGACAGGTCGCCGAGCTGCGCCTGCGCGCCGCGCTCGGCCTGCTGCGTGGAGGCGGCCGCGGCGCGCGCGGCTCGCAGGCCGACGCGCGCCGCGTCCAGCGCCGCCTCCAGCCGCGCGCGCGCCGCCGCGCCGCGCGCCTCCGCCGCCACCAGCGCGCCCACGTCCACCACGCGCGACTTGTACGTCACTATACCTGTTCCGGAAAAAAGGCTACATTAATGCGACGCTTCCAAAACCGAATCACAATAGTAGATTGTTGCACCAAGCAGAAAGTGATTCATTATTGCGCCGAGTGTTGGTTTGGAGCCCGAACGCAAGTGAGGGCTCTAAAAACACGAGCGCAATAACAAATCACTTGATGCGAGGTGCATAATCTGCTTTTCTTTCTACTACTGCTAAAAGTTGGTAAAAAAACGTAAAGGTACAGTTAAACCCAACTAGCGAAGTAAAAAGGATTTTGGCACCTGTTATGACGCACCCTTAGAAATTGTATATAGCTTATGACACTCGCACGTTCTCCCCGAATCTTAAGATACCCTATTTATTAAAATCGGTCTATTGTTTCTGAAGCTAAAGTCGAAAATCTGAAAATTTTCACAGAAATCTTGTATCTAGTCTATTAATTGTCATATTATGACATTTTTTTTAAATCTTTTTGTAACCCATACTATCTTATCAGCCACTACTTTGAGCATAACATTTTAGACGAGACAATCACAGTTCAATATGGCCGCCGATATGTGGCCTGTTTTTTTTTTTTTGCTAACAGTAAGTCCACAAAAGAGTGGTCGGCTGTCCCGTCGGACTGTGAATGGGCGGATTGGGTAGCTGTTGGTGTAAACTTCTAGATCAAACAACCAAATTAAAAAAAAAAAACAAAACAGTGCAATAATGAAATTTGTATGCAACTTTATTTGCTCTAGAGCAAATAAGGGCTGCTTTGTGCTGAGTATTTAAGGCCATTATGATGAAATTAAAGCGTAGTAGGAAGAAAAAAATAAAGTGTGTCTGTGTGCCAGCTCCGACGCACGACAGGAGTAAACTCCTTACGAACGATTATAAAATAAACCAGTACCCATCATACCATGCTGTCATTTTTCATTTTGACATTTGACAGTAAATAATAAAGTTTCATATTAATGAATATAAACATGTCACTCATTGAATACAATAATTAATTGACACTTCGGGTCCCGTCGTCTTCCGATTGAGATCCGAGTTTTACCGATGAAAACATATTATACACTATATCTGTATCCAATGCGAAGCGACCGACGCATCTTCGGCTAACATTGTGTGACTCCGTAACAGTGTGACAGTGTGCCGCCTAGTTTGATTTTACTGGTTTTTTTTTGGGCTTATATATGAAAATCGATTCTTAAGGAGTAAACTCCAAAAATATGGCCTTTGAGTAATCAATACATATAAAACAGTACCGTGACTCACTTATAGACAACGCACAGCCTAAACTCAGCTCAGATTCTGCTTTGTCCCGCGTGTTGTATGGTTTACAGATTAAAGTTTAAATAAGTTAAACAGGACGCGTTTGTCATTAACGCAACTGAAGATTTCCGCTATTCACCTTTTAACTCCATCATCACGCCCTCGTCGCCAAGTGTAATCAATACATATAAAACAGTACCGTGACTCACTTATAGACAACGCACAGCCTAAACGGGTGGTCCTAGAGGTTTGAAATTTGGAGGAGACACTCCTCAAGTACCCTAGAGATGCACTAAGGAAGGATTTTTTTAAATTCCATCCCAAAAGGGGTGATAGTTTGTATGGAAAATACCGCAGGCGAAGCTGTGGCGAGTCCTGTAATTGGATATATGAAAACAATCAAAATGAGCCTAAACTCTAGTTTTATTTATAGCCACTGAAGAGTTCCTTTTTCAGCTCTCGGCTCCATCATCAGACCTTCGTCACCAACTTTAATGTATTGGACTCATCAAAACAAACCAAATGACCCCAATTACAAATGTATGTGTAGTCCACTAGTTAAGTATACTAGAGTGGACGCCTCAACTTGATTTCTTTGTAAAGCCAGTTGAGGCCAAATGGCACAAACGCCTATAAGAAAACGATCACCGCCGGACGCGGCGCGTATGACCGCTCCGTCATCAAGTGCTCGCTGTCATTTGTTTGAGATTTCTGTTCTAGTGCAACGTAATACTGCAATGAATATAGCTGCCATTTGGCGTTACGATTTATTTTTTGTTATTTCGTTTTACATATAGATATGAAGTGACACAAATTTTAATAAGAATAAAGGATTTATTTACCGGTGGCACTGACGTCCTTGTTTTCTTCAGATGACGAACCGTCCTCAGCCGGTCTATTGAAGATTGGCAACAGGTCACGGTTCCCAGCCGCGATAGTGGCCTCCAATTCCGCAATCTAAAGCGAGATAAAAATAATTAAGTATGTACTTGTTAAAAATCATAAATTTGTCATAACGATTCACCCGAGATGCTGCATATCAAACTTACATGCGAGGGCACTTCGGAAGGAGTGACCGCGGTGGTATCGAGCGGCAAGTCTTGCATCGCCTCGTGTGATCCCGCCGCAAAGTCCTTGATTCCTTGAATGAGACTCCTGTCAACAAATTTAGATGTTATTATGCAGTTCGCAAGGGACTAAGTGAAAGGTCACAAAGCTCTTAATAACAAAAACCCTGATTTAAATTGCACGTACTTGTAATTAAAGGAATCCTTGACGCACACTTTCTCCAAGATGGATCGTATCTGTGACCTCGACAGCTGTAGGCCGAGGCTCATAAACAGATTCTGCAGGTCCTTCTTGGTGATAGAGCCGCCACGAGCGGTGTCGAAGTAGACCAGAGACAGCAGGAGGTAGGGGTCAGGCGGGAGATCTACTCCACGGCCGCGTCGTCTTGGAGAGTTGCTACGCTCGTCGTCGCTATGCGATTCCTGTTATTAAAATTATTGTGAGTTCAATGTTTTAAGCAATCCAAAAGCTAGTAAGTATTAAGTAGCTGGTAGTAATTTTAAGACTCTTTATGGCTGCATTTACAAACGACACTTCATCTTTCTATCTATATATAAAAGTCAATTTAAATAAAGATTTATCCGAGTAGCTTTAGTGAATTCGGTCATTACTCTCTCAAAAGTTACAATATGTTCAGGTATGTAAATCTATTGACAAATAATAAGTACTTATTTTACTCACCCGCCTATCACGACGCCGAGAATCACGCTTATCATCACGCATATCGCGACGGTCATCTTTCTTGTCTTTTTCTTTTTCATCCTTTTTCTCTTCTTTTTTGTCATCTTCTTTTTTCTCCTCCTTCTTTTCGGTTTTATCAGCGCTCTTGTCATCTTTAACCTCTTTAATTTCCTTCTCCTTGACTTCTTCCACCTTTTCAGGTAGAGTGTAAAGCGTCTTGTAGATATAGAAGCCGAAGTCTCGCATGAGCATCTCGTTTAAGAGTTCCGCAAAAACGAATAACTGAGAAGTAATTATTGAGATTTAATAAAACGACTATTAGACAAAGAAACAAAAAAAAAATATGGAAAGTGTACTTACCTCGAAACTGTGCTCCTTGTTATCAGTTATGCGATAATCGAGCAAGAAGGAGAGTGTGGCTACACTGCAGGAGAACTTGCCGCCCTTCGCGGTGGTGGAAGGATGCACCAGGATGTGTGGCGTGTTCGGCACTTCGTAGTGAGATTTAAGGGTCTGCTTTTCTTTTTCCAACTACGTTATGTAAAACAAATAGTGTTTAAACACAGCAAAGAAATACTAAATGAACTAAGCTTCATTGATTAATGCAGTTTTGGTACTATGCAAAAATCAATAATAATAAATACCTTTTTCTTCTCCATCTCAATTTCTTTTTCTGTTTTAGGAACAGCTTTTTTCTCTTCCTCCTTTTTTTCAGTTTCAACCTTCTCTTCTTTTGCAGGCTCTTTCTTTTCCTCTTTAGTAGTTGGCTCGTCTTTGTCATCAGATATATCAATATGCTCTTCTATTTTGTTTGGGGCGTTTTCAGTCTCTTTCTTTTCACTTGGTTCCTGGTCCTCGTCTTCAAGTTCCATGACATCATCAGTCTTGGATTCCTTTTCTTCCTCCTGTTTGATCAGTTTTGACAAACGCGAGACCAGTTGAGCTCGAAGACCTGGAGAAGATATGCATTAGTTTAATCAGTTATTTTATGGACATTCTCAAAGATCATGGCCGTTAAGGATTCTCGAAATTTCTTTCAAACCTAAACATGTTGAACCATTGAACGTTTCTCACCTTTGCAGCTAACATTGCGCGCCCGTAATTCTTGACGCAACTGGTCTACTTTAATTGTTCTCAAATCAATTTTGGAATGATGTGTCGGTTCAGGCTTGACCTCGTCATCGTCATTCTCGTCGATAGTTATGGTACTGTCATCGTGACTCGGAGTTTCCTAAAAAATAGTTCGTAATTAAAGCTCATTGCAGGTGTGTAAGGTTGCAGAGATGACTAGAAGACTGGAGAGGACTTTGATTATAATGATAAGGTGACTCGAAATGTTAGCGAAATGCTCGTAAAAAATATGATGTCAACATTTTACGGGATTTAATGAGTAAAAACTAAAATTTGCGTAATCCAATTTAAATGTAGTTTGGTGCGTCTCCGGGTCATCGGGGTATTCGGAGGAGCAGCTCGGGCGCGCAGTCGTCGCGCTACGTAGTAGCAGACAGCCGGAAACTTAACCAAACAAAACTGGGAACAAACAATTTTGGATTTGTCCACCGCGGTGGAGTCGGCCTCGGGAACGGGCGGCGCGCTGGGCTGCTCCGCCTCGTCGCCGTCCAGCTTGCGGAGCGCGCTGTCGCAGGCCGTCTTATACGTCTCCTGTACGCTGGCCCACTCGAGCCGCGACGCCTGCGCCGACCACACGTCGGGCAGCAACAACACCACACACTCGAGCCGCGACTTGCCGCCGCTGCCCTCGCGCCAGTAGTAAAACTCCACCATTCGGTACCTGCGCGGGTAACACAGTTATAGTACAATACTCACAAGCACTGCGACCACTGCGGACATAGGCGAGAGGCAAAACTGCTGTATGGCTAGGTTCATCGTTTCTGCATCCAATCGGTCCCCATTCCTTGTACTAACGCCTCCATACTTTCACATAAGGAATGTGCTACTACCACTAGTTTACAGAATGGTAGAACACAAAGCTACTTTTTTTCATTTCAGACAGTCACAATACTTGTACTTATACACATCTGAACTTCAAAATAAGGAACTTTGTTTCTCGGTATTACAAAAAAACCATCCTTAAATACGGCATCAGGGCAGAACACCAGTTACAGATGGATATTCCTAACATGACACTTACCATTGCGTGCAGCTAGACAGATCAATTCCAGTCAGGGCCTTGCACGTGCGTATAGCGGTCTTAACCAACACGCCGGGGTCCGACTGTGGGTTTTCGCCATCTAGAGAGGGGCTCCATGGTCCACCTATAGCAAAATTTTCACCACCTTTTCCTTTCTGTCCGACAAGGAACTTGATCAAGCGAGTAGGATGCAATGGTGTTTTACTGGAAGACCGTTTATCTTTTTCTTCTACTTTTGTAAGCCCACATTTCTGGTAGAGAGATTCCAAAGTCGGCATACTGATCAACATTACCTTAAATAAAAACATGAGATTAGAACATGAGACCTCCTCTGCTGCACTGGGAGTGAAAAAATATCATAGAATGCGTGCAGATGCTTATCATCCTGGCATGTCGTAAAAGTCGACTAAGGGACGGGTCCTCTCCAACATGGTGGACTATCTGTATGGGCGATGGGCTGATCACCTGTCACCATACGGTTCATCATACCATCTTAGGACTAATTAATCGAACGTGGCCACAAGTAGTCTTGTGGCTCTGCCCACCCCATTAGGGATTTCGGGCGTGATGCTATGTATGTATGTATGAGATTATAGCAAATTCCAAGCATTATGTCTACTACTTCCATTTCACTACCGAGTCGCGACCAGTATAAAGTGAGCTCCATCCTTATGCCTTAAGTGAATTTACATCTAATAAGTTCACAGAAATTGTAAGCATAGTCTAGTTTAATAATGTCAAAATGAAGAATATTGAAAAACAAAAGAAATAAATATTGGAAATAAATTACCTTTGCTGAAAATCTATAATCTGCATCTGGCGGTTCTAAAATGGACTCGTTAAAATTAGGATTTTCAATATCCTTACTCATGATATGGTATTGGCAAGGGTTGTTTAGAGAGAGGGGCGATTGCGGTGGGAATGTTTCACCCCATTTCACATGAGCGTTGAAGAAGTCAGAAGGTACATAGAGGTTTGTGTACCTTTGGGCCAAGGCTGGTACATCTAATTTACCACTGGAAAAAAAATAGACAAGTAAAGACACAATTATTTTGATCAACCGTAAAAAATTAAGTCAGTAGGCCACAGCTTTAGTTATTTTTTCTGTCTAACATCAGGTCTATTTTACCTAATTTTTGTATACATATCTATATATATAGTAGAGTTGCAATGGATATCTGGTTACTATCTGTTATCCAGCCTATCCAACCATGATTTTACTATCTGGCCAGATACCGGCAAATTAAAGCAAACTGAAATATAGGTAATCCACTTTAGTTATTAAATTAAGAAGTAGTTTATTTCTATTTAAATAGGTATTAATCTTCATGTAGCCCACATTCGCGTATTTAACCTTAATGGCCTCAATGATTTCAATTCGTAAAAAGTTGAAACTTTTTCGCAGCGCGACAGCCGTGCTAGGTAACACGACTTTAGAGATAGCTTGTGTGCTTTCAGGTATCCTCTTGCCAGATATCTGGCTATCGGGCCAATGGCCATGCCGGATATCCGGTATTGGCCAAACCACTATCTGGTGCATCTCTAATATATAGCATGTTACTCAATGTTGAGTTAATCTTTATGCTCAATCGAGGAGCTCAAAGTAATCACTAAAGCAACATAAATATTTTTATCAAACTTACATGTCCAAGGGCATGCGTGGCACTCTGACAACATATTTAACAGGTGATGGTTGATGAATTACAGGACGTTTGCGTGGTGGAGAGTCTCTTCTGTTACGGCTATCATGGCGGTTTCTTGAGCGAGAACGGCTTCTCGACCTTGAACGTTTCTATAAAAAGGATAAAGTATATGACAAGGTATAACTTTCAAAATTAACTTTGCCAAAATGCTTTAGAATATGATTTACAACACCATTATGCACATGAGCAGTTAAGTAGAGTATTAAATTGTTTCGTCATAATATTACTTTTTCCCGTACAGGAACTATAGTGTAAAAAATTGTGCTAACTGGTAGAGGAAGCACTTTGTGTACAATTATATAGACTGGCAATTATATTCTAACATCTAATCATCCACCAAAAATTGACCATCTGAGAATCCTAATATATAATTGTTTTAAAATATTTCTCTATAAGTACTAACCCTGTCATCTCTGCGAGGTGGCCTGTCATCACGCCGGTTGGAATTGGACTTCTTGCCAGCAGGTGGTGGTACAGCATTGTATGTGTTGCTTTTGGCATTGTTTGGTTTCTGACTATTCGGACTATTCTTGGGCAGGACTTGCACTCTACTCGCATTCCACTTGAAAGGCATGTTAGGGTTGTAAGTTGCTTCGACGAGAACTCTGTCATTCACTTTGGGCACAATACCTTTAGCGCACACGGAAATCTGATAGAAGACATCGTGATCAACAAAACCGAATTCATTGTGGGTCTTGGTCACGGTTCCTGTGAATACCCGCTGTTCGGTACTAGGCTGAGATTGGCCAGATGAACTGTTCTGATACATACCCGGGTTCATAGCACGTGGAGTTGGGTATGCTACAACATTACCTGGATACATTTGACCTTGACTCATTTGATTCATTTGCATTTGCCCAGCCATCGGCATGGTCATTCCGCTCTGAGCTTGCATCATACTTGGATTAAACACAGCCTGAGTTTGCTGGAATGGCATCATACCTTGTTGGGTCATCATTGAATTCGGATCCATAATTTGCGGGTTCATGCCGGTTATGTTTGCATTTACGTTTGATCGCGCCCATGGCGGATTTTTAGTTCCGCTGCCGGTCTGCATAATAGCTTATTCTCACTATCGAGGAATGTAACTAATACATAAGCAAGACTCGTGGTAAATATCTTATATTTCAGAATTTTATGCACTCGCGTCACTACGAACGAACAATAGACGTTTGTGAATAGACGCAATAACTAACCACACAAACAAAATGGCGGGCAGCGCACCCTTGTGGTCAGCCAGGCAGCATGATTGAGCTTGCATATAAGGGCCCTGCTACACGGTCAGGACTACAGCCCGACTGAGGTCAAGTCAATGGAAATCGCGTTTGGTTCTATATATAGGGTGGAAAAAATCTATGGGCCCTGGAGGGGAACTACCTTAAATACTTTAGTTAGCTCATTTTACTGAAAGCAACATGGCACACACATTCGAACAAATTCCGTTCGGAATTCCGTACGGAAAAATTACGAACGTGTGTGTCATTTAGAACTATTTATATGAAATGCTTGCGTACGGGATGTCCGCATACGGAAAACGAATTCGGAAATCGAATCAGGAAAACGAATGTATTGACGGGCCTTAAGCTTTAAATAAATTCTTAAATTCAATTCGTTTTCCTGATTCGATTTCCGAATTCGTTTTTCGAATCGGGCTCTCCGAACGCAGCAAATCCATATAACAATCAGGGCTTGTCACACACATTCGATTTTTCTCTGTACGGAATTTTTCCGTCCATTCGTTCCGAATGCTAGCCCTTGCGTTCGGAATTCCGAACGGAAAAAAACGAAATGGATGCAAGGCCTGCATACTTTTACTAGGGCCCGTCACACACATTCGGAAGTTTCCAAACGGAACACGCTCAGTCACGTCGCATCACGTGACCTAGCTGACGGAATTCCGTAGAAAACAAGTGCGAGTTAAACTCGCGTGGAGAGGGTTCCGTTCTGTACATGACTATCTGAAATTTACTACGTTACTTTAAATACCATAGACTTCTTATAGGTTTTCCTGTAATCTATAGGTAAAGAACTATTTTCTGTACTTTTTTCAAAATTTTAGCCCCAGTAGTTTCGGAAATAAGGGGGGGGGGAATGGTAAATTTTCGCCTATTTTCCTAAATAACTTCTAAACTATTTTACTTAAAATTCAAAAAAATATATATTTAAGATCCATACAATAAGCCCTTTCATTTGATATGTCACACAATATAGGATGCAGAACTTTTTTTTTAAATTTTCTAATTTACCCCCCAAAAGCGGCCCCTATGTTTAAAATTCATATATTTACGTCACGCGTCCATGTTGCGGTCACCGACTTACATATGTATACCAAATTTCAACTCAATCCATCCATTAGTTTCGGAGCAAATTGGCTGTGACAGACGGACAGACAGACAGACAGACAGACAGATACACGAGTGATCCTATAAGGGTTTCGTTTTTTCTTTTTGAGGAACGGAACCCTAAAAGTCGAATGTGTGTGGTGATTGCACGGAATTACGAATACGGTTTCCGTGTACGGTTTTCGAATCAGGAAAACGAATGTGTGTGACGAGCCTTAGTCACACATTTTAGTAGATAAAATAGGAGATCTAATTGCTATCATCCTAACCGTTTAGCAGAGCCTTATTCAGCAATGACAGCAAACCACAGATTATCAGACTAATATTATCACACAGACCAATAAACCCTTAGGCTAGCCACTGACCTACAATATAACTGTGCAATATCACTAGTTGCACAATTATATTGATCGTCAGTAGTCGATATTGACCGTCAATATCATCTACTGACGATAATCATATTTTTGTGCAACCAGTGATATTGCGCAGTTATATTGTAGGTCAGTGGGTAGCCTTAGGCGAATGATGCTGTTCTTGTGCAAATCCATCAGTTATCTTAGAAAATGGCAAAAATGGTATATGCTTGCTTATAAAATTTGAGGATTTCTGTGGATTCCTCATAGATCCCATCATCAGATTCCGCCAATTTTTCTATGGGACCATTTCTGAACTATGTCCATCCCAACAAAAACAGAATTATTGAAATCGATTCACGGGGTAAAAAGTTGTGCGAGAACATACCTACATAAAAGAATCATAATATACATACTAGCTGACCCGTGCGAATTTTCGCACAGTATCATGATCAAACACCGGTTAGTAATAAAATAATACAGTGAGAATAAGTAAATACAAGTATTATTAGTACTCTATTTGTCTATTTTTCGTTAATAGCAGATCATTTTGACAAAGATAATAATTAACGGAATACTTGCGGGTGTGCCATCATTTGACATATTGGTCTGCAAATAGCCGACTCATTTTAGTTAAACAGACTGTCAATAGATGGCGCTTGCAATGCGGTTATTTTTATTTACGTACGCGGCTGTGGGCCACGCGCTGTTGTATAATCGAAAGTCTTATTACGTATTATTATAATACCTATATAGTGACGGATAATTTGACAAAGATAATAATTAACGCCAAAGATAATAAGTACCCTCCAGCGGCCCTAACATGAATGACACAAAGATAGTAGCGCCATCTGTTTACATTAGTTTGCTTGTGCAAATAGCCAACACGCATTTTAGTTAAACAGACTGACAATACAGTCGTATTTTTAATTAGACGAAGCCAACTGACAGTAGCTAACAACACAGTAAACGTCAACTGAGAACACAATAAACGTCAGTTGACTTCGTCTAATTAGAAATACGACTTTAGATGGCGCTTGCCAATCGCGTGTTTTTTTTTTTAATGAAAACGTTAATTTAAAACTATTTCTGTATTTTTGTCTCAAAGCGACGAACATAAGCTTTAAAATGATGTTTAAATCATTAATTTTGGTAGAAAATTAACGGAGATAGAGACTTCACAAAAACACCTTTTAGAAATAATATAATATACATATATTATGATGATGAAATGGGTCGAATTAACCTCCTCCTTTTTAATCGACATCAAAAAAACCGAAGGAGGAGGTTCTCAATTCGACGCGTATATATATATTTTATACATTTATGTTCACCGATTACTCGGAGATGGCTGGACCGATTTAGATGATTCTTTTTTTTTTGCCGATAGGGTATTTCACCAAGTTGGTCTCGTTGTGATCAAAGTCGAGGTCTGATGAGAGGATCTATGAGGAATCGAAGGAACTCCTTAAATATTATAGGCACGTATATAGAAATTTTGTTAATTTCTCTATGAACTCAAGCAGTTGCGTTTCGAAAACATTATTTGGTGAAGTGGAACTGATGATGCAGACCACGAATGACCACCGGAACTCCTCAATGATAAGTATTTCACTGGTGGCGATTAAATTTCTGTAAAAGGTTGGGAAGCAACTTATGCTCATGAAAATTCATGTGGTAAAATGGAACCGGTGGTGAAGAACCAGGAGAACTCCTCAACGATTGACGTGCTTGCACCTTGGATAGCAATATTTTGTAAAGGGTGATGAACAATTGGCATTATCGTCGCTGCGCGTGCAATACCGCGGAAGAGTACTTTGTAAAAACCGCGTATCTGCGTTTTTTGCGATTTTACAGGATCAAGAAAAAATTGACTTAAATTACTGATATATTCAGTTTTTTCTTGTTCCTGTAAAATGTATGTACCTATGCATGCGCTGTATTGCACGCGCAGCGACGTTATGCTATTGTTACTTGTTGTATTTAGGTAATGTGTGTCAAAATCACATACATATGATATCACTAAAAAAAGTGAAATAATAAAAATGTAACATAAAAAAACCGACTTTAAAAACTTTTATGAAAAGTAAGAAATAATTATTGTCCTTCGTAATAAGTAAATTACCTAGAAACGTCAGATATAATTGTCGATTAAGTGATTCATTAAATACATTGAAGTCGGTGTCAAATAGGTAAATTAGGTAATTCGTCCCTCATACTGTGTCTTCATTTACTTGACACCGACATCGATGTACTTATTTAATAAATCAAATCAAATCAAATATATTTATTCACATAAGACATGGTTAAATAAAGGTTTTCAGTTTAAAGATTGGAATCACATATCTTGCCAACATGAGCATGCAAATATTGAGTCCATACCTACTTGAAAAATATTCGATGTCATTAATACATTATTCATAACTATATAATTTAAAATAATCAATTAAACAAAATAAATCAGCACTAAACAATAAAACCTTAAAATAATTAATTAAAGGACCTCAAAAACTTGTAGCTTCCAGGTACTGCTTTACTGAGTAAAAACTGCTCGACTAACCGACTAATTTGTACAGTTCAGAGCAAAACTGTTTATAGCACATTTCTTTTATTTCAGTTGGTAATTTATTGTACAGGTATTATCGTTAATAATATATGTGACGTTTCTAGGTAATTTACTTATAACGAAGGCCAATCATTATTACTTACGTTTCAAAGGGTTTTTGAAGTCGGTTTTCTTATTTGTTAATTTGAACTATGTTAAAAAAATAATTAAAGATGGATTCACACTGACTTTTGCCAGCGATAAAAAGCAAAAATTCTTCGCGTGCAATTCTGCTTTGACCCAGTGAAGTAGCGAGACTGAATATCTCGACAAAGATCGAATTTCATTTTTCAGAACCCTATATGTCGCGCGTTTGCATCGATAGGTGGGTATAATAGCGATGTTGAATCGAAATAGCGCGACTTCATCGCTACAGTCGCGCGTTTAAATCGAGACAGTAGCGATGGTGAATCGATACAGCGGGACTGTAGTGCTACTGCATCGCTTCCTGCGGCCCTAACATGCAAGACACAAAGGTAAGTTCACCCGTTTATCTCTATGACTATCTCTTTCGTCGGCACAAGTGTGAGAGAGACGCACTTAGAGATAAGACGGTTTAACTTATCCTTGTTTCTTGCATGTTAGGGCCGGTGCGTTCCAAATGCAACAAGCGGACAACTTGTTGCGATGCAGCTGTGCGTTCACGAAACGCGCGACTGTATCGCTTCAAAAAGTTGCCGTGGGCGAGCGCCCTTAGTTAATTAATTTATATTTTAATTAATTTTAGTGCATCTCTCTGACCCTAGTGCCGATGAAAGAGATAGTCAGAGAAATGAACCGGTTTAACTCATCCCCGTGTCTGGGCCGCTGTGGTACGCAACTTTCTAGCGCCCAAAACTAAAAATCACTCATCAAATCTTTGAATTACTCCGTAGATAGTGTTCCTAAAAAGTCAAGTATGTGCGAGACTAGATTTGAACTGACGACCTTCTGACCGAGAGCAGTGCTGACCAGCCAACCACTAGGCTCTGCCTTCATACCTACCTATCATGTAAAAAAAACTACCAAATAATAAAAAAAATTGACAACAATACAAATGAGCGGTACTGCGATATTCCTACTTGGGAAAGTTCTTACTTTGTGTGTAGTAGGAACGTGTAGTCCTCTATACGGAGTAGCAATCTCTCGTCTTGTGATTGAAACGCTCGCAGATTTCTTGTCATCTTCATGTACATATTTACTATCATGAGTCTGCCAGTAAAAGTCACTGCCTCATTCGCAGTCACAGAACTGACGTAGTACTTACTTGTTTTAGTAGTCCGCTTGCCACCGCTGTGAACGAACGCGCGGCGCACGTGCGGCGTGAAAAACTAGTGGCATTTTCCGACAACAACAAGAGAAAATATCACATAAAAGTGCGCAACTATGCAGTTTTAACACAGATTTAAAAATGTTTTCTAAACGTGTGACTTAATGAATAAAGCTGATATGAATATTAGTTTAAATTGATTTAAACTAAATAATTTTCAAGGCGGTGCGATATTTTGGTACCCGGGCGTGATGCCAGATCGTTCACTATCAACAGCACGATGCATTTCACTAATTCTGGCTGTAAATAATAAATAAAAAACGTAAGGAATTTACTTTAAATCACTAATGATAAATATTTCTAAAGACTATCACGGTTAATTAAACATGTTAATGAGAACTTGTTAAGCGAGTTAAAGAAAATAAAATACTTACTTAACGGTTTGTGAATTAAATTTAAAAATGGAATCATCGGATCAGGCTGGAAGTCACAGTGCTACTAGAAGTCCTGTGAGGAGAACCGCGGGGCCCCCTAAGCAACCCATGGCTTTACGATTATGGGGCTTGCTGCAACCACTTGCAAGATTATGGGGTCTCATCACTGCTGTTGGTAAGAGCTGTTTTACTGTACCTACATACCTATCTATTCATTCTTTATGTAAACCTTAAACAAAGCAAGTATGTAGAACACATACACACACATACATAGCATCACGCCCGAAATTCCTAATGGGGTGGGCAGAGCCACAAGACTACTTGTGGCCACGTTCGATTAATTAGTCCTAAGATGCCCATTCAGATAGTCCACCATGTTGGAGAGGACCCGTCCCTTAGTCGACTTTTACGACATGCCAGGATGATAAGCATCTGCACGCAATAAAAATATGTATGTATGTAGAAATAGCGTCATAATAGGTAATCATCGTTAAGAAAAAAATCTTTTACCCGACGACTGCTTTAGTGCAGTGGGATGCACGTATCTTGAGCAACTATTGTGATTCTCTAATACATAGCGGTGAGGGACACATTCAAATTTGAACCGAATTACTTTCTGGTTACGGTCCAAATTAATAGTTTCGTTTATGCGCTGATCAGCCGCTGCGCACGTTAGAATCACACCCCAAGCCCCTAATTCTCGGTGCATTCGAGATAATCTCACAATCGAGATTAAACGTCAGTGCATACAGTCGTTTGACACAACTGTATGAATCTGACGTTTAATCTCGTAATCGACATTATCTTGAATGCAACGAGAATTGGGGGCCAGGTGGCAGGTTCAAATCCTGGCTCGCTCCTGTGAGATGATCGGATCTTAAGTGTGGACATGCATTGGAAATCGACCACGAGCATTTCGGTAAACGGAAACAACGTGAGGAAACCTGCGCCTCTATTCGGGAACGCTAAAGGCCGGGGCAAACCAAACGCGGTTGCGGCGCGTTTGCGGCGCGAACGCGGGTCCGCGTTTGGTGTGCCTTATATTCTTATCTTACTCTTCCGCACGATGCGTAATACGTAGCGGGACGCGAGCTCGCTAGTCGCTACAATATCACTTAGACGTTCCCAAATAGACGCCTGCACATTATCTGCGTATTAATTCAAAACCCCGCCCTAAATGAGAAAGAGAGCTTGTGCCCAGCATTGGGGTATACTTGTACCTACTCGTATAGTCCGATGATACTTTTTTTCTATTAACTACATTGTATTTTCGAACGAAATGCTTTCTATAATTATCGTCCAAAAATAGTTATTTGTTATACAAGAGTGCAAAGTTGCTTTTTAACCGCGTGTTCAATTTTGATGACCGAGCAAGCGAAGGATTCTAAAATTTAATCACGAGCGCAGCGAGGAATCAAAAGAGCACGAGGTAAAAAATCTTTGCACTCGAGTGCAACACGTAACTGTTCATTCCACCTCAGCGAGGAAATGACTAAATGCAAAAAAAAAAATCATTTGCGCATTCACGCACAGTTTCAGTCAATTCCGTTGGCGTCAAATAAACTTCCTCGTCGCTAGAATCACTCATTAGATTTTTCACTTGTTTTCAAGTTTCTTGTTTTTAACCTAAGGTTTTAACAATATGACGTGAAAGAAAATGGCGCGCGGAAAGCAACACCAAAACAACAATTCTACAACCTCGAATTGGGTTCTGTTGTATACCGTTGTAAAACTATAATGGGTAGGAAATTGTGACCAATTTGGAAAGGTGTAATTTCTTCATTCTTATCACTGCTATAGCCGAAATGTAAATTATAAAAACCGGAAAATTATCTATCACGACTAAGTAGGCTTCATTCGTTGAGTTATAGGCGACTTAGTTATTTAAACCAGCTATTCTGTAAAACATTTATACTAAAAACGTCCACAGCATAGATTTTGGCATAACTATAAATTTTCTAAAAAATTGCGCTGTGTGCTTGGGGGCTAGACGAATGACTTCGGAGTACGGAACTCTACATTGTGCATGGTCCGACATGCACTTGGCCGGGTTTTGCAGGTTTTTCAGTTAAAATCGTAATTCATTTAAATACGTTTTCGCAAGCACATTAATCAAACCTGCACAGTGGTAAACAACTTACCTAGGTATTCTACCGAGAGAGGGAAAAGCAGTGTTACTCTACCTATTTTACTAAGAGCTTTTTAACTTCGTTATCAGATGGTTTGTGTTCGTTCAACAGACATGCACAGATTGCGGAATGCTCTGCCAATACCTATAGGTAGGACCACCGTTCCTAGCACAGTTACTTTCAGCTCTCAAACATCTAAATTCACTCTTATGGCTTTAACAATAGAATTAATTTGGTTAGCTCGGTAAGACAGCAAATTCACCTTAAGCCCGGGGCAAACCAAACGCGGTTGTGCCGCAACCGCGTTTGGTGTGCCCGGGCCTTTATAGTTAGGGAGCTGGGTGCCATTTTGGTATATGATTTGTTCGTCTTTCATATTGATAGGGATGAAAGTTTATGTCAATACAAATCGATTCGGTTTTTGAATTACAACTTTAAAAAATCGTTTATAAATAAATCAGCGACCTAGACGTATGCCAACTTTTTTTTTCTATTCCGGGAGTCCTAATGAATAGAATGGACGAAACGAGAACGACGAACAAATGATTTAGTATAGCTTTTTTCATTTACATTTTTGCAACTACGTCCCGTTATAAAACAGAGCCCTGCACGTCTGCCTCTTCGGTGTTCATCGTTTTGAGGATGATTCTGACCATCAGTCCAAGAGGCAGACACGAACAAATGATTTAGCACACCGTTCTTTTTTTAAATTTTTGAAACGCTGTCAATTGAAAACGCAGCGCTACCATTTTTTTTTTTATTATTATTAGAGGTTAATTGGGCCATATATGTGCTGCTTCGAGCATTGCTGATCTATTGTGGCAGTGCTGGCCTCGGCAGGGGTGGTCCGCTAGCGGCTCTTTCCACTGTGTGGCTCAGACCCTTACCGTAAGAGCATCGGTTACCGCAATTCATACGCAGATAATGTACATAAGTTAGAAAAACTCATTGGTACATGGCAACCGCTTGGATTCGAACCCTGACCTCACGATCACGAGTCGACACCCTTAGCCATT
The DNA here is from genome assembly GCA_947859335.1 of Tortricodes alternella. Classification (NCBI taxonomy): domain Eukaryota; kingdom Metazoa; phylum Arthropoda; class Insecta; order Lepidoptera; family Tortricidae; genus Tortricodes; species Tortricodes alternella. Next base: position 8,839,451 of record OX401979.1, on the reverse strand, counting down.
AGGCCACCGACGCTCTCAGCGCTACCATGGTGGCACACTATTTTTATGTGGTTCTTTACATTGTCATTAATCGAACAATTCAGGTCTGCCAAGCGAACAAATCATATATAAATTTTGGCACCCAGCTCCCTAGCTATTAGAAAACATACAAATAGATATGCAATTTTTTGCATGCGGTTAGTGTACCTACATACAAACGAATGTCAAATAAAACGAATGCATTAAACCAACTCTATCCAGTGCAACTCAGAATTATTGCGTTTGAATGTTTGGTTACATTTGCAAATCGTATTGCATAACAGTTTAGTTACATAAACCAAATTCAATGAATTGTAAGATGGTTTTTTTACATTTCCTTCCAACTACGATTTAATTTCATCATGATGACCTAAAATACTCAGCGCAAAGCAGCCCTTATTTGCTCTAGAGCAATAAAGTTGCATCTTTCATTCATTATCATTCATCATTCGTTTTGTATTTTTTCTTTAATTTGGGTAGTTGTTCAAGAATTTTACACCACCAGCCAACCAACCCGCCCGTTCAGTCTCCGACGGGACAGCTGACCACTTTTCTGTGGACTTGCTGTTAGCAAGACAGTCTACCTACATGTCGGCGCGGCGGCCAAATCGAACTGTGATTGCCCCGTCTAAAATATTATGCTCAAAGTCCTGGCTGATAAGATACTATAGGTCACTAAAAGATTTAAAAAAACCGGCCAAGTGCGAGTTGGACTCGCGCACGAAGGGTTCCGTACCATTATCTATAATCAAGCAAAAAAAAAAACACGTTTGTTGTATGGGAGCCCCCCTTAAATATTTGTTTTATTTTAAGTATTTTAGACTTACGAAGCAGTTGTAAATTTATCAACTGAAATATGGCTTACATACTTAGCGGAAATATTGTCGTGCTAATGTTAAGTTAATTATCAACGTACCGCCAATGCGTTCCATCACGACCGATACGTTTCCTTGGTTGACATGTTTCAAGAATAAATCAAATAGGCCAATCAATACGGCTTTATTTTGTATGTAGGTAAGTACAAGAATTCTGCCGTCCGTGAAACTTTCCAGTACGATTAAAAGGGCATAAAGTACAGTACAGTACAGTACGATTAAAAGGCAATAATAGACTTTATTTCCTTGATTATTTGACAATCATGTTATGAGAGTACAGTCTTTCAAATTATCATACAGCGAAATTTAAGTGACGGGAGAATTATTGTCTCCTTACATGATAACGGGGAAGTTGCATGAAAATCATTATGAGGTTTAAATGATATATTATGAAAGTAAATGTAAACAAAAGCATATTACAGAAAAAAGCAGATCATTTTGACTATTCATTTTTATTTGATGTAGGGTCAAAATTAGTGAAAAAATGTATAAGTATTGTGTTTTAGTTCTGATTTTAGGTTTTTGGACATCCTCATCAAATTTATGTCATGTTTTATTTCTACGATGTTAGTCTAAAAACAGTATTTTCGGAAATAATTGCAGATTTCGTTTAAACTCCATACATTTTGTACAGTCTGACGACAGCTGTGACGTCATAGCTATTGCCCATTTTGTATGGAGTGTTTTTGAACAATGACTTTTCAAAGCTTCATAACTCATAAAATAATCAACAGAAAAATGTTTTGCGTACATAGATCGGATTCTATTACTCAAAACTTTCCAACACAAGATGAAAAAAAAAATATGCAGCTTCCCTATTGTCTGGGACACGACGATGCGAGGATAGTTGTTGTAAAAGGAACACAAATTACTAAGAAAATATGTATTCTCTTATGGAGCTTAGAAAAACGTTACAACACGGTTAGCCATCTTGAAACGAGAGAGAGAAAGACGGCAATACATATCTAATATCTTGCGCGATACATAGTGACGCCCCCTTGCAACTTATGTCAACATATATGAAACAATAATCATGGATAGTTAAAATCTAAAACCCCACTGGTATAACGCACACTTAGAATTATTATATAGTCCATACCACTCGCGCGTTCTCTACGAATCATTATGATGGGTAACTCATTTATTCAAATCGATGCAGTAATTCAGGAGGTAAAGTGGAACATCTCTATACCCTCCTTTTGGCTTCGCGCAGTCGGGTAAAAATAAAACCGGAATCAAATACATCGTTGATAAGAGAGTAAATGTAACCTTTTTACTACATCGAATGTGTTTTATCGTGAAACTGTTGAATAGCATTGAGAAGAATTCAAATATGATTTTATTTAAAAATAAAAAATAATATGACATGCTTTTTTCTCACCGTAGGTGGGTGGTTTTCAAAAACATTGTAAGAATTAAGCCGTAGTTAAGAAAAAGTTAAAAAAGTTCCTCTACGCTACTAAATTAACCATACAATTGTATGGCTAATTTTCGTGACACAGTGAGTGAGAGAGACGCACTTGTTTGGGTGAATATCAAAAGAATTGTACATTATTAAGGCGTAGTTAAGAAATTTAAAAAAAAGTTCCTTTGCGTTACGAAAATTAGCCATACAATTGTATAGTTAATTTAGTAGCGTAGAGGAACTTTTTTTAACTTTTTCTTAACTACGGCTTAATTCGTACAATGTTTTTGAAAAACCGCTCGAGTACCTATTGCATTGTTATCGGTTTCCATTGTTTTTGATTACGTGAAACTGGTTTCAAATTGACCTCCAAAGATTTGACCCAAACTTAGTTACTTACCAACAAATATAAAAACAACCAACAAGTTTAGATAAATAAAAGATTGTATAAACAAAGAAAGTGCGTCGCAGATGTTGTTTGTCTACTACGTGTCTTGTTGGTTATACTTGTAATGATTTGCTGAAATAACTTGGCTGGAGCTCAATTTATATTTTTTGTTAAGAATCTGTAATAACAATGACCGTTTCACGAAGTGTTACGTTTTATTTGAATCACCTGGGATTAATCTTTAACGAAATATGGTATAGTAGTTTATGCAACGGTTGCATAATGATAGGCCTTAAAACACTAGTGCGGTTTTCATGAAACGAGCCGACAGGCGAGTTTCATAATAAGATCGCACGTGTGTTTTAAGGCCAAATTATGCAACCGTTGCATAAACTACTATACCATATGGCAACAAGTTATTTGTTGCAATCGTGGCTGCATATTTCCGATATCCGGCGCATTTTCACATCACACACACTCCGAGAAGACTACTTACTATTCATATTTTCAACTAAAATGTAAATTACAAACAACTTTTTCTATTCAATTCAACAACAATTCTGCCTTCGTTCAGCAAAACACCAACATGGCGCCGATTCGATCCTCCGTCAAGACCATTTTTTTTTAAATCATAGACAAACGAATGAAGTCTCTATTCTCATGTCACTCGAGATCAAATGTTGTGCAGTTTATATTAAAAAAACATACTGAATTGACGTTTCGTATCAATAACTGTTTTAATATCTATGGATACTAGAATAGAGACCCACTTGAGTTTTGACAGCTGTTCCAAATTTAATCTCATTTCTATACTAAAATCGATACGGGAATAACATTGCAGCACTCGTTTTACCTAATTGGTTGTCAAAATGGTGGTCATTTCCTACGGTTTTTGATTACACTATGGAGGTTTTATGATATGGGTGTATATAAAATAATATACAAAATTATTCTTAATGTTTTTATGGCACGGTAAACAACAGTACCTCGTTTTGTATCCCAGCCAGTCTTAACATTGCAAAATGCGTCTACATTGAATCGATGATCATTGCAATTAATGTGATCAATGATGTCAATTGGTGCGCAAACTACAAACATCACTGTTTAAACATTAAACATGTCTTCTTTAGTTTATGATACCATTATTTAAATTGAAGTTCAATTCAATGAAGCAATCCTATGGTGGATTATTTCCTCGTTCTTAAGTTAGGTTAGGTTAGGTAAGTCCGGTCAGGAACGTCTAAGTGTTATTGTTGCGGCTCGCGAGCGAGATTCGCATCCCGCTCTTACGCATTACGCATCGTGCGGAAGAGTGGAACGAGAATCTCGCTCGCGAGTCGCTACAATATCACTTAGACGTTCACAGAGAGGTCACAAGAAAATATATTACAGTAAACAGTCTCAGTTGAAAGCGTCTGCATGAAGAGCAGCTTTGTTCCTTGTCAATTTATATCTACACCTATCTTACAAAGGATACGGAGACAAAAACCGTTTTACAAAACTTTTACATAACTGCTCAGGACCCCAATTCCGCTGCATTCGAGATAATGTCACATGGGAGATTAAACGTCAGGGCATACAGTTGTGTCAAAGAACTGTATGCATTGACGTTTAATCTCACATGTGTCATTATCTCGAATGCACCGAGAATTGGGGTCCAGTACCATTATCATGAACTTATGCAAACCGTTCTCATTATTGAAATCTATCGGAAATACTGTTTGTTGCCAATACAAGTAAAAGGGACCGAGTGATAGTTTTCTATGACGAGAACGGTTTGCATAAACTCATGGTAATGGTACTGATCACGCTCCGAAGTGTAGTTTATAAGTACCGAAATCTTTTTTGCAGTGATGAGCGGGGCGGGATCCCAACTTCTGGTGTTAGGCCAGCGGGGAGCTGTTGGCTTGCTGTAAGTACATCATTTTGTCATAAATCTACACTACTACTAATATATCCTAAACTACTTTACAGTAGGATGAAAGTAGGTGCAAACTGTTACACTGCTCACATTATAAAACCACACAGGTAATAAAAAAACTGGTAGAATTTATCACGTACGGATGACAAATATGGATGTCCTTGGAAGTCCAAGGCACTTTCTCGTACCCTTTTAAGATTCTGTCCGGGTCTCAAAGAACTATCATGAACCGGAAGAGCCGTCTGTACAGGAATAATTCATTAGGGATGCATACCTATACGTGTAAAATATTACATTGTGATCTTGATTCAATTAAACTTTACGTATGTAGGAACTAGGTGTGAGTATTAATGCCGGATAAAAACGCAACTCGTATGTATGTCTATTGTTATCATTAAGCAAAACTATCAATGAACGTTTTAAACAATGCATATACGGTACCGGTACAGTTCTATTGCTAAAACAATGTCGACCATGATAATAGGGCAAGTAGTATAATCTGAAAATCAGGCCTTGAAATTAAAAAAAACCGGACAAGTGCGAAGTGCCTATTTTCCTAAATAACTTCTAAACTATTTTACTTGAAATGCAAAAGAAAATATATTTAAGATTCTCACAATAAGCCCTTTCATTTGATATGTCACACGATGTAGGTTGCATAACTTTTTTTTTGAATTTTCTAGTTTACCCCCCAAAGTGGCCCCCATGTTTACGTCACGCGTCCGTGTTGCGGTCACCGATTTACATATGTATACCAAATTTCAACTTAACCGGTCCGGTAGTTTCGGATCAAATTGGCTGTGACAGACGGACAGACAGACACACGAGTGATCCTATAAGGGTTTCGTTTTTTCCTTTTGAGGTACGGAACCCTAAAAAGAGTGACAAGGCTGCCAAAGCGGCACGTCCATGCTGGTCCTACCAAGGTTGACAACGAGGGTAAGTTAACCGGGCTGTCCGTTTCTCACCGCCCAAAGATTCCTGTCAGCCATGTTAGCTACAGATAGTGTAACAATGCGTTACAAGGGCGGTAAGAAAGTAATTCATGGCACGAGGTTTGCAATAACTGGTGCCGCTCTCGCGAGATTAAGTAAATATGTACCTTTATATGTTTTTTATTGCAATATATGTGCAACGTTAGTGTACGTTAGTTATGCAATGTTTGTTTGTGTGATGTCTGATTTGTCTTCTCAGCGTGGGATCAGCTTGCGTGCTGATTCTGGAGACCATGTGGGTGGCAGCGTTATTCGTGGACGTGCTGTGCCGACGAGGCGAATACACCTTGCCACTGCGGTGCTGGGACTTCGCGCGCTGGTCGTGCGGCCGTGCGCGCGCGCCGCTGTACGCGTGCGCAGCCACGGCGCTTCTGTTCGCCGATATCACACTGTTCGCCACTGTATCGGGTATGTTATGAAGTCCTATGCTATGTATGTATGTATACTAGAGTCGATTTGCAAAATAATAAACCTCAGTGGTGGTATTGAGGTTTTATTCTTTTTATCTTTTCTTTAGGTGGCAAAAGAAAATATATAAACTTGTGGCAAACAAAACGTCACATATTGGTCAACGTAAGCATTTATTATTTTAACAGGTTCCCTGACCCATGAATCAAACAATGTTTGCGGTATTGGATAGAACTCACCGCACGCTATGATGGCAAGAGAAGTGCCTTGAAAAATGGGTCGGCCCCTAGTTTGGGGCGCGACGTATGCTGATACACTGACGCCGTCTCATCTTCACGGCACCGCCATTAAAGCTGGCTCTACTGCCAATTCGGTCGAGCTCCTCAAAAGGCGCAGGTGTACACAAAACAGTGGCTGCTAGTCGAGACCCTGGGACCCTGGGGGAGAGCGCCCACAGGGTCTTTAGGGAACGTTCCAAATGATTGGTGGAGTTTACGCGCGAGCACTGGCTCATATCTGGCACTGCGCATCAGCGTTGCCATCCTACAACGTAACATTTTTTCTGGGCTGGGCACGCTCCATAATAATAGCGATCGGGGCAAAAAAAAGTTATCCATATAATAAAAAAAAAAACACAAACCATAAAAATTGGTATTAGACTAGAAGTATGTTTTCTTTTATCTTCGTTGGTGCTAGTCCGAGGCTTTTATGCTATTATTATTAAGTGTTCTTATGAATTGGAAATTGGAAAACTAGTTACCGACGTGAGATATGGTAATCTCTAAGTTATTTCAAAAGCAGCAGTCCAAGTTAAAACAAGTTGGCTCGATGAATACATTACTTATCGCGTCTCTTCTTCAAATTTGCACATAGAAATGCTACGAATTTAATTTTTAAACTTTTATCTCTTCATATTCTACCCAAGATACTATAAAAACAATATAACTCGACGAAAGCGTAATAAAGAGTACCTATACGGCTTCCCGAATCAACATAATTTCTTACTAAGTGGAACGACAATTGAGTTTCGGTCAGATATTTCCTTAGACATGTTGTTTGCTACCATGATCCGTGTGAAACGACACTAATACATACATACATACATATCATCACGCCCGAAATCCCTAATGGGGTGGGCAGAGCCACAAGATTACATGTGGCCATGTTCGATTAATTAGTCCTAAGATGGTATGATGAACCGTATGGTGACAGGTGATCAGCCCATCGCCCACACAGATAGTCCACCATGTTGGAGAGGACCCGTCCCTTAGTCGACTTTTACGACATGCCAGGATGATAAGCATCTGCACCCATTCTATGCTATTTCTTCACTCCCAGTGCAGCAGAGGACACTAATAGCTGGCAAAAATAAACACCGTGTGAGAATTAGAGCTACAACTACACCGTATTAGCGAGACCCGTTTTTAATCTACCAGCGACAAATTGGCTGAAAGCTTAAGTTAGGTTGCGCAAGTTCAGCGGCCCTAACAGCATGCCACAAAGATAAATTAAACCCGTTTATCTCTATAACTATCTCTTTCGTCGGCACTAGTGTAAGAGAGACGCACTTAGAGATAAGACGGTCTATCTTATCTTTGTCATGCATGTTAGAGCCGCTGTTTGCTATTGCCCTATCCAGAGATCTCACTTTTGCCGTGCCTAGGTGGTATGTTGCTGGTGCTGGCCGCGCTTCGGGCTGCAGTACCGTTCTCCCCCTTCGCCACCCACGGGCCTCACTCCCCCCGCGCTGGCAGCTCCCTGCTCAGCCAATTGGACTCACCGTTGCCTGATGTATTCTACTCTCAAGCTGCTAAGGAAAGGTTTGTAGATTTAAAATACGAGTGGGTTGGGTAGGAAAGAATCTTCCTTTTAATTCAAAACTCTAATGGTGATAAGCAATCTCGATTAATATTTGGCGCGAATGATTCAACAGGTTTTCGATCTCATTTTTACTAGGAATATTTACTTCAAATGCTGGAATGATACAAAAAAATAGGTACCTACTAGTAATAGAATCGATTCCAGATTTTTACCTTTTATTTTCCCGTTGACATGAAATAGCCAGAAACTAGACAGGACAAAACAGTTCACACAAAGAAATGACGACTTTGTTAATTTATAAACCTGGACGCTCTCCATTGTCTCCCCACGCTACTCGCAGCTGTTAAAGACAGGTTAATTGAAAAGTCTAGCTTCTTTGATAACATTTAAATAAAAAAGCGATTGTTCCGTGCAATTGTTTTATTACCTACCTCTGGTTTTAAGAAAGCATAAAATGCATATCTAAGGTGATTAAAAATCTATTTCCATTTCTAAATCCGCAGCCTTTTTAACGTTGTATTGGTCCTTCGCAAATGTAGATTTTATGGATTAGGTATTTGGAAAATAACATCGTGCGTAATCTATCTATACATGTAAAATTAAATATCCTAACTGATCGACTGACTGGCCGATTCATCACCTCCCACAAGCGTTGATACAGGAGGGGAGCAATGGGGGCAATTGCTCTCTTTCCTTGACTCCCGACCGAAGCACCTTATTTTGGCCAAATTTTTTTTTAAACGAAATTTCTATAATATTGGTATAATCACCCAAATATACGAAATTCTGTATCCACGCCTGATCGCCTAACTAACAGAAACTACTCAAGTTAGAAAAATGAAAAATTGGGCAAGCAGGTTCATTTTAGGGCGTAGATATCCAATAAGAAAGCATTTTACCAAAATCCACACCTAAGAGGGTGAGATGGGGTTAAAAGTATGTATGGCATATACCATATTGAGCAGAGGTGTGATTCTCTTACGGGCGCAGCGGATAAACGAAAATATTAATTTAAACTATATGAACAAATAAATTCGGTCTAAATTAGAATGTCGCTCATCGCTGATTAGCCGCTGCACACGTTAGAGAATCACTAGCTGGCCGCCGACACGCAGACTTTTTCATTCCATTGGGAACTATTCAACTGCGCCTCTATTCGGGAACGCTAAGTGATTCTGTAGCGATTCGCGAGCGAGATTTCGTATCTCGCTCTTACGCATTACGCGTCGTGCGGAAGAGTGGCATGAGAAATCTCGCTTTCAAATCGCTACAGAATCACTTAGCGTTCCCGAATAGAGGCGCTGGTTTCCCTATAATGGGGGTTAAGGAGGTAGAGTCATTATGATTAAATAACTTTTTGTGGATGCAAAATGACCTTGATAGCACCATATATATCGCCGCGAGGAAGACTTAATACTGAATACTCAATCACAGCATTAAAGAACACATATATTTTTCATTACCTTATTTTGTTTTATATATTTTCAGGTGTGAGGAGATGAGAGTTCTGGACCGGCCTCGCTCGGTGTCGCCCAAGCCTCCTCTTCTTGAACTTTGACTTGATTTAGCTCAATCGCTATAATGAATTTACATTAAGTAAGTAGGTACTTTCTATTGTCATTAAGTATGTAATATTGTTTCCTAGATATTACCTATATTTGATTTGGATATAGGTGTCGCGTCATAGGAGACGAGTATAAAATGTGAATGTGGAAGAAATTAAAAAGATGTTATAATTATGTAGGTATTTATTTAAACATTTACACCTACCGCGCAACTGTGATAGCCTAGAATAATGTTAAACTTAAGATCAGTTAAGAGTTAACAACGCTGTAATATGTTAGGTATTACAATAATCTTTTGTACTAAGAATATAAAATTTTGAAATGGATTTGGTGTTTATCTTTGACCCCGAAAGGGCCTTCTGGTTTAAACTTCCTTTTGGCTTAAAACTGCATAGTAAGAATAGGCTGCCTTCATTATCTGGGAATGAAGAAGACGGTTTTATTTTATGTAAGTCACGTCACGTCTCAGAATAAAGTCCGGGCCCGCGCAAACATTATTCGTCATAACATATAACCGAACACATTCAATTTGTCCTCCATCGGAATAATATTATATTAAACTTCCCTGACTATTAACTGAAGTCTTTTGCGAATAGAATTGAAGCTAATTTTGATACAAGGATATATTAAAGTGTTTAGATTATATTCATTGATGGAACAAAATCATGTTGAACGTATTATTTCCCTTTCTCTAGTCTTACAAAGTCCTTAAATTAATATATATGTCTTCATGCCTACCTCTACCTACTACCAGTTTGAATTTTGGTTTCCACTATAATTGAAATTATAGACAGGGCCTGAAGGTACGGACTTGTTTGTAGCTCGAAAGAGCACTCCATAGTGCATAATATTCCCGCGTCAACAACACCTATTTAAATCGGTCACTGACATTTTTTACAGCGTTCAGACAAACATGGGAAAATGGCGAAACCAGCATGGATCGACAGAATACATCTTTACTTCGTCACTCCCTTCAGTCTGACGAGACGGATCGGTCACTGAAATTATTTACAGCGTTCAGATATACATGAACAAATGGGGTATCGGCCTAAACATATTAATAATGCACGACGGGGTGCTTTTTGCGTGCTAGAAAAAATTCAGCGTTCGTGTTATATCTTGAGGCCCATTTATCCTGGGCTCTGTGTCTAATACGGTTCTATGTCGTTACTGCCTAATGGCCAATACCCTGACGAAGTTATCAATAGTTCGTGAAGTTTCCATTATTATCAATCTACGAACCATAAATCGAAAACATTCATAGCTAGTTTACCGTAGTAAAAACAGAACATAAATAAATACAGGAGTGTAGGCAAGCGAGGATTGCGTCTCGTTAGTATGACGGGTACATCTACGTCGTATTTTAATTTTTGAGTGAGGTGTATGCTCATTTTTTTCGCATCTTGCCACACGCTCGCGGGCTTTGTTCGGAAAGCGAAGAAAACTCTGACCTATATCAGCGGCTGCTTTCGCAACTACTTGTCCATTTTCTCTCAACATTCCACGTTCTTTTTCTTTGAGCTGTTAGTAAGCTAGTAAACTGGTTGTTTTGATCAATAGTGTTGTCTTCCACAAAATAATTTTGAATCCATCTTATGAATTTCATAAAGAGCTAATTATTATAACGTATATCATTTCTTTCATTTGTAGTTCACTCCGTGCTGGAAATTATTGTAGGTATGGGTCTATTCAAACGTTATTATGGGCAAGTTTCATAAGTATTACACTGTTTTAACAACTGAATTTAGTCGAAATAACCCGTTTTTGATGACATGAAGATATTGAAAGATTGAAGAATGTTTTGGTGCGTTTCCACGATTTTGTATAGCTGACTCTGTATTATGATGGGTTAGGACGTCAGCATTAATACACATTGTGGGGGCAGCGAGACCGTCGCGCACTGCGCTCGGATTGCTTGGCGCGACCGAAGCGCCGGCGCCGCGTGATATGTTACGTCTGTTATGACTTCCAATGGAAGACAACCGATTAATTTGTAATTTTTTCTCTGTTCAACGTGTTGGTATTAACTGTAAGTCGGACATGAATTTAATTAAATAAATAAATGGCGTCACGCTGCGGTCGCCATAAACACGAAGCGGTGCGTATCAGGGCCATGAATAGATATCGGTGCAGACGAGATGACACACGGTTCCAGTGCGACTGCATCACCGGGTTCATTGCACATAGTAAGGAACTGCTCGAAACAATTCTCGCGATGCTTCCTTTTGAGGTGTCAGCACACGAATTTGACACTATCGCACGTTCAGTCGCATCGCAACCACGGTCCTTGACACATTTAAGCGACACTATTATAATTAAGTATCTAGTAAAATCCCACAACCTGTGAGACGGCACCACCGACCCAACCGCCCACAATGATATGATAGCGTGTGAATCAAGCAATATTAGACTTATGTATGACTAAGACATCAGCAATAGGGTGCAGGTAAGTCATGGCGCTGGCGTTTGACAACTTTGTATGAGACTTGTTGACATATGAGACACGAAATTACACGGCATATCCTTCTTTTGAGATCTTTGCACAATACTTACTGCTAAAAAACAGCCGTTGTCCATATAAGCGAAGCCAGCAGCAGTGAGCCGTAGCGGGCGCTGGGCGCGCATCATGGCCATCAGCAGATACCGGCGCAGACGCGGCGTCATACGTTCCCAGTGTGACTGCATCACCGCCTGCGCCACGCGCTCCGCCTGAATTCACCCTACGATAATAAATACTCTGCTTCTTCCGAATCAACCTTGGACGCTGACTGGGCTTCGTCACATTTCGCATTTTTATAAAATAAGTACTAGCTTTTACCCGCAACTTCGTCTGCGTGGAAATGTATCTTTAAAATACTTTTTTTTTTTAAATTTAGATTATATAATATTTTTCTTCAAATTACGTTCTCTCATCGGGCACGCACGAATTTACCGTTAATTAATTTTCCAGCCCCTATTTCACCGTATTAGAGGTTGCTTGTCTTAAAATAAAGTAGCCTATGTAGTAGCATATGTCCTTCTCTAGGGCTCAAACTATCTACATATCTAATTTCATCAAAATCGGTTCAGCGGTTTAGCCGTGAAAACGTAAAAGACAGATAGAATTACTTTCTCATTTATAATATTAGTATGTATGGATATAGGTACTTATGGATGGACTTATAGCCTGTGACAGATAGTACATTCTCGGAGTAAAGTCTATGTTTTATTAAAACTACACTTACAGGTAGCAGCAGGTGCAACATTTGATTATAAAATATGTGTGGAAACAAAACGAATAGGTTTTCACCTTTCCCTCGCTGCAATGGAAGCCAGCGTTTCAAATTGAGGACTAAGCCAAAGTGACTTTAATTCAATTAGGTAAGTCATACAGGGTTCAAATTGTTTTATTAGGATCGTCTCTGGGCCCTACAAGGCATATAGCATTCCTAACTTCACGTTCTTTAGTTAATAGTAAGGGGCAATGTTAAGTTCACGTTTATTTTCTCAATATTAGTATTTTTCTCGAACGCGATGTCGCAAATTTCAAGACAACGCATTTGCGATATACGAGTATGAGAAAAAAATCAATCCAAGGAAATGTTTTACGAGTATGTCCGTCAGAAACACTAGTGGTTAGGTCGTCAAAGTTCGTATTACCTTAGTGTCAATATGCCGAGACTGATCTCTAGAGGTTGTGGATGTCGATGGTGGATATGGTCTTAATTCGTAATTGACAGTCAGATCTGCTAAATCACGTCTTATTTGCAATTTCGATACATGTAGATACCGATTGTTAAAATAGAACAGAATTTTAATGTATGCTTGTCATACGAGGCTAGAAAAAGGTTATTTTTCTGTATTAATTATAAAAAGCCTCCTCCTCTGCTGCACTGGGAGTGAAGAAGTAGCATAGAATGCGTGCAGATGCTTATCATCCTGGCATGTCGTAAAAGTCAACTAAGGGACGGGTTCTCTCCAACATGGTGGACTATCTGTGTGGGCGATGGGCTGATCACCTGTCACCATACGGTTCATCATACCATCTTAGGACTACTTAATCGAACGTGGCCACAAGTAGTCTTGTGGCTCTGCCCACCTTATTTGGGATTTCGGGCGTGATGTGTATGTATATATGATGTGTATGTAATTATAAAAAAAAGCATTTATACAAATATGATTTACTTATGACTTAATCCAACTTTGTTATGCTACGTTTTTGCCGTTCTGATTAAAACATCGCGACAAGGACCAATTTATGGAGCACTCACATTGATGAAGTTTGTTACGTATTGGACATAGGTACATTCTAATTTAAAGTCTGTTCGCCGAGAGTTGTTAAAAAAAATAAAACGTGAGAGGTTTTTATCTCATTACAAATTGCGGTCCGCTAATTATTTTTACCGATGATATTAAAAAATGAAAGGGAAAAGCTATATTTTTTTTCATAGAATATTATTATTGAATAGCCTGTATATGACTCATTGCTGGTATATCATCGGACGACGACCAGGACGAAATCTCAGAGTAGGAGGAAGAATCATAGTCGATGACGTTTATTATGACGTTCAATTGCTTCGTCTAAAACAACACACGAAAACTCAAACGACACACTTGAATTGTATTCCAGAATGGAATGGCAATATATGGCGCTCGCCCGCCCGGTGCGGCGCCGCACTCGACAACAACTGCGTCCCTCGTACCACGAAAATCAGTGCGGGCGGCGATAAGCGACGCCCGTCATACAGTTTGCGATAGATAAGCGACATTCGCTATTTCGAGACGATTTCATAATATTTATCAACTCTCGGCGAACAGCATTTAATCTCTGTTGAATACCGATAAAAAAGTATTACAAACCTGAAAAGTGAGCTCATTTGCAGTAAAACATTGTATGGCCAGTTGTATAATCATAGCCATGAAAAACGCCAGAGATGTGATTAATCGTACTGATTTGAAACTCGATGCGTCTTGCTGAAAAAACAAATTTTAGGAAAATCGTTTTGATATTAAAATAATTATATTTAATTTTCATTTTGGAAACTTTATGAGAAATCTTGCAAATTAGAAAACTTTTATGAGTACTAGTAGATAAAGTCATAAAAATGTATTAGGTGAATAATAAAAAGTCAAGTGGTTATACCGAAACTTGCACCATAACGACGCAAATGGCCGCCATGCTAGACAGAAGCTGAGTCATGAACCCATACGTGTAAGTCACACGAAACTTTTCGACGCAACTAGAAAGAAAAATAAAATATTACTCAAGCGCAAAACGCGGAGGCAAGTAAAAACCTTAGAAAGAATTCATTTCGACGTTTACACAAGAACTAGAGTTGTATAAAGAGTCGTATTATGTTGATATAAGCGTAAAAAAGCAGGAGTGACAATATTAGGGCCGTAATCCTAAGATATTGCAGGTCGTCACATTCACGCTCTTCCCTCGGTGTCCTTTCATATCGACAGCAGCAGACAATGTACGGGATCGTTTCATTAGTACCTACATCATTTTCCGATCAGAAAACTTAACTGAGTTCACAAAATGTTATCTAAATACATGCAACATTCGAAGTCCTTTTGGAGCCTGCTATTTATTCAGTGTTTCCAAACTTTGGCTCTAGATTCGACGTCGCCTGGCCTCCCAGCTTATTCACATTGCACTTTATGACAATTTAACGGAGTTGGTTGGCCCTACCCAACGTTTGCTTGCCAAAAGTTTCGAGCGTGTACATATGCTACAGTATTGGTAAAAGTACACAACAGTACCTATGTGTAGGTCATAACTATAGTCTACATAATTATTTTCGCCATAAAAGTTATTGCGATGGAAAAAGGTTTCAGGTTTAAAATACTTACTCAATTAAAACTTGATGTTGACGGAGACAATTTAGTATCATTCTCTCTATTGCCGATTCAATTTGCCTCTGTGTGTAATATGATTTAACTTTTACTTCCATTTGATCTACAAAAATGTTATGAATGTTGTCGTTGTCTTCGATGGGCATGATTAAACTCTCGTCCATTTCAGTGCTATGAGGTATATCTGCGAGCAGTTTCGATAGAGCACGCTCATATGAAGTTATGAATGCCTCTTGTAATATAGTGAACTGAGAGCTCATATGTAGGATAACAGATCCGATGAATGTGTCAATTACCATCACGATGTGACCCGTCCACAGCAAACCCACTGTCTCCAGGACGAATGTTGAAATATATGACGCATCTGATTGATACTTCCACGGAATGTAGATGGGTTGGGGAAGGGTTCTCAACGGCTTCGGTGACGTGTCGTTCAGTAACGCTACCTCTGCTTTCCACCTCAAATCTTGAATAGTACCGTACACGTTCGTATTCCCGATGGTAATCCATCCAAAGAACACAAATGATCCTGTCATTATTCGTGTAATTCTGATCGTAGCACGGTTTTTATTGTTGTTTTGATAGTAATTGTGAATATCAATTTCAAGAGTGCGTACAATTTCTTGGATGGCTCGATTCTTGAAAAGGAAAATGTAGAGTTTAATGCAGGTTAGGTCATGAGTGATGACAAAGGAGAGGCTGAACATGAATCGATCAATATCTTTTTCGCCTAGAAAAGGGTCAATTGATTCGAGTCCGACGAAGCCGACAACCCACACAAGCTGGGTGATGATGGAGTAAAACAGGTAGAAGCCTGGAAAGTTCCTGTAGTCACCCTCATCTGGGTGATGCCACCATCCTAGCCCTAAGAACCTTAATAATCGGAAATGTATAGCAAAATAACGCCTAGGCCGATCAACACTTAAAGTAACTGGCATGGTATCTCGTTAAGTTCTAAGAAGCTTGTTTTAACTTTCTAGTAGTTAACCCTATCAACGACGTTCTGATTTAATAGAGTTTTATATGGTGAATTTATAGCTTCAGCGTACCAGTCACTGTATCTACGTTCAGTGTAAGTAGAAGCCTTAGCGGATAATGGTAAAAAAATATCCATCCATACCTTGAATAACTTATAATCTTATATATATAAAGATGGATCCCTGTTCCCTTGGTCACGCCATAACTTGAGAACTACTTTAGCGATTTCATTCAACTCTTTTTTTTAAGTTTTCTAATACTTTATGGAAGGGTCTTACGGAAAGGAAAATTAAGAAAATTGCGCAGAAAAATGGATAGTTTCATAAAACTTAAGTTTAACAAACGCGTGAATTTGATGAATGTGAATTTAGCAGACAGCTGTTTTTTTTTTGATCTACACGGGTGAAACCGCGGCGCACGGCTAGTCATTGATAATATGCAAATAACGAAGTGATGAATAATGTACCTTCTTTAATAAACTAAGTTCAATCTAAGTAAAATCAATTAAATAGACTCCTGGAAAAAAGTTGCTTCACGGGATCACTGAACGCTATTGAAGTAACGTGTTTTCGGAATGCCTCTTTCTCGAATCACCAAATAATTTTATTATTTGTAAATCGACTATAAAAATGCCAATTGCATACGAAGTTAATCGTTTGACCAGTAAAATAAGTTTTAAATATATAAGTATTCGCTAATTCTTGTGTCCAATACCATTTTCCATCACGTCTTAAACTAACTTAATATTAATAGGTTAATTCACAAAATTATCAGTTATATATCGACAACGTAATTGAAGTAACATAATAAGCAGTTTACATTTGACACGTTAGAGGTGTTTCTTACTTTAAAATATAATTTTGTTCTTATGTATTTATGATGAGCTTCATTTAAATTGAGTTCTTGGAAACACTTAAAACTAAATAACAAATCAAAACTAAACCGAACTATTGAGTTCATTATCTGGGATTTTAACAAATGGGTTTCTTTCTTCTTCTTCTCTCCTTCTTTTCTAACTGTCACCTTAAATTATAAAGTGCTGTATCTTTTATTGTAATCAGTCGATTAGGCCTGGGGTGTGATTAAATAACATTTCGATCATAAGTCTGCGACCCTAAGAGCGCTTTCGCACTACGTCCGATCCGAATCCGATCCGAACCCGTGAAAATACGGTCCGGAGTAGTCGTAGAACTATTTATATGGTAAGTTACGCACTAGATCCGGCTTCCGTCATCCGATTTCTCTTCGTCATCCGTGAATCTCCATTCCGGAGAAGATTATTGACGGACCGAAGTAGCTATAGTAGGTATTATTTGTATGAACGCTCGCGCACTGCGTCCGAACCGAATCCAAGCTGCGTACGAGCAGTGAGGCAGCAGGGCGGCGGGGTATGTGGCCGGGGGGCGCGGCAGGGGGGCTAGCATAACACGCCCGTGAGTCGTTTGTCGCTCAGTTCGTCCCTGTCAAACTAGTCAAATACGTAAGGGACGCACTGAGCGACAAACGACTCGCGGGCAGGTCGTGCTAGACGTGCAGGGGGGCTAGCACGACATGCCCGCGAGTCGTTTGTCGCTCAGTGCGTCTCTGTCAAACTAGTCAAGTATGTAAGGGATGCACTGAGCGACAAACGACTCGCGGGCAGGTCGTGCTAGACGTGCAGGCATCCAGTTTAGTTCAGTGTGGCAGTTGGATAAGAGATCGGACTAGTGTTTAAGCAATGTCCGAATTTGGTCCGAGATTTCTAGATTCGTATTGATTGGACTAGTGCGTAAGCAATATCCGAATACGGTCCGAGATTTCTAGACCTGTATTTTCACGGGTTCGGATCGGATGTAGTGCGAAAGCGCTCTAATTTGACCTGTCAGTATGTTCTTGCGTATCTGCTACCTTGGTCGTATTTTGACGGAGCCGGTCACGTACGTAGTTAGGACGTAGGCACAGAATAAATAATAGTAGGTAACTACTATTATTTATTCTGTGCCTACGTCCTAACTCGTACCTAACTCCGACTCCGAATAATGCTTAAGAGCGCGTGGGTCACTTTATAATTGTCGGCCGCCAGCTATTAATTACGAATTAAGGTTTCTTCTTCATTTATCGTTATTCCCTCGAAAATATTTAAATTTTCGCGATCATAAGTATTCTATATTTTGCTATGATGCTAAGTTTCATTAAAATCCGTCACAAGTTTAAGCGTGATGCATGTCTGGTTCTAAATAATCCTCCAAATATATTTTTCCTAAATAAATTCAATGTAAGAACACGACTATTCTACAGTTTTATTATAGTAAGATTTTACGATTTATGTAGCTCTATATTCCGTAACACGCTCGAAAAGAAAGTAGGTATTGTGATCATTATTTCATGCCCACCAGCTATCAAATTCAAGACAATAAGGTCGTTGACAACTCCAACCTTCGGATATTTTATGAGGCGATAAAAAAATCAGAACAATGGAGGTAAGAGAGATCATTCGTAAATGAATTCATTGTGTTTGTGCAATTATCAACATTAGCTACTTTCTGACTTCAAATCCGTTACCTACAAAATTTATCGCTTATAGATATCATATTGCTTTAATTTATGATGACAAATGGCCGAATTCAGAAACACCACTTAAGCATTTGACTAGAGATTAAATGGTTAAATGTCCGTCAACTACTTGTCATCCTATACAAAAACTTCACTGAAACGTCACTTTAATTAAGAGGGCGCCGACCGTCCAGTGGCGCCCTCATCACTGTTATTGTGTTTTCTATTAAAGGAAAGTATTTTATTAAAATTGAAGCCGTATAAGTTGTTACGCAACTTAATACACAACGTATATGCTATGTAATATAGCTTTGCAAAGTATAACCATCATCTAATCAATTTAACAGAAAAAAGCGGCCACTATTTTCTATTAAATTGATTAGATGATGGTTATACTTTGCAAAGCTATATTACATAGCATATAAGTTGTGTATTAAGTTGCGTAACAACTTATACGGCTTCAATTGTAATAAAATACTTTCCTTTAATAGAAAACACAATAACAGTGATGAGGGCGCCACTGGACGGTCGGCGCCCTCTTAAAGATAAATTTGAGTGGCTATTCTGAACTTGGCTAAAAGTTATTTTTACATAATATAATACTAGATTTTCTCGCGACTGCGTCTGCGTGGGAATTTGTATCTAAACAATTTTTTTATTTGCTTCAAATATAATAAGACATAAACTATCTTATATCCCTGTCCACACGTAAATTATTACCGCACTAAGTTTCATCAAATTCTGTTCATTAATACCGTGGTTGAATTACACATTAAGAACAGCCAGAAAAAAAACAAAAAGGTGTGGCAGAAATAGATAACCTATTTGCCAATTCATAGTTTTTTTTTAAATATTCTTCATGCACGAAACATTTTTAGTCAGCCATTCATTATAAGTAAGTATAGATCTACCACAAATTGTAAAGAAGTCGACATACCCAGTGAGACTTTCCACCGGCTATACAGATGACCGTTACTCAAGTCAAGTCGAAATACTGAGTATGCTTACAGACAAGTATTTTATTCATGCAAACTGTAAAGACAAACGGGCCTCCTGCCGTGACCCCATTTAACACGGGGAAGGTAAGAGACGAGACCTACATAACTGCAGAATTTGAGATGAGTTCGTCTGATGATGTTTTTCGAGAGGTACTCTCTAAGGTTCATTATTTTCCGTGAATGTATTTAACAACTTCAGTTAGCTTTGAGATTAGCAAGACAGGAGACTTTTGAATGCTAATAACTTAAGTGAACAAATTTCATACGGGCGTATATTTCAATGATGATCAGTGTTGGACCTATCTATAAAGCATATTTACTTACATTTTCGTGAACTAATTGCTTAATTTTTCTTTTCACACAAAATAATTGAGAACGCAATGTATTACATCTAAATAATGAATCGAATTATGTATTACGGAAACGTCATGTCAAGACAGTTCATTTGTTTTGATTTCTCTAACAATGGACGAAACACATTGCTGCGTCCTACTAAAAAAAAAACATTACTTTATACTTAAATAAAATTTAATTTCTCACATAATTTGTACGATCGGAAACAATAGCTGGGTAAAATATACGCCCGAATGAAATTTACAGTGTAGGTACTACTGCCCTTTGAGCAAAATATTTTTCGCCAAATTTCACTTCCCAAAAAACTTATCGCAGTAGTTTCGGTTCCCAAACGAATCTTTACCATAGTTAGTTAGTTAGTTAGTTTAGTTCGTTAATTTATTTCAAAAAACAATAGGTAAATACATTGTGTTTGAAAATGGAAGAATGGACGAATGTGAGGGTAGAAATATAAATTATTAAGTACCTACTAATTGACATATTTTAGGTTAGGGTTAACTTGTGTCTCTTACGTAAGTACTTATTTGGAAAAAAATACTTTTGCTAACTGTAAAATTGCGATAAGCTGATTTGATTAATGTTTTTTTGCCAAATGATAATAAAAGAAGCTTACGTACTTTTCGGGCCTTCCAAATATCGCTATGCAAAAATCAAGACAATCAGTGGGACCGTTTCAACGAGATAGAGGAACAAACGAACATACACACTTTCACATTTCAATATTATAACTAAGGAGACGGATTTATTTATCATTCAGAAGTATTCGTATCGTTGCCTAGTACACATATACGTATAGCTCAGGCAATCCTATCCCTAGTTTGGGTTAGATCAATGTGGGTTAGTATCAAAGATACGATTTATTATTATTATTATTAATTAAGAAACTAGCTGACCCGTGCGAATTTTCGCACGTTATCAAACACCGGATAATAATAATAACAATATAATAATAAAGTGAGAATAAGTAAATGCAAGTATTATTAGTAAAAGATATTTTATTTTTGGGAGATAATTGTACTAAGACATTGCTTATTTATACAATAGTACCTGGATGACCGACCCTTGCTCGGCATTTTTTGGTAAAACGTGTTTTTTTGGAAAAAAATATGCGTGGGTAAATATAGTTTTTCTCACAAAAGAAAAACCTTGAAAAAGAAGGAAAACCTGGACTCGAACCGGGGTCTTCTGGCTTCGGAAGCGATCGACTTCCCAAACCGAGCTAATTACAACTTTGTGAATAGTGACGAAATTAACCTTCGTATTCAAATGATATTGTAGCAGTTTTTCATTAGCGGAAAACACGGATAAAACAACGTTCTCTTAAAATGAAACCTAGCTATGTCGATTTATCGCCCCCAAAACCCCCTGCATACTAAATTTCATGAAAATCGTTGGAGCAGTTTCCGTGATTCAGATTATATATATATATATATATATATATATATATATATATATATATATATATATATATATATATATACTAATAAGAATACACGGGGGATGCACGCAGCTTCGCGCGAGTGGTTCGCGACCAGCGCGCGATCGGCGTATTCGTCAGATGTGGACGCACCATAATATTATTTTTAACTTTCCCATGCTACAAAAGTTCTTTAAAAACAATGTTAGCAATTACAATGTGATCATCGTTGACTGTGATATCGGCCGTCGATATAGTCTACTCACGATCGCGCAAGCGCCATTTATTGACAAAAAATTAAGTAACTAACAATTGTTTTTTCGCATGGACAATTATATGTGGCTTTTTCACGAGTTCGTCAAACCGTAGGTCTCTTTAACACAAACATAAATATCACTGAATTTACGAACTCGTGAAAAAGCCACATATAATTGTCCATGCGAAAAAACAATTGTTAGTTACTTAAATTTTTGTCAATAGATGGCGCTTGCGCGATCGTGAGTAGACTATATCGACGGCCGATATCATCCATTAACGATCAATAAATACAACCGTGCAAAATCACTGATTGTACAATATATTGATCGTCATTAGATCATATCAAATAATGTAGGCCAGTACCTAGCCTACCCGACGCGCAGCGCCATCTGTTGACAATTGTCAGCATCATCACATACGTAGTATCTTCTAAGTAGTCTGTGGCCATCACAACGTAGTTAAACAGACTATCAATAGATGGCGCTTGAAAATCGCGTGGTTTATTTATTTATTTTTAATCGAAAACGTTAATTTTTATCTATATTTGTATTTTTAAGACAAATCGGAGAACATAAGCTTTAAAATGACGTTTAAATCATTAATTTTGGTAAAGAAATAACGGAGATCTTGAGCGTCTTCAAAAAAATACTTTTTAGAAATAATATATGTATGATACCTATTAGGTATAAATAAGGAGCTGAAGGAATGGAACTTACCTTTTAGGTACATTCGCCTCAAAATTTGGACGTTTATGTTCATCATTAATACCTACTGTTGATCCTGATAGAAAAAAAACTCCCTAATTTTACATAATAATATCAGTACCTAGTAGTTTGTTTCCATTTTGTAACTGTATGAAAAAAGTCACATACCGGATAGGATAAAATTAGGGACCCCTTTTTTTCAATAAGAATTAACAGTGTTTTGAGTACGAGTAGGAATAACATAACACACGATATCCAAATTTTGAAAAAACTGTATTTTTTTGTTTGTATTATTACTTGAAATAAAAATTTTCTAACGACATCTTTAATGTGCCTATAATCTCAATTTTTATTTTATCATGATTTTAATTATACATTACCTGAAAGTAAAACCTACGTGTTTCAGGTAAACTGAAATAAATTTGTTTTAGTAGTACAGCAGCGCTAAAGTGGAAATTGTAAGCAAACTCCGCTATGGACTTTGAACTTCCACAAGCGAGTTCTAGATGGCGTCACCGTCAATGAAATAATTAAACAATAAATAATCAATCTAATTTTGATGTCTTGCTGTAATAAGTATGTACTAATTTTTAATTATAAAGACGTAAACAAACCTTAGCGAAATTACAACGGCAATACCATTAATTAATTTATGATTTCAGTTTTGCATGCTAAACAGATAGAAACGTGCGCGCGCATGTAATTCCAGCGCTGAAGCGCTTTAAAAAATAAAAATAGTGTCATATTGAATCGTAAATTAATTATTAATTTAATTGCTCTACCATTCTACCACCTGTAGAGTGTAAAAATAATCCAGATACTATTACCAGATAATTAAAATAACGATGTGGTCTATAGACATGCATATTTTTCTAGTTTTCAACTACAAGATAATTATCTCCAACTCATCTCTGTGCGCGGTGTTATGTGTGCGTGGGCTTGTAAATATGTAGCTTGTAAGTAAGTACTATGTTTGATTTTTGTTTGTGACAGTGACGCGGCAGGTGTTCGTTCGTACGAGCTACAAAAGCTTACGCACACATTGCGCGCGCAAAGATAAGTAAAAGTATCTGTATGTAAAGACAAAACCTAGTACGAAATGGTGAGTATGCCATTTGGCATGCTTGAAATCCTATAAACGCGTGATTTCAGAATTTTTGTATGTTTCAATTGGAATTGCCTACGTCAAAGGCACAGCTTTAGATTTTCTTTCCTATCTCGTTGGTAGAGCTGACGAAACTGTTAAATTTAATTTATTACAAAAGCCGATAGATACTTAATTATGGGCAAAAGCATTGTTACATATATTCTTCAATTTCTTCATTTAAGTAAATAAAGTTAAAATAAAAAATCCTTCAGCGCTCGAAGCGCTTGATTCTCTAACGCCACATTATGGCAGATATCGTACGATCGCCCGAACGAAAGCATAACCTAAAGACGTCTACCCAATAATGTCACTTCACTATCAACAAATCAACTCCTCACTCCGCAGTCCGCAGGTACTTCTGGTACTACTCGGGCGAGAGTAGTATTATACAATCCTCGTTAAATATTACTTCTGTATTTGAGGTTAAATAGTAACTGTTGTGGAAATTTATGAGAAACCAAAGGATTGAGTGAACGCGGCAATGTACTTAAACAAAAAATATTGTGAAGTTTCATTATTATAATTTCGACGGCCATCAGCTGTTAGCCTTGTAAGTATTTTCATTGTTATTAATGATAATGTACAAAAATGTATACGTTAGACAAGAGGTGTGTGTTTACTTATTAGAGCCATCGAATTCTAGACCGTCTTTTCGTATAAGAAATTATAGTTAGTTTTGCATAAATAATATTAAGAATATTTCTTTTGCCTCTAAAATAGTTTATAAAAGTGGAGTTATTGTACAATATAACTCCATATGCAACGTAAGTCCATTTTTTCAAAGGTAGATAATAAATTTGTTTTATGTGTAAAAAAGGAAACTTTTTTATAGGTCATACCTATAAGGCCTTGAAAGTTAGACGAAGAAGAAAACGAGTAGAGTGGATACTGTTAAAAAATATTTAAAAGCGACTCTATTGCCACGGTCTTAAGAGCCTGAATACTTATCCGCTAAACATGTTTTGCCTTCGGAAGTACTTATTAATTACAACAACACAACACAACAGAAAAAGGAATACAATTTTTAGGTCATAAATTAAAAATGTAAATACGTTTAACATCTAGACTAGCTGACCCGTGCGAATTTTCGCACTTTATCAAACACCGGATAATAATAATAACAATAAAATAATAAAGTGAGAATAACTAAATGCAAGTATTATTAGTAAAAGATATTTTATTTTTGAGAGATAATTGTACTAAGACATTGCCTATTTATACAATATTACCTGGATGACCGAGCCTTGCTCGGCATTTTTTTGGTAAAACGTGTTTTTTGGAAAAAATATGCGTGGATAAAGATAGTTTTTCTCACAAAAGAAAAACTTAAAAAAAAAGGAAAATTATAATCCTCCACCACCTGGACTCAAACCGGGGTCTTCTGGCTTCGGAAGCGATCGACTTCCCAAACTGAGCTATTTACAGCTTTGTGAATAGTGACGAAATTAACCTTCGTATTCAAATGATATTGTAGCAGTTTTTCATTACCGGAAAACACGGATAAAACAACGTTTTCTTAAAATGAAACCTAGCTATATCGATTTATCGCCCCCAAAACCCCATGCATACTAAATTTCATGAAAATCGTTGGAGCAGTTTCCGTAATTCAGATTATATATATATATATATATTAATAAGAATACACGGGGGATGCACGCAGCTTCGCGCGAGTGGTTCGCGACCAGCGCGCGATCGGCGTATTCGTCAGATGTGGACGCACCATAATATTTTTTTTAACTTTCCCATGCTACAAAACTTCTTTAAAAACAATGTTAGCAGTTACAATGTGATCATCGTTGACTGTTTGACCGTAGGTCTCTTTAACACAAACATAAATATCAGTGAATTTACGAACTCGTGAAAAAGCCACATATAATTGTCCATGCGAAAAAACAATTGTTAGTTACTTAAATTTTTGTCAATAGATGGCGCTTGTGCGAGTAGGATATATCGACGGCCGATATCATCCATTAACGACCAATAAATACAACCGTGCAAAATCACTGATTGTACAATATATTGATCGTCATTAGATCATATCAAATAATGTAGGCCAGTACCTAGCCTACCCGACGCGCAGCGCCATCTGTTGACAATTGTCAGCATCATCACACACGTAGTATCTTCTAAGTAGTCTGTGGCCATCACAACGTAGTTAAACAGACTATCAATAGATGGCGCTTGCAAATCGCGTGGTTTTTTATTTATTTTTAAACGAAAACGTTAATTTTTATCTATTTTTGTATTTTTAAGACGAATCGGAGAACATAAGCTTTAAAATGACGTTTAAATCATTAATTTTGGTAAAGAAATGACGGGGATCTTGAGCGTCTTCAAAAAAATACCTTTTAGAAATAATATATATGATGATAAGATTAAGAATCATACAATCCCCCCCCCCCCCCCCGTAACTAACCACTTAAGCATTTGATTAGAGATAAAATAGTTAAATGTCCCTCAACTAGTTGTCAACCTATACATTAACGTCACATTAATTGAAGATCAATTTGAGTGCGCTTTGCGAATTTGGCCATGAGTCACCTAACTTTGGTTCAGTAGATTTGGAGAAAATACGCTGACGATGAATTCTAGTACGACACCCTCTCCACGCGAGTCCTACACGCACTTGACCGATTTCTCAACCATTTCGTTCCCCACCATTCAAAACAGAAATGTCTTCGCTGACCCTTGCGACCTTATTGTACGAGCCTATTAAAATCGTCTATACAACTTACCAACCTAGTGACCGGTTGAATGCAAGCTGCAGACACTGGCGTCTTTCAATAATTAAAATGATTGAAGCAAATTGGATCTTTATCAAGTAACTAGGTGTAGTTAAACGAGTGTCTACGTTAATATATTTCATACAATAAGAAAAATATGTCTCAGAGTTTCGAGCCCTTTTCCAGTACCATTACCATGAGCAAACCGTTTTCGTACCTAATAGAAAACTATCGCTCGGTCTCTTTTACTTGTATCGGCAACAAGCTGTGTTTTCGATAGATATCGATAACGAGAATGGTTTGCGTAAACTCATTGTAATGGTACAGGTCTCATGGACTCATGGTCACTCGTGAGTTTTCGTAAAAATAGTTTTATTCCAGTCTACTTAAAAAAACCTTTAATTGTCTCCGCTTCGTAGTTCGCTTGCATATTTGGTTTTGCTACAATAACTCATGTTTTAATTTAAACTTAGCAGTCAGCGTTTTACGAAAATATAATTCAATGAGAAGTGATGTGTCAGGAATTTGTTGTAAGTAATGTTATTTATTTGGCCTACTCTTATGAATACTTTTGCAGATCATAATGGATCAATCGGTTTTCGGAGCATGGGACTACGCCATAATGGCGCTAACAATGATCGCCTCGGTCGCTATTGGACTATATTTTCGCTTCAGCGGCGGAAAACAAAAAACGAATGAGGTTACTTATTTAAAATTGATGCAATATACCTGTTTAATTAACAATTATGTTGACACTACCATTCATAATAATGTCCTGTAATCCCCTGCTGCGGCCCTAACATGCATGCCACAAAGATAAATTAAACCCGTTTATCTCTATGAATATCTCTTTCGTCGGCACTAGTGTGAGAGAGACGCACTTAGAGATAAGACGGTCTATCTTATCTTTGTGTCATGCATGTTAGGGCCGGGGATGTTTTGTATTAACTCTCACCTCGTCTACTTATTGATTGTTGAGGTGTGCCGTGATTGTTATGTTAAAACAAAACATTGTTTACAGGAGTATCTTCTCGCAGACCGCAACATGTCGATACTGCCAGTGGCAGTGTCCCTGATGGCTTCGTTCATGTCAGCCATCACCCTTCTCGGGGTGTCAGCTGAAAACTATTACTACGGCATGCAATTTGTCGTCATCAATATATCATATGGTATCGCTACGCCAATCGCGAGTCGGCTATATCTCCCAGTATTCTTCGGGCTTCAGAAAACCAGTACTTACGAGTATTTAGAGCTGCGATTTGGACCGCACATACGAATGCTAGCATCCTTGACATACACTTTACAAATGGTGCTATACAATGGGATTGTGCTGTTCGCACCAGCGATAGTTCTAGAAGCAGTCACAGGACTAGATAGACTGATATCTATACTGGTAGTTGGGTTGGTGTGTACTTTTTACTCGACTCTGGGTGGAATGAAAGCCGTGCTGTTCACTGATCTCTTACAATCGTTGTTAATGTTTGGTGCTGTGTTTAGCGTAGTAATATTTAGTTCCATTCAGCTAGGAGGTTTTGATAAAATATTTACCATTGCTCATGATAGAGGGCGGTTAGACTTTTCCAAGTAAGTTTGCAAGATATTTTTTATAAATGATGTACCTATTTTGAATTTTAGCTTATTTTTTAACTCGTGTATTAGTTTCAGCCTTGACCCAACGGAAAGAACGACTTGGTGGTCGTTGATCGTCGGTGGCTTGATCACCTACTTGTCTTTGTATGCCGTCAATCATACACAGGTGAGCCATAACTATTGTGTAATCCTCATCTTTGGCTCAAACGCCAATTTCACAATTTAGCTCACCTGTGAGCTATAACAATTTTTTTAATTCTAAGCTAAGTATGTGAATTTGAAATAGCCAATTTCTTTTAGCCATTAAAAGAAGAAAGAAAGAAAAAACATTTATTTAGCAACTACTATACAAATTGTGAATATACAAATACTTCGGGTCTATATTGTCTGCCATAAAATTAAAATTCCGATTTTCACAATCCATAACGTTTTTGGTCATAATAATTATTAGTCATAATGTTGAAAGTCATATATTAATAGGTATAATTTCGGAGTTCCGATTTTTCTGGTCATATTTGTCTAAAGTCATAAAAATTATATTCATAATTCTTTACTTCATAATGTAATGTCACTTTATAATATTACAGGTAATAATATTACTTGTAATAACAATTATTACGTCTAAAATTGTTGAAACAACAAAGTGTTGAACAATAATATACATAAAATTAAAGTACCTAACATTTGAAAGGGCGAAAATTGATGAGCATGAACTTAATTTATTTATATGAAAATGAAAATGAAAATATTTATTTTGCAAGTAGGCCACACGGGCTCTTTTACATGTCTGAATCTACCAGCGCTTCGAAAGGTGACATGTGCTGAGAAGAAACGCCGCAAGAAACTCAGCAGTAAGTCTTTTGTCCACTTTAAAATTACATATAACTAAAACTAACATAAAAAGTGCAACAAATAAACCTAATGGGCACAAATTAATTATAGTATACAACTAATAAGGGAGATGTATAGTCTCCGCGTCTGAACAAGTAAATTTAAGTGCCTTAGAGATGTATAAAGTCTCTAAGGGTCATAATAATAAGAATAATATTAAAACAGAGAAAACATCTAAATTGATTAATCTAGGTTACATGGAGATGTCGACAGTCTCCATGGTCAAGTATAAAGATGGAGATGTAAGGTCTCCAAATATCAAAAACAATCTGAAATATAACATTTCATGTCCTAATAATACAAATATAATTGGCTATTAAGCCAAAAAGAAAAGGTCAATAACAGTTTATTAAGGAGACACAATAGGAAACGGAGACAGCGCCAGGAAACGACACACAGACTCCCGGACACTACGAGGTTACACTGTTGCGTTTCTTGGGCTCAGAGCTGGCCAAGCTTCTTTATCATTTAAATAATCTTCAACTCTATAATATCCTTTCTTAAGCAGCGAATCTTTAATGTACCGTATATTAAATATTATTAGGTAATCTTCAAATTCATAATGTATAACATTAAATCGCAAAGTAAAAGACGAGAATAAAGCATAAAATCTTACAAACAAACCGGCC
This sequence comes from Tortricodes alternella, assembly GCA_947859335.1. Classification (NCBI taxonomy): domain Eukaryota; kingdom Metazoa; phylum Arthropoda; class Insecta; order Lepidoptera; family Tortricidae; genus Tortricodes; species Tortricodes alternella. Next base: position 8,809,996 of record OX401979.1, on the reverse strand, counting down.
AAGTGCGAGTCGGACTCGCACACGAAGGGTTCCGTACCATTATGTATAAAAACGGCAAAAAAAAACACGTTTGTTGTAAGGGAGCCCCCCTTAAATATTTATTTAATTTTAATTTAATTATTTATTTTTTAAGTAAATATACATCTAAATATTCTGTGAATATTTAAGGCGTCTACCAGTTGTCGTTATCAATATCGAGCAAAAATGAGCAAAAAAATCACGTTTGTTGTATGGGAGCCCCCTTAAATATTTATTTTATTCTGGTTTTTTAGTATTTGTTATTAAAGCGGCAACAGAAATACATCATCTGTGAAAATTTCAACTTTCTAACTATCACGGTTTATGAGATACAGCCTGGAGACAGACGGACAGACGGACAGCGGAGCCTTAGTAATAGGGTCCCGTTTTTATCCTTTGGGTACGGAACCCTAAAAAGCAAGATTTTCTGGGCTGTTACAAAAAAAACCTAACAGCTTTAGCCAACCCACTCGCGATATATTTTTTGACATACAAAATTTGATATGAAATCATTTTCATCCATTAAACAGATGGGTGCAAATCTTCTCTAATTCGGATCTTAGACTATTTCATTTTCTAGATATTACTCGTAGTATATTATCAGAAGTAACTTGAGCGCAAATCGGAAAAAAGAATTCATCAAACTGAATAATTTATATTGCAGGTCCAGCGTCTACTAACCGTGAGCACGTTGGAGCGATCTCAAGCGTGCCTCTGGTGGAGTTGGCCGGTGCTCTCCGTCCTCAGTATTTGCACCTGCATCAGCGGCCTCGGTATCTTCGCCGTTTACAAAGACTGCGACCCCATCGCCTCACACAGCATCACCGCGGTACCTGCATAATTTAGCTGATTGCGATGCCGTTTAACTAAATTTTATCCGTAAAAAGTTCAATACCGTTAAGTTTCTTAGCGAGAAAAGCCAAAGTGGCATGCTTGTTCAAAGGTCATGGAGATAATATAATTAATATTGGAACGAGTAAACAAACTTTGAAAATTATTTATAAATAACACAATTTAACCTTGAATTATCGAGAGAAATGTACTGTAGTACACTACCGTTTAGACAATGCTATAGTTATGGAATAAGTTCTTCCAATATGGTGTCTGAAACAATCGATATTTTAACAGATGGATCAGCTAATGCCTTACTACGTGGTGGACGCAATGCGGAACGTTCCAGGTCTGGCGGGACTGTTCGTGGCCGGTATCTTTAGCGCCTCTCTCTCCACCGTCTCCGCCGCTTGCAACGCTCTTGCAGCTGTAACCCTCACCGACTATGTTGGCAAGTAAGAAACGTGTACTTTCTAATTTATTTTTCTTCGTGTTAAAAATTAGAACTGGGCGACCGAGCTTTGCTCGTGATCGTGTTCGTGTTTTTTTCAGAAAAGACGCTTGTTATAATAGACAATCTTAAAAAGCAAAACCATAATCTAAATACAAAACTTTATCCGTTTTCGAGATACACGAATTAAATTTATATATATAACCCAAGAAGATGTGTCAGATGGGTCAGAAACATTTTACGCATTTTTCGTCGGACGAATTACTCGTTTATAGTTATAATATTATGATTAGTTCCAATAGTTTTCTGAGACCTCAAGGTCTTATCTAATCGTGTTATTTAGGCGCTGGCATCAAGCACATCTGGACCTCCATTCGTCATTGCATAAGCGATAGTTATCGCGATGGTTTTACAATAATTTACAATGCCGCTGCCTTTACTGTCAAGTTAATAAGAGCTACCATATCATACCAAAATAATTTGCGATATCGTTTAGACATTGTCGAATATAGGCGCAGGTACAATGCATAGATCACTTGACCATAAATAGAGAACTAAAACATATTGTGTTATACTGGGTCTTCTAATTTCATGTAAATTTGTATATATGGTCATTATTTGTGCAACTTTAGTGGCAAAAACTGTAGAAGAAAGCATTAAAATATATTATTAGAGTTAAACATTAGCAGGAAGCCTATTAATATGCCAGACAAATGTAACTGACATTTTTGGTCCATGCAAACTGAAGAGGAATATTATCGTAAGTATTTTCTTTTTGATTAAAATCCATAATTCTTCTGTAATGTACCTACTTTATTAAATCTGGGACGCGTACAACTGGAAATCCTACTAAGGATTACCTACTAATGCTTATTATCTAATCTTGAGACAATAACCAATGAGGCTATTCTTGGTAAGGTTTTCTAGAGAGAGAGATGTTAGATAACCGATAAGTGATGACCTCACACTGTAGTTAATATTTATCTTAAAACAAGAATCTTTTTAGACTAACATTTAATATTTTTTTTGTTTTGATGTTGATAACAAATGGATTGGATGGATGGATTGGAAATTTTGAACGATGGTTTTACCACAAATACTTAACCGTCCCTCGTTAGGTAATTTTTAGACAATACTATAACGTCCCTCGTTAGGTAATTTTTAGACAATACTATAACGGTCTCTTTTTACAGGGAATACCTGACAAACTTGAATTCCTGAATTTTGCTTGAAATTATATTAAAATTGTACTGTTTCCTAAGGATTATAGCTGTGTTTATGGTTTGGCAAGCAGTGCTTAGGTCATAAGGTTATTTTCAAGGTATTTTTCAGGCTCAAAAACTGTCCGAGTTTGAGACATCGATTTACTTCGGCTGTAATAAATATCAAACCTTCATACGAAAAAAGAACAGAGTCCAGGTCTGATGAGAGGATCTATGAGGAATCGAAGGAGCTCCTTAAATATTAAATGCACGCATATAGAAATATTGATATTTTATGTATTAACTCAAACAGTTGCATTTCAAAAACATTATTTGGTGAAGTAGAATTGATGATGAAGACCACGGATGACCACCGGAACTCCTCAATGATAAGTATTTCACGGGTGGCGATTAGATTTCTGTATAAGGTTGGAAAGAAACTTATGCTCACAAAAATCATGTGGTAAAATAGAACCGATGGTGAAGAACCAGAACTCCTCAAAGGTTCACGTCCTTGCACTCTGGATAGCAACATTTTGTAAAGGGTGATAAGCAATTGGCATTATGCTATTGTTGCTTGATGTATTAAGTGTGTGACGTTAAACCACATATGATGATGACTTTAAAAAAGTGAAATAATTGAAAATTTACAAATAAAAAAACCGACTTCATAAACCCTTTGAAAAGTAAGAAATAATGATTAGCCTTAAGTAAATTACCTAGAAACGTCAGATATATTGTTGATTAAGTGATACATTAAATATATCGAAGTCGGTGGCAAGTAAATTAGTTAATCCATCCCTAATATTGTGTTCATTAACTTGACACCGATTTCGATGTAGGTATTTAATTTATCACTAAATCAACAATTTATCTGACGTTTCTAGGTAATTTACTTACGAAGGCCAATCATTATTTCTTATTTTTCAAAGAGTTTTTGAAGTCGGTTTTTTTTTTGTAAATTTTTATTATTTCACTTTTTTAAGTGGTCATCATATGTGGTTTAACGACACACACTTAATACTTCAAGTAACAATAGCATAATGCCAATTGCTCATCACCCTTTACAAAATATTGCTATCCAAGGTACAAGGACGTCAGTCGCTGAGGAGTTCTCCAGATTCTTCCCGCCGGTTCTATTTTACCACATGAATGTTCATGAGCATTATGCCAAATCGTGTATTGTGTAGTATTTGGCCCAAGAAATTTCACTTAGCTCAATCACCAAAAAAATCCTCTCCTTCTAAGATGGTGCCACGTTCGGGAGTCCTACATCCCGTGGTTGACTAAGCTGGCTGCATGCGCCTACGGCTTGGTGTTCCTGGCACTAGCCTTCGTTGCAGAGCACTTGGGTGGCTTGCTGCAAGCAGCTCTCACCATATTTGGAGCGGTTGGTGGACCGCTGTTTGGAGTTTTCACCTTGGGCATGTTTACTACATACGCGAATGAACACGTAAGTGAATTATTCAAGACCATAATGTTATTGTCCTTATTAAAACACGATAGTACATAGCTCATATTTAAATTGCAATGAGAAATGAGTTTAAAAAATTTGAATTTATTTTCTGATACAGGTATTTCTTTACCTACTAGAAGATCTCAACCTTTATTGTATTCTGCACCTTTTGTTGAACGAATTAAACGTATTATTAAACTTATTATCTATTCTCTATCGATCCATAATGTATAATAAATAAAAAAGAAAACATTTACGAAATAACAAATAATAAAAATATATTATAGGGTGTCTGTGTGGCATTGCTCAGCGGAATGGCAATAACGCTCTGGATCAACTTCGGCGGTCCCCGGCCGCCTACCATTAAGCTGCCCGTGAGTGTGGAAGGTTGCGCGGCCAACATCACCATTCCTGCGGGGTCAGTCGACAAAAGCAGTTACTTCTACCTCTACAAAATATCGTACTTGTGGACTAGTCCGGTGAGTGACAGTATCGTGACTTTTGAGCTATTTTTATTGAAACAAAAAACGGGGCAGGGGTTGACACCCCTCACGAGATCATTAGCTGATCACCCGGTTAAGGACTATAGAAAAGGTATTAGCCGGGTGATGCAAAAGGCATGTGGGCGTTCGTTGTGAATGTCTTTGGGGAGCTATCTTCAGCAGTGGACGTTTCTAGGTTGGAAAAGAAGTAATATTGTTCTTCATCTTATTCCAGATCGGTTTTGTGTGGGTGCTAGTGGTGGGCACAGTGGTGTCGCTGGTGTGGCGGCAGCAGCAGCCGTGGCAGCGCGCCGGCCGCGACCGGCCCGACCCCGCGCTCTTCACGCCGCCGCTCGCAAACCGACTCAGGCGGAACCAGCAAAAGAAATCCGATGTCCAGGTAACGATTTACTCAGGGGTGCTAACAGAATAAACAAAACTAATGTCTTTCGGAAACCCTTGGACTTTAAACGCATAGAATCCGAATGTTTCTGAAGCCCATACTTGAGTAACGCCACTGTAGATTAGGCTGTGCTTTAGAAAATGCTTCTTAGGTCAACAACTGACTAGATGGGTGGCACGTGAATGGATTCCATAAATAAAACAGTGCAAGGGTGACGCACACCAGTGTCTATTATTTTAAGGATTGGAATCTTCATATTCTCTGCTGGGCCTCTATTCGGGAACATCCAAGCGATATTGTTGCAGCTCGCGAGTGAGACTTGCATACCACTCTTACGCATTACGCATCGTGCGGAAGAGTGGGATGAGAATCTCGTTAGCGCGTCGCTACAATATCGCTTGGACGTTCCCGAATAGAGGAGCTGGTGATCTAACAAGGCATTACAAGAACTAAGTAAAAAAAAATAAAAGTGGGTAATTTGAACCAATAACGCATAAAAAAGCCTTCAATTTTGTTGGTCGCCGAGTATTGTAGTAATTCAGCTGCCCTAACATGTAAGACATAAACACAAGTTAAACCCGTTTATCTCTATGACTATGTCTTTCGTCGGCACTACTGTGAGCGAGACGCACTTAGAGATAAGACGGTTTAAATTATCCTTGTGTATTGCATGTTAGGGCCGCTGGCATTATTTCATTCTCCGGTAATAATAATATCGCTTTTTTTTTCTTTTAGTTTCGTTTAATGCTAACAAAACTTATGCGTGCTATTTTATTTAGATTAGTTTGTTTCTAGATGGATGCATCCTATGTTTATTGACTTCTTTTTGCTTGGCGCCTTAAGATTTTTGCATGCGGGCCCTAACAAGGTTTGTATTATTGTACTGAACTGTGGATGCGTGCATGTGTGTGATGAGTAAATTCTTAAATAAACATATTTTTACTTGCTCACTTTTTATATATATTTATTAAAAATTATGAAACTCTATTTTATAATTATTATATTATTAAACAATGAAAACTAGTTACTTACATTATGTTCCAGCTCTCATTATATATTCAGTCTGATAATCTAACCAAACTTCATTTACTTACAGACTAAAAATTGTTATACCTCACTCTAGGGACCCCCAAGATACAGGCCCAGCCCAGTTTGGGGTCCGTTGGACACTCATATTGATGTTATTTGTACTCTTTGTGGAAAATAAATTATTCTTATTCTTATTACACTGGGGCCAATTCGAAAGTGTTTTCGCTAAATTTAGAAGTCGCTAAATTTGAAATAAGAAACGTTCGACTCGATTTTGAACCTTGGAGCTATACAAAATCGAGTTTGACGTTTCTTATTTTAAATTTAGGCAATCTTAAATTTAGCGGACACCGTTTCGAATTGGACCCACTATCTGCAAAAAATGACTTACAATAAAGTCAGTGTAATCCTGACGTAATGTTTATCATATTTAAATGACCTCTTTTCGCCCATATTGACCTGAGCAATATGATGATCAGTCTACTCAATTTGTGTAATTTTGTAACTAATCAACGACACAGAGTAAACTGTTTAGATTCTTCTTTCATATTTATGTAGTTTTGTCTTTCAGTTCAGGTAAATAATTAAGTAAAGGTTAACGAAATAAACGACGAGACTTCATTTCAAGTACAGGAGAATCCGCCTAGTACGACATCTCCAAAACGACGGTCTCCTTATAACGACGCTAGCGTGATCACTTTATTGGTTTTACAAAAAATACAAGCACTATTTTCAACATCGCTTATAGTGTCGTACCTAGTACTAAATCGTTACTATATTGCAATGACATATTATAGAAAGACACGTTATATCCATACTCAACGCGTTTTAAAAACGTGTCTTCGATAATTTAATTTAATTAAGGTGACATTTGACGTGCGGATATTACACATTAATTTGGAATATGGCGATCATTTATGAACAAAATAAATGCATTTTAGTACCTACTTCTATTTACGTTGAATGTATCTACAAATGAAATAAAGCATCAGTTCTACGTTTTAATTTTTTTATAGTATTATGAACCGACATTTGGCTCAAGAATGGCTTTTTTGAGAACATTTTCAATAGAGCACGACATGTGTTACTCGGCCAAAAGTCCGCGCATGACTAATTGAAAGCAACCCAATTGGGTTGCTTTTTGGGTTTAAATTAAGAGCTTGAAAGACGCATCTTTAGTTTTTTAATATCATTGCTATATTGTAACTATTTGTTCAAGAGTAGATAGACTGTCGTTTTAGGACAGACTACGGAAATTCGTTGATTATTTGATTTACTATTAATTTAAAGCGTGAGTCGACCCAACTTGAATAAATTGAAAACTAAGCTACTGAATGTTACATGAAGATAAAAACATCCACATTTACTGCGATTTATCCAAGTATTTTTTCATAACTAATGTTTTATTTTTATTTCAGTGTGAGCTCTTACGGCGTTCAACGGTCTCCATAGTTAAAGGAAGTATTTAATTTGTTTTCTTATTTTTATAATTATTACTTTAGATTTTTATAGTTTGTTTGTTATGGTTAAATTAAATAACAATAAATACACTCCACTAAAGCAGGGCTGTAAAAGTGGAAAAGGAATAACTTACTCGAAATAACCTACTTAAATATAAATACTTACTTAGTAAATAAGTAATTACTAAGTATGTCTTGTTGTGATTGTTGTTTAGTTCCTAAGTTACTGTTATCCAATGTGTGGTGTGATATTCCTAGTAGCTATCAGTGGCGCAGCCTGCCTACAAGCCTATTCCTGACGGCTTTATCAAGCTAGAAAGCTACGGCTAGCTGTCAGTGAAGTCCGGGTTACTCTAACTAAATGTCAGACTCGCACATACGGTTCTAACTTTTCCGGCTTCCCTTAGGAAATATTTGATGCTTCGCCACTGGTAGCTATGATTATTTTTGTTGTTTACAGTTAAGAATTAGGTATGTATTTGATTCCATGGAACAACTAAATATGTTTAATTCTATTTTATCAATATTGCTCACATTATTTTACAACCAAGTTTAATCAACTCTCTGTACTTACAGGAATTACTTAGTTATATATATCAACCGAGTTAGTATCTAACTAAGAGGAATCATATATCGTCACCTTAGAGTGAAAACCTCGTTAGCACAAAAGAGGTACCTTTTCAGGAGGACGAAAAAACTGTATACTATAAAAATTTCCAACTTATAGAAACGTAATAAAAAAATAAAGGCCAAAATTGCATCCCTGCGGTCTTCACTTTTAGGCGACTATATGTAGAAACGACGTTTTCGTACAAAACCAATAACATAGCTACCTATATTTATTTACATATTATATTGTATAATAAAGAATGTAGTGGGACGAATTCGAAAGTGTGTTCGCTAAATTTAAAAATAAATAAACGTGAAATAAAAAACGTCAAACTCGATTTTGACAGCCTGGTGCTAAAAGCTTGAAGTTTCTTTATTTAAGTTTAGGGAATTTTAAATTTAGCGGACACGCTTTTGTTTGAATAGGACCCAGTATAATAATGCTAATGGCTCTTAATTAAGTAAAAATCTCATTCCATATTGCAACGGTCCCGTGGTTACGACATCGCCAACAAATGCAAATGCATTAATACCCATCAATATGTTCAAACATCGAGAAAGTCATAAATCCGGTCCGCAGCGGCCATGAGACACAAAGATTCATAACCCTAAACCCTAATCCTAACTCCCTAGCCGTTATGACCTATGATTTAATTTCATAATGCTTTATTTTTTGATTTGACTAAATCTCAAAACGACTTTATATCAAAATGCGTGATAATGATTGAAATATCATACTAAAATTCCGGAATTCAGGCATTTTGGGTACAATACAAAATGTAAACATGCAATTTAGTCAAATCAAAGAGTAAGTTATCACGAACCCTACTCAGTTTAACACCTTAGTTTAACACTAACGGACTTGACATTTGAGCAACGTCATTTGGATAGCTGGTTAAGTATTAATTTAGAAAAAGTAGGTGTGACAATAAAAATAACTTAGTCACGTATGTTAGACATCGCTGCGAGCCTGTGATAGATTTTAAGACACGACGTCTTCCATTACCGATAAGAAATATTTATTTAGAGCTTGGCTTGGTATTTGAATGAATTACAATAACGTGTGTCTATTTATCCTATAATAGGAATTCTTAAGTGAAATTTAATGCATTTTCTAGAAAATATTTATTATTATTATTTTATAGCACGTGAAACATTTTAAGTGACATCAATTATTTTATTTTATAAAATTGAATAAGGTATTTTTTTATTCAAACTGTACTTAATGAATTGTGTTCAGATAATGACCGTTAAGAATTATGTAAGAAAAAAAAGGACAAAAGTGAAAACGAAAGTGACCGGAAAAACATAAAATGAAATATTGATGAAATTGCGCCTATCTTTCATCTCGTGCATATTTTTACCTTAAAATGATTACCATATTTATAGTATAACTCCTATATCTATATATGTCTTTAAAAGTTTTTTTTTTACATTGATTAATAGTTTAATACTTGATACCTATTTTGTCATTATTCACGTGATTTCTTTTATAAAATTTACCAAATAGAGGACTATCCGTAAAACGTTTTTTTAATAAGAAACAGCGAATCTATGAGCTACCTCAAGGTTCCTTTTCGATTGACGGTCACAAACAAGTACGCATAATGTTAATATACTTCCACAAATGTTTTGAATATTAAACGATTTATGAAAATGAATCTTATGAAATGCTGGAGGAATGTATAAAAGCATCTACAAATAATAAGAAATATTTAAAAATATATGTTTTATAAGCAAAAGTTCATGGTTTTATTTGTATTTTTTCAGTATCAAAAGTTGACTTGAATTTAGGGTCTGGTAAACTCGGGTATGAGCTAGTTTTCTGGAAATTTATTGCTGCAATTCGGGCTATGTTCTTTAAATAAACCGGCCGAGTGCATGTCGGACCATGCACAATGTAGGGTTCGGTACTTCTTTGTCTGCGTCTGGCGCCCAAGCACCAAAGGAAAATTTTTGAACCAAGTATATGCCACAATGTAACTGTATGCCTATCGAAGGTATATAATAGACCAGTGTTTTTCAACCTGAGGGTCGGGGTTGCGAGCGCAAGCCAGGTTTATAAATACCTTCTGGTTCAAACCACTGATATGGTATTAATGCGCTCATGGGGGATCGCGAGATTTTTTTACTTGTAAAGGAGTATTCAAAATGGTTAAAAAACACTGGTATAGATTAGGGAATGCAAACCAGTTAACCGGTCAACCGAACATATTTGGAGGCGATAAAATAGCACTGGCGCGCAATTTGAACTCGCACTTGACTAGTTTTTAGGGTTCCGTACCCAAAGGGTAAAAACGTGACCCTATTACTAAGGCTCCGCTGTCCGTCTATCCGTCTGTCGGTCCGTCTTTCACCAGGCTGTATCTCATGAACCGTGATAGTTAGACAGTTGAAATTTTCACAGATCATGTATTTCTGATGCCGCTATAACAACAAATACTAAAAAACAGAATAAAATAAATATTTAAGGGGGCTCCCATACAACAAACGTGATTTTTTTGCCGTTTTTATAGATAATGGTACGGAACCCTTGGTGCGCGACTCCGACTCGCACTTGGCCGGTTTTTTTACCCTTGCTGTCCATGTATGGGAGCTGGCGTAAAAATTCAATTTATTACCAATTTAATTCTCTATCTTCGTCCGCGACCCAAACAATAATCGTAAAATATTTCAGGTTTGTAACTTAAATAGTAAACGAGAAAATTGGTTGTGACATACATACAGACAGACGGACATGGCAAAACTATTAGGGTTCCTAGTTAGACTACAGAACCCTTAAAACCAGAGCAACGTAAACCCGTAATATTCATCTAAAAATTCAAAATAATAAATCATTCAGCGCTCGAAGCGCTGGCTTCTCCAATGCCACATTTTGGCAGATCTTTCGATATCTATATCTTGCGATCTCTCGAAAGCATACCTAAACTATACTTAGAGGTCAACCCAAGAACGTCACCTGTAACAAATGAACTGTAATGAGTTCTTCACCACTCTGCAGATACTTCTAGCACTACTCGGGCGTTAATACAGATAATTATATCTTCGTAATAAATTAGGTAAATAATTATTCTAAACATTACGCCGGTTATTTTGGAGTTAGATAGAAATTGTTGTGGAAATTTATGTGTAACGTTCATTCGCAGACATCAACTGTTAGCCAGTAAGTAAGCCTTGTAAGTATTTACATAGTTATTTTAAGTTAGGTATATGGAGAAATCATTCTTTATCAAAAACCGGACAAGTGCGAGTTAAACTCGCGTGGAGAGGGTTGCGTTCTGTACGGCACGCAACCCTCTCCACGAATTATCTGAAATTTCCTATATTACTTTAAATACCATAGACTTATTATAGGTTTTCCTGTAATCTATAGGTAAAGATCTATTTTCTGTATATTAGGCCCAGCGGCCCTAACATGCATGGCATAAAGATAAATTAGAACCGTTTATCTCTAAGTGCCGACGAAAGAGATAGTCATAGAGATAAACGGTTCTAATTTATCTTTGTGGCATGCATGTATAAGGTGGGGGAAAGGTCAATTTTAGCCTATTTTCTAATTAATTTCCAAACTATTTACCTTAAAATTAAAAAAATATGTTTATACTTATTTAAGGTTCACACAATAAGCCGTTTCATTTGATAGATATAATATAGATATAGTTTGCATAACTATTTTTTATTTTCTAATTTACCCCCCAAAAGTGGCCTCCATGTTTAAAATTCATTTATTTAGGTTACGCGTCCGTGTTGCGGTCACCGACTTACATATGAATACCAAATTTCAACTCAATGGGTCCTGTAGTTTCAGAGCAAATTGGCTGTGACAGACTGACAGACAAGTGATCCTATAAGGGTTCCGTTTTTTCCTTTTGGGGTACCTACGGAACCCTAAAAACAAAACCGACTCCAATCTAGATTTTGTCCTGACTGATAACCTATCAAAAATTGGTTAAAATCGGTTACCAGTCTGCCTATAAAATTTGAGGAGTTCCGATGATTTCTAATAAAAACATAATTTTTATGGGCGTAAAGTCTTTACGCCAACTTTCTACGTCGAAATTTCACCTTATCCCACTTCTGATTTGTTAGATTTGATGGGCTGGCTTGATGTAGATACCTACCTATATTCATTTGAATTTAATAAAACTGTATATTTTCAGTTCTGACGTATTCACTAAAATAAGTGCGTTAAGTATCACAGTCTGGATTATCTCACAACTTGTTCACTTTTAAGTATTATCAGCAATAATATAAATATTTGTGTTTTCGCACCGGTACGTCCGCGTCTCTTGGTTCTCATCTGTTACATCCACAAAGATGGCGGACTGCCCGGGGCAGAAACAAACTTACTTTTTAATGGCAATGTTTAACACAAACTCACTAATAAATAAAATTATGTACCTATTTTTAAAAATGCTAACAGTGTGCATTTTTTAATAATATTGTAAGTTTTAATTAAAACAGCAGCAGCTTAGCAGTCAGCGTTAATACAAAACTATATTTCAATTAAAAATACAACGATGTGTAAGGAATTTGTAGTAATGTTATGAGTTATGAATTTAGCCTAGACTAATGAATACTTTTGCAGAACATAATGGGACAATTGGTTTTCGGAGCATGGGACTACGCCATAATGACGCTAACAATGATCGCCTCGGTCGCTATTGGACTATATTTTCGCTTCAGCGGCGGAAAACAAAAAACTAACGAGGTTATTTATTTACATTTGATGCAGTAATACAGGGTGGGCCGTAAGTTTTTGCAAATAGGAACACCGATTTTTTTTCTAAACTATTAAGGCCCGGGCACACCAAACGCGGTTGCGGCGCGTTTGCGGCGCGAACGCGGGTCCGCGCCGTTGTCGAACAGCGCGAGCGAATTTACCATGCCACACCAAAGTAGCCGCGGGACCGCGGCGGTCCCGCGCCGCCGCGGTGTGGCATGGTATATTCGCCCGCGCCGTTCGACAACGGCGCGGACCCGCGTTCGCGCCGCAAACGCGCCGCAACCGCGTTTGGTTTGCCCCGGCCTTTAATTGTGCGCACAAAGGATGACGGGAAATTGAACGCAATTTTGTATATTTTTGACTAGGATGGACCGTTTACAGGAAAGCAACGTGGTTATTGTAGCAAACACTTTTCAAAAAAACCAGTCTTACGTTACTACTTATGCGGTGCCTTTTTAGGATTGAATATGGATTACGCCGTATATGTTAGTGTCCCATCATCAATTTAATCAAAGTAGTGATCAATAAGTTCAGAAACAGGTTCAAAAAAATTATTAAGCAAACAAGGCGGTACCAGAAGTGATGATTGTCAGCATCTTTTCATACAAATGCGTTGTCGGTTGCAGGAGTGCCAGCAACAAGACGGAGCTCATTTAGACGACAGTGTTTTTACAAATTAAAAAAATATTTTATACTTATAACTTATAATAAATACCTAATAAAATAGCATTTGTAGTTTTGCCTCTATCATGTTTAACAAGTCTATCATGTTTATCATGTTGTACAAGTGCAAAAACTTATGGCCCACCTGTATACCTATTTAATTAAAAATAATGTTTTGATTAGTTACAGGAAATGTCGATGGTGGTGAAAGTGGTAGTGATTCATCGACATTTCCTGTAACTAACCCCCTGCTTATTGAATGAAAGGTGTGCAGTGATTGTTCTGATAAACCAAGGGCATTGTTTACAGGAGTATCTTCTCGCAGACCGCAACATGTCGATACTGCCCGTGGCAGTGTCCCTGATGGCTTCGTTCATGTCAGCCATCACCCTTCTCGGGCTGGCAGCTGAAAACTATTACTACGGCATGCAATTTGTCGTCATCAATATATCATATGGCATCGCTACGCCAATCGCGAGTCGGCTATACCTACCAGTATTCTTCGGGCTTCAGAAAACCAGTACTTACGAGTATTTAGAGCTGCGCTTTGGACCGCACATACGAATGCTAGCATCCTTGACATATACTTTACAAATGGTGCTATACAACGGGATTGTGCTGTTCGCACCAGCGATAGTTCTAGAAGCAGTCACAGGACTCGATAGACTGATATCTATACTGGTAGTTGGGTTGGTGTGTACTTTTTACTCAACTCTGGGTGGGATGAAAGCTGTGCTGTTCACTGATCTTTTACAATCGTTGTTAATGTTTGGTGCTGTTTTTAGTGTAGTGGTATTTAGTTCCATTCAGCTAGGAGGCTTTGGTAAAATATTTACCATTGCTCAAGATAGAGGGCGGTTAGACTTTTCAAAGTAAGTTTGCATGATCGTTTTTGAAAATGGTGTTGAATTAAAGATTATTTTTAAACCCGTATGTATCAGTTTCAGCGTTGACCCAACGGAAAGAACGACTTGGTGGTCTGTGATCATCGGTAGCTTGATCACCCACTTGTCTTTATTTGCCGTCAATCATACACAGGTGAGCCGTAACTTAACTTATTAGGTACATTAATAAATATGGTGGTAGGTATATACAAAGTAAGATATATCTCGCCAATAATTTGTGCATGCAATTTTTTTTTGGTTCAAACTGCAGTTTTTTTAAAGAAACTACCGCAATTAAATATTATTTGCATATAACTTCATTATTAACAATAACCCAACATACTAAATTATTTCACGATCAATATTAAATTGAAACGTACTCAGATACCTATTCAAAATCACTCTATTTATTCACTTTTACGAATAGCTCTTGACTTCTGTTTCGTACTTACCAAGGATTACAACGGAATGCCAGGAGTCACCCCCTGTCTTTCCTTTTATATCATATTAGCTTCTGCTCGCGACTTCCTACGCGTGAAATTCGGTAATAGTTATTCCCTCGGGAAATACAAATTCTTCATTCTCCTCAAAGCCGTCACATTGGGACATGGGGATAGATCGCACGCGCTGCTGCCGCGCCTGCAATATACGTTAGGTCGGATCGTTATTTATAATTCTAATAAGAAAAACGGCAGACAGTGGGCTCATAGAACAGATGGCAGATGGGGTCGAAAAGCTCTTGAGTGGCGACCATGTACTGGAAGGTGTAGCGTGGGCAGGTCACCAACGGGGTGGACTGACAACCTGATGAAGATAGTGAGAGTCCGCTCGTTGCGGCGATCATTGGGGGAGGCCAATAGCGGACGTTTTTCCGCTGAAATGATGATGATGATGAATTCTAATTCAATTCATCTTTCTTTACTTGTATGATTAGTGGATGAAAATTCACCATTTTCAAGATATTAGTATTTTTATCAAAAGTTAATAACTGTTTAAATTATATTGCAGGTCCAGCGTCTTCTAACCGTAAGCACGCTGGAGCGATCGCAAGCGTGCCTCTGGTGGAGTTGGCCGGTGCTCTCCATCCTCTGCATTTGCACCTGCATCAGCGGCCTCGGTATCTTCGCCGTTTACAAAGACTGCGACCCGATCGCCTCACACAGCATCACCGCGGTACCTGCGTAATTTAGCTGATTGCGATGCCGTTTATCTAAATTTTATCCATAAAAAGTTCAATACCTTCAAGTTTTAATGAGAAAAGCCAAAGTGACATGCTTGTTCAAAGGTCATGGAGATAATATTATTAATATTGGAACGAGTAAACAAACTTTGAAAATTACAAATAACACAATCTAACCAATGATATTATTAAATATCATTGAATCTAACCATGAATTATCCAGAGAAATATGCTGAAGTACACTTCCGCTTAGACAATGCTATAGTTATGGAATAAGTTCTTCCAATATGGTGTCTAAAACAATCGATATTGTAACAGATAGATCAGCTGATGCCTTTCTACGTGGTGGACGCAATGCGGATCGTTCCAGGTCTGGCGGGACTGTTCGTGGCCGGTATATTTAGCGCCTCTCTCTCCACCGTCTCCGCCGCTTGCAACGCTCTTGCTGCTATAACTCTCACCGACTATGTTGGCAAGTAAGAAACGTGTATTTTCCAATTTATATCTTCGTAGAAGAATTAACAAGCACATCAAACGGGCTCTACCGGGCAAAAACTTGCAGTAAAATAATTTTTCAACCCCTATTTATCGGTATTAGGGGTTAGTTGTTTTAAAAAATAGCCTTTGTCGTTCCCCAGGGCTCGAACTATATAACAAATTACATAAAAAATAGTTCAGGGGTTTAGCCGTGAATCGCGCAAATACATACTCGTAGATTTAGATTTTTTTTCTCAAAATAAAATTACATTATAAATTGCGTACTTATGTTAATTTAAAAGAAAATAAAAAGTTGTGAAAGTATAAAAACATCAACGGGCTCTCATCGGGCACGAACGCATTTGTCGTAAACTACTTTTCCTGCCCCTATTATTTTATTTATTTTGTTAAAATAATAGCCCATGTTCTTCCCCAGGGCCTAAATTACTTCCATACAAAATTTCATGAAAGTCGGTTCTGTGGTTAACCCGTGAAAAGCGTAACAGACAGACATAGTTACTTTCG
The DNA here is from genome assembly GCA_947859335.1 of Tortricodes alternella. Taxonomy (NCBI): domain Eukaryota; kingdom Metazoa; phylum Arthropoda; class Insecta; order Lepidoptera; family Tortricidae; genus Tortricodes; species Tortricodes alternella. The sequence continues at coordinate 8,793,600 of OX401979.1, read as the reverse complement.
CATTTTTTATGGAAGTATGGATTAATGTATTAACACGTACTCATTCTAAAACCCTTATTTGTACCACACAATGCAATTTATTGTATACTTATAAACTAGTCTCTGTTAAAATTAAGTCCAAAGAATCAAAGTTGACTTTGTTCTTGTTATACATAGGTATGGAAACAGCTAAATATTTATATTTTCTGCCACACAAATGAGAAAATATAATAAGACTTTTTTTGTTTTAATTAAATAATTATTATACCTATGTACGTGTCGGAGGTAAGGCCCGCCCATCGAACGCAGTTCTCTTGTTGCACATAGTGCATACAGTGCCTACACAGTTCAATGAGCTCTCCAGGATAACCAGTAGCCCTTACGTTATCCCACAGTATCTGATAAGAAACCAGGTCGAAGGCTTTTGAATGGTCCAGAAAGGTTTGCTTTGCGTATAGTCCCGACAGTCTCGTTAAGGGTAAAAGTAGCACTCGTATTTGAAATTCCATTAAAATAATCTATAATTTCAAAAATAAAAAAATGAATTCAAATAGCCTTTGAAAAGTAAGATTTTTTTCAGTTTTTAGTTACTATTATGTGATTTAACGACACACATTTACTACATCAAGTAACAATAGCATAATGCCAAATGCTCATCCAACACCAATTACAAACTGTTGCTATCCAAGATGCAAGGATGTCAATCGTTGAGGAGTTCACCTGGTTCTTCACCACCGATTCTATTTTACCACATGGATTTTCATGAACATAAGTTGTTCCAAACCGTTGTACAGAAATCTAATCGCCAACCGTGAAATTCTCATCATTTAGGAGTTCTTGTGATCATCCGTGGTCTTCATCACAGTTCCACTTCACCAAATAATGCTCTTAAAATGTAAATGCTTGAGTTATTACAGAAAATACTAAAATTGATATATACAAGCCTATAATATTTGAGGAGTTCCATCGGTTTCTCCTAGATCCACTCATCAGACCTCGACTTTGACTACAACTGGACGAAACTGGAGGTACCCTATCGATTAAAAAAAGAATTTTTCAAATCGGTTTATAAATGATGCAGTTTTGAGGTAATAAACATTTAAAACAAATACAACGGCATAAGAACGGCATAGAGAACCTCTTCCTTTTTGAAGTCGGTTGAAAACTTAGAGTATAGAATACTAATAGAGTAAAGGTTGAAACCGTCAAGCCATGCCGCCTAAAACGTCAACTATACAGGCCACGGATTCATACAAAACATATGCGCATTTGTTTGGCCTGTAAGGTTATGATACTAAATAATATTGGCAATTAAGTGTTTATTTGTGACAGCATTATTACAATCTTCTTAATTTGGTCATACTGTGACTGGCTGACGTAAGGCGAAAAAACATATTTGAAATCAACGTACTAATAAAATACAGCCATCTTGTTTTTCCATTAGGGCGCTGATGTTTGCGGGAGCAGCGTAGCATTACAGTCGTAGGTTCAATTAATTTACAGCGTATCTTTTACTTCTATAATCTAAGGTTGAAAACTGAACTGCGCCTCTATTCGGGAACGCTAAGTGATTCTGTAGCGACTCGTAAGCGAGATTTTTCATCTCACTCTTCCGCACGACGCGTAATGCGTAAGAGCGAGATGCGAAATCTCACTCACGAATCGCTACAGAATCACTTAGCGTTCCCGAATACAGGCGCTGAGCGTCAAGTAAAAGTAAATATTTCTCCAGCTGTTTGTCAAGGAGACTATCACGTGCCTTGGCGGTGACTGTAGCCAATTAAATCGATCTGTAGTTATTTTTTTTATTTTCATCTGTAGTTATTATTATCAGACCGTTGTTTTATTTCTACCCGATTGGGTGAAGATAAAAAGAGTGTAGAGTTTAACAGTCCATGTACCTATTAGTAGTTTATGCAACGGTTGCATAATGATAGGCCTTAAAAAACTAGTGCGGTTTTATGAAACGAGCTTTTAGCGAGTTTCATAATAAGATCGCACGTGTGTTTTAAGGCCAAATTATGCAGAGTTGCATACATAACTTTATCTACACACATATTATAAATCCTCCGTAATGGATTCAGAAACAATATTTTCTGGCAACAAGTTATTTGTTGCAATCGTGGCTGCATATTTCCGATATCCGGCGCATTTTCACATCACACACACTCCGAGAAGACTACTTACTATTCATATTTTCAACTAAAATGTAAATTACAAACAATTTTTTCTATCCAATTCAACAACAATTCTACTTTCGTTCAGCAAAACACCAACATGGCCGCGATTCGATCCTCCGTCAAGACCATTTTTTTTTAAATCATAGACAAACGGATGAAGTCTCTATTCTCACGTCACTCGAGATCAAATATTGTGCAGTTTATTTTAAAAAAAACATACTGAATTGACGTTTCGTATCAATAACTGTTTTAATATCTATGGATACTGGAATAGAGACCCACTTGAGTTTTGACAGCTGTTCCAAATTTAATCTCATTTCTTTACTAAAAACGATAAAGAAGTCATGTTATTTCTTTATCGCAGCACTGGTTTTTCCTAATTGGTTGTCAAAATGGTGGTCATTTCCTTTCGGTTTTTGATTAACCAATGGAGGTTTTATGATATGGGTGTAGATAAAATATATTCTTCTATTATAAATTCCTGTGAAATGCTATTATAAGTAAGAGTCTACAATAATGCATTTGTAAGAGTTTTATTGGTTTTGGTAGACTAATAATCTTTCGTTATAAAACTACTGTGCTGGTTGGGCAGTCGGGTTTAAGTTCTGCCCGTGACTTCGTCAGCGTGGAAATCGTTTATAGATATTCCCTGGGGAACTTTTGAATTTTCCGGAATAAAAAGTACCCTATGTCTTATTCTAGGACCTACAACACTTCCTAATCTATGTAACAAGTTTCATGAAAATTCGTTCTGCCGTTACGGAGCTGAAAGGTAACAAACAATATTAGTAGGATAGGGACCACAAGCGTTCGCATGCGGTCAGCGGCCCTGCATGCCAGACGGGTGCGCCTTTTTTCACATAACTTTTTAAGTCCTATTATCGGAAGTCCGAAAATATTTCTCATACCATTTTACATCATAATGATCATTCTTCATAAAAATATTTAATACTAACGATCGAAACTCATAATCATCAGAATTCATAATATTGCTAATCATACAACTTGTTAATACTTATATTTGTATTTATATATTTTCTTATACTAACGATCGAAACTCCTAATCATTCTTATTCATATATTTTTTTATACTAATATTTATTTCCATATATTTTTTTATCATAAGTGTAAATGCAACTGGATAGGACTTAAGAAGACTTCTGAGTGAGCGAGCGAAGCGAGCGAGCAAAATGGGTCGGAGCAGAAGCGACTCAGATAGGTTAGATTCAGAAGGTTAGCCTTCGATGTTAGGTCTTTTTTTTGCAACAGTTCAGAAAATCTTGCTTATTTGTAAGATTTTATGTTTAACATTTTAGGTTCATGCTGTTATATTAATTTGCTTAAATCCATAGGGATGCCATCTTCGTTTTTTTCGATTTGAATCTTATTTTGAATAGTTACTGTTGTAAAAACCAATATTATGAGCTCAAATATTTTCTTAGCAATGCCATTATTAATAAGAAAATTATGATAATTGTCTGTTATGAACTTATGAAGGAAACTATTCTGAAAAACAAAATTATGAGTTGAAGTATGTTTTTGGTAAAGAAATTATGAATAAAAAAAATATGATCACTGTCAGTTATGAAGCAAAATGTTATGAAAATAAAAATTATGAGTTCAAACATGTTCTTAGCAATGACATTATTAATAAAAAAAATATGATAACTGTCTGTTATGAGTTCCGATGGTAGGAATAAAAATTTATGAACAAAAAAAGTATGAGGAAAAAAATTATGAAGAGTGATTATTATGAACACGGATCGGTAGTGAAACAAAAAATAGGAATTAGAATTTTATATGAGCCAATATGGACCCATGCCAGACACTGAGAGAGACGCACTTAGAGATAAGACGGTTTACTTTGTCTCCACGCCGAACGACTCGATGGTCGGGTTCTTGCTTTAGCCATTTTGTATGGAGGCAATTCTGCGGCGCCTGGGATGGGACTTGATTTTTGGGCTGGCACTGAAAGTGTTAACTTATCCTTGTGCCAATCTTGCTAGGGCCGCTGATAGCATGTACATTATGCAACAAACATACTAAGTATAGTTCGCTTCACATAAAAAGACCGTTGATGGCCATACATTCTATATGACAGTTAGCGTTCTTTTTAATTACGTGACACGAACTATACTCGCGTTACTCGATGCTAAACGCGTCGAGGCCCGGCAACTTTCTACGCTTCATGTGTTTAATAGTACCCATGCCTCACATCATGAGCGCTGAGACCCATTAATTAATACCTATGCCAGACAAATTTTTATGTAACCTTTTTGGTCAATGCATACTGAAGCGGAACATCATTGTAAGTATTTTTAGGGTTCCGTACCTCAAAAGGAAAAAACGAAACCCTTATAGGATCACTCGTGTGTCTGTCTGTCTGTCTGTCTGTCTGTCTGTCCGTCTGTCACAGCCAATTTACTCCGATACTACTGGACCGATTAAGTTAAAATTTGGTATACATGTGTAAGTCGGTGACCGCAACACGAACGCGTGACGTAGATATATGAATTTTAAACATGAGGGCCACTTTTGGGGGGTAAATTAGAAAATTCAAAAAAAAAGTTATGCCACCTGTATCGTGTGACATATCAAATGAAAGGGCTTATTATGAGAATCTTAAATATATTTACTTTTGAATTTTAAGTAAAATAGTTTGGAAGTTATTAAGGAAAATAAGCGAAAATTGACCATTCCCCCCCCCCCTTATTTCCGAAACTACTGGGGCTAAAATTTTGAAAAAAATATAAGAAATAGTTCTTTACCTACAGATTACAGGAAAACCTATAAGAAGTCTATGGTATTTAAAGTAACCTAGTCAATTTCAGATAATCATGTATGGAACGGAACCCTCTCCACGCGAGTTTAACTCGCACTTGTTTTTATCAGGACGCATAAGTAATTCTCCTGTACCTAGTCTAATAAATCTGGTACGCGTTCAACCTACTAAGAAGTACTTACTTATTGTCTAATCTTGAGACAATAAGCTATCAGACTATTCTTGATAAGGATTTCTAGAAAGAGATTACCTATATCTCCATATATTTTATCTCGTTATAGAAAACCATAGAACGCAACAGTAATTTGTACTAACTTATATTAAAATATTCAGACAAGCAATTTTTTTTTTACTAAAAATCTTAATTAATTTATGAACAAATTCGTTGGCAATCTAAGTAATACGAGTAATAAGCGTTTGATCTCTAGGTCGCAATCTGAGATAAGACTCACAATTGTTTAAATAAATGTTGGTAGGCAGTAAAGTTAATAATTTTGTTGATACCTATCTCAAAAACTGGCTGAGTTAGAGACATATTTTTTTTCTGCTGTAACGAATATTAAACCTTTTCGTGCAAATTATTTTAGACTTCTTTATTTGGAGGATATCAAACTTGCAATAGATATTTTGGGAAATGTATGTGCATAAATAGAAGCCTACAGTTTACAAATTATATTTATTTTAAGTTCTTTAATTAAACTCTTGCATCTGACACGCCGGTAATATTTAAATAACTATTACCTAACTTTTATCATAATTTTACCGCCGCAATATCTCAACCCCATGGGGACTAATGGCCAAATTCAGAAAGGCCACGCAAATTGATCTTTAATTAAAGTGACGTTTGAGTAAGGTTTTCTATAGGATGACAACTAGTTGGGGGACATTTAACTATTTAATCTCTAACCAAATGCTTAAGTGGCGTTTCTGAATTCGGCCATAAATGAGTTATAGATAAGTATTATTTACCCGACTACCAAATTTCACGAAAATCGGATCATCGGTTCGTAAGTTATCCTCGGACAAAACATAAATATACACATCCACAAGTAAAATCGTGTATTACATGATGCGTTGCCCAAGAGATGAGAAATATATACAATTTTCCTACAAATGTAGATAAACCAAAGGCTACTAGAAATACCGGAAAGCTTAAAGTACCAACTTATAGACTGGCTAAAACTAAAAAATCATTTCTAGGAAATTGTACACGTTTTTACAATAAAATACCTAAAAACATAATAGAACAAACAGACACAATGTTCAAATCTACTGTAAAGCGAATTCTTATTTCTAGGGCATATTACTCAGTAAAAGACTACGTCATGGACAGGGACGTTTGGCTTAAATCGTGACCTGCACTGGCGATCCCTGGGTCTCGATGAGCGTACCTGCTGTGGTATATACTTAGATTTGTATAAAACTGTAGACATCATTGTTGACTTATATGTGTACTGATTTGAAAAAATTATACCTCACCGAGTTTCTTGCCGGCTCTTCTCAGTAGAGGATTTTTTCCGAACCGGTGGTAGATTCATTCCTTGACCTTCATAAGAGCTTGTAAAAGCCTAAATTGAATAAAGATAGTTTGACTTTGACTTTTGACTTTGACTTTGACTTTGATGTCGCTTTGCTCAATAACTAAAAATATCCTCTCCTAAGATGGTGCCACCTTCGGGAATCCTACATCCCGTGGATGACAAAGCTGGCTGCATGCGCCTACGGCTTGGTGTTTCTGGCACTGTCCTTCGTCGCAGAACACTTGGGTGGCTTGCTGCAAGCAGGTCTCACCATATTTGGAGCGGTTGGTGGACCGCTGCTTGGAGTTTTCACTTTGGGCATGTTTACTACATACGCTAACGAACGCGTAAGTGAATATCCCTAGTCAAGATTCCCTATTTAACCATTATTTCATTAGGTTTATCACGAGAATATATAGTTCATAATTGCACATCAATGAGGTTTAAATTTGAAAATGATGTATTCGTTGATTCTGTGAGCATAATAAATGAATAAAAAATTAAATATAGGGTGTCTGTGTGGCATTGCTCAGCGGAATGGCACTGACGCTCTGGATCAACTTCGGCGGTCCCCGGCCGCCTACCATTAAGCTGCCAGTGAGTGTGGAAGGTTGTGCAGTTAACGTCACCCTTCCTGTGGAGTCAGTTGACACCAGCAGTTACTTCTACCTCTACAAAATATCGTACTTGTGGACTAGTCCGGTGAGTAAAAGTTTCGTTACATTAGAGCCCGTCTTTATTGAAACAAAAAACAGGCTCTCAAAAGTCAGGCACCGACTGCGGCGCACGCTGTCCCGTGCACAGCGTGCGCCGCAGTCGGTTTCCAACTTTTGAGGGTTTGAACGCCTACTTTTGGCTGGACTGACTGCATGCCGCGCACAGCTAGCTATTAATTTAATAGCTACAAATTTACATATTTTCTAGTAAGTAGCTCACTCTTGAGTTATTAGAATAGAATAGAAAAACACACAACACAAACAGCAAAAACATCAACATGATATTTACACAAGAGTAGAGCTACATGGTCTCCACTCAGTAATGCTGCTATGGTAGTGCTAACAACGCTGGTTTTCTGTGTGATTTTGTAAATTATATATGATAATAATAGAAAATAAACTACTTATATGAGTCAGAAGATATAGGTTTGCGGATGGGATTCAGAATGAAAATGTACCTAATTAAGTAAATAAAATTGACAACTAGATGTTTATTAATTACCCACATGCTACAATACTTTGAAGAAGAAATAGTTTTAGCTTATATTTAAAGCTGCTAACCGAATTCAAATATTCGCGAAGAAAGGGCCGGGGCTTCTGAGGTTTCATTTTATCTTTTTAGGAAATTATATTAGGTAGTACTTCTAAGTGTCCATCACCGCTGTCACCGAGAAACGACATTATGTGGACGTTCGTTTTGGAGGTTTTGGGGGAGCCATCTTCAGCAGTGGACGTTTCCGGGAAAAGAAGTAATATTGTTTTCATCTTATTCCAGATAGGCTTTGTGTGTGTGCTAGTGGTGGGCACAGTAGTGTCGTTGGTGTGGCGGCAGCAGCAGCCGTGGCAGCGCGCCGGCCGCGACCGGCCCGACCCCGCGCTCTTCACGCCGCCGCTCGCAAACCGACTCAGGCGGAACCAACAAAAGAAATCCGATGCCCAGGTAACGGTTTACTTGTGGGTGAAAAAAATCTTTTGTTAACCCTTGGATTTGGAACGCATAGGTACAATCCGAATGATTCTGAAGTCCATAGTTTTCATACGGCACTGCAGAGTAGACTAGCTTTGAAGCTAACTGGCTTGGTGGGTGAGCATATGGACAGCTGTTAAACCTGCGACCCTAACACGCATGACACATAGATAGAACTGTTTATCTCTATGACTATCTCTTTCGTCCGCACTAGTGTGAGAGAGACGCACTTAGAGATAAACGGTTCTAATGTATCTTTGTGCCATGCATGTTAGGGCCGCTGGGAATGGATTCCATAAATATATGATTGGGTGGGTGGCGGACACCAGTTTATTTTTATTTCAAGTGTTGGAATCCTACAATCATGTATGCGTGTGATCTAACAATGTATTTTACTATATATGTTACATTAAATATATTGGGTAATTTTAAGCAATAACACAAACATTTTGAATTTTGTGATTTTGAATTTTGTTGGTCGCTTCGTATTGTGGTAATTCTTGTATTATTTTATTATTTTGTTTTAATAATATCGGTTTCTTCATTTTTAATCGCCATAGCATTTTTTATTACATAATGGTAAAAAAACATGTGCATGCTATTTTACTTTATTAGTTTGTTTCTAGATGGGAGCATCCTATGTTTATTCAGTTTTTGCTTGGCCTCTAGGTTTTGGCATACGGATTCTAACAAAGGTTTGTATTTTTGTATTGAACTGTGGCTACTGTATTATTTAATAATCAATTTTTTAGCTTACCCCGATAAGAGTTGATTAAAAAATAACGAGTCTCTATTTATAATTTTTTAAAGTGTTTACAAGTTTTCTAACCGATGTTCCGATTTAGATTTCGAATACTAGATGAAGTATTTGAGACGACGGACTATAAAATGCGTGGGTCACTGTCAATTTATTTTTTTAAAGTACTGCTGTATCACAGTCTCTTTGTCTCTGTTCCTAGGGCACTTAATCTCGTTAAACCATGGAAATACATAGAAATACATAGTTACCTTAACATTAACACCAATCCACTACATTACCTGAATAATTTTTTGTAACTAAATTAAATGTTATATGTTTATTTCAGTATGAGCTGTTAAAGCGTTAAACGGTCTCCATAACTATGGAAAGAAGTATTTTATTAATTTAATTATTATTAAATTAGTATAATTTTGTATAGTTTAGTGTTGGTTATGGTTAAGTTAAATTGCCATAAATACATTCCACTGAAGCAGAGCTGTAATATTTAAAAAAAACCAGTGAAGTGCGAGTCTGACTCGCACGCCGAGGGTTCTGTACTTACCTATGAAAAAGAAACAGTACCTTGTAGGTACGGAACCCTAGAATGGCTTTTAACAACGGGGTAACCATTTACAACCTACCTTAGTATGAAATAAGACAAAACACTACTTTCGCAAGCTCCTATCTCCGTTTAATCGAGTGCGATACCACTTTGCAAAGTTTAACAATTTTTTTTTGTGATGCGATTACAAAACTGTTTTCTGACTTTTTCCTTTATGCTTTAAGAAACTGCTTCTTCCCAAATTTCATGATTCTAGGTCAACGGGAAGTAGTACCCTTGTTTTGTAGCTAACCTACCTTAGTTACTTTTGTTATCCAGTGTGTAAAATTGATATTCCTAGTTGGAATGGTATTATTTTCATTGTTTACCGTAAAAAAATAGGCATTTGATTCCATGGAGCAATTCAATATATTTTATTGTATTTTCTCATTATTTTATAACCGTGTTAAATGAACTCCCTGTATTTATAGTTACCATATATCAACCGAGTTAGTAACTAAAATGTATCATGTATGTAGGAACGACCAAATGTGGTATGAAACGCTGGAGAAATACTTATATTGAAGCATCTACAAATAATAAGAAATATAAAATATATGTTTTATAGCAAAAGTTCATCGTTTTATTTGTTATTTCTCCAGTATCAAAAGTTGATGTGATTTTAGGGTCTCGTAAATGAGCTGTTTCTTCGCAATTTATTGCTGCAAATCCGGTTATTCCAAGATAATTCACTTATTCAGGCCCTCTGGATGCGTCAAGATATTCATTCCACCTATTGTACTCTACTGTTGATATATCCTCCTCTGCTGCACTGGGAGTGAAGAAATAGCATAGAATGCGTGCAGATGCTTATCATCCTGGCATGTCGTAAAAGTCGACTAAGGGACGGGTCCTCTCCAACATGGTGGATTATCTGTATGGGCGATGGGCTGATCTCCTGTCACCATACGGTTCATCATACCATCTTAGGACTAATTAATCAAACGTGGCCACAAGTAGTCTTGTGGCTCTGCCCACCCCATTAGGGATTTCGGGCGTGATAATATGTATGTATGTATGTATGTATGTATGTTGATATATTTCAATATAATATTTTTCACATTTCTATTACAGAATACCATTGAATTGATATTTATTGTTAGACTATAGAGTATAAATTAAAATCAGGCAAATTTGATAGCTCAAACTTAAACCGATACTACCAGCCACGAACACCGGCTGCGGATCATCATCGCAGAACATCAGCGCGGCCAGCGGCTCTAACACGCATGGCACAAAGATAAATTACAACCGTTTATCCCTAAGTGCGTCTCTCTCACACTAGTGCCGGCGAAAGAGATGGTCATAGAGATAAACGGTTCTAATTTATCATTGTGGCTTGGATGTTAGGGCCGCAGGGGAGTACCGAACTGCGGAAATGTATTTAGAGGCTAAGAGTCACGCCAAATAAATTTGTGTGTGGTCTACACTGGTATCGTTTAATTTGTATCCATATTACGTCACAAATCCCAAAGGTCACAACAGCTGGAATAAAATTGGTCTAGAATCAGTAAATTTTTAGGGTAGGTATCAATGTATGGGAAAGCTCCTTCAGGCTAAAAACTTTTTGATATTTTTATTTTATTATTTGCTAGTATTCATGCCATAACGCACATATTCTGTGAAAATTACAACCATCTAGCTCTTACCGTCGCTGAGCTAGAGGCCACTGACAGACAGACGAACGGACGGGCGGACGTTGTGGGCTCAGTAATAGGGTACGTTGATCCCTTCGGGTACGGAACCCTAAAAAGGATAGGGAGCCGTGACTAACCTATGAATAGTAATGATTAAAAAAATCGGTAGTTAATGAACGGTAACGGTACGTAAGAAGTCACAATCACATAATTGTAATGATTAAAAAAACAAAAAGACTGAAGTAAAAATAATAGTAAATTAATATGCGTATTTATTCATTTATTTTCAATTAATTGCGCTTAAGTTAGTATGGAATATAAAATTGCTTATGTATATCTAGAATATAAGTATTCTAAGTAGATTCAGGCAGACAAAAATCCTCCTGAATGTTTAGTGAGATCATCCAAGCGGCGGCGTAAAAATGTATTCTGAAAACAAAACATGCTTAATAAAAATAAAGCTGTTTGTAGAAACATTATGGATATGAGAGTTTTTGACAGATTTTATGTTACTCATGTGCTGTTTCTGCTTACCTATAAGTAAGTATATATTGTTTCCCCGACAGCTTAATTTAATTTTAGCTTTAAGTAATTGCACGTACATACCTCCCTCAGTAAGTTTTCTTCCCTTTCAGCGGCAATTTTGAGCATTTCTTTGGACTTTTCCAACAACAAATCTTTGTCTTGAATGGTGCGTTTGAGATTTGCTATTTCAACGCGATATGACTCCAATTGGTTACGGCCCTAAAAATTGTATAATCTTCTTAAAAAGTGAAATAATTCTATAATTATTATGATTCACATTCTAACCACTTCCACTAAATGCTGTTTATAGAAATGTTTTATTTCTAACTCACCTTTACCAAATATAAAATAAAAAGTCACTTTTATCAATACATATAAAACAGTACCGTGACTCACTTAAGTATAGACAACGCACAGCCTAAACGGGTGGTCCTAGAGGTTTGAAATTTGGAGGAGACATTCCACGAGTACCCTAGAGGTACACTAAGGAGGGATTTTTTGAAATTCCATCCCTAAAGGGGTGAAACGGGGTGATAAAGTGTATACGGAAAGTACCGCGGGCGAAGCTGTGGCGGGTCCACTAGTCCAATATAAGAATTATAAGACGCTCCGCTCCCTTACAATTCTTATTATGTATAGCCTATGACACTCGCACGTTCTTCACAAATATTATGATACACCAATTACAAAAATCGCTTCAGTAGTTCCGGAGCTACAGTGGAATCTCACATAAATACATAAATCTAAATACCTTCCTTTGGCTTCTCCTAGAAAAGTTACCTTTTCCGTTCCGCTATGTGCACTGCTAGGCCTCGAGTATGAATCCACCCGTCGGTGCACCGGTGAGTGGGAAGACTTCTGCTCCGCTTGGAACTTGCTCACCAAACCTGAAACATTAACATCTATATTTGCCGAAATGAGTACAGTCAACTATTCATGTTGAAATCACGTGCTAAGCTCAAACATTAAATAATACGAAGTCATTATTTTACTGTTCATATGTTATGTGTATGCGACCATGCCAACACGTCACGTGCATAAATCCACCAATCAGATTGAAGCGTTGAAGTTGCCTAGGTATAGTAGTAATTCTTTTTCTTGTCCCGATCCCATTAGCTACTTATCTGGCAAACAAACCCACTGTCTTTCATTGTGAAGTTTAACCGCCAATCTCTACTTTGAAATAGCAAGTAGTAACTTCAAACACTATTTCACACAAAGGACGTCTTTATGTCTAAGGTAAGAAGGTTCACATTAAAACAGATCATGTCAGGTGTTGAACATTTTGCATTTAAAACGCTTCCATATGTACTTTACTTCTGTTTTGAATACAAAATGTTCAACACCTGACATGCTCTGTGTTTTAATGTGAACCTTCTTACCTTAGACATAAAGATGCCCTTTGTGTGAAATACAAAGGGCGTCTTTATGTCTAAGTTTGCAGTTACTACTTGATATTTCAAAGTAGAGATTGGTGGTTAAACTTCACAATGAAAGACAGTGGGTTTGTTTGCCAGATAAGTAGCTAATGGGATCGGGACAAGAAAAAGAATTACTACTATATAGTCGCGGTATGAAAAGGTTCGTCACTTTTGAACTTAATTCCCTTAAACTTAGATCATAAAGTGACGAACCTTTTCATACCGCGACTATATATCACGTTGCTGTTATGTAACTCAAGTGAACGGGCCTGTATAAGGATACCTCTCAATGTAAGAATGGTCTGCTCAAGATCGTTGACTCTATGCTGATGCGCGTTAGTCGGAGTGCTCTCAATATTGTTGATCTTTATTGTCAGTTGTACATTCTCTTCCTTCAACATATCACAGTAACTGAAAGTAATAAGATTAGACATAGCTATAATCAAGAGCGAATGTTCCATTACAATGTAGTTTGGTCACATGCGCTGTATCGCGCCTGCGCGCCTCCCGTAGGTATATTTCCCTTCCCCCGCACGTCCGTCACCACTCAAGGCGTGGTACAGCGCTTGTAGCCAAACAATAGTTGTTATAAAAGGTACAACCAATTTATTGTTAATACATAAAAACAATGTAACGTTAGGGCTTCTTAATTTTTTTATATAACGTTTCTTTAGCTTTATAGTACATTGCATATCATATTAAAATTATTCCGGTTTAATTTCGGATGAACAACAACAAAAAATGGAATGTAGGATCAGGGCCTCTAATTGCTTCTGCTAAGGCCCGTTCCCAATATTCAATCCGTGGATAGATTTGCTTAGGTATCTACTTCTAGTAAAAAACTTACTATACCGTCCTAAAATGCCAAAACTGCGAATGTGAACGTCCAACACGTACAAAACAATGAATGTGTCGTTTGTCATGGAATTTTAGAGACGATATATAGTAGATCACAAATGTTGAAAATCTAAATGATTTTCAATGAATGACTGGGCTGATTTAGCACAAAGAATTGCTAAACTTGAGTGGCAGTGGGCGGTGCAGATTGCTCGTAGAACAGATGGCCGATTGGGTCGAAGGGTTCTTGAGTGGAGACCGCGTACTGGAAGGCGCAGCGTGGGCAGCCCACCCAAACGGTGGACTGACGACATGGTAAAGAGCTGGACTCTGCTGGACGCGAGCAGCATAAGATAGGTCATTGTAGCAATCATTGGGAGAGCCCTATATGGACGTCTTTCAGCTGAAATGATGACTGGGCCTCTGTTCGGCATTGGCTAAGCGATATGATACATCATTGAAAAGAAAGTGACACAACAAAGTGAAATGTGGTTCCCATAGTAACGATAGAATTCTATATCACTTCCGACCGCACTCAGTCACATAATGAACAATTACCTTGTTCATTTAAAAAAAAACATACAAAATCTTTACTAAAAATATGTTAATCGTTTATTAACCGACTCTCACCATTTGACCAATGACGAAATAGTATAGGCAATATCAACAACAAGGTTCAAGAAATTTTGCTTACCTCTTCCAGTAATCCAGTTCTGGCTGAGGGTCTGTTGTGGGTCTGAGCGGTAATCGGATCTGTGACTCCAGAAGAGATGACTCTAGTTTCAGCACTTGTCCCTTGAGGACAGTGATTTCAGCCAAACATTTTTCATACTCACAGACTAAGACTTCGTTGCCCTTAAAAGAAAAAAAAAAACGTTTACGAGGAGAGAAGATACTCTTTCAAATATGTAGTCATGTGAATTTACTTCTTAATCCTCAAGAACAGGTCCGATTTTGATAATGATTAAACTGTTATTTTTTCCCGCAAAAACCTTGAGTATTTTTTTTAAATGTTTCTCTTTTCGAATATTAAGTAAATTAAATATTTTTAAAAAACGTACCTGTTCTTGGCCATGTATTGAAAAGTTTCAATCATTTTTCAATCAGGTTCCTACTTCTTAAGATGAATCTAAACAAGTGTTTCCAAATTATAAGAATTTAAAAAAATCATTATTTCTCTGTCGATCGGCCATAGCGTTGATTTTATAATAAGTTAATTATTCAAAGGTGATAGACCATCTCAGCGACTTCCAGCGCCGCGATCCTCCTCTGCTGCGCCTCCACCCGCTCCAGCAGGGCGCGGGCCGACACCGGCGGCGGGGACCCATACCGCTGACTGTCTTGTTCCCGGAGACACTTCTCCGAGTGCTCACCTTCTTGCTTCTCTATTAGGATTCTGCTTTCATCTGTGAACATGAGAGAAGAAAAGGTGATGAAACGACGTAACTAAACATTTTTGCTTGCGATTTTACGTGAGAATATACAGTACAAGATTAGCCACGTAGCAAGAGTAGCAAATGTTACGATACGGGCCCTGCGCATTGGGGCGAATGCTCGCTTTTTCGAGCGTTTTTTTATTATTAATATACGAGTGTAGAAACAAATTTTATAATTAAGATACAAGAGACCAATGGAAAGATATCACAATCAAAATATACAAAGATAATAAAAAAATTACTAAACAAACCACGTGCCTCTTGATAGAATTTGCTAAGGGCCCCGCGCTGGCTTAATCCGGCACTGAGATTATAATTATATGCTCGCCAGAATAATGTTTACTCTTGACGCTTCTGTATTTTTTTATAAAAAAATACAGAAGCACACAAAAAACATCGTATGTTCTCGAAAAACCGGTTCTAGAAGTGTTGTGTAAAGGAAATTTTTAACCTTATGACGCCACCAAAAGGTTAAAATTTTCCTTTCCACTCCGCGCTGTGCCTCTCATGTTCCCAAGAACATACGAAGTGTTTTGTGCGTAGCCGACAGCAGACTTTCGTGCCCCTGACGCCACGGCATGCCGTTTTCCAAACATTTTGTCGGCACTCGTCACTCGGCATACGAGACACGCTTTCTCGCACCCAGCCGTGGCGTTCAAAAGGTTAAGAACCATTCCCAAACGAAACAAAAGTGCTACTTTTAAACTGGCTAACATTTTATCTGACTATCACAAATCATAAGATGCAGCATTTATAGATAAAAAAAAATTACGACAGTTCCTCACGTTTAACTTCACTCAGTCTTGACAAAAGTACACTTTTCTCCTTCTCCAATCTTGACAATGCAGATTTGGATAGATTTAGGCTGGCCTCGAGTTTTTTCACTTCTTGGCATTTATCTTCGTATCGGGCTTGCCAACGGTCCGATGATTGCTGTGCTCTAAGAATCAAAATACCAGAGTTAATAGTGATATACCTGTATTGCAAATGATGTAACTAGGATCCAACCAACACACAAATTAGCTCGCTCACCACGATACAGGCTTTGCCTAGTGTGGGATCACAAGTTAATTTAGTTTTTTTTGTAATGTGTTTGGTAAATGAAGTATTTTTATTTATTTATTTAGGATTATTCAGTACATGAGAGACACGATAATTTTGCAGGTGATCACTTTT
The DNA here is from genome assembly GCA_947859335.1 of Tortricodes alternella. Taxonomy (NCBI): domain Eukaryota; kingdom Metazoa; phylum Arthropoda; class Insecta; order Lepidoptera; family Tortricidae; genus Tortricodes; species Tortricodes alternella. The sequence goes on along the minus strand of OX401979.1, from coordinate 8,777,084 downwards.
ACTATGATTATTGAAATTAATTCCAGAATGCAGAGATAATTTAAAAAGGATTATTAAATAATCTCTTCATCGTTTATCATCATTCTTCATGTTTCATGTCATAAATCACGTGAAATTAAGGAGTTCCCAGTATAGCCGCCCTTGAGCCCATTTGGTATGTTCACTGTATTATGGAACAATACCTCTTCCACTTATCCCAGAGCGCCACACTGGAGTTGGTGTCCCGCCTCGCACTGGACAGCTGGGCCTGCAGTGAAGCGATCTTGTTCTGAAGCGAGGCTGTTTCTGCGGTCGCTACTTTGTTCCCAGATGTGCTTCTGTTGGTAATTTGATGGCGTGGATGTAAAAAGATTAAATGGGTGTCGATTCTGAAAAAGCTCTAGTAAAGTTATAATCTTTAACTGCCGTTAAAATATCATTGGATGTGTTCGTGTCGCCACCTATACAAAGAGACACAAACAAAATGTATAAATTCATTTGTCTTAATTATAGGATTACGGCAAAATGAGTTGGATATTTTTTAACTTTTAATTCAGACAAAGGCGATTAAAACGTTAAAGACAGATATGAGAGTAAGAGCTTAAACTTAAATAAATAACTACTCTTTTTCTGACCCAACTAAATAATGAATACGCTTTCGACTTGAATTGATGCTATTCTAAAATCGAAAATAAATACCGTACAGTGTTCTAATAATCACTACTTGCTAAATTCTCTGCGAATTTTTTCAGACCCAACCCACCCCAGTATATTTCATTATTATTATCATTTATTAGGCAGGAAGTTGGATGGAACAAACATTAATGCCTGTATCCTGTATATTTACATGCGAAACACTTGGTTCTTGAGATTGTGCGCGTCGAGCCGTGCGCGCCTCTCTCGCGCCGCTAGCGCCTTGATTTGTCGCCGCAGCATAGCATTCTGTTTGCCCACCAGCTGCTTCTCCCGGCGAAGACGCTCTATTATCGGCTCCTGCCTAAACATTAATGTTTACAGCTGTTAACAGCTATCTCATATTCACTATTGTTATCAACCAAATTGTTTTAATATTGACCTAAAACCTAAACCTGTGCTAGTAAATTAACGTTTATTACAATGTGATCGCTTGCTAGTGCCGGGTTTGATCTGACGTCTTCAAATGTCTTAATTAATCCGACGTTTTACCCAGTACAGGACTGATTACTCTCTCAACCTTGTTAGGTACCTTACCTACCAATACGCTGTCTAAACATTGGAACTTCATTATAACGCACAGTCGTGTTTTTGGGTGAATCAACTTTTTTGTGTCGTTTACTTTGTCCCCGGTTGTCCAAGTGATACTTACGAGTATATACTGTTTCATAGAAAAATGCTTAGGTTGTCCAAGGGACAAAATTTGTGTAACCATAGCAACAGGTGGCACTAAAAAGTTGATTCGCCCTTTTGCAACTTCGGGTTTGACTAAGATAAGAGGATAAGAAAGTAATTAATCAATTCATAAAGCCATCTAACTAAACTCGCCAGATAGTAGTCGAAGAAACAGGCATCCGCATATCCTCGTGGATGTACTGTAAATCCAATGCCGTGTCAAATTTCAGCTCCAAGCGCTCTGAGCCCTGCTGCGACACGCCATCGCTAGCCTCCTCTACCTCCACTATTGCGGACAGGTCGAAACTAGGGTCGTTCACTGCCATTATTGATTGCATATTCATTATTTGGCTCTGAAATTACCATAAATATGTGTAACATTCACAATCTTACATTTGACTGATGGGTTGACTTAGTTGTTTCACTATTGGGCTACGAAATCAGAAGTCGCAGGTTCGATTCCTGTTAGTCTGATCTTTATATCACAACATAATTTTATTAGTTTTAGGATCAAAAATTTGTGTACTTTTGGTTTTTTTGTTTGGGGAAACTAACAGGGACTCTTCAATTTTTATATAACACCATTTATAAAAAAATGTCTTCCCACATTTGACTCACCTTCAAAGTATGGATGACTGAGCGCAGCTGCTCAATCTGCACATCCTTATCAGCTGTCTGTTTGACGTACAAGGCTTTCTGCTCGGTGAGTTTAGACCTTAACCCCAGGTGCTCGCGTTGAGTTTCGTTCAGCTGCGATAACCAGTGCTGATTTTCAGCTTTGTATGACTCGACCTAAAATGAAATGGATATTTTTTGTTCTTATTTGAAAATTTAAGATCCTCATTTTTTGGCAATACATCGACATATTTCCTCAAGTAGGCACTTATTGACTTTAACGCTGCGTATCATATTATGCATACATGATGTTATTGCAGAACAAAATTATTCTTAATATAAGCGTTTTACTAAAAAAACACCCAAATAAATAAATAGTATTAACTTCATGAGAATGACGCTCTTCCAGTTGTGAATTTAAATGTTCCATTTTGGTTAGCCTTTCAGAGGCCAAGTTCTTCCAACGATCAACTTCACTTTTGTAAGATGTCCTGGAAAACCAAATATTTTTGTTCAATACGAAGTTCAGAAATAGGTAAGGTGTATTATAAATGAGCTACTATAAATTAACACTCACAGTTCTGACTTGCTCCCATCCAATTTATTTCTTAAATGAAAACACTCTCCTTCAAGTTCTATGATTTTGTTAGAGTATTTTTTGGCAACTTCTTGTACTTTTTCAGAGTAGGTTGCGTCAGAATCACTGCCTAGCCTATAACAAATTTATTAATGACTAGTGAATTTCATCTATGTTTGCTGTGATGTTGTGTTATCTTAGGAGCATGATCGATCGTTGCACAAGAGGCTATAAAAAATATCTACGTTATGTTTATTCCTAGGAGTCGGGGCTTCTAAATAGTTAAAAGTAGTTCTAAAACAATAGAAAGTAAGTACCTTACCTTTCTAATTGTTTTTGAAGTTCTACGATTTTTGTTTGTAGATCTTTGGTAGATTTCGCATATTCCTCTCTTTCATTATGGATTAAGTTTTGGTATTCTTCCACTATCTTGTTTTTATCATTTTCTACCTTCTTAAGAGAGAGTAGAAGTGCTTTATTTTCTTGCTGAGTTGAATCTCTAATATCTACTGTTTTTATAGTTATTATGTCTTTTGCTACGATTTGCCTTCTTAAGTCATCAATTGATGAATTCAGAGTGCTGATCAAATTTTCATTTTGTTTATTGGAGCTTTGCAGATCTTTAACTTTTGTTTCTAAACTTATTTTCTCGGTGTTTAAATTCAATATTTCCGCACATCGTTGTTTAGCTAAGTTAACAGCCTCAACAATTTCTTTGTTCTTTGACTGATTCTCTATATTAAGCATATCAATTACTTTATTCAGACGCAGAAGTTCTACATCTTCATCCGTTTGTACTAGCTTCTCCTTTTCAGCAAGATTAGTTTGAACCAACACATTGACAGTTTTTAAGGGTTCACGTATATCTTGTTCTTTCACTGGCGAGCCCGGTAAATTTTCAGTAAATTTTTCTTTTTCTCTCTTAGTTTTATAAGTCGCGTCGTTAGTGGGTTTGATAACTTTAGGGTTTGGTAATGTAATTGTGCGGCTTCCTGAAACATATAAAAGACTTAAAATGTATTAAAAAAAAGGATAATTATACATCGCATTTACCAAAAATTCTTTCTTACGTCTTGAAACCGAATCATCATCAGATGTAAGATCCTCCACTTCAATTTTAGCTACTTCTATGTTTTCTTTTAACTTCTTGTTTCCAATAATATCATCCATGATTGATATTTCTAAGCCCTGATTGACAAGCAGTAATAGTCTCTCTAGATAATTACAACGTTTCATATTTTCTCCTTGGGATTGTTCCAAGGTTTGAATCTTCTTATTTAAATACACTGCTTGCCGTGAATGTTCACTTTGCTTAAAAACAGATGACAATAAATACAACAAGTTGGTACAAGTAAAGAAAACTATTTTAATTTCAACTCCGTAAACGTAATGAGTCCTTAAATAATTAATCAGTAAATTATTTATTACCGTCACAAGAAGTTTTATTTTATGCTGACAGGCATCGTCATCTTGAAGACATTTGTTTTTCGATACATCTAAAATTTGTTCAAATACGGCATGTTTTATGATGAGATTCGCCTGCAAGTCCTCTATTTCGTTTAGTTTAGCGTTTACTGAATGAGTTGTTCGAGATATTTCTTCTAAACTGTTTTGAAAACTCTCAATAGACGTTAATGGTATACATCCATGATATTGTTGTCTTAGAGCTTGCATTACTTCGTACATGTACCTTCAAAAGATGTGGGGATAATTATTATTTTTTACATATTTTAACTTCATACTATTATTTTTTGGTGAAATCTTACCTAAATTTAGCTTCATATCTGATAGCGTAAACATCAAATATATTTTGCCGTGCTTGTAACATCTCTTCAGCTTCTACTCGCAACCGTCTTTCTTTGTTTAAAATAATGTTGAGTGTTTCCATTTTCTTGTGAGTCTCAGATGCTTGTAAATGAGCTACCAACACTTCACCGCTGAGCCTAAAATAAATGAAAAAAAAAAAAAAAAACTATTTTAAGACAGTGTTAGCTTGTTGTTGTTTTTGAATTTATTGCTGCGGTCATTTTACCTTGCTACTATTGCCTTGTTATCTCCAGAAGATTGCAAATCTAGTATCTGATGTCTTAACAAATTAATTTCCATATCATTGTCAAGCTGCTGATGCTGACTGTGCTGCAACTAGAATGATTTTTATTTAGTACAACTGTAAGTCAATTTTACGTTTCTTCTTAGCAACTTACTTGTAACAATGCAATATCCAATTCCTTTGAAACATGTTGATTTTGCTCTTTTAGTATCTTATTTTCTTCGGTAACTTTATTTAATTGACTTTTTATATTTTCAACGTCATTCTTTGATACTGAAGAAACATTTTCATCTCTGAAATAAGCGGTTTAATATTAAGTTGGTTCTTCTTTGATTTATTTCTAAGAGTCAAACCTGCGCGGTCAAACTGCGGGCGCGGCGTGACGCATCTCAATTTATCCCGCTCACACCGAAGCCATACAACATAATGGAATCGCATTCGCGCAGGTGCGCGCGTCGCGCGCGTAATAGCGATGCGACGTCGTTATTTTATATTGTATTGGCGGCAGCAGCACGCGCGATCTAGCCCCTGATAGATCGCGCACGCTGCTGCCGCATCCGCAATATGACCGGGCCTAAGTACCTACTGCTTACTCACATAAATTTCGCTTGTAATTTCTGCAATTCCTCGTTACTAGCTTTTAATTGCTCTATTTGCTTATCTTTTTCAGTTAAAACCGTGCACAGTTCTACTACCTGTTTTTGTAAAACCAAATTTTCTAAAAAACTTTTATAATTAGCATCTTCTTTGTCTTTTATTGACCCTGAAAATATTTTACGTCTTAATATATGTGTATAACGGATTTTAAGCTAATCTACATACAGACTCGGTGGTTTACTGACAGTGCAACTGCTTACTGTAACAGAGGACGCGGTTTCGATCGAATACTTTGTGTGATGAGTAGAAATATTTCTACCTGAGTCATGGATGTTTAGTATTTAAATATACCAATGTATTTATCTATACAAGTATTCGTATCGTTGTCTAGTACTCATAGTACAGGGGAATCCTAGTTTGGGACTAGATTAATGAGTCCAAAATATTATTATTTGTATAATAATAACATTTTGGACTCATTGATCTAGACTCAATCTCGTGCGCGCGCCTTACAAACAGGATCGTTGGGTAAGGGGAACTGAACAAAATATTTACTGTGAAAATCAACAATATTGTGAAGTCATGAGGCTCATTGTGAAAAGAGGATTGTACCCGAGAGAAAACGTATATAAAAGGATTAAAATGTTAAGAAGTTGAATTTACCATTTAAATATTTTTGGACGGAATTAATTATTTCCAGTTTATTGTCCTCCAATCGTTCCACAAGGTTAAAAGGTTCAAATTTATCCTTCACATTATTGTTTAATAATTTTCGATATTTGGAAAGAATATCCGTAAAAGCGTCATTTTGCTGCCAAAATAGATCTATTGATATGGTTTTTCTCAGTTTGTCAGTAATATCGACCATGGCCAGAATAAGCCTGTTGATTTTAAATTCATACTCTGACGCTGCTATCATAGCATCCCTTTGATAATCTAAGTATTCATTTTGTAAGTTTTCATTTTTAGTCCTTATGTATTTATAACTTTCTTCCAAGTAGGAGCATTTTCGCTGTAAAACAGCGACATTTGGAATGTTGACCAGCCCTGGTGAATTTTCACTTATACTATCATCTAAATTATCTATAATTTGGGCCTTCAAATTTTCTATTTGAGCTTTGTATCGTTCTGTTTCTATTCGCCAGTTATTTTTTTCATCTGTAGCTTGAACTGATAAAGTCGTAATTTTTTTGAATAGAACTTCAAGTTGGTTGTGAAAATACGCAAGTCCACATTTTAATTGGTTCTCATAACGTAAGTCTCGTTTAGCAATATAATTTTCAATCTCGTTTCGGTCATGGAAATGTATTTTTTCATTTACTTTATCAGTTATCCATGATCCGAATTCACCAATATTAACATCACTATTTATCAGAGCATCATGGTTTTTATTTTCGTCTTTTGTTGCTATCTTGGATTCCATTTCAGATAATTTTTGCTCAAGTTCAATGGTTTTCTTCGATTCCTTTGATAATTTGACCATAGCATCAAAAGTTTCTTTTCTAAAATCAACAATATTTATTAAAGTGACAGTTTGTGTTATTCCTTTCGTAGGTGAAAATTATAACAAATCGATTAGTCAATCTGCTTAATCCATTTTTCCCTTACCGAGCTTCCTTCAATGCAGTTAATAGTGCATCTTTGCCACCTAGAGCAGCTTTAAGTTCCAATACAGCTGCCATATGTGGTGCAAACCAACCGGCCGTGTGGCGAGCTTCCATGGATTGCAACACCGCTTCTAAACTTGGACATTGTAAAGCCAATACTCCTGATGATGTTGTACCTTTAACAATTTGTATTGTCGAATACACTAGCGTTTAAATCTTATTTATAGAAATAACATAAATTAACACTTACTATTATCTTTCAAGAAGTTCAAAATTTCTTGAAGTCCTTTACGAAGGCCTTCATTCTCTTCTGCAATAGCTAGCATTTCCGTGTCCCGTTCTTTCTTTGCTTCTTGTTTATTTTTTAATAATTTAGATGACAAATACCTGTTATTAGTTAAATTTATTATAATATTGAGCCTATTCATATCATATATTTATGGGTGATCAAAACCTAAAAAGCAACTATAGAAACGATTTTGTAGCTTTAAAATTCAGATTTGTTGGTTGAATAAAACTCACGCGGATGATTCTCCTTGACTATCTATCGTCATTTTACTATCACAGATTTCATCAATGTGTTCCTTTTGAAACCCTAGCTCTGTAAGTAACTCGATAAGGTTTTTTAATTTAGAAACTAAATTTCTATTTTCAAGTTCTACTGAAACCAGTTTGTTTTCAATAGTTCTTAATTCTTTAGATAATAAAACATTTCGTTCCTCAATTTTTTTAAATTTATTTATTATACCTCTCGTGTTAATTGTCACACTAGCTGGAATATTCAGCTTTTGCCTGTATCAAAATAGAAAATTATGTAAATAGTTAGAACCAATATTTTACCAAAACGATAAACAAATTAAACTGAGTAGGCTTTACCTCATACTTTCGTTTTCGAGCTGTAAGTTGTCAACAATTTCATTCAATGCATTAACATCTGCAACTAAAGATTTGTTTTCCTCGTTCTTAGTTTTTAATTGGTGTTTCTTTTGTTTTAAGCTATCAATCATGACTTTAATCCCTTCATCTTTTCCAACTTCTTCTAGTTGTGAGTATATTTCAGCCAACTAAAAATATACATTTATTATTATTAATTATATATATATATATATATAGATAATTAATTAATAATAGACTGTAGACATTAAAAAGATCGATTTGTAGCTAAGGTACCTCACGCTCCCTTAACGTTATCATTTCTTCAGATTCAGAGAGAGTCATAGTTAAAGATTTTACTTTTTTTTTAAGTTTGTTGATAATTATTCGTTCTTTTCCTTCGTCGCTTTCATTTTTGACATCAGTTGCAAAATATTCTCCTGTGTCTTCCGAAGTCGAATTCAGCTGTTGGTTTTCTAATTTTAGGCGTTCTATTAACTTTGCTGAGTGTAGTAATTCTTGCGAAGCCTCGGACAGTTTATCTTGTAATTCTTGAATTTTTTGTTCCTCGGCGTATGGTTTCCGCTGTAGCAACAAACATAATTAGAGCTCGTTATAGTAACAAACATAATTTAGTAAGATACCCGTTAATAAATTACCTTCGGTGAAGACGTTGTCGAAGTTTGGATCAATTCCTCTTTCAATTTTGTGTTTTCGTTCAACAGTATTTCTATTTCTGATCTCTTTGATCGTGCTAAATTCTGTTAATTGGGAAAGTAGGTTTATTATATTTATAATTTCTTTTCGACTATTAACTTATTACTAATCTTTACCTTCCAGTGCTGTGCCTTTTCTCTCATATCAGTTACAAAGGTTTCTTTCCTTGTCTCACTTTCAAGTAGTTCCTTTTTTAACGAGTCAATTTCAAAAGCAAGCTGTGCTTTTATTTGTTTACTATGACCCAAGTTTTCTGTAACTCATCATAAGTTAGAATATCTTACTTATAAAAATCTTAATAAAAAGAAATGGTTCTTATTTATTTTTACAAAATTCAATTTAAGGTACTTATATACCTTTCAGTTTAGTAATTTCACTGTTCATCGAAAAAATTTGATCAGTTAGGTTTTCAATAAGTCTTGTGGCTTCTGTGAGTTTATCTTTAAGCATTGAAACCTTTTCCTTAAGCTTGTTGTTATCATCCTCTAATACCTATAATCAATAACTTACATTGCATCATAAAATGCTTACAAATGTACCATTTAATAAAATTATTGTATGTTTTGTACTTCAAACTTCTCTCGAAAATCTGTTTTTAATATCTTTACTTTTTAAAGAAGATAATAAATAAATAGTTGTGCATCCATTTAACGAGGATTACTTCAGTGCAAATCAAATAGAGTTAATAAAATATTATTCAAACTAAGAAGAAACAAAACCAATATAATTTAATATAAGAATTACCTTTACGTCGGCGAGTAATTTCCTAATGTGCCTATTTTTCAACGTAACCTCATTCTCAAGTTGTGCCACAGCGTTCATTTCTGAAAGTGCATCTCTGCTTGATTCAGTATCATCTTCTTGATCCTTCTTTTCTTCTAATTTGTTCTTTTTCCCTTCCAACTCTGCAATATCTGCATATAGTTGCTCGAGTATTTCTTTATTCGCTTTTATAACTTCCTCCTGATCTGCGATAGTGTCGAGAACGCTATCGTTGCTTCTAGTTGGAGATGCTGAAAACAGTATTAGGCACCTAGGTCATAGTTGTTCATGAACTTATTCATATAATGTCTCATTTTTAATTCCTCAAAAAGATCTCAAATCCTACTGGTCATAAGCGTTACTTAGGTAGGTATTAATAGTTATAAATGAGCAGGGTCATTCCATCCTTTGTATATATACAAAAATGGTTCACTTAAAGTAATAAGATCGGTAATTAATTTCTAGAACCTCGAATGATTTGGATGAAATTTTGTATTTATGTTTTACTTTCCAATTTTATTTAGATAGGTGTCATCCCTAAAAGAACATTTTTAGCGAGCGTAGCATGGAAAAGATCGCAAGCAAAAGCTTAATAAGAATCAGAAGGCCAAGAGTAGTAATAACGACACCATTCACATTGGATAGGTACTTTTATATATGTATGTCTCTGCTTTTTTGTGTGATAATGACAGGGTAGAGCATCGCGGTATGACGTGACTTAAACTAGCCAATGTCGAGAAGCCTAAAGAATATAAGCTTTCTGCACCCTATACTTAGAACGAATTGTTTAACCTTTTGAACGCTACAGTCAGCTGCAGCGGGCAGAATATTTCTGTGCCCCTGATGCCACGGCATGCCATTTTCCATACATTTTTTCGGCTACCTCGGCGTCCGCGGCACGCTTTCTCGCATTCAGTCGTGTCGTTCAAAAGGTTAAGGAATGGACCTGGTTTCCGTTTCTTCGTCGTGTGGGCAACTTTCAAGAGTACCTAACTTTAACTTTTTCAACACCAGCGACACATATTTTGTATGTTTCAAGTAGGTAGTCAAAAGTTGAGCATGAAAATGCTGTATAAAACCATCGTTTTAGAATCCTAGCGAGTGGTCTGATATCCGTAATAGGTAGGTACGGTTTCTTCACATCGTTTTAAGGGGACGTCCATTAATTACGTGAGCGGTGAGTTCAAATTTGGAGGGGGTGGGCAAAATGTTAAAATCTCATTTAAAGAGAGAGGGCTCAATGAAAATTAAATGTTATTTTTTTAATTTAAAGAATATACATTATTATAACACAGATAATACTATCATTTCTCAGAAAAAAAATATGTACCTACATAGAAGACATCAGTGTTAACGCTTAGGTATTTAGTGAAGCAAAATACATAAACATAGCAAATCTATAGTATTTATCACGTGAGGGGAGGGGAAGTCGAACCAACATTTTACGAAATCGCATCAAGCGAAAATTCCCCCACGTAATTAACTAACGTCCCCTTGCCACTTGTGCAATCTATGCTTGTGAACAATGAATAATATCATTGGTTGTGAACGCATCTGTCGTGCCTACCTCACTGCATCAACGACCTGTATATACTTACCTATATTTGTATTTGTTCGAGAGAAGGTTTACTTCAATCCTTAATAAAATGTATTAATGTTGAAGTTCGAGTCACATGTCAGACATGCTTGGCGTCATGCATACGTTAGTACTTACCTTAAATATTGAATATTGATATTTACCTAACGTTTATGCTTCATTGACTAGCTAATAGTAGGTAGGTACTAAACTAATACTAACACTCGTACTACTATGTGTTACATTACATTAAAACTAGATCTTACCCACATACGCTTTCACTTTCCCTTTCTCGTCTTTTATTTGAGTTTCTAACTGACCGCGTAAATTGTTTACCTGGGTACTCAAACAAGTTTATGGTTAGTACCTATTAAGTTACTCAAACCGGGTTGAAATGATGATGATTGAACAGCGAAATTTGTATGGTTAAGCTAAGTTTACACGAAGCCAACACTGGCTGCCAATAAGACTGGCAGCCAGCGCTGGCTTGATATTTGCCTTGTGTAAACAGTTTTTCAAGCCAAGCCAGCGCTGGCTGCCAACGCTGGCGAGAATGGAGCGCCCGTTTCTCTAGCCAGCCATTTTTCCATTTTGCCATTTTTCTAGCCAGTGACTGGCGCCAGCATTACTGGCTTCGTATAAACTCTGCTTTAGGGATTAATTGGAATGCAGTCTGTAAGAACTTTAAGAAATTTGTACTAGTCATCACAAATCATGATAGTGTTAATCAGGCTGGTAAACCTTACCTGTTCACTCTTAAACTTTAAAATATCTTGAGCAAGTCTGAACAACGTTTTTAGATCAGTGAAATTCAATTCGATATCGTCAGCTTCCATCCATGATAAACACTCGCAAAGTTTTTCTTTGTCCGCTTGCATGAGATCTCTTTGAGAGTAACTTAATAATTCCCTCCAGTCTGTCTCTACCATTTTCGAGTATATATTTAGTTAAGTATTGTTAAAAAATAAAATAACACTTATATATTGAAGTGTTACAGTATCGACGTGGTCAAGGAGCGACCAAGGAGTATGGAGACTCATTGACGTGTTTTGAAACTAGGCGGCGTTGCTTAGCAACCGAATCGGTGCTGCCACATAAAAAAAGGGCTGCAGTGTTTTTCCGTAAGTGTCAGGGAATTAAACTGCCCTATTTGCTAAGCTAAAAATATTTTTTTTCACAAGTTCGTATATTATTTGAAGAAAGGGAAGGTTATAATAAGATTTTATATCTTGTTTAAAATGTTATAATAACTCACATTACGACCTGAATATTAACACTTTCAGTGCCAGCCCAAAAATGAAGTCCCATCCTAGGGGCCGCAGAATTGGCTCAATACTAAATTGCTATAGCAAGAGCCCGCCCAGCGGGTCGTTCGGCGTGGCGACAGAGTAATAGACCGTCCGCGTAGCGGGTTCCTGGCACTGAGAGTATTAAGTACATATTTTTTTTCAGGTTTATCATATCCTCCTCTGCTGCACTGGGAGTGAAGAAATAGCATAGAATGCGTGCAGATGCTTATCATCCTCGCATGTCGTAAAAGTCGACTAAGGGACGGGTCCTTTCCAACATGGTGGACTATCGGTATGGGCGATGGGCTGATCACCTGTCACCATACGGTTCATCATATACCATCTTAGGACTAATTAATCGAACGTGGCCACAAATAGTTGTGTGGCTCTGTCCACCCCATTAGGGATTTCGTGCGTGTTAATATGTATGTATGTATGTATCATATTGTTGGCTCACTATTAGTTTTCTATATTTCTCTTATCGCGTTAAAGAATTAATCGTAGGTTTGAATTTTAAATACACAAATTTAACGTAACGAGAATCTTGCAATAGTGAGCCGGCGATTATGTCAATAAAATATTCGAGGGAAAACATTAAAACAACAATTAAATAGAAGGATTATTTAATTAAATGTGATGATTTTGAACAATCAATTGTTACCATTATGTCGTGGTGTCAACAACAAAATAAACCATTTGTGCTTTTAAAAATAAATTAACAAGAGTAAATACAACAAATAGGTTAAAAATAAATGTAAGCTTTGGGTATGTACTACACAAAACAAGTATAACATAGGGCGAGAGGATTTGTATACATCATCTAATAATATATGTGGATTAAAAAAATTCAAGTTTACTTAGAAAATGTTTTACTTATATAGGCCTATACAACAGTAAATATTGTCATTTTCCATAAGCTATAAAGAGAGATTTATTAGGCCAGTGTAAGAATATACTTAGATACAAATTTGAATCATGACTAGACTGAACATTTTCATATGGAAAACCAATTGATATATACTTGTAGTATGGTTTTTTAATATCAGACTATTACCGCGTACATTTTTTGTGTAGTAAACATTAAAAATTAAGCAGACTATTAATAATGTATTGTCAACAGTTTCCAAATAATTACTCGCCCTATATGTACCTATGACCACTGGACTGGCTTTATTTGAGTATTTAAAATCATTACTGATTAACTCTTACGCGGTAACTAATATTTGGTAATCCCATATCATTCTATATATACTCGGTGTAGCTCACACATATTGATAAAATTTTAGCCAATCACAAAATGTCTAAACTTTGATACTGTTGGCATGACGTCATCATTTCAAAGTTTGACTTTTGCACATATGCACGTATAAAAGTTGTTAGTAATAGGTATTAATAATCCGAACACTCGGCTTCATTCTTTCAAAAGGTAACTTTTAAAAGATGAGCTCAATTCACTCCTATATATAAATAAATAACTATGCTAAACAATTATACAAGTATATAAGTATTTTTATTAATTTCTTTACACAATTATACACACCGATCCTTTATCATACTCTTTGGGACGCACAACTTAGAATAGCTTGCACTGATGGAGATGGGCTGTTACGTGATGATGACTTAGTCAGTTAAACAGACGATGACGACGGAAGCGACAATATTCAGGGAGTATTGTAATGTTAGCACACTAACTGTTAGATCTGAGATTCTATACTATAGCGTGGCCACGAGCGCTGTACCGCGCCTTGGGTGGCTACGGAAGTGCGGGGGGAAGGGAAACGGTAAAGGAATATCCCCCCACCGCCCCTTTCCTATGCCGCGCAGCTACAGATGTAGTGCATAATTAGTTTCCATCGTGTTTTATTGGATAAGTTCGTATTTATCGTGCTCTCTCAATTAGCTTCAGCAGGCCCCCAATTCTCGGTGCATTCGAGATAATCTCACAATCGAGATTAAACGTCAGTGCATACAGTCATTTGACACAACTGTATGAAGCCGACGTTTAATCTCGCAATCGATATTATCTCGAATGCATCGAGAATTGGGGGCCAGTACCCATCATACCATGCAGTCATTTTTCATTTTCACATTTGACAGTAAATAATAAAGTTTCATATGAATGAATATAAACATGTCACTCATTTAATACAATAATTAATTGACACTTCGAGTTTTACCGATGGAAACATATTATTCACTATATCTGTACCTAATGGGCTTAAAAGTCACTTACGAGAGGGACGCCGCAATACGTTAGATACGTATGGAGATAGCTCGCACACGTTCCAACGTATTGCGGCGTCCCTCTCGTGTGACTTTTAGGAAGGTGTAATAAACCATTAGGCGTGGTGCAGCGCTTGAGGCCATACTATACCTAATCGATAAAATAACCCGACAATATCGGCCGACCAACAGTCATTCATTACCAATAAGTTACATGGTTGCGGTACAATATACTTCGTCTACAGTAAAATGAGCGCTGACAGCCATATAAAATGTATGGCCGTCAGCGCTCTTTTTACTGTAGACGAGGTATACATCATTATAACAATGTACAAGTTTATCGGAGACTACGGATAGAGGCAGCAACATCGTATGGATAAATATACAAAAACGTTATAAAAAGTCATGGTAAAATTTGGTATCATAACACTAACAATTTAAAGATATGCCTGTGCTATTTTTATGATTAAGCGAATATCATTTGTAACCGTTGGCGTATGAAACCTCATTCGATTAGGCTTCGTGTTAAAGCATTTTTTCAATACAATGTATTTACGACCTAAATGGGCAGTTACAGTACTTTGGTCGCCGTATGCGACTGGGTGACCGTGCGGTCAGTCGGCCGGACAAGTGACCGTATGGCCACATTGGCCATGGCCTCTATCCCACATTGCATAAATGATAGATATCGCGATGGTTCGACAATGCGGTCGTCTTTAATGTCAAGTTAAGTGCTACCATATCGTAGCGAAAATTATTTGCGATATCGTTCAGCCAATGTCGAATACAGGCACAGATCGTACTAGGCCGTATGTGTTAACCCCTCTAGTATAAAGACAGTGACAGTCGACCGGATCCGTTTGAAACATACGATCGCCGTATACGGCGACCGGGTAATGTATTGAGCCATTACCAGTGGCGTAGCGTGAGGGTAAGCCGGTGCATACTTTCTTAACTCAAACATTGTAATATTATTAATTGCTTCTTGTGTTAACATAAAAATAGCATATTAAATTTTTTTTAAATAAAATGTTTAAAAACAGAACTGATACACTGGCTTACCCTCACGCTACGCCACTGGCCATTACATAGCTATCGATCTAGGGTAGACTCTAAACAGATACTGTTAACTATACAACTTTGGTATAACATTACTGTGATCGAGTCTTCCCTTGCCGATCTAGGCCGAGATGAAACCTGACAGGCTACGGGCATAGTTGCGAAACCGCTTGCGCAGTGACTGCGAGGTCGTTTTATTGTCATGCTCAACAGGAACTCGCCGCTTATTCGCTATTGAAAGTCGTTTTGGTGGTAGCCTGCCAAGCGATAATGGTGTATATGTACAGGGCGGTAGGGTTGTTCGTGCGTCAGCGGCGGCGGCGCGCGCACAGCGCGGCGCGGCGCAGGCGCCGCAGGAGCGACGGCTCGCGCTATCAGATGCGCTCCACGTAGTTGCCTGCAATTATAAATGCATACGTTTTCACTTCTTAATTCTCACCAACGATTTAATAGCAATCATACATAGCTGGGCAGCGTTAATCAAATAGTTAACTTCGTTAATCGCTAATCCGTTCCTGAAAAAGTTAACTTCGTTAAACGTTAAAGCGTTACATTTCGGAAGATTTAACGGACGTTAGCGTTAATCGTCAATCGTTAACTCGTAATAGAAATTGCATTTTATATGTCGTTGCGATAGTGATTTACATACATTTTTTATATGAGTATGTTTATAAAAATATGAGTTTATATTAGAGGTTGTAATAAATAAATAATAAATAAATCAGGGGACAATCTTTTACACAAATCGATCTAGTCCCAAAGTAAGCTCTAAAGGCTTGTGTTATGGGTACTAGACGACGATATACATACTTATATAGAGAAATAAATACTTAAATACATAGAAAACACCCAAGACTCAGGAACAAACATTCGTGCTTATTACACAAATATTTGCCCTTACCGGGGATCGAACCCGGGACGCTAGCTTCGGAGGCAGCGTCACTCCCAACTAGGCCAACCGCGTCGTCAATACCTAATTATTTAGAGATCCAATTCAAATCAAAAGCTATCCGACATAAGCCGCGCGGTGAACTTTCGGCAAACAGTACGTACTTAATTAACGTTTAACGGACTGGAATTGTTTTAACGGAAGTTAATGAGTCCGTTAACAATTTTAAAGTTAACTTAACTCGAAATGTTAACTTCGTTAATTAACGATTAACAGATTAACGGTCTTGTGCCCAGCTATGCAATCACACTTATATTACGCGTCGCACGATTACGTAAATGTACGTAAAATTGAGTAGAGGTCTTGCAACTTCATGGATTGATACCACTGAACTTGCTTAATAGTATGCCAAAATATTACAAAAATAATACTGCAATAATAATAATAATAATTGAGGCAGGTTGGACACCCGGTATTAAACAACATTATCCGTCCTCGTCTAACTCTGACACATTTGAATTGTCCCTTTTTAAATAGTTTGTCATGGTGTTGCCAGCGCGTGAATAAAAGAAGTACCTTCATCTTGCTTGCAATATTTCTACCACAGGGTTGGTATTATCAACTTTACAACGTGTAACAAAAAGGGTTTAACAAACCGAAATCCAGTGATATACTCATGAAACTGAACAGCTTTTCCCTAGGAAAATGGGTAGAAAAGTGAAAAGCTGATCGACTTTACTATGGAAAGATGAAAAAAAATCTTCACTTTCGACCTACGTTCCTTGGGGAAACTTGTTCAGTTTTATGAGAACGTTGTACATTAGTTATATGGTGTAGACTTAGCCAAATATAATTCGCTTATTCCTTTCACAGATCAATGATTCCTCACATTTTTACCAGACTGCATGAAACCAAAAGCAACCTCCTTTTGAGATTGCGTTTTACTTTTTTAAATGTGATAATTATAAGGGTGCGTCATACTAGAAGCAAAAACTAGTAAATACTGCTTTAAAATCAGTCTGGTTTTGATTTTTATCTTTTCATATTATTTTAATAGGTATTAGTCAATTTGCTTACCTGGGAAGGTGCCGAAGCGCCCAGAGCGTTGCGAGGAGCCCACGTACCAGCCGTCGTCGCACTTCTCCAGCACGTACACGGTATCGCCCTCGTTGAGCTCCAACTCGTCAGGGTTTTGAGGCCGGTACTTGTACATCGCTCGGTACCTATGCCCATAGAAAAAACATCAAGTTTAAAAACCGTTACACAATTTAATAAATGGAATTACGTGCCTCGTACACTGTATTTTACACGACTACGGCAAAACAAAAAGAGGGTTATGATTTGAGCAATCTATGAACATTAGGTTGTTTGTCTGTTCATCTGTTCTCTCAAAAACACTCATTATAATATTTTTAGTATCCCGCGAGGCTACGAGTACCTAGTGACGTCCCAAAAATGCAACGTGGTGGAAATTGAACTTACAACTTTTGGACGCCGTTGTCGACTATGCGTGACAGCGTATACAGGGTAAAAAAGTCCTTCATGACCTTGACTTAAAGTTGAAATTAGTGTTACTTCTCAGACATGCTTGACGGCCAAAAGGTTGATGGTTGATACTTTTTAACCGAGTTCGAAAAAGGAGGAGGTTCTCAATAATTCTGTATTTTTTGCGAGGGCATTTTCATTGTTTTAAAAGTTGTAGTCGAGTTTGTTTTTAACTGTACCTTGTTCAATTCACCGAATTTTATTTTCTGCTGAAGCTTTTACTTTTCAGGATATCATGAGTATCAGTAGTGTAGTGTGTATATATATCATATACGTGCATGCGCCAGTGGTGTAGGATAGAATAATAACACTAGTTTGTAAGTTTTAACGTAACCATGGGGCCAATTCGAACGTGTTTTCGCTAAATTTAGAAGTCGCTAAATTTGAAATAAGAAACGTTAGACTCGATTTTGGACCTTAGAGCTATACAAAGTCGAGTTTGACGTTTCTTATTTTAAGTTTAGGCAATCTTAAATTTAGCGGACACCGTTTCGAATTGGACCCCATATGTAACTAACCCGTATGGGCAACTGCTTGAAATAAATAATAATAATTATTATTATTATTTGTATCAGGTAAGTTAGGTTAAGTTAGAGTAGCGGTATGGGCACGTACGGCACGGCCTCCGCGTTGGTGTCGACGTAGAGCGGCTCGGGGTTGTTGAGGTCGACGCCGGCGCCCGCGGGCGGCCCGTAGCCGCGCTCCGACGGCGTCATCGGCGCCTGCGCCGGCTTAGTCGTGTAACCTGACGGAAATCATCATAATTCAAAATATAGTTCGCCCGTCGTAAAAAGAGAGCTGAAAGTCGTATAAAATGTATAGCCGTCAGCGCTCTTTTTACAACGGGCGAGGTATACAGGCCGTCTCGGAATAAGTTGTTAAAATATATATTTTTTATGCTAATTCTGTTAAGATAATTTCGGTAAAGGAAAACATCGTGAGGAAACCCTTATATATTGTTTTAATGTCAATTGACTGACAAACCGGCAGACGGCTCACCTAATGGAAAGTGGTCACCGCCGCCTATGGACATCTGCAACACCAGAGGTGCTGCCAATGCGTTGCCAGTCTAGGGAGGCTGGGGAATGGGGATGGGATGGGGATGAGGGAATAGGCCTCCGGATCTCGTCACTCACCGTACGAAACGCAATAGCCAGCTATTACTTTACGCCGATATTCTGTGAGAGTGTAGTACTACCCCGGTCGAGCCGGCCCATTCGAACAGTAATCATTTAGTGAGGATTACTGTTTGGCTCTACCACTACAGAGCACGGCACCGACATATGCGAAGTAATTAAAAATATATGTGTGAAGCCTGCAATCCGCATTGGGCCCGTGCGGCATCTACTGCCCAGGACTATGAGGGGAGGCTTGTACCTAACGGTGAAACTATGAGCCGATGATGATGATGAATGACATCTTATAGCACAGTAAACGCTCGTTCATTTGCCTCGAACCAACCACTGTGCATTGATCGGTTGATTCTTTCTTGTTCAGCGTTAAGCTACATCATAACTCCGGTGGAAATGCAGCCTAACTCATAATACTGTGAGGGGCCACTGAACTGCTCAGCAGATGAGCAAGTTACCAGGCAAAGCGGGACAAGCGAACGATTTTTCAGTTTCAGATTCCAGGGAGAATGTGGCCAAGCGAAAGCCCATGAAGAATTAAATAGTACATTACTGAAGAGACCAGTAAGTAAGCTATACTGGACGAGTACGATTTGAAATCCGAGCCGCAGGCGAGTGGCACTTAATGGTCGAAGATTGTATAGTGCTTTAAAAAAAAAAAAATATTGTTTAAATTATTTATTTTATTCCCATTATTCACCGTAAATTACCATCAGGTGGGTAGAATAAACTGTACGTCGCGATCAGCGCGGAAGCCGGCGCCGCGCGCCCCCGCCGCCTGGGGCACCCGTGCAGTGCATGTTATGAGATTTGTATCGTACTTACTGGACACTTTTCATTCCGAATTCAAAACCTTTCCACTTACCGGACACTTTTGATCATTGTCCGGTATTATTAACTTTCTGGTGACTTTAAAGATGTTATGGCGACTTTACGTATAATTTCTGAGAAAAAGGAGTTACCGGGCAGCGGCTGCGTGGCGGGCGGCGCGTTGGAGAGCGCGGGGCTGTTGGGCTGCGGCGTGTAGCTGTGCGCGCGCGCGCCGCGCCGCGCCGCGCCGTTCAGCAGCCCGTGCGCCGCCGGCGCGCCCGCCGGCTTGTCGGCCTGCTGGCTCGCCTGCATTTCTGTGAAGGCGAATATATGCGTTGTGTTGAAAATCACACACACACCTGGCCAAACGTCTCAAAAGATATATGCCTATCAGTACAATAGGGATGTTTCCTGGGTATTTTTTTTAATCTAATTAGTCCGTCAGTTAGATTAATATTGAACACGTATTTTTTGCTTTACCAAATCAATCAAAATTGACAAAGATAACGCGCATCAAAGGTTCTGGAGTGGGGGGCTAATGACGTCACTTAATGGTAAAAAGTGTACAAAGTCGTGACGTCACGCGGAACTTCAACGCACTATATCTTAGTCAAAGTCAAACTATCTTTATTCAATTTAGGCTTTTACAAGCTCTTATGAAGGTCAAGGAATGAAGCTACCACCGGTTCGGAAAAAACCTCTACTGAGAAGACCCGGCAAGAAACTCGGTGTGGTATTTTTTTGTTTAATTGACAAAAGGAAAAATATGTATTGAATATTTTTTATAATGTAATTTTTTTAATGAAACTAGCCTATTTCGTGTAACAAGTCTCATAGAAGGTTGTCAAACACCAGCGCCATGGCTTAACCACACACCCTATTGCTGATGTCTTAGTTCTAACGACATACATACAAAAGTCCAATATTGCTTGATTCACACGCTATCATATAATTGTGCGCGGTGGGTTCGGTGGTGCTGCGGTCTCACACCGCACGATACGAGAGCGCAATTTTTCAATTAAACGGGCGTCATGGATGGTGGTTGACATGCGACTAAACCTGCGATTGTGTCAGATTCGCGTTCCAGCACCTCAAAAGTAAGCATTGCGAAAATTGTTTTGAGCAGTTCCTTACTATATATTTCAATGCACCTGAATGTATTCTTTCACTTTAATAAAAATCAACAACACTTTATTGTACTTGATAGTTTCGTAAGCTGTTAACGCAATATTTTTACTATAGTACTGAGATAGAATATTCTCATGGTAGAATTTACATTAATCGACCGAGCGAGCGAAACGAGCGAAGCGTCTCCGTTTCAGCTTGGGCAAAAATTCTTTCGTATGTCCAGCGGATGTCCATTTGTTCTCGTCTACAGCTCGCAGTTCTCAACCGATTCTCGTGAAATTTTCTGAGGAGGTTCGGTAAATGTATAAAATTTTTTCGTCGATTCATTTTTCGAAATATTTCAAAATGGCGGAGATATGGAGATTTTTGCAATTACAAACTTACTGGTGGTGTTGGTAAACTGACTCTACGTATGTCGATGTATTGAGATATCAGTTTTTCAACGGCAAAGTTTGTCGCAAGGCCAATCATTATTTCTTAGTTTTCAAAGGGTTTTTGTTTTAGATTCCGTTTTTTGAAGTCTTTTGTCGCGAGGTCTAGAGCTCACGGAGCCACTAGTATTATTAACAGGTAATATTTGTTTGTGTTTGTATGTAGGGGGTAATCTATGGAACTACTGAACCGATTCTAAAAGCTACACTATCGCTGAGTGACCTGACTTTTTATCCCGGATAAATTCACAGTTATAAAATAAAATAAGTTTAATTTAAATATTTACAAGATATGGTTTTAAACATCGCTTTTGAGCGCCACTTTCGAGCACTCGAGGCTAGTATCAAATCAAAGCTCACCAGGTTTACTCTGACTGGGCTCCTGCAATATGGTCACATAGCTGTCCGGGAATATGCCAGTCTTGGCGCCGTTTCTGCCCTCCCACCAGTTCTGGTCGATGCGTCGCGTCAACACGACGACCTCGCCTTTCTTCAGAGGGAGTTCCAGGTTAGTTTGAGCTGTAAAGTCGAACTTGGCCCGCGCTCTTCCTTCTTGGACGACAGGCTTTTTGGGTGACTGGGCTACGTCGCCCTTTAGGATCTGGAAGAAAAACAACAAAGATGAGTCAATGGAAACAAAATAAGAATGGGGAAGTTGCATGATAATCAAAATGAGGTTTAAATGATATATTATGAAAGTAAATGTAAACAAAAGCATATTACAGAAAAAAGCAGATCATTTTGACTATTCATTTTTATTTGATTAATGGTCAAAATTAGTGAAAAATATATTTTGATTTTTAGTTCTTATTTTAGTTTTTTGGACATCCTCATCAAATTTATGTCATGTTTTATTTCTACATTGTTGGTCTAAATACAGTATTTTCGGAAATAATTGCAGATTTCGTTTAAAAGCCATATATTTTGTACAGCCTAACGACAGCTGTGACGTCATGGCTGTTGTCCATTTTGTATGGAGTTTTTTCGTTATTGGTATGAACAATGACTTTTCACAGCTTCATAACTCATAAAATAATCAACATAAAAATGTTTTGCGTACACAGATCGGTTTCTTTTACTCAGCACTTTCCAATACAAGATGAAAAAAATATGCACCTTCCCTATTAATATCTGAGTACCAAATTTTTTGTAGGAAGGGTTTCGAACGTGCGAAACATACTACAATAGAAGGGGTATATCTTCAGTTGTTTTGATGCTACAACTTTAGAACGTACATTAAATAAACGGTTAATTAAATGTATTGGGCCCGTAACCATCATAAAGCATTTTTTACCTGACTGCACCATGCAACGGCGGACGTTTTCAAGTTTAATTTAGCTTACGAATTCACATTTAAAATTAAACCAAACAATACAAATTCGAATTTAAAAAATAGATCTTACCTCTACATAATTATACGGGAACAGTCCGACCTTGCCATGAAGCTCGCCCTCATACCAATTAGAGTCAATCTGCCGCCTCACATGGATCAAGTCGCCTTTCCTAAAGCTCAGCTCCCTCTGCGTCTGACCGTTGAACGCGTAAAGAGCCCTCGCAGCGATCCTCTCCGCTTCATCATACCGGTTGAGAGGCACTACCGCCTTCTGAGATGGTGTAAAGTTGTCTAAGTGACGCCTGCTTTGCATATCTTGGAGTTCCTGGAAGGTTAAATTGTTTGTGATTTTAAGTTCGCAAACAGCATACCTAATGGCTTTGATAACCATTCACAAATCACGTTCGATTTGTTCGAATAGAAGAACACTTGATAAGTGAAACGTAAGTGGAAGAAAGTATCTCAATCAAGTAGGTACAATTTGAACAGCTGCAGTTTTAATTCGGCGCAACACGCATGCGAAGCGAAAAACAATGAGTAACATTATAGATCTATATAAATATACAACTTTTCTTTTTTATACTCGTAAGGCATAGTAAGTGGCAACTGATAAAAGACATTATTACGATGATGTTGATGACAATAGTGGAACTAGTTAGATGATGATAAATTGACGGTCGTAAGAAAATTATATAGTTAATAGACACACTTGTCAATCACTCATCGCACAATCATCACCTTTATGGAGGCATCAAACATTTCTTTGTCGTAGGTGTGTATCTCAT
This sequence comes from Tortricodes alternella, assembly GCA_947859335.1. Taxonomy (NCBI): domain Eukaryota; kingdom Metazoa; phylum Arthropoda; class Insecta; order Lepidoptera; family Tortricidae; genus Tortricodes; species Tortricodes alternella. The sequence goes on along the minus strand of OX401979.1, from coordinate 8,753,741 downwards.
TTTCCTGAAATTGTAACATGCACTTAGTAAAAGTGGAATAGAACCAAAGAGGGAATTTAAAATAGATAAGTCTAGAACATTTTTATAATAACCAACCATAATCAACTTTACATCGCATGAACATAATAATACTGATTCTAACAATTCGCTATCACGCACGGAATAACACTATTTTTCTTTGTAATTATTACTTTATTTACACGTAACATTGATAAAAATTGTCCGCACACGCAATGATGGTTTCTTGCGCACGCTGCGCTTACACTGCGGGAACTATCGGGTTTGTTTAGCTCAGCACACAAAGGCTTTTCACACTGGACATCCCATTTAGCATAACTGTAACTGATAACCTCATTTATTCAATAAGTACGAGCTAAACTCCAATAGCATGACGAGGTGTTGGCGTTGTACGGTTAGTTGGTCAACGGATTTTTGTTATTCAAGGTCGTCGTCATAATACCGGATTTGAGATCGCGTTTCTTTAATGTATTCGTATTTTTAGGGTTCCGTACCTCGAAAGGAAAAAACGAAACCCTTATAGGATCAGTCGTGTGTCTGTCTGTGTTTCCGTCTGTCACAGCCAATTTGCTCCGAAACTACAAGACCGATTGAGTTGAAATTTGGTATACATATGTAAGTCGGTGACCGAAACATGGACGCGTGACGTAAATATATGCATTTTGTACAGGGGGGCCACTTTTGGGGGGTAAATTAAAAAAATTAAAAAAAGTTATGCAATCTATATCGTGTAACATATCAAATGAAAGGGCTTATTGTGAGGATCTAAAATATATTTTCTTTTGAATTTCAAGTAAAATACTTTAGAAGTTATTTAGGAAAGTAGGCGAAAATTGACCATTCCCCCCTCTTATTTCCAAAGCTACTGGGCCCAATTTTTTTTAAAAAAAAGTACATAAAATAGTTCTTTACCTATAGATTACAGGAAAACCTATAAGAAGCCTATGGTATTTAAAGTAACGAAGTAAAGTTCAGATAATCATGTACGGAACGGATCCACGCGATTTTAACTCGCACTCGTTTTTTGTCATTCTTTAAGTTCAAAATGAAAAAGTCTATACCTGAACCCTCTATTCGACATCATGATATAGAAACTAAACGTTTATTATGGAAACGATGTATCGCTTTATTTCGTAAAATATTCATGTTATGGTAGCTGGATATAAAGTTACACCGAATTATGCGCACACGCACAGTTCATTGTTACGGTACGTGAATGGAATTACATCTTTATTCACAGAACCGACTCATGGCTTTCCCGACGTCACGCTCTCCACATCTCATTATATTAACTCAACTAACCAAATGCAACCGCATTTAAGTGAACATTAACGTTGAAATTAATTAGCTATTTAAAAAATTATGTTTGTAATTTTCATATTTTCATAAAAATTGTTGTTCTAATAACAATGCTCAGTAAACCTATGAAAAGACCGAAGAAGCAATAATACTTAAATCATATTAGTTATAATAAATCTTAAATCATTTCTCAATTAACTGATCTCTCCAGCAAAGGTCTTCGAACACTGCAGTAAAACCGCAATTTGCGGACAATTTCTCCAGTAGCAATAATCGTGGTGAAACGCAGTGAAAAGTTATCTGTAGCTATGCAACGCGTCCGGTGTTGTCACATCCACTTGTTTAGGTTTAATGAGGGAAAATAGACATCACGTATGGGTATACGATTTGTAATCAACGTTAAACATCTACTGCTAGGACAAGTTTTGTTGGGTTATGAGCGAGTTGCCTACAAAGCAAGATGCCTAACAAAGTAAGATGCCTAAGTATTATGCCTACAAAGCAAAATGTCTAAGTGATTAAATGCCGTCTAGGCAAATGACCTACTTGCTAAAACGACTACCAAGCAAAATGTCTTGAAGACAAATTTCTTGGTAATTAAAAGCCTGCAAAGCAAGACACCTAAAGTGGTTTTTATTGTAGGTAAACGTAACAAATAAAATAAAGATACGGGGTCAAGGTCCTGCTTTTTGACCATCTTGCTTCCGAGCCGTCTTGCTTTTGAGACATCCAGCTTGAAGAAAGAAGAAGCAAGATGCCTCAGAAGCAAGATGGCTAAAAAGCAAGATGCCTAACATCTTGCTTTTTAGCCATCTTGCTTCTGAGGCATCTTGCTTCTGAGACATTTTGCTTTTTGGCCATCTTACTTTTGAGACATCCTGCCTGTAGGGCATCTTGCTTTGTAGGCAACTAGCTCATAATCGGTTTTGTTTCATCTTCCAATCGTTTGATGTATAACTCGACATTGTAGGTAGTTACTTACACGAATAGATGTTCCTAATATTCACAATGCACTTCCAAGTAGGTACAGATGGGATACTAAAAGCAACTGAATCTAACTCTCAAATACGAGTAATTGTTATCTACTATCTTACTATCTATGATAACGTGACTGCGCGCACGCACCGGTAGTAAATCTTAACGGTACGACTTGGCACGTTTCGCGTCGGATGTAAATAAATACTATGAGCACGTTTCGTAGTGGAAACTCAAATGGAAATGACAGTCGGCGTGCGAGAGAAACCGCAACTAGATAATGTTTCTTGTCGCGGTGTTGTAGAAAACATAGTTAATTTGCATAAGCATTATCTCGGCGTTTGTTTCTCCAATAGGTTTGAGTTTTAAAACCAAACCATGAAGATCAGACGATATTGAATATTAGTAATAAGTCGGATTTTGCTCTCACGGATTAAATTGTTTTCAGTTAATCCTTATCCTTACTAATATTATTAATGTTTGTTTGTTTGTTCGTTTCTCTTTCACGTTAAAACGGAGTGATGGATTGACTTAATTTTGCACAGCGATAGGTGGAACGCCAGAGAATGACAGGCTGCCTTTTATCCCGGAAAAAGCACAGTTCCTGGGGAAATAGCGATAAAAGAAATCCACGCGGGCACATTCGCGGGCAAAACCTCAAATATAGTGACTAAATAAACGAAATAAGTAAATAAACGAATCCTAACTATTGCTTGCTACTATCAACTAAGGCTTAAAGTTTTAAATGAATTGAGTTTTTTTTTCCGAAGTATGTCATATGCATCAGCATTCCGAAGGTGATAGCAGGTCGAATAGACAGCCCATTTGTGAGGCACTGGGTAAGCCTACATGTAGCCAGCCAGCCGGCCGAACACTAAATTTAATTTAATTTATTTCAATATTGTTATTTGTTTTGTAATTTTTGCCTTTCTGACTGATCGGTTTTGTTATTTTCATTTTATTTTATTTGTATTAATAGTCTCATTTTATTATAATTTATAGTAAAATTAATGTATTTATTTATACCTCATTGAGTATTTTTAAAATTGATTGTGTATTGGATTGAATTTATTGATTTTTATTTAATGATTATTATTCTCTATCATGTGCTAATATAGTTAATAAGTTTACTAACACATGTATGGATCACTTCTTATCTGATATAAATAAATAAATAAAAAATAAAATAAACAAATATAAATGTTTATCAGCAGATAACCGTATCTAATTTTAGTATTCTTCGCTGAAATTACTCACAACGATAACATCAAAAAATTATGTACCTCATCAAAATTATACATTGAAATGTATAACCTCCTATCGCTTTGAAATGGGAATACAAAAAAATACCTTATTGAAGCCCTTCAATAGCGTAGATATTCACCGATGGATATTGATCAAACTGCAATCGCGTGCGGGCTTAACGAGATTAAGCATATCGTCGAGCGAGCGTTGACTGACAGGCTAATGGCATTCTGATACCACTCACGATGCTACCGATACTTTGATCCAGGTATGTGAAGTAAAATAGCTTCCTTTATGAATAATAATCCACACATGTTCATGTTTGACTATAGAAAAGGAATAACTAGTAGAAAAGTTGACGGTGAATTTAATGTCTCTTTTTAGGGAAAAATTACCATATTGATTTTGCAAGTAGGCCACATGGGCTCTTTCACATGTCTGAAGCTACCAGCGCTTTGAAACGTGACATCTGCTGAGAAGTAAGTCTTTTCTTTTTTTCAACTTTGTCATTAGAGTTGAATCTAAAACGAATACATAAAAAGTGCAACAAACAAACCTAATGGGTACAAATTAATTATGATAAATAACTAATAAGGGCGATGTATAGTCTCCGCGACGCGGGAAATAATTAAATCCATGCTCCGCATCGTGAATAGATACTTTATATCTTGTTAGCATACAACATCTTACTCTCGTAAAGTATTCTGCTGTGGTTAAAAATAAACTATTGGCAGTCTTTTAGGGCCATCATAACAATCCATGCTTGAGGTTTGGCTCAGCAAGTCGTATAGTGAAATCGCGTGACTGCGACGAATCATTCCCCATCATTATTCTGTTTACTAAAACAGTTCAACCGTTTAGCCCGATTCACGCTAAACTTATTAGGAACGCATTCATTAAACTGAAGTAAAAGTGAAATCAAATGTTTATTTACGTTTTCCTTTCTTATTTATATCTAAACAGAATCGATTACAATACTTATCATGTGAAAGCCTTGAAAGAGTTCTTGATTCCTCTGTACTGTCCTATTTAGTATTATTATTGCGAAATTTTTATTGTATTTGCAGAATTACCCTCACCGTAGATCTATAAATATATCGAATATACCACGAATGGTCCTCTTAACATCAGAAATGCCTAGTAAAAATTCAACGGAAAAAACGATCTTGTTGTAAAATCGCAACGCAGCAAACTTTTGGTGTACCATCAAATAAATCTAAATATACCTTTACCTGCAAGTACTTATGCCTCCTCTGTTCCCTGTACAGCCTCTTCATGTGTTCAGCCTGCTGCCGCGCCAGCTCCCGTTCCGGCACCAAAGGTAGCGGGTCGTGTCGCACCGGACATCTGTAGTGGATGTTCACGTCACTTTCCACGTAACGGCGGGGGGACTCTGTTGGGAATTGAAATCAAGTTCATACAAATATCGAAAGAAAAATGTGCAAGGGTACAGATTAAGGTTGTATTGATTATTTCCTACTGCCTAAGTTGCTAAACTTCATGATAGCGGAACGATCAAATGTCAAGTCTTTGGGCAGTTAAATACGTGAAATAAACTGGCAAATACACGAATGATAACAACGAGTTACTAATTGGAAGCCGTTCCGAATTCTTGTAACAGCATTATTAAAATTTGTAACACGAAACGCAAAGACCGAAAGTCAAATTAATTATACTCAAACTTTCACGCGAAATCATATTTGTTTCATAATTTTAGTTGAGTGTTTTAGGCCACTATATAAATGTAAACGGAAATTTTAAAGTGAAAGTCCCGAATGTAATATTATGGCGTCTTGACTTATGCCGTAACATGGCCATTGATGATTTGTGCCGATTATGAGATGAGACGTAACTTTACACGACGCGAGCGGAACTGGTTTACGGCTACGGCTAAAATAATGCAGAACGGTCAATAACATTAGCTATTTACCCGCCATTCCGTCGCTGACGTAAGACATTACGGCAGGTATAACGGAAGATGTATTGACAGATAAACGGAAGTAATTAAATCGAATGAAAGGCGCAATGATTAAACAGCGTGAGAATTACGAAATTTTGACGTTACGGAAATGAAATGAATTTGCATTATACTGCAAACTATGGAAATTTATTTCAATTACATCGCATAAAAATACGCGTGGCTATAAAGCGCAAGCCCGCTAACGCGTAATATTATTGACTTTCTGCCTTCAACTTCGTACACGTTCGTTTATTCCTATTTTCTCGGCAATGCGTGCAATTTCCCTGGCCTCTTATTCTAGCTACCTCTTTGGCAATTTTCAACGCTGTTAGTTCATTGGTTTAACAGCAAAAACTGAACAAAAAACAGACAGGCTCACATTTGTCTTTTTAATATTAGTACCTATAGTAGGTTATGTAGTAATGTAATAAAAATACAACGGTTGACAATAATATGTTATGATATTAGTTCGTTCGATAGTATGTTCGTAATAGTTATTTGCGTAGTAAAAGAACAAATCCCATATTAATTAATCATTCTCGCTGCTGAGTAGGTATATAAAATTAAGTATGTCAAGATTATGAAGTCGAAACTTTACGTGAACGAATCAAATCGAAAGCCCTACGGAATACGTAAGCCGACTTTCTCGATCTTGTCATTCGCGGCACGTGCTTGCGACACACATGGTCATTTCTACACAAAAAGATAAGGCATAACTCACATAACCGCCGCGAGCGGGATTTGAAGCCTTGTGCCATGGCAAAAACTCGATTTCACTGCTTATAATTACACCGCAGTTGTTTGTTAGGAATGTTGCTTGCACATTCTGTAGTACGCGGAATGGTTTTTAACGTGAGTACGACGAGTAGGTACCTCTCGGAATGAGTCGTATCCAAGACTGTTGTTGATATGGTTCTGATCTTTTTTTTTATTACTTTTGACCCGACTGCCCAAATCCATAAAGAGGCTCGTCGAACATGTATGTATGTGAACAATAATCGGATGCTCCACTTTACCTCCTGAACTACTGGACCGATATTAACAAATGGAGTCCATTTTAAGAAATTTATCTCATGCTAATGAGACAATTAATAGCGCCAGTGTTTGTATCTTTGATATATTTTACTGTAAACAACCAATTTTCATCCTGCATTTACAGTTTTTATAAACTTGCTATCAAATTAAACAACTTAGGTACCAATTAGAATTAGGATAGGATTTAAATCTCCGGTCCGTACTTTCTACAACTTTCATCACGTAATTGCGGAAAAAAGGCCCAGAAAAGATTGTAACTTTCGCTAAATGTACTTAATTAGGTAAACAAAGCACATAAATAAATAGTTACTTTAAAAAAATGAACTATCAAGCAAACAAACTAAACCTTAAATAACATAATAATGTACAGAAAAATTCAATGGAAGTCAATTTTTTTATCAATTATATTATAATGCATTGGCAGTCATCGACTCGATGAAGTAATTGACATCAATAATATTTATCATTGGCCAATCACCGTTAAAGTAAGTACTTAAGTACGTATACAACTTATAGCTTTGTTTGTGGATTATGTCAGAAATGCTTAGAATGTAGATTTACCTTCGTTACGTTAGATAAACTTTCTATATCTGACGTTGACTCAGAACTGATAAGTGCATGAAATGCATGGCTTTTGCATGAATAAGAAAATACAGATAGCTCTTGAATAGAGAGAGATACAAGGTGCATAGACGATATCAGTCGCAACGCGGGAAGGAATTGGATGTAACAGGCACAAATCCGCAAGAAGTTTAAAGAATTTGAAGGAGCATTCGGGGGATCTCTAACGACATAATCTCATTATTTCATGTGATCGCGATGATAAAAGTTGATAATTTTTTAGTAGGAATCATGTTTATCATACTCATAGACTAAATTTTACGTTTAGGTAATGGAAGATGTGGATTGTATAGGAAGTGATTAAACTATTAAAATAAGGTTGTAGGTTTATGAGGGCCTATTTCGATTCAAGTCTTGACCCAAAATAATTACCAACCAAAAACTAACTAACAATTGAAATTAAATAAAAGCTAGCAATTAAAGAAATCTTTAATAACAAATCCATTGAGACAACTTTTACACTCACTTTGGTTAAAAAAATAATTTCACGAAACCACTGAAAACAACTTCGTTGCAGCACGACCTTCTGCATATTTCATAATCTGTCACTCGACCATAGCATAACTAATCAGCCACGACGATCTCAAGCACGTTTTTAAGATGAATAAAAATTAACAACAAAAAGTAAATTTGCTTTGTATCAACCTAATTAGTACACAATAGTAGATTGTGACACGAGGGAGCAAAATGACATACCTATTTAAGGCGAAGGCGGTATATTGGATCCAGAGCGAATAGAAGGTGTCGACGACGACGAAAGTAAATTTGCTACAGAGTGATTGAGGTAGGTACAGCTTTTCACTCCATTTGAATACTTTTAAAATTATAAGACAAGTTTTATCATTATACCTAGATCGCAGTGCACAATATTTTATTTGCAATTCCTACCTAATATTAAGTTTTTAAGGAAAACGAATAGTTTATAAATATATGTGATTAAGCTGCAATCAATGTTTCGTATATTGCTAAAAAAGGAACGTTAAACAACGTAATGACGTAATAAATAATGTAAGAATAACAAATGACGTACCATGAGCCGTCATCTTCTTAATTTGCTTTAAAATGCCCATCTCAGACAGCACGGCACTTCACTTGGCACAGTATAAACAATTGTTACGCGCACAGTAGTCCGATTTGTCTTGTTTAGTTGTCGGTCTGTCAGCGCGATCGCGACGACTGTCGTCAGCCAACGGCCACGATACATCAGATGCTTTCTTGTTTCTTCCACTCGGCCACAATCACAACATCGTCGGCTTGTCTCCCGCCAAAATCATAGTGTAAAGCATTCGCGGGCCATGCGCGCGCGCAGTTAGAATGGTCGACGCTGATGCCGAAAACGTATTATAATACAACGTGTCTCTGGATGATGGACATTCTTTAACACAAAATGCTCAGTACTGCATATTTGCCCAACATGCAAATTATCGATACGCTCTAGTATTTACCGAAAAAAATAACCGTTTATCACTTTATCTTCGTGGATCAATCAACCTGTATACTCAGTGCCACTGTCGCGTGTATTGCATAGGTCCCATATAGGTCCTGTCAATTAATGTCCCACTCATTCTAGTAGGCATTATCAATGATTGATAGTGTGTTACTGTTCGTTTTCATTTAGTTGGGATTAAATTTGTTAGAAAATGTTTATTCTTGCTTATCTTAAAAAACAAAATAAAAACGTTTTTATTTTGTAAAAACAATTTTATAGCATATTTGAGAAGTTATATTTTACGGGTTTTAATTTAATGTCAAACTGACAGGGACACTTTTTATATCTTTTAAATCTTATTTCGGATAGTATTTAAATAATTGTGTTTATGTTTGGAAGATAAAACCTGACTGTGGTATTCATAAAAAAAATATAGAATTTATTAGTCATTATTCGTTCCTTCTGAATGTAGTTCGGCTACACGCAGATATTGTATAGAACCTACAATCATAAAACGGAATGTATACAATAAGTAATACCGATAGGCGTACAATGTTGGCCATTTCAATAACTTTGCGTATTGAAAACTGTACAACAGCAAAATAAACAATTGATCACATTATGAACGACTACTCACTGTATGGCAGCGGAGCGTAGACATCAGGATATATTGTTGTCCTATTCACCCAATCACTGGCTTCGTGCACCGTGTGACGACTTTGTGCGTTTTTAACATCACTCGTTTTTTCTCTAAATTCAACTGGTTTTTCCTGTTGATTTTCTCTTTCAATTTCGTGATCACATGATAAATTATGTATCGATGCTGAAAGTTTTCTTATTTGAAACTGGTCATCTTTATAAATCGTTTCAACAGGTGCAGGGCTACTGTTCTCGTTTTTATTTTTTTCCTTTAACTGCATTGATTTATAATCATCCGTGAGTTGATCAGTATTAGTCACTACTTCAATTATGTTGTTTAATTCAGGCTCGGCAACATCGGCAACAACCGATGAAACATTTTTTGTCCCAATTGAATCATTACTTTGTGTACTCTCTGTATCATATTTAGCAGCAGAATCTTTTGGGCTACTTTCTTTAGAAAAGTATGCAACATCATCGACATCGGATTCATTATCCTCATAAAGCAGATTCGTTTTGACATATTTGTTCATAGCAATCGCTGACTTAGATAACGACCCTGAAGCAGGAACATCACTGAAAAACCCGTCATCTTCGTAAATAATTTCACCGTTATTCGGAAACTCGTGCATGGATAACTTTGTTAACTCATTTTGATCCATTTTTCACTGGATACTTTAGATATAATTTAGTCATACACTGTAAACACCTTATATAACGCCTGTTCGTGTAAAACTGAAGGCAGATAATAGAGATATGAATATTTATCAGCGAACAACTAAGATAACACTTGTCGATATATTATAATAAACACAAACCACTATATTATTACAAGAAATATGTAGGTAACACTGATCACCATTAAACTTGAGCAGGAGGCCACACTGTTTACAATCGAAAAACCAAACAAGTTTTTTTGCACGTCAGGGTCAGAAATACAACCACGTTTTACGGCGCTCGCATCGTTCGCGAACTATTTATTCCGTTAGCATCGAAGTTATTTGATTGATGAGTGTATCAATCAGCACAACAAATAGCGACACCTATATAATTGACAACAGGTACAATTGACAACAGGTAAATTTTTTTGTCTTATTTTACCGGACCTCGATTTGATAATAAGCGCTCTTAATCGTGTGCCGACACGTATGTTGGCGGCGGCGGTCAGAGAGACAACTTAAGAGCCCGATTGTTTTGAACAAAGGCTATTGTTTTTTATTCGCACAACTAAATAATAAGTGCAATCACGTTAATTCTCACAAATTTTCCGGTATGAAAGTACAGTTACGATGTGATCTAATCTAGGTTAAGTTACTTATCTGGGTTGAGATAAGATTTTCTTTAAATAAACAGTAAGTTTTCAAATTAGCAATTTTATGTAGATTACTAACCTGTATCAGACTGGCTTCCAAACGCTGCTCTCCGTGGTGGTTCCGGAGCAGAGTCGGTTTCTACCAGGGCAGAACAGGATGATAAGGAAAACTAAACAGGTTGTTAAGGACCGCAAAATAACCACAGATTAATAAAAGATAAAGAGTTATTGAACTCATCTTTTTGTAATCGTGACTTAGATAGTATTACTTTATCTTGTCGAAACAGAGTCTTTATGGAGCTTCTGTGTTATTAGAACTATTATAATGAGAGAGAAACACACATGTAATAATCAATAACTCTTTATCAAAAATGAAATTTGGCTGAAAAATTCCTCCAAAATTAAACAAACACTATGGCAACTTAATAAATAATAGATGTAAAAAAGTTAACCTTGAAATGTCACCGTATGTCGTGGATGCGTTACGTAGGGCGCGAGTCGATAGGGCCACGAGGCAGGCGGCGGGCGCGGCGGCTCACGTGGCGGTTCGTAGCGGCTTGCCGGCCTGTGAGCTGATGCATCGAATTCCTGCTTGGCGAACGCATCGCTTTTCAGAATAGAGCTTAATTTGACCGAATCCTTGCCGACGGCTTTAGTCACTTTTTTAACGGGCGACTTCCGACCTTCAACTAATTTAGAAGTTTCCTTGATGGATCTATTATTATCGCTGCGTTTAGGGTAGCGATGCGCGACCCACGGCCCGGCTAGATAAGGTGCGATATCACGAAGCTCGCTCATGTCCGGTGCGGAAGCATATATTTGACCTAGCAGTGACATTGTTTCGAATCGACGTCGAATACGATGTACTTCTCCAGGACGGCATTCTAAAGCTTCTTCGGCTGATCTGGAGCGAGGTGCGGCACGTCTACGAAGCTGTGCTAATTTTGATATTATATCAATATGAGGCATATAGCGGTTTGTTGGACGCAGAGGTACTCGCGCTACGGGTAAAATTGTTTTATGTCTGTCTCGGCGGAAGTTCTCAAAATGTTGGTAAATAATATTTCGAGAAATTTCAGGGTCACTGCGATGGCGGCGCAACACGGCGCCGGCCGCAGAGGGCGAGTCGAAGCGACGCGCCAGGCGGCGCACTTCTCCCGCCCGCGCCAGGTTGAGGTAGGCGCGCCAGTACCGCTCCGGGTCGGGCGACGGGCTCCGACTGCGCCAGATTGTCTCGTCGCTCGAGCACGGTAGCGTGTCAGGTGTTTGTCGGCCTGTCACGTACACTTCCGAATGGGGTGAAGGCGACCTTGAGCATTCAGGTTTCGGCGGAAGCGACAAGAAATTGTGCTTTCTGCTTTCACCGAACAATTCCTTAAAATTTGTACACGATTGCGATTGAGATATCTGCAATTTTTGAGGTTCTACATACTCTTCTGTTGTGGAGATGCTAACATTTTTTTTGTTTGTATTTTCTTTATCGTCGGAATTTTCTCTCGCGTGATAAACGATTTTTGTTTCATCGGTATCGCTTCGGACGGATTCAAAATATTCCACTTTTTTCTTGACATCTTTACTAGGTCCCCTATAAATAACAGTTCTGTTTGAAACGTCCGAACTACCTGTTTCAGTTTCACTTGCGGAGGACTGGTGTGTTGTTTCAATGGTTTCACACTGAAGAATTGTTGTTTTATCGTCAATGCTTTCGTTTTTTTCATTTTGATCTACTGCGTTATTGTTAGATGAATCTCTGCAAGGAATTATTTGGTTTTCTTTTGGCTCAATGGGCAACGAAGGCGGCATTATGTTTACGCTTCCTTGAGAAGAAGATACTGAGCTATCCAGCTTGTTTATTCTGTTCAAAATTTCCTTACTAAGTGTTTGTGAAATTTTCCTTTTTTCATTTTCGCTAAGACTCATTTGTATTTTATTAACGTTATTTTTAAGATCTTTGACAGATGGTACTGAGCATGCGATTGCAGCTATTGACTCCGATTTAGTTAATTCATTTTCTTTAACTGGGGAGCAACAGCTAGAATTTAGAGAATTACTTCTTACATGTAGTGTGGAGTTTTTAATATCTTTGGAGTTTGTTACTTCTACATAATATTTATCATTATCTTTAGTTGCTTTACATTCTAATTCCTTACTGTAAATGGCATTAAGTTGGTTTTTCAACGCATTTACCTGTTCCATGGACAAACTGCTCCACAAACGATTACCAAGTCCAATTTTTTTGCGAAGTTCAACTATAGACGAGTCTTGAAGCATTATTGTTGGCTTTACATAAGATGCACGTTCATTTTTTCTTTTACATTCATCTTTTCGATTTATATTGAACGCTGTTTCAGCGACGCTAGTTCCTCTCCAAAGAGGTTTATATATATCTTTGGATTGTTCTAATTCTAAAGAGTCAAAATCGTTTTCTTGTTGAAAGTGTTCTTTGAGATCTTCTACTGATTTTTCTTTAATTCTCAGACCTCGGTCACTATCATAATTCCACCTAAAATCCTTTAAATCTCTTGGATAAAACAGGACATCGTTATCAGTTTGGGCTGTTTTTAGCTTATGGTAGAGATTGTTCAATTCTTCCTCTTCTCTTTCAATAGCTCTTATTTTTTTCCACCGATCAAAGTCGATAATTTCTTCATCTTTCCTTCTGTGTCGTAAATCAGATGTCGATGTGGCCTTTTCTAACTCACCAACTCTTTCCAAGTAAGTGTAGTATCTATTAAGCTCTCGAAACCTTTCAGATCTGATTTTTGTGTTTTCCATATCACGGATATACTCATCGTAGTCAGGGTCTTTTGCCGGAATATTTGGATTGCTTTTGGTTTTTGTTACTTGAATGACTGGTTTTCTTTGATTGGCATCGTCTGCACTCCTTGTACGTATGTATTTTTTTGATTCAACTTCTTCTACGTGTTTTCCACTTTGTATTCGAGCATTGTGTATTCGCCGATAAGAAGGTGATCTAAAGGAAACTGGTGATGTGGATTGGCTTCTACTTGAACTTGGTAAAGGTTTTTTCTTTTGAACCTTTGGAGACACTGGTCGTGAACTTTGAGAAAAGAATAATGTAGATGGGTGCAACTTGTCTTCGACTTTCACATTTATTGTCTCTTTTTTAGAGCTAGGGTTTATAATAGGTGAAATAGGTCGGACCGTTTCAGTAAATATTATTTTTGAAGGCGAGGGTGATTTCGTTTTTGTTTGAGTGCGTTCGTTTCTTGCAACGTTACTTATTTTGTGAGTTAGTTTTGGGGAAGCGGGTCGGGAGGTTTGGGAAAATAAGTATTTTGATGGCGAAACTGAATTGCGGATCAAATCAGGATTTCGTACGGGATTTTCAAGTTTGTGAAATATTATAGTAGGAGATTTAGGTCGAGATGTTTGCGAGAAATATAATTTGTTCATTGGAGGCTCACTTCTACTCCTAATTGAGGCTAAGGAGGAATTCGATCCCAACTCTTCACATTTTGATAAACTATCGAATTTTCGTACTTCTTGGTACATTCGTCCAGGCCAGGATATGGACCGCGGACTTTGAATTTTCACAGGGCTTGGATATCTATCCCACATTTTAAAACGTGATAGAGAAACTGGTTTTCTATGTATCAAATATGAGTTTAATGACTTGGTCGAGTAATTGTCTTGCGGAAAAGATTGAAACATTTTAGCTTTTTCCAATACAGATGTTGTCTCTTCTTCGCATGGTCGGGACATTTTCGGTACTTGTGAATTTCCCAAGAAAAGGTGTTGAAAGAATGAATCCGACACAACAGCGTCACGAGTTTGTTTAATATCTCTAGAAGTTATTTGTTTTTTTCTTATATCTTCAAAAGATCCAAAATTAGATACACTATTTGACGTATCTCCAAATTGACTGACCAAATCACAATCATCAGATGATTTTATCATATTCCTTTTAGATGTTTTTGTTTTGATTTCTTTTTTAACTGTTTTGTTCGTGTCTTTTGACTTTTTACTACATGATTCATGGCATGGGACGCTGCGAGGTCTAATGATAACACTATCTAGTGATTTCTTTTTTTTTAAGTTAGTGACTGTTGCAGTCTTAATTTGGCTTTGGGGTTTTAAGCTCGTGGAATACTTTGAACCGGTTGAAACTTGAAGTGGCTTTAAAGATCTGCAAGTGTCTACTTTAGCTGTTAAACATGGACTAGACTTTGCTTGGTTGGATAGTTTATATTTCTGAACTTTTTCAGCAGTCCGCATCATGTCTCTGCTCTTATGAGAATTCAGATTTGCACTAGACTTCGAAGACATACTTGCCATTGATTTCATTGGGTTCAATCTTGATGAATTATTCGTTTTGACTACAGGTTTAGATTTTATTTTTGAAATTTCTATACGTTCATTCCGTTTTTCTGAACTCCATAATTTGTCTATTGGTGTGATTTTGTCTAAAATATTTGATATTGGTGTCCTTCTACCAGCACCACCTTCAATGACAACAGAAGGTTGAGACTCGCCATATGTGCGGTGCATGGGTTTCGCATATTCAGTAGGCAATAAAGTTTTCCTAGGCGAACCAAAACTACTCGTTCCTATTGCTTTAATATCGTTCGCTAAATTCTTAGGCAACGTTTTGGAAACATTTACAGCAATATTTTTTCTATTAACAGCTGGCGGTGCCGACATGGACATAACTCGGTTTCTCGTTGTCTTATTGATAGGGTTCTTATAATCAAGCTCTCTTTTACATATTATTTGCGTATTTTGTCTGGATAATTTGTGACTGATTTTGTTTTTAAGAAAATCGACATTTGATTGAGACTGAACTGAAGCTGAGGATGTTGCAGGTGTTGTTGAATGAACCAGTCGCAAAGTCCTGCTATTTTTCGAAGACACTCTTCGAGGCGGGGCTGGCGGATAATTCGCAATCCTTGTGGGCACATCAACAGTAATAAACGATGGTATTTTCTTCTTAAATTTCGTCTCTACTTGTTCAATGTTGGTAGCTGGGTAGCAAATAACTTCGTGTACTTGTGGCGACTTCTTGTGAACTCGTATCTTCGTCAGTGTGGGTGATATCGGTATGTATTCGATTTCCGATTCGTCTGTGGAATTTTAACCACTGTTCAATAGCACATTTTTCACTTTAATTGTGCCAGTTAGACGATGGTAAAACGTGGTTGTGCTTTAAAATCCTCGAGTGTCGTGTCTTAAAGCCAGTTTTGCGTGATTCTACAATAGTGGTAAAACAAAATACGTGAAGTTCTATAGTGCCTGTTTAGTGTTGGAGTTTGCTAGTAACTCATGCATTACCTTATAACGAAGTCAGTCGTCCCAGCACCTTGTTATCGTAAAATTAAAGGCATGCAGAATTAGAATTGAAATATAGACTCACCTCATATGTACTTCGTTACGGACTAACGTGTACGCGGACAGAATTGTTGTGATTATGAAGCGACCTTGAGCGGACAAAACTAACAATAGGTCACATGTGGACCAGACCATGTCTGCATCACATAGATGCGCCGACCTTAATTAACCAGGTTATGGAGTCATTTCGATACTAGTGTAAGAATGCATTTATTACATCTTTAAATACAATCACAATAGCCCTCGTTAAGTTATAATGATAGTTTCGTTATTTATATAACTACATATACATATTTTAGTATAGCATAATAAATAAGTGTACTTATTTATTAACATTATTACCGCTGTCACCCATATATACTATTTTATAATTATAATTAATTGCCATGCGTTGTATTATGAATTAGAAAACTAAATACTTTGCAATTTTCATTTCAACGAATTAATAAGATTCCATTACATGAAATTTAAAAAAAAAAGCGACGCGAGCGAGTCAACTGAACTCGCTATTTATGTAGAATATCTGAAGGTTGCAAATTATTCGTATAAAATTCAAGAATTTTAATATCACCATTAAAATAAAGTATGAATTATGAGATTAACCTTCTTGCATATTCTTATTGCGTATAGTTACCACTAAATAAAACACCAAATATATAAGTAGAAATTACCCGTTCTAGGTGGCGCTGGGGAGCGGAACCCTCTGAGAGGTGGTTCACCACCCGCCTGGAGATCTCTGTAGGCAGCGCGTCTTTCTGCAGGCGACAGAGGCGTTTCCGTATCGTCCCTGCGACGGAATACCAGCGTCGAATCTGATTCGTAGCCGGATTCTTTGAGGGCTCTGTAAAAAATAAAACTAAAGTATAGCTGACCAGGAACAAAGAAGCACTTAATCCAACGCCACGTCAAATGTTAATGTCAAAGATGTTATTTATTGACACGCCAAGAATCTTTGAAAAGTCACACGAGATTGAACCTTACGGGTACCTGCCTAGGTAAGTCTTTGGCGATGAAACTGTGGTCTGAATATATCTATCTATCCATGGCGTGGGAAAAGTTTCGAGAAAGAGATTCGTTTTTAAATAACATTCTTATTTGAAGTTTTCAAGTCACCCATTTCCATCAGAGCTGTGCGAGGCAGCTAGGTGGTGCGGGAGGAAAAAATCTAGAATTTGGATTACTTTATTTTGACTGCAATCCTATTCGTGGATTGCTCCTCTCTCACCGCTTAGCTGCCTCGCACAGCTCTGGTGAAAACGCAGCCTAACGGCGTAATTGTAAGTCAAAGATACTACACAAGTATCTCAATAATGTGTGGCGACCAAAATAGGTTTGCTTTTCCCATGTATATAATTATCATCTAAAAATTATAGCCCTATGGAACGGTTTCATTTTCTACGGAGACGTTGACAATAATTCGTTCCGTTTGCGTAACTTTGCAGTAAGACTAAGTAGGGTTTACAGAGTGTTTCGTCGTGGATGGTCTGCCGGGAAATGCCGAGTGTGTCTTCGGCTAATATTTAATAAAAAGTTTGGTTTTAATATTTTTTTTTATTATAGTGACATCTGTTCGATATGTCCAGAACTGTTTATAAGGTGTTAAGGTATAGGAATCGAATCAATAATTCGTGATCTATTGACCAGATGGCGCTTTAGATCTATTTAACTAATCAAGCAATCTAGAACTTATCAGAAATTATAGATGGCGCTGCTATAACACGGAGAATGTTTATCAAATAATCCAGATGTTTAATTTATCAGATCACATCTTGGATTTACTAAATCATACCTAGTGTCAAGTTTTACGGGAAAATTATTTTCATATTCAAACTCCCTGAGTGGTTGGCTAATAAGTATTAAGATCCCCTATTACGAATAGGTTTTTTTTTTAAATATAGTTTCGAACCATAGTTGTAAATGTGCCCTGATCTTTTTAATTACCTATGCATATGTTAGTGTTGTAGGTATTACAAACTAATTTACCTTGCCATATTCGACTTTGATAATATAGCCGATGTGATGTCTTTCTTCTCCTTCGGTGATGCTTGTGGCAATGATGTCGTACTAGATATTTGCTGAAAAAATAATCATTATTCAATTCTCAGCTAAACAGAGTTCCTGGGAACAAAATGTGAAATTCTTCTTTCTTATATTGACATAATAAATAGTCAAATGGGTTTAACCGACGGAAAACAAAAATCAGCGTCAAAAAATATCGCCACGAAAAATATTTCGTGCTTAGGTACATGCTAGAGCTGATAGTGTGAATAAGAGTAGGATGTCAACATACATTTCCACACATAAAGAAAAGAGTGATACATATATTAAAGCTGACAACTAGTAATACGACGATACTACTGTCAATTAAGATAAACTGCGGCCCTAACATGAATGACACAAAGATAAGATAGACCGTCTTATCTCTAAGCGCGTCTCTTTCACACTAGTGCCGACGAAAGAGATAGTCATAGAGATAAACGGGTTTAATTTATCTTTGTGTCATTCATGTTAGGGCCGCTGTAGGTACATGACATTGAATTAGAAGACTACACGAAGCACAGTATGAGGCAATTATTTGTAGGAATTTAAGTGATTCATAAAGTACTTTGAGTAGCCTGCATTAGTTATTCATTAAAACAGTTCACTATAACTACACATGTCAATCAATCATGCCGAAAATAAATGACACGGAAAAATAAGCAATACTTTCTTCAGTCATTATTTAGTTCTTTTATCGCCTTATACAAAAAACATAAGAGGTAATTGTATACATATATTTTTTATCATGATCAAAATACAGAAGATAAAATGATAAGACGTGCTATTTACAGACAAACACCAAATGCATACAGGCTGACATGTTAAGGATCTTACGCTCTTCTGAATCGCGCGAGCGAGCAATGTGGTGTAAGGAGGCAGGGGTGAGTTGTCGTCTAGCCACTGTTAGTGCCACCAGCCCGCAGGAATGTGAAATACGTTAGTGCATGAGCATAAAACAAGGACCATTTGTTAGAAATCAATCTAATAAATATGCTACGTTTCTGCATTATTATCCCGAGTTTGTAACAAAAGTTATAATAGAGCAAAGAGATCTTGAATTCCTTAATTAGAAAGTTCGTTAGGGACTGGCTGTATAATCAAATTCAAATTTTCAACCCACAGCGGACAGCACAGGGTTTAATGTACAATGTTAATTAGGTGGCATTTATAGGGTTATCACAAACACATAAATAATCAAAGGATATTCGTACCCCATCAAAAATGTCCATGACCTCGTCCCACCACTAGAAAAGAAAGATATATTTTGCTTTCTTAGTGAATTATGCGGGTGTGAAGCAATTAGTATGAGGAATGGTGAAAGATAAAAACCTTTATTGCTTTAATGGTACTCTATGTTTTATAGGACTTATTCTTTGATTTGCGATAATGAGTGTCAAAATATATGATGAATATTCCCTAATGATGATCACCAATGATTATGTAATTAATCCGAGTGATTTCTTAGAAGTGTATACCTGTTTTGCCTCTTTGTCTACAACTGAAGATCTGCCAGGAACATAGTTCTCTATTCTTCCTGGTTGGTTCTTGTAGACTTCGTGACTAGCTTTTGCTGAGGCTAAGGTGCTGTACCTGTAATGTAAAATCTTTTTATCTACACCCATATCATAAAACCTCCATTGGTTAATCAAAAACCGTAGGAAATGACCACCATTTTGACAACCAATCAGGAAAAACCAGTGCTGCGATGAAGAAATAACATGACTTCTTTATCGTTTTTAGTAAAGAAATGAGATTAAATTTGGAACAGCTGTCAAACTCAAGTGGGTCTCTATTCTAGTATCCATAGATATTAAAACAGTTATTGATACGAAACGTCAATTCAGTATGTTTTTTAAATATAAACTGCACAATATTTGATCTCGAGTGACGTGAGAATAGAGACTTCATCCGTTTGTCTATGATTTAATAAAAAATGGTCTTGACGGACGGCCGCCATTATGTTGACGTTTTGCTGAACGAAAGTAGAATTTTGTTGAATTGAATAGAAAAAGTTGTTTGTAATTTACATTTTGGTTGAAAATATGAATAGTAAGTAGTCTTCTCGGAGTGTGTGTGATGTGAAAATGCGCCGGATACCGGAAATATGCAGCCACGATTGCAACAAATAACTTGTTGCCAGAAAATATTGTTTCTGCATCCCTTCATGGAGGATTTATAATATGTGTGTAGATAAAGTTATGTATGCAACTCTGCATAATTTGGCCTTAAAACACACGTGCGATCTTATTATGAAACTCGCTAAAAGCTCGTTTCATAAAACCGCACTAGTGTTTTAAGGCCTATCATTATGCAACCGTTGCATAAACTACTATTAAGAGGACTTTGCAAAAGCATCCTTTTCATACAAAAGGCGATAACGATTTCCATGCCTTAAATGTTAACCGATTTTGACCATTTTTTTGATACATTGTCAGTCAGAACAAAATCTAGGTCTATACGTTTTTTGAATTTTGATTAAAAATCAACAAAGTCAAATAATCGCTCAAATTAGTTTTGTATGAGAATACTAAAACAACAATTAAAGCGATTTTATTGGTTATAGTGAAAAAACAAAAACATATAGATCTAGATTTTGTTCTGACTGACAACCTAGCAAAAATTGGTCAACATCAGTTAACCTTTAAGTGCGGTGCGCACCAACAATCAAACAGACGTTTTATTTTTAATTAGCTGTTTAATGATACATTTGTAAACCTTTAACAATTGTTTAAGGTAAACAATTGTTGTTGGTGAACTCGGCACTAAGGGGTGGAAATAGTTTTCGCCTTTTGTGTGAAAATTCATAGGGTCACACTCCTCTTAATCAATAAATATTGGTCATTT
The DNA here is from genome assembly GCA_947859335.1 of Tortricodes alternella. NCBI lineage: Eukaryota > Metazoa > Arthropoda > Insecta > Lepidoptera > Tortricidae > Tortricodes > Tortricodes alternella. The sequence continues at coordinate 8,732,975 of OX401979.1, read as the reverse complement.
GCAAATATTCTAAATAGCTCAATAACATAAAATGCTATGTACATAGCAAATCAAAAAATTTGACAAGCACAATACTTCTATGAAGACAAACTTACTTATTACTAGGTAGATATGGTGAAGAATCATCATCAAGTTGTCTTTCTTCCTGAACAGAGGTGGTTCTTCTTCGCGGGCTAGTGGTGATGTCACTGTCATATGCATCACTCCATGTTGTAGACCCCAGTCGGCTGAGACCACCTTCTGGCTCACTCAGGTAGCCTGAGCGAGGGTCGAAGTATGCATACTGAGACTTGTTTGCTGTCACTCTCTCTGGTTGTGGACCTAAATGGAATGAAAATTTAATATCAAATTTCATTAAAGCATTTGTTATGTAAAGCAACTTATTGGTTGGGAAGGCTCTATATTTTTTGGGCCAACTATAGCCAGCACAATTGATGAGGTAGAGATGTCAAATATTACTTATTCTCCCTCTAAATAAAATGATTACATCCCTTAAGGTTGTCCTAGCATAGGCTTTATGTTTTATGCAGCTTACTTAACAGTTTCACTGTCAGCCCAAAAATCTAGGGCCATTCGGGAGCCCAAACAATTTCCTCTATACAAAGTTACTACTTATAGCAAAATCCTGGCTCTAGGGTTATTCAGCATGTGAGCAAAATTCTCCAAATACCAGTGAGCCATATTCTTGGCAGTTAAAGTGTTAAAATATATGGTTTATGTTAAAAACTTTAGTAAGGCCTTATCTGCTTCTAATTATATTGTTAGAAAAATATAAGTAGGTACTTGTTACATTTGTCCCCAATACTATTATATTTTTTTTGTGAATTATGAAAAATAATAGTCTATTTGATGCGCTGTGTAAGTACATTATTTGCGGTTACAATATAGTTATAAAGCAGTTTGAATGTGATTTTAGAGTGTTTCAATGTGGAGTTATACAGCCACCGATATTGTGTGAAAATTTGGAAAAAGTCTGCAATAATCACCTCGGCGGCTTTTGTACCGAATAGTCACATAATCGCCTGAAAAAGAAAATGTTAGGAATTGCAGCGCCGTTGAAAATACAAGTTTGCCTGAGATTAATAAAAGAAAAGTAAGTACATTTAGCTATTTAAAAATAATCAATTAAGTACAATGGTTTCTAGGATTTGAATACGTTACATATAACTAAACTGATATTAACCGAGACTCTTAACGTAAATAAAAACAAACAAACCCGGTCGAAACTTACCATCGTATTTGTTTTTGTGAATGGTGTCGTACATTTTTTTGTACCATTTCGACTGGTCCTTCACTTCCTGCAAATTTTGAAGTCTTCATTGTTTAATTTGTTAAATAGAGAAGTAATGAAAAGAAATTATCTATAAATATCCTCGTAGTCTAGAAGAATGTAGAGTTGAAGTTTACGAAGAGACTACGAGATGTCAAATGTCAAATGTATCAATGTCATTTGCACGCACGCGAGTAGCAAAAGTTTAGAACGGAACGTAAAAAAAGGTTTAGCTAAGTATTCATCTACTTATTGATTGTAATATTTTTTTATAGTTGAAGATGTATCCCCTGGATTATACGTACAAGAAGAAATTTAGGTTCTGAGGACTTGTCATGGATTATAAGACTTTACAATGAGATTTTTTTATAAACTTAAGCAGTACGATCCTATGACCTTAGCCTAGCTGAAAGGACATACACAAAAAATGCTTCAAAAGTTTCCTTCCCTTTTAAATTAAGTTCAGTTGTTTGGGTTTGGTTTGTATTAATATTTCTAATGCATAGAACAAAAGCAATTGGTTATTTCTACTCACAGATCTCAGGGCTACTGGCATGCCGTCTTTGGTCGTGGGTCCGATTCCTTCTACTTTTTCGTGGGCATGTGCCATTTTACGTGGCCCACCAGCCCGCACGTAATCGCCTCTGTCCGCTTCGCCTTCGCTCGCGTACTCTCTTCGTAGCTCGTGCACTGAAATTGAGCATTAAGCTATCAGATGATAGTTATTGATAATTTATAGTTACATACATTATTATTAAACCTATTAAAGCCAGGTCTGCTACTTTGTATTTTTTAACTAAGAAGCAAAGGAGGCTAATTAAAGTGATTCATGCGTTTTTAATGTATTTCTATTCATTTGGGTAAAGCTAGAAAGGAATCCATTATTATTATTAATCATTAGGTATCACAGAAAAAATATGGGATCACTGCCTCATAATACTGAGAGGCTATGTAGGTAAGAATAGTAATCTATCTATAAGGTCTCGCGGTTCGCAATAACGCGATTGGTACGGATTATGAGCTCATTACAAATATTAATTAGAACAACATGTCGTACCAGGGTCGCCCTTCGGCGGCGAAGCCCTATCGCGGGGCAGCCGCGCGCTGTCTCTCTCCTGTTGCAGATAACTAGAACCACGGGTCAACTGTCCTTCTGCAAAAGGACAAAAATGATTAGACAACCAAATAGTAGATTGTTGCACCAAGCAGAAAGTGATTCATTACGCCCATGATTAGTGCTTGGGTCTTAAAAAAACCTTACTTAGAACATTCAAAATTGTGTCATACCTAATAATATTCTGTTTCAAAAATTTTACGGGCTTTTTCCTAACCATGTATTTAGACAGGTACTTAATAAATAGTTTATACCTATTATACCTACTAAATGATTAAAAAGATTCAATCTATGTCAAAAGTAATAAAAATAGCATTGCAATTAAGATAAATAACAATTCCTTTGAGAACGGATGCCCACAAGCTGTCATCTCTTCAAGTATTAAATGTTATCTGACCCTCGTCGCTCGTCTATAATAACTTGTCACATATTTTCCCGCTTTTATGCTATATTGGGCCTCGGTGGAAGGAGCCACCTGAACAAATATATATATTCGTTCATTTCGAATATTAATGACATATCAGTGAAAGTTCATGGGGTTATCAACTATCGGTGAGGGAAATCTTATTCATTGATGATACAAAGCTAGAAAGATTCAGCCGATTGATATCCTGTTACTGTCATCAAGAATGCAGGAAATTATCGGATTTTCAGTAATCTGAAATTACAGGGTGCGAATCGTCAGTGCGTAAGCCAATTGCTCCAAGTTTGGAGGCAATTAGTCGTCATTCCGGTTGTGTGCCCGTGGAATAAATTACTTAGTTGATGTTCTATTCCAGGCTCACGAGAGCTTCCTCAATTTCAGCGATACAGCGTTAAGGAGGGAGAGTGGGGAGCGTCAAGGAGACAATTTGGGTAATGTTAAATCGGTTTGGTGCGGTAGCGAATGTCATCTAATGACAGGGGAGACGTGTCGATGGCGCGTCGGCCGAGTACCCTTTCACAAATTATTCCGAGATAGCATCTAGAGTGCTATGTTATGAATACTAACTACAACTTCACGATAATAACCTACAGATGGTTGTCTAAATGCGTGTTCAGACATTATTTACCGTACATGTGATGATATTAGCATAGATTATTGTTATGTACACGATTACTGTGGTTATTTCAAGAGTAAACTCTCATCTTTGTAGATAATATCGACGCTCGAAACTGATAATGCTGTATTTAGTGACTGTCGAAAATGAAAAGCCTGGTGCTGTCTGCCGTGGAGTTTTGATATACCCATATAGACCATTCGACGTAGAAATGTTTGACAATCTTTATTGTTTTGAAACATCGAGTTTGTGTTATAAGTGTAACAGATAATGTTTAAGTTTTCCAACCGGTTGTGATTGCTAACGGTTTTATTTTTTTCTAATTCCTGCGCTACGAACAGGTAATAAAGCTGAGCTGGCATGTGAAGCTCACCTCGTGCTTTCTGGAGCAGTGTAACTGTGGGGTTCTGAGCTCGTGGGAGTCTGCTGGAGCTCCCCAGAGAGTTCAGTCCGGTAGCCGGCGCGCTGTGACTAGTTCGCAGCCGACCCTCGCTCTCTGATCCGCTGGTGCAACCGTTTTGATCCGAACTCTGTAAAATTGTGATTGGCAGGTCAATAATTTTGCTACTGAGAAATTTGAAATTAAATCGGTTGTTGTAACATAATAAGGATAATAACATGCTCAAGATTTTTGGACCAACGTATAGAAGTTTCAATAAACAACCGGACAGTTGAATATCACGATCAGGTGGGACGTGGGGTCAATCGCGGGTTTATTATACATTAGTAAATATTTAAAAATAACACAGTTTCCCGTCCGTTTCCTGAAGGAATCATTTAAAATTTCACTTGCCCTGATTTAGTATAGGTACGCTAAATTCGATTGCCCAAATTGCAGTGAAAATTTGATTTTATTTTAATTTGACCAAGATTAGGAAATGCCCACATTTTCAAATAAAAAAAAAAAACAGTAAATAGCAGATATCCATTCCACCTGTCTATAAGAAGATAAGTAGTTTATGAAGTTCATTGCAGATAAATTGCAACTTACTCCAAATTTACGGTGGGTAGGGGGTGTCTCCTCAAAGTGCACCGGCCGGAAAGACTTCCTCGGGGTCTGGGGCGAAGCGCCTGCGCTGCCGGGCGTCCACACGGGAAGGGGCGGCGGCGGCGGCGCACCCGGGCTGCGCGCGGCCTGCGCGGGCGCAGGCGGCGGCGTCGGCGCCCCGGGCCTCCACACCGCTATACGAATTGTCATCTTTTAGTCACATGTCCAGGAAAAAATAAGGCGAAGTCTGCAATTAATTTCGGTACCGATAATTATAATATGACTTGAATGTTAAGACTTTCATGGCCAAGGTTGCAGATGGCTGCCAAATGGTTGAAACTATCTACAAACAGAGAACCACCCGGTAGCTGGGTTCTCTGTTTGTAGTTAGTTTTTGCTTAGAAGCAGAACGGTTATGCGTAAAGAGTTAAAGAGTTTTATCATTCTATTTTGATATTACCTAAGGCTAGCCACTGACCTACAATATAACTGTGCAATATCACTGGTGGCACAATTATATTGATCGTCAGTAGATGATAATGACGGTGTATATCGATTACTGACGATCAATATAATTGTGCAACCAGTGATATTGCACAGTTATATTGTAGGTCAGTGGCTAGCCTCATACATGAGTCAGTATTTTACAAACCATGCACACACACTCACGTGAATACAATCATCATCTAAATGTTACTTATTAAAAGCCACTATTTTTATATCAGATTATAATGGAGGAAAAATATTTCAAATAAAAAAATCCGGAAAAAATATTTGGAGGCTCGTTGTCGTTGATACGTCAATTCCAATCAATTTGAACGCTTTACATAGTGCTGCATTTTACGATCCCGCGATAAATCTCAGCGGAGCGCAGAATCGACGTATGTTTAGTCGGTCGTTTTGCACAAATTGGGTTAGTGGCGGCACTCCCCGCTGGCGACGTAATCGCAAAGCCTATTTAGGCTGTGATGTGATCACAGTTCACACCCCAGTGTGATTCCTCGCATAAATATTTGTATTTACTATACGTTTGTATCGCTCCGTAGGATTTAATCAAAATGGAATGGGTTTAGTTTTTCCGTTTTGATTTCGTTTGCCGGGTCGCTCGCGGCTATTTTGATAGGGATACTAGCCACCACCTACCGGCGGTAATAAAGGATTTCACTCTCAGATAATCAGGATTTATAATCTACAGTGCCTTTCTTCTAAGTATAAACATTTCTATCGAAATCGCATTCCTGATGCATGAGTAATCGAGATTCTGCAATTTATTTGGACATTATGTAACAAATTCCAGATCACAGCACGGTCGCGGGATTAAATCGAATCGAGATAATTGGTTATTTATCTAAAAGCCTGGCAGCGTGTGCCGACATCAAAGTGAGTGAGCGGTCGCAAATAAATTAAAAATAAGTTAAAAGCGAATTCAATTAAGGCAAGAGAGAATGAAACGCATTTTTAAGCCGACGACGAGTGCTTTTTATTTTGTCCACGGGTAATGCAGGGCTGGCTGGTATCGGAAGCACCTAATACCCTGTTGAAAGTTAGAATTTGCGAGCTTGCGTGAACAATACAATAGGTTTATTTCGACAATATAACCATGGGAAATATTCTTGAATTTGTGCTAATACGAAAAACAGTTTCATTTCAGGCAAAGTATTATGATATGTATATAAAATCGCGTAAATCATAGAACTTATTACATAACTTTGTTAATTACGTATCTTAAAAGTTGTATCTTTAAAACTTAAATAAGTATAATAGTATTTACTATGTCCAGTAGTATACGAGGCAGTGAAAAAAGCTCATACAGTAAACTCTGATTTACTAATTGGTATTCGAACTTATAATTTGTTCTTATCCCACTCAGCGTATTATGATCTCCAGGGACACCAATGCATATTAGTGAAATAGATCACGTAGCATTACAAACCGTACACAGGCGGTATTTTTCTCAAGCCCAGCATTACGCATTCCGAGCAGGCGCCGCCGTCGCATGCGCCGCCTCGCTAACTTACGCCACCCCCTAATTTAATTATGAAACTCCTTCCAATGGTAACATTTAGGCAACTGCTAGAGATGCCCAAAACAACTTGTTTTCCTCACAGTTTCCTCTAGTTCGCTCCAGTTCGACAATATGATTTTAAAACTTGTGTTAGTCCTAACACGATAGACTAACTTCCCGAAAATAACAAGAAGCTTATACTTAAGTTCCATACTTGGCTTAAGGCGCAGTTAAAAGAAATGTTGGGTAAAGTATTTTGGTGCTTAATAAACAAGGAATTTTTCATTTTATTACATAGTTAAAAATGTTCAGTAAACAAACTTGAGGCAAAGGAATTTTAACAAAGAAAAAAAGTTTACGCGATAATTTTCCGGCTTACTGGCTAAGTCGAGGTTTGTCCACAACGGATGGCAGATCTTTTTAAACAAGTATTTCAAACTTCAATGCATCCATGCCGAAAGCAAATAATTCATAATGGTGAAATACGATTTTGTACAGTCAAGCAATTAAATATCTTATTCCGCTGTCTGTAGTAACGTAACGTTGCTCCAGCGAGTCATAGTGTGTTTAACGTGATTGGTACATTGATCTTTTTATCAAGCTCGTTACATACCTATAGTGTAAGCGAATGGTAGAGTAACCCGAAAGCTTAGTTTAAACGAGGCGTATTGTAATAAAATAATGATAAGTTATCCTTTAATCCAAGCATATAGCTATACTATTGTTACAGGCCACGGTCAGCGGTCAGCGAAATCTGAGAGATTAGATAAAATTAGATAATGTCCAAGGCAGAGATAACTATTGTAGGCAAGTACCTAGTTGGTATTATCTTGTTGGTGAAGTCATATTTGTAAAGTTCAATTTCAGCAAAATTACGTACGACTAACCTAACCTAACTTCAAGTTAAGCAAATCATGGAACCCGGTACGATGGAAGGTTTAATTTGCTTCGTATTTTTTTTTTTATTGAAAGTGTTTTCTATTTTATACAATTCGAGGAAAAACCTGTCGCAAAACTTTATTGTAGTACGGAGAGTAATTCAATTTGAATATTATCGATATACGGTTCAGGACTACGCGGACTGCCGATATGGTTTCAACCGCGTTCAGGGCAGCAATCGAATAAGCGAATAATCCACTATGTCTATAATAGCCTTCGTAATGACGTTTGAGCAAATTTCATATTTACCTATTTGCGTTCAGCATATTGTAAAAACATGAACTAGTCAAATTTTCCATCTGATGCTATATTTGTAGGTAAAAGGAACTTAACTGTACCACAGAAAAGGTAAATTTACTCAAAATGTTACCAATAAGTTTGATAGAATTTAAACGGCAATTAGGTATTTTCTATAGCAGCACAATTACAGCATATAAAAAAGTGCCTAAGCAAGTTCCGTCAGAGCATCAAAAAATTACATCATCCCTAGCAGTTTATTGTTCTGAAAGATTTAGGGTGGAATTAAATTATTGTCCTGATGATGCTAATAGGGCCATCAGTTATGAGGACTAGCGAGAATTTGAAGGCCGAACTGATGTCTCATTATGCGCAAAACGCGCGCTCGGCACCTCGTCCTTCGTAGCACCAGGATTAAAATTAAAAAGACAGCTTGAAAAAATAATGTAGACTTACTTTTATTATAACATGACTGATGAGACACGAAGTAAGACGAACGATATTTATAAGAGGAGTGCTGCAATATTTGAATAACATTTTCGAAAGTGCCCAGTACTGAGAAAAGTGTACCTGAAAATGGAACACGATGTCAATGTACCTAACGCTTTTCCTTGAGTTGTAATCCTGAAGCATTCATGAAGTACCATGACACAGAAAAATATTTTGCCGAGTATCATGGGTGAGGAAAATTTCTTGAAAAATGTGTGAATAAGTAGAAATTCCGCCGTTCATTTGTATACTTAACTGAGCAAGAAATATGCGCAAACAGCTCTTAGTCATTCTTCCTTTATTAAAACTCTTCAAGTATTTAAATAGGGCAGGATATTTAATTTGCACTTAGCGTGGAAATCGCCAACTCGCGGTGCGTTGCAGGTGAGATAATATTAGCAGGTTTGGCTTTCAGAATTGTGTTTCTAAAATGCTTATCAGTAAGGTAAGGTGTCATAGTTGACCAAGTACGACTTTGGCATACTGATAAGCGTTGTAAGCGTTTAACAGCCTATTAAAATATTTTTCTTTATCACTCTTTTTCATAACTAATGTTCACAATACTCAAATTAACACTTTCGTGAGACATTATGAATACTTGACATACACACAGCTTTACCCACGATTTATTGTCAGAAATAGTCCGACATGTTTCGAACCCGTATGGAGTTCTTCTTCAGGGGTTGCGTGCGGTCGCGGTCACCGGTTTCTGACAATAAATCGTGAGTAAAGCCGTGTGTATTTCAAGTATTCACTAATGTTCATCTTTTTTATTATAAGTAGTTTGCAGTAATTACAGCAGAAGTAGGTATGTTATGCAACAACCATAAGAACCACGAGGTAGAGACCATTATCATTGAAAACGGTGAATTTAACTGGTAGGTAAGTACTTAGAATTGTAGGAGCGTTATAGATTCCTGTCAACCTCTCAAGCAGCATCGATACATCTACCGTCGCGGAGCAAGTGACTCATCAATCTTGATCTAGTGAAGCACATGAAAGATTCGAGTAACACTGCTTTTGTTTTCACTAGGCGTTTTAAAGCAAAAATGTTCGTGAAAAATAGTAGCGGATAGGAATATTGTGGTGAAACTGGCACGCGTCGGGAAAGCCTGTCAATGTTGATAGTGCATTTTTATCTATCTGACATACCAACGTAAAAGTGGCGGTTTTCGCTGCATAAAATATGAGGGCTAACACACGAGGTCGTAAAGTAAAAATATGTAATCTACACTTCTACACTAATAATATTATAAAAAGATGTAAAATGTGTTTGTTTTAGTGTTTTTATGTACAAATCTCTATAAATACTAAACCGATTCTAAAAAATCTTTCCATAATATAAAGCTACTCTATCCCTGACTGAAAAAGGCTACTTTTAATCCCGGAAAATTAACGGTTGAGAGGGAACAGCGATAACCGAATTCCTCGCGGAAGAAGTCGTGGGAAAAAAGCTAACCAAATATAAATGGATTAGACGATTTCGTGATCAATATATAAATAACTTTAGTTAAAGCAATATCAAGTGAACCATATTGTATCATTTCAATGATTAGGCTTCAAGTGCAAATTATTAAAAAAAAACATGTCAATTTCTATAATGATAGCTTATCGATATTAAAGAACGGTTCCATATAATACTTATTACGATTTTTATAATTATAAATACCAAATAATATACCAAATATTATATCGAGCCGTTCTTTAATATCGATAAGCTATCATTATAGAAATTGACATGTATCAATTCAATGTATCAATTGATACATTTAATGTAGCAGTTTTACTCTTTCTATTATGCCTTGTAACGATACTCTACTTTATCTTGATCTTTAAATATGTCCAAAATCGTTGTCAATTTTAAATGTTTGTTTTAAACCACTTATATACTCTCATTTCCTGTTTTCGCGGTAAACGTGTCTGAAGATTATGCAACTTGTCAACGCGCCAAGCGTTCAGGTGTTCTGACCTCTGACGGTGTTGTGACACACCGCCTTGTGAATCATGTGTGCTCCACTTTAGCATTATCTAATCTTAGGCTAAGAGACAATTAATTAGCTTATTATTATCACATTGGATTGAAGAAAAACTGGGGATTCCTTGAACAAAACTAAGCTACAACAATAGCGCTCACAATTACCATTAAAATGGGAAGCCAATAGTTTTTTCGTTAAAACATTTTATGTACACTGTTACTATATTCAAGTTGTTTATCATCTAGTCTAATGAAAAAAGGATTATTTCTGTGACTATATTCTGAATGAAGTTATGGTTAAAATAACCACGGCGTTGACACACATTTGTGTCTCTCGAATAGATACTGCTATTTCCGTCGTGGACTCTCCTAATGACTAGACGATCATCACATCGAATTCATTATACCTACTGTTTTATAACTAGGCCTGAGCTTAAACAAATTACACATACAAGTGGCGAATAAGATGTTACGCCAGTCTACTTCAATTTGTTTGAGGATAGAGGTAATGTTGGATCGAGTTACTAACCTCGACTGGAATTCAGCGGAATGTCACCTCCAAAAGACAGGTACTTACTGTCATGTTAGGAATTGGAAGGGACTTTTCAGGATTTATGGATAGTCTGAAAGTAACATTGGCTCTTGTATATTTTAGTCTTCGAGTGATTTTCATTAACAAAAGATATTTTAAATTATGAAAACCAATTTCTTTTAAACTTATGTCACAATGATTGACTACTGAAAGGGTAATTGAGGACAAGCTCCTTTGTCGTTCAACTGTAAGTACCTATTATATTGGGATAGCTACATATAACGAAGAAACAATCAATGGAAAAATATCTTTAAACTTCTCAGATAAAATAAGAGCGAATTTAGTCGCGCATTGGGTCTGATGTAAAGTTATCGTCGCTAGCCGGGGAAAGCGAAGAATATATTAATGAATGATCGTATAAATAATTGGATGGCCAGAGGCGACGACTTTAAATCATCATAATGTTTAAACTTATAGCTCCCGTACTAGCTTCGTCATAACTAAGTATTTATTGCACTATTAAAGAGACACTAACGAACAAAAAGCTTTCATCATGAAAAAAGGGTTCAGCAAATTAATAAAAGTAATTATAGATAGCGGCGCTGCTCCGAATCTTTCAGTCGATTGAGTAGCTTTCTTAATTAAGTCCGATGAAAAACTTTTTGCGCGGACAAAAGCCGCGGTAAATTGAATTTATTTGTCGAAGGTATAAATATTTTGTTGGATAATTATAGAACAAGATACCGCAACATGATTTAAATCTAATGTAATTTGAGTACCGATTTTTAAAATGTATAGCTGATCCTACACCACGGCGTAAAACGTAGCACAATTTTACAAAAAGATTTCAACAAATTTTAAGGCAATAAGCGATATTGCGATCCAAATAAATAATGAAAGAAACCTAATGGAGTTAGAATTACCTCGATACCGAGTACGCAACCTTCTTGTTTTCTCATCCAACATTTTATTTTTGGTAGTACGCAGGAATCGGGAATTCCCTATAAGGTCTGTTAACTTATCTTTTAATTGGTAAAGTATTTCATTTATTCCCTAAACTTTAGGTAATTTCAATATTTTAGATTTGATAAATGCTGGTATATAATATAACTTTAATATATATAAACGCTATTTAATATATTATGCAGCGGTTCATTGTAATCGCTTCTGGTTACTAACGCTCATCAATACTTTATTGAATGTCAGTGAACAGAACACATACACGTGATCAGCATTTCGTGATGTTCGGTCCATTCGGCTGCAGTCCTAAGATAGTTCGCACAGGCATCCATGCTACTGTGAGCCTAATAACGTTCCATTAACTAACCTAACCAGATGTTTAGCATTCAGATCAGGACTAAGCCTGATTTCAGCCATGTACCAACTCTAATAACCCGCTGTTGCTACGTTCAAACAATAGTTTCGTTGTTCTGTTGTTAAATAAAATAGGATAGTCATAAAGTGTGTTGTTAACGTATTGGAGGTAAATTAAATGAAAATACAATGTATCGGTAAACAGTATCGGTGCGTCGCTTCAAGGTTGAAGCCAGAAGCATGAGACAATGATCGTTTACTTCGCAATAAACGTTAATGTTGTGTGAAACACCGGCGATATTTGAAGGCGTGTTCGGATAATGTTCTAAAGCAGAGCAGCGTAAGGTCGCAGGGCATCTGGCTGTAAACAAGCATGTGTTCGCTATTTTTATCTCCACCATTCACAGAACTGATATCACTAATTACTTACGCTGTACGCGAGCATTTAAAACCGCTTGATAAATTACCAATCTAATTTGTTATTTTGCGTTTTATAGGTTTTTATGACGCGGTTAGCCTAGTTGGGAGTGACCCTGCCTCCGAAGCTAGCGTCCCGGGTTCGATATTTGTGTGATGAGCACGAATGTTTGGAACACTTGGATGTTTCCTATGTATTTAAGTATTTATTTCTCTATATATGTATGTATTTGCTGCGCTGGGAGTGAGGAAATAGCATAGAATGCGTGCAGATGCTTATCATCCTGGCATGTCGTAAAAGTCGACTAAGGGACGAGTGCTCTCCAACATGGTGGACTATGTGTATGGGCGATGGGCTGATCACCTGTCACCATACGGTTCATCATACCATCTTAGGACTAATTAATCGAACGTGGCCACAAGTAGTCTTGTGGCTCTGCCCACCCCATTAGGGATTTCGGGCGTGATAATATGTATGTATGTATGTATTATCGTCGTCTAGTACCCATAACAAGCTTTTAGAGCTTACTTTGGGACTAGATCGATTTGTGTAAAAGATTGTCCCTTGATTTATTTTTAATATAAAAACATGCTACAGGGAGATTTTTAATAGTACCTATTATTGCCTTAATGTATTGTATGTAAAATCTCGAAGATAATGAAAAACAAAACAAAGCCTCCGTAGATGTGAAGATAAATCAGAGTATAGCATAATTATGCATATGCTGATAAGCTTTTATGTAATGGAATAATTCAGGGGTGTCTTCTACTTTAGTTATATCCTTAAGATTTTCTTTTTCAGCTGACAAGAAAGGTAAGAAAAAGAAACAAATATTATGACAGTTACTTTTGCGTACAAATAGGCCGAGGTTCTCGATTGCCTCGCTTTTAGTAAACTCGCGCACACAATAACAGTACAATGGGGGCTTTCAGGTAGACTAACTCTTTTGTCCTTCCGCAGGGCGGCGGGACTGGTTCGTTAAGGGCCTCCGAAAATGGCCTGATGTGATTCCATACCGACGTCGTGTCTAATGAATGAACGTGAATGCACCAGTCACAAATTAAATTACCAACTTGCGATGCATCGTTTACTAGATGCCGCTGTTCCTAACGCAGAGTGACAGCGGTGTGCTCTATTACGAGTTCTTGTATAATATGAATTAAACAATCTATAAACCACTTTGGAACACAGTTTAAAATATATGTTTTAGTGAGATAAGTACTAGCGGCAAAAGAGAGTACTTGTTATTTTTTGGAATTCAGCATGCAGATTAAAGTCTCTTGTAAAATAAATTGATTAAGCCCGGGTCTTATAAATCTGTTAGTACAATTATTGAATCAAAATGTCAGGAAATCGATACAGTTTTTGAAATTACTGATCTTAAAGGTCTATCGGACCCGGTATTAATTACGCGAATGTGTATATTCTTTATCCATCTGACTGCAATTGCGAAAACTTATTGTGAATATAGTAGGGAAGTTATTTGGTAAACGAAAGTTTTATATATATATATATTTTTATATGATGAAGTAACTGCTACAAATTTTTAATTGGTGTCTATGATAATGTTTACGTATACTTACAGCGTGTTTCATGTAACAACGTTGCTGAAAAATAATAAAAGCATGACGTGTACAGAAGAGAAGCCGAACTTAGTCGCGTCACACGAGAAACTTTCATTGAGTTGGCTCGAGCGCCTTTCTGCGCCAAAGACATTTTTTTCTCGGTGAACCTAAATCTGAACGACGTAATGGGAAAAGTTGTAACAAGTATTCAGAACCTATTATGTGCCATTAATATTCTGACAAGACGGTGGAACTCTAAAAAGTTAAATATAACACACCTACCTGCATTGTAAATTATGCTATGCTCGCGGATACGGCGCAGGCAAGTATGTACGTACATTTATGGTACGTCGGAGAAAATATTATCATCAAACTATTTCTTGGGCATCTAAGAACATTTAAATAGTGTTAGGTTTCCACGTTCCTATTTCTATCTGTACCCTTACCATGAGTTTATGTAAATCGTTCTCGTTATCGAAATCTATCGGAAATACTGCTTGTTGCCGATACAAGTAAAAGGGACCGAGCGATAGTTTTCGATAACGAAAACGGTTTGCATAAACTCATGGTAATGGTACTGGTTGCCGCACCACTTTTCTACTCAGGAATTATAAGTTGATGAAATGACAGATCAAAGTGACGGCACATATTATAATTTTTAAATCAAACAAGTTATGATTAGAATATAATAGAAACATGGGAAATTAGTTCAATAAAATATTGAAAAGAAATAACCAGCAGAAGCAGAATAATACAATTACGTACTCTATAAGACAGAGGCTTATGAGCAGGCAGTAGTGACAAATCCCCGGGACGGAAAACGTTAATAAAACTAATTCAGTGGTAGCCTCGTGCAGTTCGCGGTAAATTTAAATCTATAATACGGGCATAAATAAAATGATATAATACATAATACGTACAAACCCTACAAATGAAAACCACTATGTCTGATCCATTGTTAGCAATTACCTATTTTGGCAGTATGAGCCTTTTAGGCTAAAACAATTGGCCAAGGAAGAGTGTATAATGTTTCACGGTTTCATATCGGACTATTTATCGGGCTCTTTTTATAACAATCAAGATGTTAAAAATAATTGATTGACCTCTAAGTAAGTATATACAGTGCCGAATTAGTTAAAACTAAAGTTAGTAAACCCAGTATTAAATAAATAAATAAAATAAATAATTCAGGGGACAATCTTTACACAAATCTAGTCCCAAAGTAAGCTCTAAAGGCTTGTGTTATGGGTACTAGACGACGATATAAATACTTATATAGAGAAATAAATACTTAAATACATAGGAAACATCCAAGACTCAGGAACAAACATTCGTGCTCATCACACAAATATTTGCCCGTACCGGGGATCGAACCCGGAACGCTAGCTTCGGAGGCCCAACTAGGCTATCCGCGTCGTCAAATATACTGTATGTTTTCTTTTATGTGTCAGGTGTTAAATCTTTTATTAAGTTATTTATGTTTCTTGACCAGTAAATAATTATAGCTTCGACTGCCTTGAGAAGCTCTGTAACCCTGATTTTTAGTTTTACGACTCATCCGACATTCGGGCGTTGACAACGTAACTACCTTGTCATACAAGACCAACCAATTTTGACCCTGACATCCGCTAACTTTACAAACAACAGAGGAATTACAACGTGGACATATTGAACTTCGAGAGTTCAACGTTAAATGGATGTCACGCTTTATTTTATGGGACCGTTAAATTGACGATTGCTAAACGTTTGATACGTACTCGTACGCTCATAGGTGTCACGTTTGCGTCACGCGTGAGCTGGTAGGAGTTTTGTTAAAATTTGTATTTGCAAATGTTTAATCTACAATACCTAAATAAAATTGAAAGTGTCTGTCTGTGATTTCAAAATTAAAAAGTGCTATTTATTTAAGACTAAATTACGGTTTTAGAACTGTCGTATGTGTTTCTGACTGTTTGTTCCGAATAGGCTCCGAAACGGCTAATTGGATTGAAATGAATCGTTCAGGGATAGTTAATGGTATTTTAAGTTAGGTAATAGCATTTATTTCATATTGATCTCTCAAAGAGTTTCGGAGATATGCTACTGTTTGGATGAAAAATCATCCCAAACCCACACACCCCACCCTGTATACAACATCTCATTTGTCAAAATGCGATAAGTAAGTAATGAGGGAACAGATGAACTTACAGTCTAACATGCAAAGGCTGCTTTGCCGTAGTTGGGTAAAAAATTCGGGAAAGGAGTTTCGACCTTTACATGACGAATATAGGGAGAAAAAATTCCAAAATAGAGTGCGACTGCGCAATACCACATAATTATGTTCGAATATAGTTCGGTCTTCGGGTTGCTAAGCTAGCGGAGTAACTAAATAACTATATAATTATATCATATCTAAAAAGGATTTTATGAAAATCCAACCCGAGGGGGTAAAATCGGGGTTCAAAATGTGTATGGAAAGTACTGCGGGCGTATTCCTACACCGTAAATTAAGGAGTACCTATTATAAAACCTCCCCTCCTCTGACATTGAAAGCGGGGGCTTTCAATGTCAGAGGAGGCCAGCAGTGAAACTGAACTGATGATAATGATAAGCTTTTTTCTGGTCTTCCCACATAGTTACAACATATACCTAGCATATTATTTGTATGAAGAATTTACATGCATAGTATTTATTTAGGTGCTCGCGTCGTTCCGAGCAAATTAAGTTGATATTTAATGAAACAGTTTGTGATAAAGTTATATCTAGGTGGTTGCGTAAGCCGTAATTCAATATATATAGTCTTTTAATATGATACAGATTTTATTATCTACATTTTGTTCTCATTTACGTAGGTGTCATGACATAATACTATAATGCAATACGAATTTCTGGCGAAATTATTTCTGATACAGAATTAAATTACGGCATTTTGAAATATCGTAGTTTCATTAACATTTTCAAGCACAAAAGTATAGGTAGATTATATTTTTACACACTTCACATTTTTATAATGTCAAGAAAGCTTCAATCTAAATGTCAGTTCACATAAAAATACCTTGTTTAAATAGTGCAAGAATACTTTATGATGGTGCAAATAAATAATCTTAGTAGAATGACACTTGAAACACTTATTGTTGTTATTTGCAGTCAGATTACATATTTCGCACTCTTTTTATTGTCCCTCGTATTATAAGGATTACGTTGGGAACTCGGTGACTGTTTAAACTACAAATATAATTTTCCAGCCGGTTTTAAATCAAGTCAAAGTGCTACAATGCGGCACGAAGACCGCTTCAGGGTATAACTGTCTTCAGATCTCTTTGTTTAAAAGAAATATGTGTGATAAATTGCTTTCGCTGGCAGTTCTTCGCAAGCGGGAGAAGGTAGAAGGTAACGCCACAAAAGTTTTACGACCATGAGATACGATAATTTTTGTATATGTGAATATTAGTGAATTCCTTTATTTATAAGTATGTTTTGCTATCTATGTGGATCATTAATAATTTTACAATAAATGTAAAATGAAACGGAAGCTTTTAAATGTGAAACCCCTTTTACAAGGTACGTAACAAAATAATGCTTTTTTTTTTTCAAATTAATTTAACTCAACCGGAAAACATGAACAGTAAAACGCCGGGAGCTCCCCATTAGTAGCTCCTTCATCCAATAAAAGGCGTTCGTTACTTAATTTTCCATCGGTGCCAGCTATCGTTGACAAAAAATGCCACATCAGGGTTCGTGGAGGGACTAATGCGCGCTTTATGGCGCCTTTTGATGGCTATTTCGGATATGATTGTCGAGCAACTCGTAAAAGAAGTCGCCTTATAAACGTTTATGCACGTCTCGCTATATTTTGTTTTATAGACATTTGTCAGAGTGGCATTTTCCATGTAGAACGACAATTTTACAGAAATCATTAACTTTATCAATAAAATCCTCAATAGCACATGATATTCACGTAATTGAGTCCTAAAAATCATGCATAATAAATACGAGTGTAAAAACTTTTTGTCTGATTAACATGACAATTTTACACACATAAATAAACGGTTTCCTTCTACCTTGTTTCAAACCGAGAATGTCCGCTGCGGCCCTAACATGCATGGCACAAAGATAAATTAGAACCGTTTATCTCTAAGTGCGTTTCTCTCCCACTAATGCCGACGAAAGAGATAGTCATAGAGATAAATTGTTCTAATTTATCTTTGTGCCATGCATGTTAGGGCCGCTGCTGGTCTTCCCCAAAGATTTCTACAATGAGCAGTTATAATACGGCCTATACATGCTATACATTATAAATAGCAGTTTTAGCTAGAAACAATCGAGGTTTGTTTCGAGTGATTTAATTAGTGGGTCAGATACATACTAAGTCAGTACTCACACAGAAAACCAAACGCTTAAAAACATGTTAATATTAGTTTCATACACTGGAACATCTACACCCTTGAAACAAGCTGACAAACAAAATATTTTCATCAGTCACAGTAACAACCGACGGCAGAATACAAATACTTTAAGTAAATTTGTACCATTTTTATGCTAATGTATCAATTATGAAAGGTACTTTGTCATTTACTTACTCAGAGCTTGATATTTTAATTTTACAGAACATTCATATGCTACATATAACCCAGTCTATTCCTTTTCCCTTATTTGTATGCAAATGTATTTTATGCTCAGCGTATATTACTTTTGGAAATAGGATTTGTTTGTTCAAATGCTTATAAATGTGGTCCTGAAAACG
This sequence comes from Tortricodes alternella, assembly GCA_947859335.1. NCBI lineage: Eukaryota > Metazoa > Arthropoda > Insecta > Lepidoptera > Tortricidae > Tortricodes > Tortricodes alternella. Next base: position 8,714,366 of record OX401979.1, on the reverse strand, counting down.
GCTATTTATCAGGCATTTTATTTTCGATGCTATACTTATTTACACATGAATATCTAGGGTTGTATTCTACGTATACATATACAAGTGACGGGAAGGTCCACAAACAGACGAGCAGGCAAACATTACGTGGTACCTGGCGAAGTAGAGCGCGCTTTGAACCGCGGGGCGATCATGACGGTCTCTGGAAATTACAATCAAAACTATGAAACTATTGAAAAGGATGAAAATATGCTAAATTATATTTAATTATTATAAGATGAATTCCAATGTCTCGCAGTCCACATTTTAAAATGTAAAATGGCTAAAATACTTAATAAAAAACGCTTACAAAACACCATACAAAATTGACTTGCTTGATAGAACTTTACAGGGAGTAAACATGCGTATAACGTAATTAATACTAGGTCTAGTGACACACGCAAAACTTCACTACATAATGTATTGTATGTAGTTTGTAGTCGCACATATTGGAATTCTTGCTACATGAAGTAAATAACAACTGGAGCCCTGTTTGGTGTCTTAAACACACGTTGTAGCAACAATATTATATTGGAACTAAAGTATTACATAGAGGACGATGCAAGTTCAATGGTCGTATCTTGTAGGCCAAAATTGACCTACAGGTTGATTTTGGAATAGAAATTAATGTGATTTAAAAACTTCTTCCAAACTCGGATTTTGTTGGTGGAGTCCGGCCAATGGATCGATGTAAAGCAATATTAGGATCCATCAATTCATTTGACATAAAATGATTGATATCACTAGGACCCTACTCACAAATTCAAATTTAGAAGATACGTAGTTGTACACTTCAGTACATTATATAGCGGACAGTAAGGCCCTCTTGTATGCTAAGGGTCAACCAGAGTAAGGTTTTATTTAGGCTGCAACTGAAAATACATGATCTGCTGACCAGTCTCTCATCACTATTACCGAAGTTACTAACGATAGTTCAATTTCAAATTTCGAATTTTCTAGAAATAATAAAAGCAGTACAATAACCAAACGCAAACCGTTTGGATTAAGGTAAAGAATGTGGGTCACTCGGACTTGTGCGTTGCTCGAGAACGGTGCTAGGTAAATATTGAATTAACGTGTACAGAATAATTGCGGAGAAAGCTCAGCGATACCCCGTTCTACAGACAATGTCAACAATACTATAAATAAATGACGTGCGCTTCATGAGCAGAATTGTGTGCACTTAATTAAAATGAACTAAATATAAGTAGTAAGTACCTATGGTACTACGAAGAAGATTCAAGAAGATTACTTAAAAAAATGCGTTTGAAATAAGTACCTTACCAAGTCAAAATTTTACACTAGAACTAAATAGAGTAGCTTTGGTCCAGCCCAATATCGACGTTCATTTATATGCAAATGCGTGCAACTGGAAAAAATATTTGTGGCAACACTGGCAACCAATCACACAGTATGATTGCACATTTTGGCTGTTTTACGAAATTACTTTCCATCTACCTAATAAATGCGATTCCATAGTACTAAGTATATAAATTAAAAAGTCATTTGTTTATGAAACGGTAAAAACAATCGAAAAACGGACGGTATTATTTCGCCGGGTGAATCGAAATGAAATGTATTTAGCTATGTACGTCGTAAAATCGTGATGCTGAAACTATTACAGAGATTAAAGCGAGCGTTCCATTATCTAGGATCCCCCTGTATTCATGACAGTGACCCGCCATTCGTTAGGAAGGGTAAAGGGCTCTCGAAACAAGCCAGCACCTGGAATTTACCGCGGTAGGTTAAAGCAAAGTACGACATGGCACAGGTAAGCTTGCCAGTTGGCGTTGGCAGCGGTTGGTCCATGAAATCGAATTGGCCCCCAGTCAGAGACGAAAATAGTGGTAATATCATATCGGTAACAAGACTCTGGGGGTCGGACGCTGCGAGATTTAATTTTAATGAGCTGAGTTTGGGACCGGTGACGAGTTGCTGGTTTATTTGAACGATTGTTTAACTATGCTACTAACAAATGAGTTTTATTTGTAGGTTATCATATGTGAGTTTAGGGAATGTGTTTTAAATTAGTTTTCAAGGATGTGAAAGCCTCCTTTTGCAATGGTTTCCCTTATTTTATTCTATTCTAAACACGACCTTGTGATTATTTAATATAAAGTTAGCAGTAAAATAGCTTGCGACTTAGATTAATCGATTATCACCAATTCGTTGAGAAGTATATTTTATCTACCGTGTTAATCGATTACACTTTGCTCATGAGCATTAATATCTGTCTCTTGTTTGCAATGATGTTAGCATATTCAAACTTTGGCGTGGCATCATCCAAGGACTCAACTAAGCCGATGTCCTAGAATCATTTACTTATCATTTGCATTGATCAAGTTTGACCGCATTCCTAGGCTAGGCTTCAATTAAAAGGAAATGTCATTCGGATGCTTACTAATTAACACCGTAGCCTATAAGTATAGTAATAATTATATAAATACGCCGTAAACAAGATTTCAAAGGACTTTAAAGTTAGTGTAGTAGTTAAACTGTTTAGTCTACTGTCTACTGTCTGTCTGTCTGTCTAACTTTTATTGTCTTAACATTTAATAAAAATACATTCCTAGCGATCCCCAGGAGTTATTAAAGTTAGGCGTTTCGTCTCACATGAGCGCAAGTGCATCAATGGAGCCCAGATCCTGTGCAACTCACCGCGTCGCGCCGCACCCACGACACACACACTCATTTTTTATTTCCTACTACAAGGCCAGAGTTATTTATTCAATAGAATAAATATCTAGGTAGGGACTTCAAAAAGCATTCGCTCAAATTTATTTTTGGTGCAGACTTTGACCTCTGCTTCCAATAAATATAAAATCGAGACTAGACTATTTTATTTCAAACAAAAAAAATAAAGAAACAACAAAGGGTAGAAAAACAAAACTTATTTGCAATATGTCTATTGGTTACATATTTGCCGAGTTATTATTAGGTAAGTAAGTTTAACAGAAAAGTTTGAATAGCTAATCTCCAAGAGCAATTTTGTAAGCAATCTCTACAAGTGAGTTTTACGCAGATAGATTACCAATTTTATGGCATTTATACAGCTTCTCGTCAATTAACTTTCCCTCTAATTCAAACCTATTCCTCCGTTTATTTTTAATGAATAGGGCTGGAGACTGATTACACAGCTTTATTTTAAACGTATCTTTCTGAAAAATGAAAAATCAGCATTCATTGCGGTCAAGTCATTATAACCGGTGCAATAGTGACGGAGAGCAATCGGAGTTATATTTAATGAACACCTATCTTCTCTTGTGATATTTCTCTGCACTGTAGTATATTTGTTACAAAACTTAAACCGACGAGTTTTACAAAGCTCCTATGAAAAAAACAGGTCTAGTGCGAGTCTGACTCGCGTGGAGACGATTCCGTATTATTAAACTTTCTACAGCCAACAGAACATAAACGTTCAAAGCTTCAATATTTTCCATTCCCGTGTGAATTCAAATATTTGTATTATTAATTCCGGAGATATGTGAGGACGGGATTTTTAATATTCGTATATTTTATAAAATATATTTTAAAAGATTAATTTCAACATATAAAAAAGATCCCTGCCATTTGATATGTCATTTGATGCGCTTGACATTCGTTTGTATTTTACCCCAAAATTAACTCTCGAAAACCAATATACGCGTCGAATTGAGAACCGCCTCCTTCGGATTTTTTGAAGTCGGTTAAAAATAGAATTCGTTTATTAACAATATAATGTCCGAGTTTGGGTTATACCTAACTCTGCTATTTGCCTTTCTCCATTTTTTCGTTCACTAGATTCGGAGAAAATAGGCTGTGACGGACAGACAGACAAACACGAGAGGATGATCGTATAGTTCCGTTTTTATATCGGAAGTGCGGACCCTAAAAAAAGATTTAAATAATTCCCTTTGCCGTTTGGTTTCGTCAGGATTTTCCGTCCTCATCTAATTTCCGTCGCGGTACAAAACTTTACAAATAGCAGCGAACTAAAAGTACGGCTGTGTAGTGTCGAATTTGCGGAATTAACAGAATTACCCACGTGACGGGACAAGTTGACTGCTCTTGTTGGCTTTGTTAGTCTGTTTGCAGATGCAGTGTTGCAGTTACGAGTAGTGTACCTTTATGTTTATACGTAAATGATTATCTGCAACTTGCACGCGCAACTTTGGGTTGAGAATGTACGGTGTACTTAATAGTTTTGTGTACTAAGGTAAATGTGTTATGGGATGTTCTCTCGTCTTTTCGATTACGCTTTACTAAACATGCGTCGCAAAATCGTTTAAAACGAAACGATACTATGCAGCTGCGAGTGTCCTAATCATTCGATAAAAAAACTTCTAAATAAATAAATACCTCATAACAAACCATTTATACTTGATACAAACAAATCCAGCAGTCTATTTTAAAGACAAGATATTGACACTTTCATTGTTAAGTAAACAAATAGTCGCCAAACTGCCTTATGAAAATGAAAATGAAAATAATTAACTCTTTCACATGTCTGAATCTACGAGCTTAATTCTAGCAGCTTAATTGGGGAAAGAGCGTCGAAATTCAACACTAGAAAGAAGAAAGAAAGGACATTTATTCACCACACAAGACACAATAATAAAACAATACACGAAAACGAGGGATGTGTGTCATCGCGGCAGTGAATCGGTCACTGGCTCAGCATAATGCTGAGGTGTCAGACACCCACAGAGCTGTTTTTCAGCCAGCACCGTCTGTAGGAATCGGAGCGCTATAGACACTAAATACTAACTAAACTCGATACTTTATTCTTGTATTAATTAATTTTGAGTTTATAAACAAAGAACTTGCAGGTAATGCAATCCAGCTTATTCACAAGTATATCTTATAAGGACTCATAGATACTTGGGTGCACAGGTATTACATAATCTGTCCAAGCATGCGCCTAAGAAGTCGGCACCATGTGTGGGCTTAGGACTAGGACATCAAAGACACCGTAAAAGGAGCCTCAAAGGGTCAATTAAGTCGATTTGTTGCAAGATGCAGGCGTGGAAATTGATTCCTCCATTCTACGGTTCCAATTCAATGGATCAAAGGTCTTGGGTACTCGCATTGTGACTACGAAAGGTTCTGTAAACGCCTACTCAGTCCTACTTTTCGCGTAGGTACACGTTTTTATCGACACCTATTACTGTTGTTTTAATTTATGACAAAAACACCATTTTTAGGGTTTCGTACCTCAAAAGGACAAAAACGGAGCCCTTATAGGATCACTCGTGTGTCTGTCTGTCTGTCTGTCTGTCCGTCTGTCACAGCAAATTTGCTCCGGAACTACTGGACTAATTGAGTTGAAAGGTACACATTTGTAAGTCAGTGACCGCAACACGGACGCGCAACGTAAATAAATGAATTTTAAATATGGGGGCCACTTTTTGGGGGTATATTAGAAAAAAAAAAGTTTTGCTAACTCTATCGTGTGACATATTAAATGAAAGGGCTCATTGTGAGAATCTTAAATATATTTGTTTTGGAATTTTAAAATAAATATTTTGGATGTTATTTAGGAACAAAGGCGAAAATTGACCAACGCCCTCCAAAGCTAGTGAGACCGAAATTTTGAAAAAAATGCAGAAAATAATCCTTTAGTAACAGGAAAACCTATAAGAAGTCTGTCTATGGTGTTTAAAGTAACCTAGGAAATATCAGATAATCGTGTATGGAACGGAACCCTCTCCACGCGAGTTTAACTCGCACTTGTCCGGTTTTTTAATCCCACACTCGTAATCTCTAGAAAATACTGAAGGCGTAATGTCTTTTGCTCTTATTAATTCACTTAAGTAGACCGTAATAAACGTTGATTATCAATTGACATTTAAAAGACGCAGTAGTTTGATTGTGCTTTCGCGTTGTTGTAAAACTGCGCATATCGTTGGACGCACAAGGGACCGGTTTCTCAGGTTTTAAGGGGAAGGTAGATCGTCGAATCATTTATCACAACTTGGAGACTAATTGTGTTAGAAGAGATTATCAGACATCAGTCTAATGCCCGCCGCAAGGCGTTGTCCGAGCCCTGACCTAAATATCGTCATCGTCCGCAGCGCTTGTTTGTTCTGCGGCTATAAAGTCTATGGGAATATGTGAAGGGATAACGTGGTTTGATATTAAATTTTAAGAAAAACGACGATTACGTGACAAAATCTATTCTAACGCTGTAAATGTGTGGAATAACATATGTTCACTGGCACTCCTAACCCAAGAGGGATATAACCCGACATGGGGATAAAAAACTAGTATCAGAAACATAAAAATATACGCGAAAAACATGCCCTAGTCTTTGTATTGCTAATGTGATCCCAAAACAAATAAACGTATGTAAAAACGACAAGCGCATTTATGAGGCTACCTGCCAAAATTGAAAATTGATCATAGATTTCAGGTCGTAACTAGTCTGTTGGTTCTTAATATAAAATTTCCAAAAAAGTATATCTGATTTTTCGATCTGTCCTTTACATTAGTAAAAGGCAGAATTTTAATATCACATTTAGTTTTATTTTTTAACCTCGGAACCAAGGGTATAATTTTTTTATTTTTTTCGTGCCTATCTAATTCTTTATTAACGTATTTATTAAAATATAAGTAACAATTGCAAGTAGAAGACCAATAAGCCTATAAACGGAAGAGCCAGTTTCTTTTTAATCTATTGGCCGTCATAATATTCCAAAAAATATGAAATCTCCATACAAATAGGGAATATGCACGATTTCCATCTTGTTTTGGAAAGTACTAAGTAATAAAAATCAAACTGTGTACGCAAAACATTATTGTGTTGTTTATTTTTTGAGATATGAAGCTTTGAAATGTCATAGTTTATACCACTCTCAAAACGTTAGAGTGTATACTTCAACCAATGCAAAAAAGCGCTGAGGGTCATATATGGCTATTAGCGCTCTTTTTACATTGGGCGAAGTATACAAAATATATGGCGTTTAAACGAAATTTTCAATAATACTGGTTTTAGGCCAATATACAAATACAAAACTTAGTTTTTTTTTTCAAGTTTGTTATTTGTTTTTAAATGTCCAAGTGGCATTTTAATAACTAACTGATGTCTCTGGCGGTGGGGATCCGTTGGATAAAAGTCAAGGTCATTCGTAACTGGTAGCCCCTTAAAAGATAAGTCAACATTATGTCTCTACTCGTCATTTATTTAATACTTTTAGGTATTTTGTGGTTATAAATAAATTCTGTTAGGCCACCGAGTATAATTATTATTTTAAAGGCACCCGATCAGTACTCAATTTATAAAAAAAACCTTGTTTTTTAAAAACGGTTCACGTGCAACTTGTACCAACTTGTAAGTAATAAGAGAAATAAGGTAAGTACCTAATCATTGTTTCCAAAATCTACACATGCCGGTTTTGTTTACACTTAATTAGGTAAGTACCACAGTGGTTCTAATTTAAATATTTAATATCATCCCACTAATGAAAGCTCCGTTGTTACTACTACTAATTAACATTAATTGCTTAAATGAAAACAGCAATGCAATGCATTCATATTCTGCTGAGTTCGTTACGGAACACGGCTATAATTTCCTGTATCATTTTTGGGGTTCCGTACATTCGATTAAAAAAGAGAACTGTTATAGGGTCACTCTCGTCTCTGTCTGTCTGCCTGTTTTTCTGTCCGTCTGTAACAGCGTATTTTCACCGAGTCTACCGAACCGAAAATATTGAAATTTGGTAGGGAAGTAGGTACTATAGGATTAGGTGTCCCAATCACGGACGCAACGAATTCTGATTTTGAAGCTTAGTCTTGTGGGGCAGACTACAGAAACAAAAACCTCTTATCGATTACATGACGTCACACACATCAAACGAAAGGGTTCATGGTGAAAAAACAAATATTATTTTTGATAATTTTAAAATACATAGTTTAAAAGAGATCGAGAGAGAGAGAGAGAGAGAGAGAGAGGGAGAGAGAAGAGAAAATATACGAAAATTGAGTATTCTCCCCAAGATAACCGAAAGTAATGAGCCAAGTTTTTTGAAAAAAATGCAATAACATAGGGCGCCGCTCACAGTTTACAGGAAAATCTAAATTAAAATCTAAAGTCTTTGAATTCCCAAGGGAAACAGAAAGTATTGGTAAGAGAAAAACATGCTAATAATGCTATGATTTATATATAATAATAATTATTATTATTTTATTATTATGATTATTATTTTTTAGCTTCCTACCAGTTCCTTATCAATAAAGCCCTATTTGTAGCCAAAATTAAATCAATAATCCCATTTTAACAGCGATAAATTAGAGAAGCAAATTTCCGGAAAACCTCTCCGGGATTACCTTCTTAATCTTGTCTATAGGTAATTTTGAGGTAACAAAAGAACTGCTCTTTGGATTAAGGTAAGGAGATAAAGAGAATGTCCACAAAGGTCCCTTATATTTTACCTCTGACAGGATTGTAGATAATAGAGTGTTCTTATTGCTAAGTACTCCGACCCTGACCCGACTGTAGTCTGAGCATCTTTAGTCTTTATTGGGGCTACTTACTGCGCCCACATTTTCAATCTTACTAATTTACGTTATATAAATCCAGGGTATTGTGCAATTTATTACTTGTATGCATTCATAGACATACCTATTTAGATTGGTCACGCTTACAGCATAAACGGTTAAAACAATTTTTTAGAACCCTAGGTATATTATCATTAGTTTGACCTTAATTGTCAGTGTCATTCTCGCTATTATTTAGGTAAATGAGGGTTTTCTCCATAGCTACTTAATGCAATTTGTATACTGCATCTTGTAGGTAACGTACCTACATTTTCGTATGTAGGTATTTCCAAAATAATATTTGACTCCGCATACCTATTAACATACCATAACCCAGCAGAAGTAGCTTACAACTCAGTTTATGTAAGGCAACAGGAAGAATTTGGAATGAATTATTGCAATGAATATGAATTATGTAGACGACAATGGTGTTAATCTACTTCAAGTCGGATCTAAATAATAAATTAAGCCGCCCTGGCTTGAGACAGGGTGATATAGGCAAATGTCAAGTCGATAGGCATTATATTTATGACTTATTGTTACTAATAGCTAGTTATGTTAAATTTATAGTACAAGTTGTACATATTCCGCCTATAGATCATAAAATTAAAACATGGTCATAATGCTGTGTCAATATACATTTAAATGTTAATGTAATACAAAGAATCACACACACGCTGCTAAAATATTACCGACACATACCTATTGAGTTACTCGGATTTGAAATCTGCTCGATTTAAGCATACTTATAAAGATATTCTAAGGCGTTACGAGCTCAAATATTTAGATTTATGTAAATTTTTACTAATGGGTTTTCGTTCATATTTATTCAATCATTAATCAACAGGTTAACAAGAAGACATTTAATATAAGTTTAGATAGCGAATGATGTTTTTCAATGATATACGCGGTTATTATGTGGACCAAGAGATAACGCCATTCAAAATAAACGATTAAAGATAAACAATACAATCGCAGTGACCTTCCGACATTCCCTCTCGGTTATCACAGTTAATCTTATGCTCAAACATCGTGATCGCTCTCCCCAAATAACTTTAGCCGTACAAATAAAATCCCTAACTTATCGCCTACTTACTTTGGCTAAATAATAATCCCTTCAGTTCCGTAATCCGATCAAGTGTGACTGCGAGACGTGAGACACTGGGAGACTCGGTTCACATTAACTCTAACATCCACAAAAGCACTGAAATATTTGTGTATACACACCGATGGATAGGTTAGATATCACGGTGACATTTCCCGCTGAGTCTCGTCACGGTTGGGGAGCGGGGAGTTCGTCGGAACCGCGCGGGGAAATGTTGGAAATCGTGTGGAAAATGGTTACACCGAGGCGACGTGCGTCGTGACGGACGGCCGCGGTCTCACTGACGCGCCAGTGATAACGACACATGACGCGGAAAATGGAAAACAATGGAAACCCGCCGTATGGTTATTCTGTTGCATGCACGCTATCCGCCGGGATGAATAGTAAGCGGAGCGGAGCCGTAAACTGACTAATTTTGTTTAATACCGCTGATGACAGTTGCAAATGAGGACGCTTAATTAATTAAGCTATAGCAAGAGTCAATTGATAAGCACAGGTACTTTATCCATTGAATTTAACCGTGCTAAAGGATTTTGTATTAATTGATTCCTCGCAAGCAATTTTACGCAAAAATACTTGTCTGTTTATACTTGAATCACCGTAAAAGTACCTATATTTAAGGACCACACGTCACTGCTAAATAGATGTAAGTTGATTTAGAAATGTTCGAGATAATCGCCAAGATACATTCATACTAAATTATCGGGTAAATTGTGTGTCGTAAGAACGATGACCTCTAAAATGATTTTAGTTTAATCACTTCTCGCACCCTATCCGTTTACATCTCCAGCTGTTTTAAAAATGGGGTCATGATATTTATTAACGATTACCCTCTGCATGTTGTCGTCACGGCCCCTTACCCGACATATTGTGAATTAGGGATGAAACGTTCCTGCGGATATTGGTTTACGTAACAACCGTCTCTTTCTACAATTTCATTTTATTTGATTTCGATTGCCCGTCCTCGCCTAAAAATATGTCACTTCATGAAATCCTTTTCTGACGGAACGACGAATTATCTTCCTACGATGATGACTGTATGATATTGCTTAGATCTATGATACTAAGATTGATTTAACTTTTGAGCTCCAGCTAATCAGAAAATCCAAGTAAATTACATCAGGCAATGAAGCGTTTACATTAAGAAGGAGGTCCCGTAATATTATTTTCTTTTTCGAGAAAATTCAAATATAAACAGGTGATTAGTAATGGTCTTTCAGACAGGGCAACGTTCGGCCTCCTCACCATACAGATATTGGCATGCACATCTTAGGCTGTTCCCACACGTACGCCACAAACGGCTTTGAGTAGTCAGTTTGGCTGAGTGACAGAGAAGAGGTAAAAGACAACCGTTCGATAATCTATCGAATATTAATAGCGTTGTTGCGGTACCCCTTTCAATGTAGAATAACAGTTTGATCTTACATAATAAAGAACTATACTTACTTTTAATAGGCACGTAGGGCATGTATAATTATTTTACAGAATCTAAAGATCACAAGCTACCTGATGGCTTAGTTCCATTTATCAATACTATTTAAAATGTGTAGGAGACCATACGTTGAAAAAAAACTTTTTTTATGTCAATTGACTGACAAACGAGCTGACGGCCCACCTGAAGGAAAGTGGTCACCGCCGCCCATCTGCAACACCAGAGGTGCTGCCAATGCGTTGCCAGTCTAGGGAGGATGGGGAATGGGGATGGGATGGGGATGAGGGAATAGGGCTCCGGATCTCGTCACTCGCCGTACGAAACGCAATAGCAAGATATTCTGTGAGAGTGTGGTACTACCCCGGTCGAGCCGGCCCGTTCGAACAGTAATCATTTCGTGAGGATTACTGTTTGGCTCTACCATTACAACCACCATACCATACCACCATACATACCATTTATCAATACTATTTAAAATGTAAAGGAGACCGTACTTTAAAGAAAAAGCTTATATGCAGATGTCTTGAATACTACCTTCAACCTACATCCTACAAATCTCCAAAACACAAAGGGCCTCCTTGACAAGCAAACGATGGCAGCAACCGGAATGACAAACAGAAGAAAACATTCAAACAAATAATAGACCGAAGTCACATTAAAGTCGCCCTTAAATTCGCACGTCGTTCGTCGGGACAGGAAGGGCCGAGAATAGACCGAAACAAAATATCTCGAAATAAACTCTGGCGGAGTCCACTGAGTTAAATGGACTGTAGGGAAACTAGGCGTTCGTGTCTCGATCAAGATTCGCGTCCAGATTTACTTTAAAGATTTATGTTAAATTCTTTAATTTGTTCATTACTAATATGTATATACTTGAATGACCGGTTGGTTGGCCCAGTGGTTCCACTATATCACTAGAAAGCGAAAGGTCTCAGATTCAATTCCGGTCAAAGACAGATATTTGAATGCTAATAACCTTTTGTCTTCCCTTGGGTTCGTTCATTCGTGTCTCTTTGTGTGTTGTTAACGAACCCAATATTACATTGAATCCTATTTCGGGCCGTCGGCGTTTGAGGGCGTTATTTGTTAATTTTATTTACAAGCATTTCGCTTTTTCAATTTCAACCATCGCCAGACTTTTCAGGTACTTCCACCAAAAAGTTCTACTGAACACTCGTTTCTATTTACAACGCAACAATTCATTAATTTGAGATGGACCACCGTGAAAATAAACAATAAACTTGATGTACCTAGTTTGCAAAGTTCGGTATAGCTGGTATCGATACCGATAACGGGGAAGTATTCGTAACACGATCCCCTACATCCGTTGGTTTCTACGCCGTCCTACGTTCTACTTGCATGTTAATATTTTGCAAAGTAAATCATAATAGGCGCCCTAGCTTTTATACTTATGGCTAGTGACTTCCTTTTGCAGAGTTACCACTTTGGGCTTAATATGGGTTAAGTAAATCTGGGAAGTTTTGGATGTTTTTTCAGGCGGGTAAGGGTCACTTGGTGGCTCTGTGCATACATTGGGCCATGGAGAGTGAGGTTATTTAATAACTTAAAGTAGTTAGCGGCCGTTCATAAAGTCACTGAAATCCATTGTACTTATTAGTTAATGAAACCACTAGGCAAGCAAATCTATGTTTATTATGAACTGTTAATTAAGACCAAGCGTCGATATCATTGCTCAAATAATACTCCAGAATTGCTGATGTTCAGGACCTAACGGCCAGACTAAACAAAGCAAGTACATCAAAATTGTTTCATTTTTATTGTTCAAAATAAGTTTTGTAAATTACTTCGATTTCATCAAAATAATATTGCTATAGGCCATTTTAAAAAATTTTAAAGCGTTTGGTTTCATACGTAAAACCAAACGCTTTAAAATTTAGTTGATAATATGTTTAAGGTATGTTAACTTTTACACCTGTACACAAAAGAATAAATAGTTTTAGATCATGCTTTTGAAATTCATAAAAATATCATAAACGATAAATTTAGCTAATAGAAATTACTCATGATAGTGTACGTGATTTATTTTTTAAATCTATCGACGTTAGGTCAGATTAAAATAGCAATTTTAGATTAGTAAGGGAGGGGTGTATGATTAATATGATTATCAATTGAATCTGATAAAAGTATCTGGCATACTTTGGCATTTTGAGACCGTCTGCCAGGTACTTCCAGCCGGCCATACCATAAACTGACAGATCTGCCTGTCTCGTCCATGTCTCTGTAGATTATCATGTGCTCGCGTCCCGTACTACATAGTCACTTAGTAGCAAGAAGCTTAATTGTGAAGCAATCGATTTGCTAAAAATATCAGTGATTTAATCAAATATAACTGGATTTACTAAACAAAACTATGCCACGAACACGATAGAATGAGCTTCAGGCTCGCAAGTTGCGGCAGGATCACACTTATAGGTGCACTCAGGCGCACTACCCGAACAGCTGAGCATCGGCACATTCGCTCGAGCGCTCGCAGCCGTTTCACATAAACGCATCGGTACAATTACCACGACTTTATGCAAACCATTCAGGTAATAGAAAATTATAGCTCGGTCCCTTTTACTTGTATCCATAAATGTATGAAATTATATTTCCATAACGAGAACCGTTTCTATAAACTCATTGTAATGGTACAGGAATCACGTGTATAAAAATGTATTTGAAAGTAGATAGTAGTATCTACTTACAATAAAAAAATATATAAAGGGCATTGTTTACAATTTATAAGGCGGAAAGTTTTTAAATAATAATATCACGATTACTCAATTTGATGTAGTCACAAGCTAAGATTCACGTGCTACGGGTAGTAAACAACGATACGAATATTTATATAGATACTCGTAAATACATGCATAATGGATCCAATTCGAAACGGTGTCCGCTAAATTTAAGATTGCCTAAATTTAAAATAAGAAACGTCAAACTCGATTTTGTATAGCTCCAAGGTTCAAAATCGAGTCGAATGTTTCTTATTTAACATTTAGCGACTTCTAAATTTAGCAAAAACACTTTCGAATTGGCCCTAATATAAAGGTACACAAAAGTTCGGGTTCATCACTAAAATTTTGCCCCTAGCGGGATTCGAACCTACAGTAGGCGGTTACACTACCGTTTAGACAATATTATAATAACAATACAATAACTTTAAAATATACTTGATTGACCAGTTGGTTGTCCTAGTGGTTCCACTATATCACCAAAAGTGAAAGGTCTCAGATTCGATTCCTGTCAAAGACAGATATTTGAATGATTTATAATAAACTTTTGTCTTTCCTTGGGTTCGTTTATTCGTGTGTCTTTATGCCCAACCCAATATTATATTTAATCGTATTTCGGGCCGTCGAGGGCGTATTTGAGAATTTTATTTTACAAGCAAATGGCTTTTACAATTTCATCACTCACTATCATGGAGACAATATATGTTATTAAATAGCTTTTAAGAAATCTTTCATCGATTTTTTTTCAATTGTTGAGATCGAATAAGCTTACAAATAATGTTACTGTAGGCATGCTTTATTTCTTGTTACTCAAGCATAAGTGATACCAAAAATACCTACTTACCACTCTTAATTAATTGGGTAAAGCTTGGTTTATTCTCGGAACAAGTTCAAGAGACTTGATCGAATATAATCATTCTAGGTTATTCCACGATTTCATCCAATACCATCGCTCGGTCAGATGTCAACTGTTTAGCGGAATCCACTTATTACGGCCAGATTACGGCTCATAATATATAAGAGGTATACACCTACCAACTTTGCTTGTAACTGTTAAAGTTTTTATCCAAGCAAAATAGTACTATATTCCAATGCGATAAGAGCTTTGACAGTCCACTCGAGTCCTCAGAAAAGTTGGTGGCTATATGCGATTTGCATCCGAATGGGCCCATCGACACGCGGCCACGTCACGTCGCCACTCACTAGGCACTACCTAATTAAAAGCCAAAACATCAGGTATCGTGTTATGGCAATCTGCACGTACTATATGGGTATAATTAACGTATAATTAATCAATAACGGAAATGATACAAAATGACTCGTTTGTTACTTATTTCTTTTGGTACTGCGACTAGTTATTTTCTAGGTTAACAAGCTAAAACGTCGATGGCAAAACCAAATAACCAACGAGTAGAAAAAATATTTAAGTACCTACATAGTTTTCATTCATATAGTCGGATATTAGAAAAAGATTCGAATATAAGTTTTAATAGCAACAAAACTCATTCTTACTAAAGCTTTAAACATACTTATTTTGGAAAAATACGATAAAACGGTACAGCGCATGGTTTTTGCCAAACAAAACTCACCCATTTACCGCTGGATGCCGTGTAATCGAAAACGTCAGATGCACTAACCCTCATTCGAAACCTTGAATATATTATAAAAACTAATTGTCCACAAAACCAACCAAGACTCTGAAAATATTATTTATAAAATTCTTTAGTTTTCTGTAGGATATGAAGAGATGAAAATGTGGTTGTAACGTAGCAATCTCTAAAGATTACCCTCTAAGAGTTACAAACTTTGACAATTATTCCCTGATTAGCGGTCATAGCAAGGTTGACACGAGGATAAGTTAATACCGTCTTATCTCTAAGTGCGTCTCTCTCACACTAGTGCCGATGAAGAGATAGAGAGATAAGTGCCTCTATTCGGGAACGCTAAGTGATTCTGTAGCGACTCGTAAGCTAGATTTCTCATCCCATTCTTCCGCACGACGCGTAATGCGTAAGAGCGAGATGAGAAATCTGGCTTACGAGTCGCTACAGAATCACTTAGCGTTCCCGAATAGAGGCGAAGACGGGCTTAAGGTATCCCCATGTCAATTTTGCTACGGCCGCAGTAACTGTCATTACCCGAATTTCTACTCCACTTCATTAATTCAATACATTGAATAGCCAAGACCTCGATCGTTTCAGTTATCAATTGGAATACGCATTCTAGAAGTTTTTATTGGCCTAATGCTTAGTACAATTGAGTTGGCGTTGTGTAAGATAGGCAGTTTAATTCAACGGACAGCGAGGGTGCGTGTTGGGTGCGTTATTAATTTAACCGCGGTTCTAATTAATCTTGCCCGGTGCGGACGTTCCCACGACCAGTTAGGAGATCCAGGAGCTATAAGATATTTGGCATTTCAGCAATCTCGGCGATATACACATTTTTTTTAAGTATCGAGCGGTTAAAATTGCTCTGTGAGCTGTTGATGACGGCAGTTTTGGGTCGGCAGAAGTTCACACCCTGTCGCTACTATTAAATGCCACTAAGGTTTTTGCATAATTATTTCTGATGTATGTACCTATTAGCAAAACATACCAGAAGAATAAATATTACATTTCTGAAACATATCGGATGGTTGAAAGTGAGTAAAAACTTTAATTGAAAGATTTAGACCCTTCGACGATGAGCTGATTTCAGAGGTGATAACTTTTGATCGGTCATACCGATTTCCATCAAACCTAGCTAACAGTCACCTTGACAAAACCGATATCTAACAAACCGCGTTAAAATCGGTTCATCCGTTCTAAAACAACGATGCCACAGACAGACACAGAAAGTCAAAAGTGGTCAAGCCTATAACACCCCTCTTTTCGATCGGGGGATTTCAAAAGAAGGCCAATTTGCGTCAATTAACACCAAGAAACATTACGGAGTAATTATAAAAGCAAAACCTTCAGCATGCATTTAAATAATTTGTTTAAATGTACTTGAATGTTACAGGCTTGTTTTGAATTTCTGCTGACACCACTTATCTTTTCATCGAAATACCCTTTATCAAGCCAATTGTTCTGTTTAATAGGAGGCACTAAGCGAAGCGAAATCCTTTCACGCTGTAAGCCGTTATTATAAGTATAAAATAGCAATAATATGTTAGATTGTCTAACACCGTAGTAGGGTTTAGATAAGAGTTTATTCGAGTATTTTATTAGCTGGTTTTATCCACCGTATTAATAATTACATATTGTCTCTTTAATACAAAAGACGATTGATACATTTCGTCTACGTATTGGTCACTTTAATATTTGATCCAATATTAAAAAGTTAAGTCTCCATCAAACGTTCCGACCAATACATACAAGCCACCTTAATCAAAGATCAAGTGAGCGGCTTTTCTGAATTCGGCCATTACTTAATGTCATTTGTACACTGCAAAATTTTCCCTAATAACACTATTATCATTATGCATAATACACCTTTGTATAAACTCATTAAATGTTTAATATTAAACGCAAACTATTGGTACTAAAATGCCATTGCGCGCACTAGCACAAACATTAATGAATTCATTACTCCTGTTGGTGAAAAATAATAATGCGATGCTGTATTTCGGGTAACATCGAGTGAAAATGTCATAACGACGAGTGTAAATAAATATTTATATTAACGTCACGCGTCCCGTTCGTGAAAACATTCGGTTCCAATCATCGTCGCGTATTCCCCCGACGCGGCATCAACATAAAACAGGTTGCGGATATAATTCGTCTAGTGGCATTTCGCGTCGACAAAGCCCCGACAATTATCACCAACATTCTAACTATCATTGTTACGATTTGGGACCCTTTCGTTTGTTTAAGTCCAGAATGGTCATTGTTCGGGTGTCCAGAATGGTCAATAGCGAACAGGAGAGGACCTGTGTTTATACACTTTAGAAGAATTAGCATGCATAATTTAATTATATTATAATTGATTTTGTATGCTTTGCTATAACGAAAAGGACCAAAAGCAAAATAAAGAGTTATTTAGTTATATTATCGTTTTATTATCCGGGACGCATGCAAGCTGAAAGTTCTTTATAGATACCAAAATAATTATACCACAGAGTTGAAAGATCCCAGAGGGAAAGTGAGCTACACAAGATGATACCTATATACAGTCCTAGATGCAGATTTTAAATTTTCCGCCCTACTACCTACTTTGTCGAATTGTCGAAATTATTGTGATAATCACATTTTAAACATGCTACGTATATAATAAGAAACACTTTAAAATACATCACCGGGCACGCACGAACTCGGTAAACCAATGTTCTAGCCACTATTTCAGCTAAACAGGAGTTGATCTTCTTTAAAAAAAAAAAAGGAAACTTCGTAGCGGCTTAAACTATTTCCATATCGATGTTGAGCCGTGAAAACGTAACAGACAGACAAAGTTACCTTCGCATTAATAATATTAATAATATTATGGATTCAAGGCTTTAGATGGCAGTCTGATATAAAAACGTTTTGCTCACAGCCACATCTAGAAAGAAATTACTAGTATTTGTATCGGAAATCATAGCAAATTCGAAGGTGAGAAAGCATTTCCTGGAATGGTATACAATAACCACGCGCGTTGGAAGCAAATCTAAACAGCAAGGTTTCGTACGTGATGAAAGCTGAACAGCATTTGTATTGTAGTGTACACTTATGACATGCTGTGTACATACATGTACAGAGTGTTACAAAACTACCCGTAAAGCCGAAAGGAGGTTAAATGGGGCCTGAGCGTGGGGTAGGTCCAATTTACTATATTTTCAAAATGACTAATTTTATAAATAGCTTCCAATGAAATAATTGTAAAATTTAATACCAAGCACCCCACGCTTTTTTACTATAATCGAATTATTTGTTAATAACTTAATTTATATTCTAATCTTGTCTCAAATTGATTAGTCATAAGTAATTGATTGATGGAATTTCCATTACTGTAACAACAAACTCTTCATACTTAAAAAGTATTTTCTACTTTTTAGTTCTGTTCGCTATTAAAGCGTGTTTTTTAGTTTTTTTAAACTATAATTTGTTTAATCGATACGGTATTTCTTCAAGTTAGTCCCGTTGTGATCAAAGTCGAGGTCTGATGAGAGGATCTACGAGTAATCGAAGGAACTCTTCAAATATTATAGGCACACATATAGAAAATTTGATATTTTATGTAATAACTCAAGCAATTGCGTTTCAAAAACATTATTTAGTGAAATGGAACTGATGATGAAAACCACGGATGACCACCGGAACTCCTCAATGATAAATATTTTACGGGTGGTGATTAGATTTCTGTATAAGGTTGGGAAGCAACTTATGCTAATGAAAATTATGTTATGGTAAAGAAGAACTGGTGGTGTAGAACCAGGAGAACTCCTCAACGATTGACGGCCTTGCACCTTGGATAGCAACATTTTGTAAAGGGTGATGAGCAATTAGCCTATTGTGACTTGATGTAGTAAATGAGTGTCGTTAAATCACATATGACAATCACGAAAAAAGTGAAGAAATAAAAATGTGACAAATAAAAAAACAGACTTCAAAAACCTTTTGAAAACTAAGAATTAATGACTGGTCTTCGTTAGTTAATTACCTAGTTCAGTCGACGGTTTGTCTCAGAATACCGTACATCCATACAAATTAAAATGGCGGAGCCAGGATTCTATGATTTAAATTAAATATAAGCATCCTAACTGGACTGCTCTACAGTATCTACCTTGCGTATGGAAATAACTATACTTACTACGTACACTGCGTATTATGTCATTAAGTATGTTATGTTTAGTTACCACTTTTTTAATAACAAACCTTATAATATTGAATTCTCAATTGAACCTAAACGTAAGTACCTATTTCTTCTTACCGTAAATCCCGATAACAACAACGCACCATTACAAATTACCAAATTTTATTGCATTGGTACATTTTTAAAACCTTTTCGTAATTATAAACCCTTTTAAGAATAAAATTAATACTTGAAGACAATTTTACCTCAATATTGTTATATCAATAAAATATATTGTGTTGGAAGAAATATTAAGTATTATTATGAAAATTTGAGGGCAAAGTTTTAGAATTTGAGCTGAGCCTGAGGTTGAATTTGCTTTATTGGACCGGACCTAATCAAAAGTTGGAGTTGGTCTGAATTCCCTGTGGCTCAAACCATTTTAGTACCAGCTTTCACTATAATTATCTATAAAATAACAGGATGAAATATAAGCCGTGTATTGAAATATGTTTTCATAGTTCGTATTGGTGGGTAGTATGTCCCAGTGCCAGACGAATTGGTTAGCAATACCAAATTTTACACTTAACTGTAAAAATCACATAATTAAAGGAGTATTTATGAATAATACCAGGCGTCTCATTCGGGAACGCTAAGTGATTCTGTAGCGACTCGTAAGCCAGATTTCTCATTCCATTCTTCCGTACGACGCGAAATGCGTAAGAGCGAGATGAGAGATCTGGCTTACGAGTCGCTACAGAATCACTTAGCGTTCCCGAATGAGGCGCCAGATTGGTAAATAACCCGGCAATAGGTATACGCGACTTGACAAACAACGGTGTACTGTTTATTAAGGGTTCCGTACCTCAAAAGGAAAAAAACGGAACCCTTATAGGATCACTCGTGTGTCTGTATGTCTGTCTGTCCGTCTGTCAACTAATGAACCGATTGAGTTGAAATTTGGTACACATATAATTCGGTGACCGCAACACGAACGCGTAACGTAAATACCTAAATGAATTTTAAACATGAGGGCCGCTTTTGTCGGCTACATTAAATAAATAAAAAGAGTTTGGCAAACTAAGTATATTGTATGACATATCAAATGAAAGGGCTCATTGTAAGAATCTTTAATATAATATTTTTTTTGAAATAAATAGTTTGAAATTTGTTTAGGAAATTAGGCGAAAATTGACCCCCCCCCCATAATCTCCAAAACAACTCGGCCTACATTTTCTTTTAAATGAACAGAAAATAGTTCTTTACCTATACATTACAGGGAAACCTATAAAAAGTCTATGGTATTTAAAGTAACATAGGAAATTTTAGATAATCATGTACGGAACGGAACCCTCCTCACGCGAATTTAACTCGCAATTGTCCGGTTTTTATTGAAAGATGAAATTGATAAGTAGGTACTAAAACGAGAACTTCTAGCGTAGGGCTAAGGCTGGTTGTTACTTCGTAGTTTATACAATATGTGCCTGAGCTTGCCAAAGATACTGTTATTTGTAATACAAAATAATTTGGCAAGTTTTCTTCTCGGAAACTAAAATTATCACCGTTAGTCAGCGGGCGAGAAAAGAAACTGCCTCTAAATTTTAGGTCACTAGCCATCTAGCGGCGGTAAGGCGAATTTCCGTCGACAGTTTTCATGGCTTTAAAATAGGTGGCGCTGCCGTAGTCGATGTTGTCACGTAGTGAAAAATATTGGCAGGCCTTGGGGAAATCTTTGACTGCAACTTTAAACGGCTAAAGGCTGGAAAAATACCAATACCTACGGTGGAATTCTTTTAAACAATAATAGTATAGATAGTTTGTACGTATCCTTCATTATTTATTTTTGAATTAATTATTGCTCCTGCGTTGGTACTAGATAAAATGTACTGTGTCTGTGTCCTGTCTACTAGAATGTAGAGATTTATGGAAATAAAGTCTAATAATACTAGTGTTTGATTTCATTTTTGCTTTTGTTTCACGAAACAAAACAATACCTAGTATTTTAGGAATACTGTCTTAATTATTTGAAAAACGAGCCCCAGACGTCAGATGGATGAGTTTTGTGGGAATGACAACTCTTGTGGCAACGAGAACCTGTGATTTTGTTAGGAGTCAAAGGCACCTGTTCGAATTCTTTCTTTTATTTTTTATACAGGTAAGTGTAAAGCCAGGGCAGTACTACTTAATCGGGCATTAGCTAAGCAGGCTCCTTCACGAATAGCTCTTATCCATCTCAATGTCTGTGATTTCAATGATGGTCTAATAAAACGATATTTAGACATTCGAGCATAGTGTTCTATAGTACACTGTACCTTCAAATTCCTTGTAAAGGCTGTTTGCAACAAAATGCTACCTCAATGCCTTTGAGTTTATTCCACAATGAACGCGGCACAATAAGTGAACCCCAGCGCGGTGACGTCACATCCGTAGCCAAATCGCTTCCGGCGCGCCCGTGGGCTTTTTAACATCCACTCTTTGTTGATTCCCCGACACGTCAAATTATGTCCTGGATGACACGACTGATTAATCGCGCGAAAAATTGTACTACAAATTGGTGAGCGTCTGTCACGATTCGGATGTGTATACCTGGTCTGTATTTGATTGGTGTGTTTGAAACTTTTCGGTGAAGCATATTTTTGCCAAAGGATTCGGAATAAAAAAACCTGTATAGAGCAAAGTATTTGTACTCATAATTCTGACTTAAACAGTTTATTAAACAGTTTTAGTACTAGTAATTATATCGAATCCTCAGTCAACGCTAATAGTGAAATGATAAGACTGTAAGCATGTTGTTGTAAGCCAATGTCAGTATGACTTATGTTACAAACAGGTAGACAAGATTAAATTTAAATTTAAATTTAAATTTGTGAAAACGATTTAGATTTAATAACAAATATCTAAGAGGCAACCTGGTAGTCTCCTCTCTCAGAAGCCAACCGACGTATATTAAATTTGGATTCAATTGCAATTTGAGTCCACTCATGAGCCGGTTTTATTGCATTTATGCTATTTCAATACTTAATTTCATTTTGCATACTGTCAAAGTTTCTTATTAGTGGGGCCATCTGATATCATTCATATGTAAAAAAAAATGTCAACGTTACTATATGGATGATTGATAAATTATGTTTATAGCATTTGAAAAGTCAACTTGCACAAAGATTTCGAGTTTTGTGACCTTGATATGTGTTCTGATAATGCAAATAATGTTGACCTTTATAGGATGACATTAACATTGTTTTTTTTTTTTAAATTAGGTAGTTAAACGATATTTCAACAAGATCTCCCGCTGGGTTAATCTGAAGATTGCCTGAAAATGTCATCAAAATCTCTCCAGACATTTTAGACTCCATAGCGAACATACACATAAATGTTTATATACTATATAGATAGATAGATGTTTTTTTTTTTGTTTTTTTTTATTACGAGATCAAAATAGTAGATTGTTGCACCAAGAAGAAAGTGATTCATTATTACGCCGAGTGTTAGTTTGGAACCCGAACGCAAGTGAGGGCTCTAAAAACACGAGTGCAATAATAAATCACTTGATGCGAGGTGCATAATCTGCTTTTCTTCCAACTACAGCAAAAGTGTTGCTCCTGGTACTCAACGCACGTTCTCCCCAAATTTGTATTTGATATTAATTTCAACATTTTCTCCCGAGAAAATGGTTTTGACACACAGACAGACAGATAGACAGACGGACGGATGGACGGACAACGAAGTGATCCTATAAGGGTTCCATTTTTCCTTTTGACGTATGGAGCCCTATAAATTACTTATATAACCGTAACGTAACGGCCTTGTGATTATTTTACTTATTTATCTTACAATAATAACTTTATCGGTTCACGTCAGAATTGTCACAACGCAGATTAATTTTATAACTGGCATTGTATATTACGGATAGGTATGCTAGGCAAAAATTGACTGTATGACGATGAGGTATTATTTACTTATGACGTTCGCAAAGTGACGTGAACGGAAGGAAGCTATTTACACCATCAGAAATACGTTTGTCAGAACAAAATGGCAACGTTACGTAATAGAATGAAACGAACATATTCGATACGAGTGTAGGGAATGACATAACATATTATGGAGCTCTTCAAGGTTACATATTTATCTACTCGTAGATAGATCTTATGTTTATTACGTATCTAGATATATTCAACTTGATGAGAGATAGACAAATAAATGAGGCGTTTGAAACGATTGCGGATTTATCATTGTTTGCAACGTCGGAATGACGTATGTATTTAAATAAATATAAAGAATAATGTTCACAATCTCTGCCGCCAATTTTTGGAGTTTAGTTCTCCATCCTATCGCCAACGGACCTATACCAATCAAATCAACTTCCTGTCAGTGATCTGGACGACGTTGTGAGAACTGGCTGGATATATATGATGTAATATTAAAATATGTGTCAAAATACCTAAGCAGTAAATCGTCTAAAGATCAAAATGTCTGCCAAGCAAAATGCCTAAATTGCAATTATACCTAAGCGGCACATTGTCTAAAAATTGTCTAAGGATAAAGATAAAGACAAGGATAAGGATAAAGATTGTAAAGGTTGTCGTTAGTCATATTGCCTGGTAGGCCTTTTGCTTCTTAGTCAATATAAGCTTTAGGCTAAACACGTAGACGTTTTGATTTTTAGGCAGCATGATCAATAAGGATTTAGTGCACTTCGGCAGAATCAATATAAAAAAGTTGCCGCCATCAGTATCATCATTATCATTATTATAGTATTGAAAAATGAAAAAATATTTATTGTTTGAGACTTACATAGTGAGTATACATCCCTGGTTCCTGAGCTAGGCTCCCCTGTGTTACAGGAACTTGTGCAAATGCAGATTAAAGTATTGCATCTAGGCTTTTCAGAAACCACAGAACTGATATACCTATAGTTCTGGCATTCAGCTACGGATAGGTTTATCCTAGGGAGTTTATAATAATAGCAAAACTAAACTTAATTCTAGATAAAGAACAATTTCATTTTACGATTCCCAGTATTTTTAATTTAATTTTAAAAGGACGGTCTATATCTTGAATTAATTATAATAATAAAACATTTTCACATACACGCGCACGCAAACTGTATTTATATACCTATACATATACTAGTGCCAAATAAACGCATAGTTAATGAAATTTAAATTGTTGATCAAGCTTGTGTACTTTATTAAGTCTGCGAAGTTAATTGAAATGCCAGCGTTATTGGCTGGCGGGTCAGGGGTCCAGATTGAGCAGTTTAATTGACGGCGATTGATAAATTTAGATAGTGCCACTGTGAACCCCTCGGGCCGCCATTGTGTTGGTCTCAAACGCATTACCAATAAAATTGCTATTAAATGAACCATAGGTCGCCCGTACATCTCTATTTCAATGGCTGAGTCAATAAATTAAGTGATAAGAATAAGAACCGTCAGATTTATCTATAAGGATCTCTGAGTCGGTGCTATTATTTTTCTTTGATAAATAATATTATCTTCCAATACAAAGGTACTTTAAGTTTTATTTATGCGTACTTTAAGTTTTTTTTTTAATTTATTACCTAACATTTAGTTGCATTTCATTATGGTTTCTTTCAAATAAAAGCGTGTTGTTTAAGATACTTCTGTACACTTAACTTTTGACCTTAATACGACATAATTAATTGGAATTAAGTATCCCATATGAAAATGGAAAGATAAGATATTAAATCGCAACTTGACATTTGCTTTTCGATTTCCAATAATGTAGATTACTCTCGGAGGATTACGTGAGCTTAACTAGGCCGGCTCAGAACAAGATTCATCTCCTAATGCTTGTTAGCATGTCAAAATTCAATACAAAAATGGTTGGTGTTACCTGTTACCTGATTACGGTTCAATCGTTTTTATTACAGACAACTTAATGAATTTCGAAAAAGTTCTGCTCGGAAAGTGGGATACACTTAAGTAGGCAATAATCTCAGATACGCCCAATACATGTTGAATTAGGTTCAGTCACCTCGAAATTAGGAGGTTATTAATTAATTAACCGTAGTCCCAAATCCTAAAATGCTTTAGGATTTGGGATGTTTCCTGTATAAAAATTAAGTACCTATTTCTAATTAGTCCGTCAGTTAAATTATCAAATACATTGAATACGTACGTACGTATTTTTTGCTTTATCAAATCAATCATAATTAACAAAGATAACGCGCATCAAAGTTAGGCAGTGGGGGCTCATGACGTCGCTTAATGGTAAAAAGTGTGCAAAGTCGTGACGTCACGCGGAACTTCACTGCACTAATATCTTCGTCATTTCTTGTTTAATTGACAAAATAGAAAATACTTTTTCAATAGTATTTAATAATGTAAATGACGGACTAAATAGATTTTTCAGGAAACTAGCCTATTGTATGTAAACGCCAGAAACGAGTTATATTAGGAAGCGTGTTCGTTGAATTCTTTGCAGAGTTCTTGCGAATTCGGCCGAAGCAGTTTAGGCCGGCCATAAAGATCATGGCGGTGGTGGTCATACGCTTAGTGTGTACGCACGTCACCAAAGGCCATTCCGTACGGAATTAGACGGGCTACATATTTTCACGGACGATGCACTTGACTCCTCGAGAGGAGATCTTAAACATATTCCATGAACGCTGACTCCCCTGAGGGAATCAGCAATTGTACTAATATTACAAATGCGAATGTATGGATGTTCGGTTGGAATGCCGTATGTAGATTTTTTATATCCCAAATTGACATATAGGATACTTTTTATCCCAAAAAAAAGACCTTGAGGGAATACCGATCACCAAACTACGTGGACGATGTCGCACGCAAAAGTTATTACACATTGTAACTGATGACTAATAAATGTTCCTTTTTAGCTAAAAACGCTGGTACATAAAATAAATGATGACAATTTGACACCTGAGCTTAGCACACTAATTTTTATCGCGTACATAAATAATTCATCCCTTTCGCACCCGTATATTAGTTAAAAAGTGACAGATGCTTTATGTGCGCGCTAAAAACTAGTGTGCTAGACACTATATTGATGTACTTGAATTGTATAGGTATTGCAGTTTAATTTTGACGTTGATATTTTAAGCTACGAATGATCTTAACTATGTCATTTGCAATCAAAACCGCATTATTATCGGGCGAAATGCTGCTTTAATCACTTAATTAACTTGCTCAGTACTTGGTCTAATCCAATTATCGTGTTTATCAGCGTGTGCTGGTGTGTATTGTGATAAGACATTTATCTGCCTGCCGCAGGGCGACACGGTGTCTGTCACCTGTATCATTACATACACAGTAACAATTCATTAAGTGTAAATGATAATATTTTATTAATAGCAAGTTCTTTCATATCTGCTCTTATTTTAAAGGATGTAAAGTTTTTTTTTACTCCACATGTTCAGAAAAGATAATTTTGATCCCTCAAAAGAAGGATAAAAGTTCCAGTTCCTTCCACATTGATTTGCACCCTCATTAATATTAAAGGCCGAGGCAAATCAAACGCGGTTGCGGCGCGTTTGCGGCGCGAACGCGGGTCCGCGCCGTTGTCGAACGGGGCGGGCGAATATACCATGTCACACCGCGGCGGCGCGGGACCGCCGCGGTCCCGCGGCTACTTTGGTGTGGCATGGTAAATTCGCTCGCGCTGTTCGACAACGGCGCGGACCCGCGTTCGCGCCGCAAACGCGCCGCAACCGCGTTTGGTGTGCCCGGGCCTTAATAGACTGCGTTCAAGACTGATATTGTACTCAAGTAAGGTTTGTAGTATGGGAAAACGCTTAATTACTTTTTTTATTGACTTATTGGTAGTGAGAGTCACTAAATACCATTGGGCATTAAGTCCGCCATTTTTACTTTGTTTATGCAATTTAATAAAGCTTTATTAAATAAATAAATAATGACAAGTTAACGATATTAATTTGATTATACACTTGATTTTGAATTTTAATAGCATGCTATTTGAATTTTCCTTGTAGATAGAGTGAAAAGCAGTATGTCACTCGGTAGAAAACTTATTTTCGTCTTGCGCGATTTTGTTCCCAAATACTATAGAGACTTATCACAGTCAGAACACTAAAGAATCAAATAGAACTCTTGATTGATACGCAATAGATATACCGAGTCCTAAATCGACTGATCCATGTTCCAATTCCAGTTAGATAGTTAAACAAACGTTAGAGGCTATCAGAAATTAAATAACTATAACTGATCAATTCCTTTGAGAATGTAGGTATTTTAGATTTCTAAAAGATATTATTATTATATTCTAGACTGCATGTAAGTGTAATTGAATGATGAAAGTTATGATTGTAAGAAGGAGAATTTTAATATTATTATTAATTTAAGTAAAATATGTATTAGTAATATATATTTTACTTCAATTAATAATAATATTACAATATAATGTACGGAAACAAAGTTTGCAGATTATTACTAACCTTAAACAAACCGATAGCTGTTATGATTATAAAAATGTGAACATTCTGACCTTACCTTGCATTACATTTGAATTATTTAATTGTAAAAAGGCACCCAATTTCTTATACAGACTGGCAGATAGACCGCGTCGGTCGCTACGAACCGCGTCAATATAATTAAAGTAAGCTACTCCCAACAACATCCAATTTAATAATACATAGCTCGGGCCCTTCTATGTCTATAAAAATAGTTAATAAATTACCTTACTTAATAAAAAAGATAAATAATCCAACAATATCTATTCCTATACATCTTGATTCAAAAATCGTATTACGCTGTTGATGAATATTTCAAAGGTGAATATGAGTAGGTAATTTAAATCGCGTGAGTAAATGTCTACCTCTCTTTTTCATATAGCTATGCCCAGAGAGGTTCATATGTTTGTTGGACTACCACATTATTTAAACATAATCATTTATGTAGTGTAGTATTACATGTAATGCAATTAATAATCTTCTGTTCTAAGCTGAATTCTGGAGTTGCTCTACTTTTTGACTTAACTCTCAAAAAATGTTCGTGGGTTGATCCACTTGTTTGCTGTGTAACCGGTAAAGACTAAATTATATTGTTATAGTAAGTACATTATAAAATTAACCTTTTTAAAATGTAAACAGAATAAAAAAGAAAAATAGGAGGAAATAATAGATTTAGTTCTTCAGTTTTTCTACTTTGCAAAAGACTATTTATATAGTATATACATATCGATCACACATCATAGTCGTAAACAAAATATGAATTTTATTGTTTTTCATTTTTCGTTGTCATTTTTAGGGTTAGATTGGATGTTTTATACTTAATCACGTCACGCCTCAACGCGTGAACGGACTTGGATGAAAAATGGTAAGTAAGTAGATAGATTGCATCTCTGATTAACCCAACCGAGGGAGTAACAATAACAAAACTCAACGCGGACGAAGTCGCGGGAAAAAAGATATTGTGTTCTAATAAAATTAATAATACCAAGCTTTGAGAAGCATTCGGTAGCACAATCCGTGCCTGTAATAAATCTATTTCAATCCAATACTGAATTGATATACGTCCTGACGCAAAATACTGACTCATGCAAAGTACATTAAGGTTGGGGGAAAGCAGTTAAACGGTAAATACTCACCTCTTCGATATGATCAACTTGGGTTTCTTCAATAAATTATGTACGCTTGATAATTCGCCATATAAAAAAATGGTTATTAAAATCTATAAACACTCATGCAACAGCACACACAAAGACTATACATAATAGGTTATTTATTTATAAATGTTAAATGGTTTCAATGCAGAGTATTTTATTAGTTATCACTTATATCGCAGCATTCGGAGGAATAATTTGCCAACCGCTATCACTAAAATAATCACAGCACACAATACCATAACGTGCGGGGATGCTGGTCCATTTCTGGACTCACCAGGACTGCTTTTTCCCTGATCGGTGTCCTTAACAGTAAACCGCACAAATTCTTGCAAATGACTGGGCAGTTTTTTCATGTCTTTCTCCTCGCCACCTTCAATAACTTTTATTTTATGTTCTATTACTTTTGGCTCTCTATAAACATCAGTGCCGCTTAAATCTCTCTCGTCTTCCGTCTCAGGATCTTTAATTCCCAGTTTATTCCATCTTTCTCTAGCTTTCCATATAAATTCCTTTTCAATTCTATTATTTACTTTAGAATCAAGAAAATCTAAAGCTGGCATGCTTTTGGATATGATGCTGTTTGATGTATTTACTGGTTTATTATTATTATTAGTAATCTTAATAACTTTTTGCTGCCTTCTTTCTTCCCGTTCTGCCATTTGATTAACGTACTCGGAATACATTTTATCACGAAGGAGTTCTTCTTGGCTACTATTGAACACGGTAAATTTTCCTTTATCTTGTTTATCTCTCAGTTTTAGTGACTTGAAATCAGAACCTGTGAGTTGAGAATCATTCTTAAGTAACATGCTCTGACTACTAGTACGAGTAATTTTTTCATCCCATACTTTACTTTTCGATAAAGATGTAATTCCTAGACTTTTCTTTTCTTGACGGGGAACATTCATTTTTTCGTTTTCAAGGCGACTAATTTCAGCTTCTACTTCTTTTTCTTTTTTTCGAATGTATTCCATTTGTTGATCACATAAATCTTTAGGCAGTGATGGTCTCCTGGGTCCAGCAACATTCTGATCTTTAAAATGGTCACGAACATCTGAACAATAGCGATGCATATTTTGTATTGAAGATATGTCATTTTCGATCTCTTTGCTCAAGTTTCCGGTAGAAAAATGAAAAAGTTTTTTTTCATTTCTTATAGAGCGAAACGAGCTGTCAGTGAAATCAGAACTTTCATCACTTTCATAAACTGTAGAGGAAAACTTTCCAGTTCTTGGTGGGGGTATTGGTTTAAAAGTATTAGATATTTCGTTAGCTGAGCGATGAATTGCATTTTTGTTATATAATGATGTCTGCGCTTTTTTGTCAATCGGCTGTATTTGATCCAAAATTTTAAGTTGATTCCTTATTTTCATGGAATTAATATTGTCGGTAACGGCTGGATCACGTATCAAAGCAAGCAAACGAGAACCAGTTTGAGATTTGAATGGAACTACGGGAGGATTATCCAATCTCTGAATTTCTTTCCTTTGTTCTTTATCATAGTATTCGTTATATCCCCTTCTATCAATATATTTTTTATGCATATCTACAAGTTGACTTGCATCTTCTTTTGTTATAACCGTGTTTGTTTTTTCCATTAACATTTTTTGTGAAG